>OX596030.1:75420982-76620982 GCA_951394125.1 Epistrophe eligans
ATTTAATATATTAAAAATTAATTATATGTAGATATTAATTAATAATTAAACACATTCAAATAAATTAGCAAGTAATGTTATTAAAACTATACGACTAGAAAAATTAGTTAATAAAACATAGGTAGGTGTATAAATAATGTGATTAAATGTTAAGTTAAATGTTAAACTGCTTAATAATATAGTGGAATGTTTTTCTTCAGTTTCTCTTTTATTTTTTCAATACGATTATAAAAAATAGATATATTATATATGTATGTAGTTATATTAGTTTTATTTTTAGTTATAGTTATTTATTTTTTTTATTTTCCTTTAAATTTTTATTGATATATTAATTTTTTTTAATTTTTAAAAAATACGTTCGCCAAAGTAGTATAAATTTTTTTTTGTTTGTTTGCAAATGCTCGTTTCCCTTCAAAGTTATTGATATTTTATTAAATATATGCTGACAAATACTTTTTTTTCGAAAATTTGTTATAGAAAATATACCCCCTTGCATTTGTTTATCGATGGAATAGTTTGTATGTATTTTGTTTTTTGGATATCATAAAATTGACAAACTTCACCAATTTTAATTGAAAACATGAAACCCGTCTCAAAATCTTTTGACTTATGGATTGAGGTTTTAATGAAATTTTGTTTTATGGAGGAAATGTATGTTATTCTAAAATTTATATTAACATTGTTCCATGAATGTGAGGTTTTTATCTGCCGTTTTTCAATTAAGTGAAGAGCTTTTCAAAAACTCCGGAAATATCGTCAATTTGAAATTTCTTTCTTAAGCCATCCTACACGCCCATGTTATTACTTTCCTGAATCACTTTTTATCAATTTTCAATTATTTTTTATTTTAAAACTGATAAAACTTTAAATTTGATTCAAAATAGATTTTATATCAGTTATATATTTTTTCCCAGGGGCATTTTTATTTTATTTTCATGAAACCTTTCACCACAAAAAATTAAAAGCAGTATTTAAATTTTAAATACTTTCTAAATATGTTCAATAAATAAAAACAAAAGCTCCCCGGCATAATTCAGTTTTGTCGAAATTCTCTCAGAGTCAAAGTGAAATGTTTCGGATAAAATCCAGAAAATTCGTTAAAATTGAATAACAGAATTTAATAACGTAAACGAAAATTTATTGCATGTCTTCAAAAATTCTGAAATTCACCAATCTCTAATAAGCCAATTCAATTTTGTGTGTAGTTTCAGCTTTCTTTAAATGTTATATTCCAAAACGTTGTTTTACCTCACGTAAAGAATAATAACGTCACAACTTAAAAAATAACTAATTACTTCTAACTTTTCAAAAGAGAGTAAGTAAAAAATCCAGAAATTGTTTCCTAAGTCTTTTTTGCTGAAAAGAAGTTTACAATTTGATTCTAGCGTAGTAATAATTCTGCTCACTTGTGGTGAGTATTGCGGATAAAAATCACCGATCCGAGCTTTTGATATTGAACTGGCTCATTTTAAATTTTTACCATCAATGGAGAAGTTTTTCTACGCAAAAACGTGATCAAACTGGGAAAAAAAGTGAAAGTAGCCATTTTTTGGGAAAAATTTATCCACAATAGAAAAATCACAGATAATAAAATTACATCGATATTGCATACAGTGCAAACAAATTTTTTACATTTCCAATAATTTTTTATGCATCTCTTAATTTGTATTCTAATCGGTTGATGAAATTATTGATAATGACGCATTCTTTTTCCTCTAATGTGTCATATCTATGTAACTAAAGTAAATGTGGTAAAGCTTTTCAACAAACCGTTGAAATTAAGAAAGCTCTTTTTGAATACCTATTTTAATAAAAATGGCCTGCGAAGTTTTTAATACGGCGATCTCGTTAAAGCCGATTTCAAAAACTACTGAAAAGTCTTCTCTTATAAAAAATGAGCCAATTTTGTTTGCCAGTCCATTTAATTTTTTTGGGATTCTCTCTTTTAAATCTAGACCTAAGGTGGGCCCCTTACCCCTGTTCCAATATTTATGCGTCGAAATGTGAGACAAACCCTTAATATTGATAATTTAATTTGTGGTGCTAAGGCAAAAAAGCGATAACCATTTGTCAATTTTTACAAGAAGCAGTTTTGGGGCTCATTACAAATCGAAATATTTATCGAGAAGATTTATAATTAGTGAAAAACTCTTTGGAATTTTCAAAGAAAGAATATTGCGACATTCTTTAATTTAATTTTTGACATTTATCTGGGAACAAATAACAAATATAAAAGTTTTTGACACACTTAACGCAATTTGCCTTAGTTCCACCGAAATAAGATTCAACGATTTTTTTTTTATAAATTTGTTCCTGTCATTGATGTGGTAAAAAAATGTTCGACTTAAGCTATAAGGCTGCTTTTAAGTTAAAACTTCATTAATTGTGAGAGCGCTAACATTGCAAAAGCCCAGAATATAATAACATTGGCTCAAAATTATAGTATATTTTAAGAGTCTTAGCGTGACACTTATTACCTAATATCTTTTAAGTGTAAAAATAAATTCCTAAATCATTTCAGTGTAAAAGTTTCCTTTCAATTCTGCCTAAATACATTTTGTACTTTTGACAAAATTTACGATGATAAATTTGAATTTTTTAATGGTGACTTTTGGCCTTGGGCTAAAACGAAGAAATCAAAAAATACAAGCAAATCAATTTTGCAAACTAATTTTTGGTTTACCAACATTTTCGGAATATTTTTATATTTTTTGCGTTCCAATTTGGTTGTATTAACATACTGAGAGAGAATGAGAAAGAGAGTGAGAAAATTACGAGTGATAAAACACGATATTAGAAAGAAAACTACAATTATCTTTGGTTATGAAAACTTTACATTTTCTAAATAAATGATTTCCTTTGCAAAGTTTGTTCAATACTACTTAAATAAATATCTTAAAAACCCTTTTATGTAAATGATTTAGAACTAATACCTCCACCATAATATTTTGTTTTTCCAATTATTTCTTTACTTTTCATATTTTCATAATAAAATACAAGCAACATTAAAATTATTACATAGAATAAAATATTCCACCATAACCAATAGCAAGCATTTCCCATTAAAAAAAAAGGAAACAAAATACATTTAAAACGAGCATTCACATAAATTTTCCAAAAAAATGTCTAGAATAATTTTGTATGTATCCAATTTTACAAATGAAAATTTGAATTTTCTTTTTAATTAATATTAGAATTAGAAAAGTTTACGAGTATTATTTCTTTTGGTTTAAGTTAATTTTTTTTAAATATTCAAAAATAAATAATTAGGCTTATTTATACATACATATGTATATATATTGTAAATGTATATATATATATATTATTTGTATATATTTCATGCAAAAATAGAATCTATATTTATGTAGTTTTTTTTTCCATGGTTAATGTAAATTTGTGATTCTTGTTAAATTAAAAAAAATATATATATATATAAGTATTTTTTGTTTTTATATTGTATATATTGCTAGTAGACAAAAATCCTTTCTTTTTGTTGTTGTATTTTTATAATTCTATGCCATTTCGGGCATATTGTAGCTATTTTGTAATTTCACGGCTAATGGAAAAAATTCTTTTTGTAATTTAGCAAAATGTGTTTTAATATGTTTGGTTAGATTATCGCTACGTTTAGCAGCATAATTGCAAGTAGGACATTGAAATAGAGGACGTTCGGTTGTAAAACGGCATTCAAATCGACGATGACGTGATAAGCTTTTACGTGTTTTATATGATTTACCACATTGATCACATGAGTGTTGATACCATAATGAGAAATCTGTAATAATTAGATGATTTTTTTTTGTTTTGTGTTTGTTTTCTTTGTTTTGTTTGAATATGTTTTTTTTTTTTTTGTTTCGAATGATGTTTTTTTTTTTAATTTTGAAAAAAAAAATTAAAATCGGAATGCAATTCTATTTATACACACAAAGAAAGCTAACTAGATCACGCATTTTTTCTTATCTACTGAAATGAAAAATAAAAAAAAAATTCTCTGAAAAAAAGGATAATTTGTATATGTACATCACATATATTTACTAAAACAAATTTAAAACAAACAAAAGAAAAAAGTAAACCAAAAAAAATTGCGAAGAAACCAACTAAACAAACAAAATGTTGACGAGCGGAATAATAATAAATATAGTTATATCTAATATAAATAAAAAACATTGTATGCATTTTGAAATTTAATTTTTTTTGTTTTTATTTAATTTAAAATATTCCAATAAAACATTTATAAAGTTTATAAAATTTATCATTGTTATTATAAGATATTGTTTTGTTTTTACATATAGAAAATTATATATTTAAAAATAAACATAAAATTAACTTATTTAAGCGAATAAATTATGACAATAATTATTTATATTATCCTTAATCCAACAAAACCACCGATTATAAATAAAAATACTGATACAAATTTTTGTTTTTTTTGTTTGTTTTTGTATACAAAAGCTTTGTGATATTAAAAACGAGTAGTATAGATATAATAGAAGTTGCACAATGAAAATAGAAGTATTGATTGTAAAGAAAAAAAAAGTATTATATAGAAAAAACAGCAGTACATTAAAATGTTGAGAAGTAATTTGGAACCCTTGCACCATCGTTATTTAATATACATATATTTATAACTTTGTTTTGTTTTGATTTCTTAAGAATTCACATATAGAAATATATGTATGTATGCATATGGGAAGGCAGGAAGATTCAGGATACATTTGTTAGAGTTGAAGACTTCTTCCATTTGAGGGTGTTTGTGTGTAAATAACGTACAATCTAAAAGAAATATTTTTATTTGGTTAGTAAAAATTATTTTACTTTTTTGTTTTTGTTAAATGAAAATTCTCCTTCTCTTATTTTGTTTATTTTTTTTTAATAATTTAAAAACAAAAAAAAAACTCTTTTATTTTTTTGAGCACAAAATAGAGAGAGAAAATTTTATTTAGTGAAAGTTAAAAATGAACCAAATAAAAACTTTTTTTTTTATTTGAAAGTGGATTAAAAAAGATAAAAGATGCGATTAATTTGGAAATTTTGGTGATAATCTTAAAATGAAAAAAATATAAAGTTGTAGATAATGATTAAACTTAATTAAATAAATTACATTTTTTAATGATTTGATTTGAAAAAAAAACTTAATTAAATCAATAAAATTATCTATTCCTTCAAAAATAAAATAAATAAATAA
Organism: Epistrophe eligans; assembly: GCA_951394125.1. Lineage (NCBI taxonomy): Eukaryota > Metazoa > Arthropoda > Insecta > Diptera > Syrphidae > Epistrophe > Epistrophe eligans. Next base: position 75,426,168 of record OX596030.1, read on the forward strand.
CAGCTTTGTAATTTAAAATTTAAGGATTTTGTTTTTGTTCGCGGTTCTATAACATTGTATTTGAAAAAGGTTAAATGGGTTTACTTGCAAACAAAAAAAAAGGGAATTTCTGAAACTTTGCAAAAACTTGATTAAAAAATTTTTAATGTTGGGAACTTATTGATTTAAAAAAAGCTAAATGACTGATGATTTATTTCTAAATACATATAAGGATATTTAAGTGAGAAAAAATGTAGTGATAATGTACAAAATAAAAGTTTGGAGTTAGTCACTTAGTATCGATTTTTGTAATTTTTTTAATAATCTTCTAGCCTAAGTCCTTATAGCCTGATGTTAAAGGATTAAAACTGCATTCATATATTAAGGAAATTTATGTTTAAAAATAAAGTTCGTCGTAAAGTCATCTTAAAAACATCTTACTCATATTATGAAAAATAAAAATGCTATATTTTAAAATTCATATTTTTTTACTTAATATGCAGTTATAACTTGCAACCAACAAGAACCATTTATTTCAAACTTTTTTTAGGAATATTAACCTTCGAACTCTAATCTGATCTTTGAATTTAATATAAACTCTGCAATTTTAGAAAGAGAGAGAGAGAAGAGAAGAATGTTTATGCATGAATATTTATTCAATTAAAGCTTAAAGCTTGCAAAAAATATAAGACAACTTATTTTGATATAATATATCGAATATCGCTTCAATTATAGTCGGTTCGGAAGAATCCAATAATAATCAATAAAACACTTTGATTTAAAAAAAAAAAACGATAAAGACCTAATTTACTCTTTGGCGCCTTTGAAGTAATTCTTTCCTAATTTTGAAATGAGTACATTGAAAATTTTAAACTTTAGCACAAAGCTTTCTTTTAAACGAACGTTATTTTTTATATTTTTTTTTTAATGTTAAGAATCAAATTAAATATAAAGCACCAAAATTTACAAATTCTATCGCCTTAATATAAAGTGGAGAGCAAAAGGAAAGAAGAAAAGATTTTCGAGGTGTGGGAAAATTAAGAAAAAAAATCATTTCATTTGTTTTTTTTTTATAATTCTGAGAAATAATTTATTTGTCTTTAATAAAAAAAACTATAGAAACTTATTTATAAAAAAAAGAATGAAAATAAATCTTAATTTTAATAATCCCTAAATTAATTAAAATTATTTTCTTTATATAAATTAAATTAAAATCAATCATAAAAGTTTTAGTCTCTTCTTCAAGACAAAAAAAAAATGATATAAACTTTGGAATGCAGCAAAGAAGAAAGGTGCTTTTGTTATTTATGAACCGTATGTTTTGAAACTGGCTTAAGTAACATTGGCGCAAAATTGTAAACGATTTAGTACGATGTTAGAGCAATTTTAATAAGATAAAAAATGCTTTAACATCTACTAATCGTTTAAAATTTTGCGCCATTGTCTTAAAAAAAAATTATCAAGTATAGGTTATGCTTAATTTAATTTAAATTTTACAATAGATATTTCCCTATTTAAAAAAAATGTTCAATCAATATGATTTATTTAAAAAAAAGAGAACGTTACAATTTAATATCAGTAACAAGATTTTGTAGAAATGTAACTTATACCACTTTTAAAATAAACGGTTCATGTAGGTATACATTGTTTATTTTTATTCACAAAAAAAACATTGAATCTTGGATACAAAATTTAGAATAAGATTGAATAATATTAAAACTTGTAGAAGAAACTATAAATACATAATTATATTTGTTGAATGTAAACATTTTCAAAACATACATAATATAATCGCTGAAAAATGAATGAATTGAAGAAAACTTTAAATTTTGTAAATACCTACAAAAATAAAATTAGTAAAACTACATACACAAATTCTTATAAACTATTTTGTATAAAAAATATATTTAAAATATTTTGTCGATATTTGCTTCTTCTATTCTTCTTCTTTTTTTTTTTTTCTTTAAATTAACATTGAAATATATATAAAAAACTCTTTATATTCTTAACACTAAACATATGTATTTTTCTTATATCGTATGGCTGAGTTTATTTTAAGAAAATAACTCGAAGTAGTTAAAAATTGTTTTTTTTATAATTTTTATTTTTATTCAACAAGACTAGAAAATGTCGAATTATGCCCTGTTTTTTGTTTTTTGTTTATTCTTGAGTATTCAATCATTGATAAATAAATAATATATTTTTGTGAGTATTATTAGTTTTGACTTTTCGATTATTTCTTAAAAAAATATCTTTTTTTTTTTTTTTTTTTAATTTAATTTAAATATAAACTTAGCATTACAAAATGGCAAGTGAAAATAAAATCATTTTTTAAAATCACAAAAATAAAATTAAATAATTTATAAATAAATTTGAGATCGATAAATAATAAAAAAAATGGAATTATATAGTTTCATAATATTAAGTCATCATTGTTTCTTCTTCTTTTGTTTTGTAAATTTCTTTTTGGTAAAGAAGTTTGTTCGTTTTTTTTTTGGTTTGTTGCGTTTCTTTTTTGGGACACTTTGGGAAAGGTTACAATAATTGTTGTTGTAATTATGTTTAAATAAAATATCTTAAATATACAAAATTAAGAATCATACATACCTATACATACAAAATATGTATACGACACAAACAAAAAAAAAAAATAATAATAATAAATACAAAATGTTAAAATTAGTTATTATTATAAGCAAAAGGCATGGAATTCATCAATCGCTCTTTAAGCAGCGAATTCGATATCAACTGCAAGCTAAGCTTCATTTTCCAATCTTCATCCATAGCTATGCCCTTGGATGGACTTGTTGGATCGACTTTAAAATTTTTTGGCTCGGTTTCGTCTTTGTCTTGGTCATCATGACGGTGGCTATTGCGATAATAATGCTGATCATCATCACTTCCAGATAATGCTGCTGCTGATGCTGATGTTGGATATGCTGCAATCGCACCAGTCAAACCATAAGAAGGCATCGTCGTTGGCATTGTACTTGTTGGCGGCACAACTGCCCCACCACCATTATTAACACCACATTCATATTTCAAATTTCCACCAGCTTGGGCTGCAGCAACAGCTGCCACAGCGGCTGCTGCCGCTGCTGCTGCATTATGATGTATCACACTATAACCCGGTCCTGGGACATTCTCATTTTCATAGTATTCTTTTTTCATTGATAGATTTTCGGGACCGTCATTTGCTGGGATACCATGTTTCGATGTCATGTGTCTGACCATGTGGTACTTTCGACGGAATCTCGATGGACATAGATCACACTTAAAGCGCGGTGGTATGCCGATGCATTCGTCACGCATATGACGTTGTAAGTGACGTTTTCGGAGATAACTCTTGCCGCATACACTGCATGGGAAACGATCGCCAACTGTCATTGATTGTTCGAAATCTAATGTCATATCTTTTCGAAGTTAGTTTTTATTTGTTTTTAATTTTTTTTTTTTTTTGATTATGAGGATGTTTTTGTTTTATTTTTAATAAATGAATTAATGAATGGGTTTGTGTGTGTTTTTTTTTTATACAATGGAATGTGTGTGTGGGTGAATCATTTGGGGGTTAAATGAAATGAAATGAAAAAAAAACAAAAAGAAAAACAAATTGTAAAAAAAATTCGAACATCATTTACATTAATATTTTTTTTTTTTTGAAAAAACAGTTCAAACACTGTAGTTTTTTTTTATTCTACTTTTTTTCTACAAAATTATACAAAATTTTAAATGAAATAGCTAAAGACAGATAAAACAAATTTTTACATTTTTGTTTGTAAAAACAAAAAAAAAATATTAACAAAATTTAAACAAAATAATAAACAAAGCTAAAAAAATATTTCTACTTTAAAAAATTTCTTTTTTTTTTTTTAAATAAAAATCAACTTAGTTACAATATTTCTATGAAATAAACAAAAATTAAAATAATAATAATCTAAGAATTCTATAGTTCTACAATTTTTAATTTAAATTAAAGTGTTCAATTTTTGGTTTTAGTTCTTTTTTTGTCTCTCATCATTCATATTCTGCTGTCAGTGTTGATCGAATCATTTTGTTTGCCTTGAGATTAAATAACATTAAATTTCGATTTCGAAATTCGATTGTGACAGATAGCAGAATAGGACAATGAAGGTATTTTATATTTTACATTCCGTCGAGACAAAGACATTTACTTATGATTATGAACTCTCATATGAATTTTTAAGGTGCCAGCGTAATAAAATTTACTGGGACATAATAAGCATTTGTGTTGCGGCGACTTATGACATTCGATGCGTAGGTGTCGCTGTAGTGATCTAAATGATTTGTAAACTCGATCTGGACATCGCATGCAAACGAAACGTGTTCCCTTTGGTGCCTTGGAGGAATAAGGAATGTGGAATAGTCCTGAAAATTGAAGAAGGAATCAAATAGAACAAAACGAAAAACCACACTACTCTCTTTGTGTTAGTTTTTTTTTAAACTGTAAAAGGGAAAACCCACTTTAATTTTTTTTCTTTTTTAATTTAAATAAAAAAACGCATTTTCCTTTATATTTAATTCTTTTTGTTTAACTTTATAAAAATGAAATTAGAAAATTTAACAGTGAAACAATTATATCAGTTTATATACAATTTTATGTTTAGTTTGTTTGTTCATAATTTACAATAGTTTGTACGAAAATATTAAATTTTATTTTAATATAGTTTTTTGACGAAGAGGATTTACAGATTAGAAACTATTGGAAGTAGTTTACAATTTTTTATTGTGAATTCCGTGCTTTTGTCGTAAATGTAATTTCAAATCGTATTTCCACGTACAAATAAATTGACAAAAATTACAATTAAATTGTGTTGGATTTTTCTTTGGCGTTGTAAAAACGGATATCGCTGACGACGAAGGGGAATTAGTCGCTGCTGCTGTTGCTGCTGCTGAGCTACCTGCTACTGATGCTAATAATGTTGCATGTAGAGCGGATGATGATGTAGATGACTGGTGGGTGACATGGCCTCCTCCACCTCCTCCTGGTGGCGGTTGAGGTAGCTTCGAAGAAATACAACCAAACCCCGAACTAGAATTTTGACTAATTGAACTTATATCCACCGAACTGGGCATCATCATTTGGGAGCCGATAAAATTTGCCAATTGCATAGACACGGCTGCAGCGGCAGACAAGGAGCATGTCGAACAACCAGCTCCACACCCACTATGACTGCCACTACTAACCGATACAGCATTACTATTGAGACCGCCTAAACTTGGTGGCGACGATCCAGGCAGTGAGGATTTTCTACTACTTTTGTACAGTTTTCGTATCGTTATTTCGGGTTCGAATAGGCCACTACTGGCAGCGGCACAATTTACAATACCTGCACCAACACTGCTACCACAACCACCACCAACTCCACCAGAACTCGATGTTGCTGCTGCAGCCGCTGTAGCAATATTATACAATGTCCGCAGATCTGAAAAATTAGGGGGTTTTGGTTTGGTTTTTGTTGTATGGTGATTTATTTTTTTTTTTTTTTAATTATTATTTTAATGTATGTATATAACACAATTTTTACACTTTGTGCTATAAATTTACTTTATGAACATTAAAATTTGTAACCAAAAAATAATTTATTTTAATAATTTGGTGTGAATATATAAAACTTAGGTAACCATGAAAACATAAAAAAAAATGTTTTTTTTTTTGTTTAATTCAATAAAAATAAAGAAAAACACAAAAGATTTTCAAAAAAAAAAAAAAAATATTTAAATGTTTTAGAAGACCCCAAGAAAAAATTTACAAAGTTTGTTAACAAAAAAAATAAATAATATTTATATTATGTTATTTACCATTAAAAAGTTGCAAAAGAAACTGATTTGGAATGAGGAAATATAATTTGTATAACATTCTCACGTTCAAAAGAAATACAATCCTTTTTTTATTTAAAATCTTTTTATTTATTAAATTTGTTTTTTTTTTTTTTGTGCTATAAAAATATTTTATATTTTACTATTATAATAGGGTTAAATATTTATATTTATTTAATAGGTAAATATTTTTTTGTTTATAAAAAAGAACCTTAAACAAGAATGCACTATAAAACCTATTGATTCCAACTTGATTTTATTTAATAACAAACAGAATTCAGTGAATAATAATTATAAAATATATATATTTTTATTAAAACATTAAGAACCAAATAATTGAAGCTTAACTATTGACAACGACTTTAGGAGTCTGTGAATAATAAACAAATCTATTTTTGTTTTAATATGAAGAAATCCGGCAATGATAACTATACGTAAAATATAAGATGGCGCCCAACACGAGGACATCAAGATTTGTTATGTATGGTTACATAATTAAAAGCCCTTGAAAATTATCTAGCTTCAGGAAATTAAACGGCTTGGAAGTACATACCTATGCATTTATATTGTGCATTTCTTTTGAGAATAGAGTTTTAACAAATCAAAAATAAAATGAAAGCCTTATTATAAGACTTAACTTTATCATTTAAATATTTTTTTTTTTTTAATTTATTTAAATAGTTTTGTATTGATTTGTTGTTTTTGAAAAATCGGAACAAATATTTTACATATTTTTTTTTTTATTTTAATGTGAAACGATGGCCTCAAAAACAATTGAATCGGTAAGTGGAAGAACTCTACACAATGACAAAAAGTTTCTTTTGTGAACCTAAACTTTTTTTTAACTATCTATATTCATTAGCATTCACGGGTTTAATTTTGTATTCAATTTAAATAAATTAAAAAAATAAAACAAATCTTGAGTCTTCGGATCGAATTTTTTAGCTTGATTTACGACATCGGTCAGTAGGGGGTTCAAGAGGTGGCATTTTGTAGCAAATTGAGATTTCTATCACCAAAATATGAAAAATTACCAATGCCACCCTATAATCGGAAACATCGTAATCGGAAACACAGATTCCATCGTTATAATAGTGATAGTTTTTTTTCGGGATTCGAAAATTTGTGTTGTTCTAAGATTCATTTTTTAAAACCCAGCTAACAACAAAACCCCTCTCGTCAAACAAAAAATCTCATTTAACCTTTAAATACGCTACATAACTATAAAATGTATTTCTTCGACTCCTGACAATAAAAAATAATTATTTTAACCTATCTGTGTTCTAATTTGCTGACTACAATTTCGAACAACTTAATTAAGTTTCAGATAAGTTTAAGATAAAATAGAAGACTTTTTACTTCCGGAGTGATTTTATTTAGAAAACTGTTTTACGTCCCGAGTGAATGTATTTTGTTAGCCTGAAAATTATCTTCGTGCAAATTCACCAGAGAATTAGTTTAAGATGAGATCCTTTCAGAATTTATCCACAATCACTCTCGTCAAACATTCATAAAATCGCATTTAACCAAAATCACTTTTTGTGACGAGTTCAGTATTGGAAACTTGCATCAAGTGACTAGTGAGACCCACAAACAAACAAGAAACAAGAAACAAGAACATTCGTTGTAACAGATGCATTGTATCTGCTCAGATACGTTGCGCATCAGTATCGCATCAAAATTTTGACAAATATTTGACGTTTATGAATTAACCTTACGTTTTCATTTGAGCCGAAATAGGTAATTTTTTTAAAATTTGATAATTTTGTTTTCCGGCTCCAATTGAATTGACCGTTTGTAGCTTTTGAAAATAAATTAGTCAAGGTAGTCAAATATTTCACATCGATAAAATATAGAATAGACACAAACAAACAAAGCATTAATTTACATGGACAAGTTGAATTTGTATGCTCTACAACACCCAGAAGTCTACGTTGTTTAAAACTACTTCTAGTTTTTTTTATAAATCCTATTTTGATTATAGGAATTAATTAGGAATATTGATGATTTTGAAATTATCAGGCAACTATGTAGCTATCGCAAATCATCATTATATTTTTTCGAAGCTAATAGAATTTGACTGAAAGGTTAAAAGCAGCTGCGAAAAATTGAATTTTAAAACTTAATAGCAAATCATTAAAGAAAAAGTATGCGTGCATGTATTATGAACGGCAACTTGTTTTTAATACTAGCTGAACCCCACAACAATTCCCTTTGTCACCTATCGGAAATGTTTCGAATTAAAAAAATTTCAATCATAAGAAAAGAGGGCGCGGTTTTAGGTGGATATCCTAAAAATAAAAACTACTACTAATTTTTTAAAAGAATATTAAAATATAAGAAAAGTACGCATGGTAGTAGATGGAAAAATGACAGCTTTAAGTTTGTGTGCTTAGTTACAAACTGCAAGCTTTCTAAGAGCAAGTAAAAAGAAAACTTAAATTCAAATCACTCTTCCCACTACTGATAGGTACAAACTCTAAAAATTTTAGCGAAATCGATTTACATAAATTTAAAAATGAATTTTACATTCAATTTTATATAAATGGCTAGCTTAACCTTGTCACGCTTCGCAGCGCCACATATTAAACTACATATTTCAACTTTCAATGAAAACTTTAGACACATGTAAAATTTAAGAAAATTGGGTGTGGCAGTAGGTGGACTTTGAAAAAATTACTTTAATACTTTAATTTCAACAGATTTAAATGTTTTTAAGTAAGGAAAGATCGCAGACAAAACAAAGTGAGCGTGGTATAAGGGGCATTAGTCGGGACAAATAACGCAAGTCATGCTTTAAGTTGAAGAGAGCTTAATTAAAAAAGTTTAACGTTTAAAGGACTTTCAATACAGTTTAAACTAAAATCTGAAATGGTTTGGCAGTGGGTGGATTTTAATCAAACCACTTTTTTAACCATCTCTCTGGAAACAAAGAATCTACAAATTTCATCTTCTACTCATGAGTACTTTGAGTTGGGTTTTTTAAAAACGTGTATTATATTTTGAGACTTTTGTTATCGAGTCTTAAAATTTCCGGCAAGATCAGATTTGTATTCCCATGTTATTCGTACTGCGATGAGACAGACACATAGTTTTTGAATATCTTTACGAATAATCAGTTTATTCTTGAGAAATCAAATAAAATATTGTAGTTTATCAAAAAAAAAAAATTGAGGAATAACTTTCTATAAGATTTATTTTTCATTTTGGAACTGACACATCTCACTTGACCGGAAGAAAATCGTCAAAACTGAACAAATGCAAATAAATACATATTTTGAATTAACTACGCAATTTCGTGTGGAAAAAAAAACAAAACATTTCCACTGGAAAAACTAATTTTAAAATGAAATATTTTTTTCGAGTGACACAATTTAATATATTTTACTTTGCCTTTGCTAAAAAATGAGATTTGTTGATTTTCTTTCGATGGACGAAATTTAATTTAAATTTGTTTTGCTGTGAGAGCATACTTATGAACCCATACTGGCATGTATCAAAAACACTCCTTATGCAATTCGAAACTAATAGTTCTCTATTCGATAAATTATATTATTTCGATTTTCGAATCGAATTCTTCCATTAATTCCAGTAACATGACGTTAAGCTACGAAATGACAAATCGAAATTTATTTAGAATATTTAAAATTAAATTCCCTAGTAAATACGAATCGCTTGTCGGTTCGAATTAAATAAATTATAAGACATTGTAGTTTTGTTCTTAATTTCGAATTCGTTAAATATATTCGGTTTATCAATGAGAGAAACTTAATGTTTTTTTGTAAAAAATTGTAGAGAACGGTTTAAATAATTTGTTTATCGATTCTTCTGCTAAATGAATATTCGATTTCAATTATAGGAAACGAGATGAAACATTTGTTAGAAAATAAAATATAAATATTAAAAATACTTCCAAGAAGAATAACTAAAAAAAATTATTATTAAAATCAAGAATGAATAAGAAGTGTATTTAAAAAAATAAAGTCCTTCCGATGAACAGTTGGATTAAATTTAAGATGGAACGTTCATCATTTCAAGCGGAGAGGAGAATAGGGCTTATATTATTTAAGGTACTCAAAAGGATCTACTCAAAAACTATGCGCATAGTGAATTAAACGAAACATACATATAGTTATCACTGCTGCTTGGAATTCTTCTCTGTTCGAACTGTATCAAGTAACTAACTGACCTGCTGAAAAAAAAATCATTTTCACAAACAACATAAAAATAACGACATACTTTAAATTTTAGTCATAAAAATATGTTTTATTGTTTTCTTTTTGGTACAAAATAATTTTTTTTTTTTTAATTTTTTAATTTTTCAATTGTAACAATTGTTTAACAATAAAATAGAATTTTTTGTTGAATTTATTAGTTTTAGATTTATATATAATAATATTTGGCTGATATAACATTCATTTTTAGATATAATTTAAAAATGATTTAAATCAAAGACAAACAAAAAATAGAATTAAACTAAAATCAAAACAAAAAATATAGTAGGTATTATTAATCTCTTTCTTAAATGCTTTCGATTTAAAACACAAATAATATAATAGTTGATAATAGAGGTGTTATTTAAATAAAAAGTTAACTCTTTGGTAAATTAAAAATCTTATAGAAAAAAAAATAAATTCATCGTAAAAAACTTACTTATAGCTATAACAGTTTCAAAAAAATATATAAATGTATATTGCAACTGTGCGCATTTTAAAGAGGAACGCAGAGGTTAGTTCATCTTCTCCTCATCTAGGTTTTCGAAATTTTTCATTTTGAAAATAATCTCATTGATTTTGTTTTTTGGTTTACTCGTATTGCTGTTTTTTTTTCTTTTTTTATTATGAAATTTGAAATTTAAATTTTTGTTCATAAGACGATTGCAAGGATTCCGACAAAGGCGCCACTGCTGCATGGGATTCTTCGGCTGCTGCTTCTGTTGATGCTGCTGCTTTAAACGACGACGACGTAGATGCAGAAGAATCAGCTGGCATCGTTGGTAAGGAAGACGAAGATGGCACCACTGCAGCAGCAGCAGCAGCGGCAGCGGAAGCACCACCACCACCACCACTTCGATGATGATGATGATGTGTGGCAGATTGATAGTGATGCAACTGTTGATGATGTTGTTGTTGTTGTATGGATTGGTGTTGAGATGGCCTCCGAAATAGAGATCGCATTGCTATTTCTGGATGTTTTTTACGAACGTGCTGTCTCAAGTGATCGGCACGTTTGGTGCGATGGCCACACACCGAGCACACCATGCTCTTGCCCTTGCCACATTCTTGTCGAAGGTGACGGCGCAACGTGCCATGGCGTCGATAGGTACGAAAGCATTGGGGGCAGGTAAAACTTTCTTGCAACAGTAAACTATCGTAATTATGAAACCCTGAAATTCGGCTTGAATTAATTTTACACCAAAAACATTTTATGTGTTTTGTTTAAATATTTAATTTTTTTTTGTATATTTAATATTTTGTTTTTATTTTAAAATTTCATTTTTAAAAATTTTGATAATTTATAATAATTCATTCAATGTTTGTTTGTGTGTTTTTTTTTTAATTTTTAGTTTCATTCGCATGTTAGTTTTAGGTGTAAAATGTTTCTGTTGATTAAATCAAAATAAAAAAAATAATAATAACAATAAATATTTATAGTAATAATAATATTTAAAATTAACAAACGCATTCGGTTAGAGAAATGAAGACCAGAGATAATAAATATGCAATCAAAGTGTTAATATTATTTGGCATCAAACACGAAAAACGGAAACATAAAATGTACATTCAGTGTTGTTTTGTTTTTGTTTTTGTGTTTGCGTTTATGTCAGTAATTTAGTACATAATGTAATTGGCCCTACAACAATCAATATGTGTAAATATTTTCATTCAAAACTCGATTTTGGTTATTTTTGTTTTGGTTAGCGAAAAAAGTATACATATATGTATATTAAAAAATATAAATCAATCAGGAATGCAAGTTTAATAATAAAAAAAAATTAATTGAAATTAGATATTAAAGCGTTACTCTTAAATGCAATTAAAATGGTTGTTTGGCAGTCGGGACATTTTTTTTAAATTCTATTCAATTTTGTTTTTTAATTTTTATTTTATCTTCTCGGGCACATGGGAGATTTTTTTTTGTGAATTAACTAAGATTTATTATATTTAAATAATACATCTCAAATAAATCAATAGATTAAAGAAAAATATAAAATTTAACAAAGTTAAAGTGTATAAGAGAAATGCCTGTGATATAACATCGTTTGGACAATTCAAACATAAAAATGGTTGTTGTTGGGTATAATTCAAGAGTTTATAATTTTTGTATTTAAAAATAATAATTTTCTGTCCTCTATTATCTACAAATATTTATTTATCAAACAAAACTTTTATATAAAAAGTTCATAAAGGAAAGAATGTAATAGATTTTAAGTAATATTTCAATTTGTCAAAGGTTTATGTTCTATTCTTCTATTCTTAGAGCGGGTGTACAATGTTTTTATGCGTTCGCTTTTTTAGACAAATCTACCACAAAATCTCGATAAACAAAAACCCCCACATTTGAAAAAAATCTCAAACGGAACTAATAGGCTTTTCACACTGAATCAAAATTTGATTTTTGGATTGAAATATTTTTTTAAAAATCAACAAGGTTTCCCTAACAGAAAAATTTTAGAAGGAATCATGCAAGCAAACTTTTGAAAAGGATACCTATAAATAAAGAGAAATAGATCAGCTGGAATACTTTTCATAGAAAATTGCATTGAAAAGGGAATTCAAGTCCTTGGAAACGCCCAATTTCCTGCGAAAAGCATTATTCTTTTGACAAGATTTGTAAAAGCACAAATTATGACAAAATCATCCGCAAATCCTCTTGGTCTTCCATTTATATGGTTTTTCTATAGAAATTTTAAGGGAAAGAGAAACGTGTTGCATTAGGTCTTGAGACTTTAACTGATTGCAATGTTGTTTTTTTTAGAGTTTAGTTTTTGATGTTCAATCTTTTCCGGGAGTAGGTTAAACTAAAAATGTGTGCCTTACGTGCAGCACGTTACATGTAATACCCTACGTGTAATACGTTACGTGTCGCACGTGCATGGTACCATATGTAAACCGGCACTGGGGCAAACGTTCATGTTTGCACATTTTAACCGTCCTAAAGGTTTTCCCTTTGTGATCTTACATGGCACCCTACCCCTAATAATAGATCTCATAGTTGAATAGGTGGTGGCCGATCAACTGCATTCGGGCTTGAAACAAAAAGGAAGTTTTTATATAGAGAGAAAGGCTTACAAAATAGCTTATTTTCTTTGTCTACATTCTAAAAAAAATTTATGTTGGTCGCTTGAGCGTGGGGGCATAATCAAGTTCATGGAGTAAGCCAAGTTTTGCCACATGACAAAAGTTCGACTCTTTTACAAAAAGGTACTCAAAATAGGCGAAAATTAGTATTCGTTGAAGATTAAGTGAATTTTTTTTCTTTGGATATTTTGAGATTTTTAAATTCCATATTTAACGCGTCAAAATTTTCAAAGTTCGAAATTTAGTTTTTCGAGATTTTTGGTTTTCAGATAGTAGTAGATACTCTAGTTTTTTCATAAGAACAAAATTTCTTGTAAATTTCTTTCTTACATTTCTTGTAAAATTTCCTCAAGTCGAATATGACAAATTTTTCGTGAAATACAAAAGGCTTATTCAAAAAAAATTTTAAAAATAAAATTAAATGTATATTTTGTCAGATATACTAATTTTTAACTGAACCTGTAGAATTAGAAGGTTTAAAAACCAAGCATTGAATTCAGTGATTTTCGTTTTTATCTGAAAAATCATTGAACTTTCAATTTTCATAAAACTTGAACGTGGGGGGTTTTAAAAGAAAATTGACTAAACAAATTTTTTTGGCAGATAAGTATATAACATTATTAATGTTTATGGTGTATGGCATATGATTTTTGAAGAGTCGTTTCCTCCCACTAATGTATAAAAATATTTTCGGGCGTACCATTGTACATATAGGAGCTGTCTGTAGTTGGCTGTTTTTTTTTTTTTTTTTGTGTTTTACGTAAATGATTGTGTGCAACCATGCATTTCTGAATAAAATCTTATAAATATTTCCATAAATACAAGCGAGTTGAAAATGAGAAACGATTGTGACTGAATCAAAATTATCGTTTAATTCAAAATGCAATTTGGGAGCATTCAGAAATTCTAAAACTGTGGTTAAAATGTCATATTGACCTGTCATAATCGAGACAATTTGTGTTGTTTTGTGTTTAGTGCCGGTATGCAGAAGTCGAAAATTTGCAAAATGTAAGTTATCCAGCCTTATTGTGAGTTTCACCCGAACAAAATTTCACCCGGAAAATTTGGCATTTCACTTTTTGCATATTGTGAGTTTCATGTTTGAAAAATTCCCCTTATTGTGAACGTTCATTTCGGGCGGAATGTAATACGACAGCCTAAGTTTTCATTTATTTTTAGATAGGCAAACGAAATTTTTTTCAGACGAAACTCAAACAATAGCTTGAAAAATTTGAGGCGAACAACAAATTTAAAGATTAAATATTTTTCAGATGAAACTCACAATAAGCCTGATTATATCAGCAGTTTGTAATATCTCTCAATTGTCTTCGTATTTGCATATTTTTTTTTGTTTTATTTTTTTTTTTAATTTTTGTTCTCAGTTTGCAAATTCATTAAACTACCGCACAGAAATATTTTAATTTTAATTTTGTTTCATTTGAGTAAATCGCTTATGAAAAAAAGACAAAAAGGTAAAGTTAGAAATCAATGCAAGTCGACACTGATTTAGCTATCGTCAAGATGTTATCGCTTTGACAATTTATAGACTCACGCGAAGTAATATTTAAAATTAAAAACGTTATTGTTCAGACGATTTTCTTAATATTACGTGAATCAAGACTATACTTGCAACGTGCGACGTGTTTTGGCAATAATCGAATAATAGAATGAGGCTAATAAATGCCGATGTTAAAAAAGGGCTTTTACAAATTTACTTGTCTCTATCATTAGCTTTAATATTCTCTTCATGAAAACTCAAAATAACATTCTTTTTTAACGTAAATTGATCAAGGCCTAGCTTTGTTTTTGGTTTAAAATCTTATCAGAGATAGGGAATCGACTAATAAGGTTTGTTTATGAAAGTTGAGGCTAATTATGATGCCAAATTCAGCAAAAGAATTAATTTAATTATTCAAAAAATATATTGCAACTTTTACATGAAGTTGACTTTTATCCTTGTTATAAAAAAATAAAAAATAATACAAGTAATAGCAAATTTAGTTAATGACTTTGTGATCACTGATTACGTTATGCATATGCAAAATCACCATTGAGCTTTGACCGTAAAAAGTATTTATAACTTTTTTAGGATTTAGCCTATTGCGGTCTAAGATTTTAATGATAATTATATTCAAAATAGTTAATGAAAAAAAAAAGAATATCAAACTAAAAAGTTATACAAAAATAAATACAATTTCCTCTTGGTTAAATTGAAAAGAATAATTTCAATGTTTTTAGACAGAAAAAAAAATAAATAATTCAAGAGTTTCAACATCTTTTGATAATATTAATTAACAATCATAGTAAAAAATATTAATTCATAAATGTTTGTTTAAGAGAATCGTTTTTTATGCATATGTACGGTGGCAACATGTCGTTGTAGATTGCAAACTTGATGGAAGCTTCGATCGCATGATGAGCACATAAAATTTCGCGGTTTTCCACATTCAAAACGAACATGACGGCCCAAGTTTCCACGATGCCCATATGATTTGCCACAATGTTCACATGAAAACTTATTACAAAATTTCTTTCGTTTTTTCGAAGAACCACTAAAAATAAGGAGCATTTTTTTTTTTGTTCAGCAATAGATAAGATTAAAAAATAAAATGATGACTCTAATACAAAAAAAAATATTAATCTAACTACTACCTCTTTGCAATGGAACGATTTATTGTTGACGACCTCAGATTCTTAATATTAAGCTTGGAGTCACACGTGATATTGCTTGCATCTTTATTTTGAACATAGAATAATTCATCATCTTGCCAAAAGGGCTGAAGTAAGTCTATGGGTTATAAGATTGACAAAAATATTATCAAATAGGAAAGAAATACTAACGAATTTATAACAAACAAACAAAAAAATGGTAATAATGTGGTACTTGGAAGCATTTTGTTATGAATTCTTCTTTAATAAGTTTATATGTATATTAGATATGTCAATGATACAAAACTAATAAACAAACAAACATTACGTATTCAAAAAAAAGGCAAACCAAAATTTACGGCATCAGTTTTTTTTTTTTTAATTCGTTACAAGGCTTTAAGATAAGAAAATAATCATCTCTACATCTTAATCGAAATTTTAGTCAAAATTTTGTATTTCTAAAAATGACATTTTAGATTTACAAAAATCAATAAATTAAAATACAAATGCCTCGTTACTGTATTAAATTCATTTCTATTTGCTTTATTTTTTAAATCGGTTTTTGTGTGTTTCCTAAATAATTTTTTTATTTTTGACTTATGACGTTTTAACAGAAATTCGACGTTATATAACGAAGTACAATTACAAATTCATATTATTTTCTTAGTTCGCAACAAAATTTCAATATAAATTTATTAATTGGGCCCTATCGGCAATCGGAAGTCCCCTTGAGATGAATTTTCATTCCCTTAATATTTTAATATTTTTTTTTAAACGAACAAAGTTGCTAATTTTAATTACATGCCATATAATAAATCGTCATATAAAATTAACATAAGTTTCTTGGAAAATTTAAATGGAACCATTTAATCTTTACTTGTCCTGTTAAATTTACATGGTAATCTAGATAATTTAACTTGATTAACTTATAAAATAACAGAACTAGTTAAATATAAGAAAATTTTCTTAAAAGAGTCAAAATAATTATTCAGAACAATTTATGGTATGAAAAAAAAAACGGAGCACTTGCACTCCACTTTTCGAAGTAAGTTCTCTATTATTCTCTATAATCATTAGCAGTTCTTGAGATATTTTGAATAACTAAAATAGTTTTATTAGTGTTATCTGTTCTAGTCCACAGTTTAGCTCGATGAACAGTGGAATCACGGACGCGGGCTTTATAAGCCCTATTCTGCTTTCCGATCCGATCGAGTTTAATCGTTAAGTTCAAAGCTCTATCAATAATATTATTTTTGAAGTTCTTTTTAAAATTTAATTTTTATCGCAATTTATATGCTTTTTGGAACATTTCTTTTCCTCCGACGGATAGCTGAATACGAAAATTCACACGAACTATTTGAAGAATAAAGCTGTATGACGCAATTGATAACTGATCGATTTGAACTCGATAATTGATCGCTTTGAAGCAGAAAACGATTCGCTTCGTATTTATAGAACAGGCCAAAGGTCTATTCTGAGATAGTCACATAACTTTTGGTTCTTTTTGCGTTATTCCATATAAACTGAACCCAAATTTAAAAAAAAACACGAAATGTCACTTTAAAAATTCAAAAATTGAATACATTATTAAAACAGTCTTAATGCTTCATTATATCTATTTATTTCGGAGTAACAAAAAAATGTAGATAGACACAAACATACAACCCTATCATGAATAACGACAAGGTTTTCCACTACTATGGAATCTGTGAGTTTTTTTTCGGGATTCGTAAAAGTTTCCGATTACGATGGAATTCGATTAGTCCAAGTGCTGGATTTTCGTAAATGCACGTACCCAATATTCACGATGCAACCATTTTCTAATGGCAGACGGCACGCCCGCCATGCCAATCTTATTCTTAACAAATAATGTAACATGTATTAAGTTGATAAATCAATAAAATTTGAATTTATTTGAAATATCGCGTAATGTGTACGCGTGACAGGCAACGTATTACACTTAACGTATTTATTTTACGTAACGTGTGTGTACACGTAGGGCCCACGTTTTTAGTTTACCGTATCGCCAGCATAGATGTTGACACATCAAAAAGAATATAAATATTTTTTGTTATTTGAAATTTATGTTAAACTTAATTGCTGTCACATCACATAAGGACGGCATTTCAGAGCTTAAATATTTAAAAGTGAACTAGAGACAGATACGAAATTTAGGACAGATAGATTTAAAATTTAATGAAATTTGCGCCATTTTCGCTTTCTAAATCTATAAGACAATGGTTATCTTCTCGGCTTTGTTTCTTTGATAACAACGATTTATAATAAATAATTCCTGCTCAGCTCATATACTTAATCAAAAATTAAACTAAATTTACCCCAATCACAAAACCAACCAAAAACAAAACAGTATATTTGCTATGAACATAATGGCGCAATATTTTAAAGTGGCTGATGTTATGGAATTACTATGACCACTAATTAACAATTTACTAACTTTAAAGCTCTTTACTAAAAAAATGTTGTTAGTTTTAAAATTTTTTTAATAATAGTATCATTATTTCCTACCTATTTCTTAACGAACGTAAAAGTGAAAATTCGTGCAAATAAGTAAGCAAACATACCATTTTCACACTTTTTCATTCTCAAAGTGATATTTAATATCAAGTCAGTATGAAACTAAAAAGATAAAAATAGATTTTAACTTTAATAATAAAATGTTGAACTGTTTTTTGTACCTTAGCATCATACTAAAAACTAAAAAATGCATAACATCGTGCTTAATCGTCTAAATTTTGCGTCAATAAATTTTTCGGTATTAAAATCATTTCGATTAATATTAGACTGGGTTACTTTTTTTTTTAATTAAACCGAACAGTTTGTTAAAAAATAAAAAGAATAGGTACATATAACTGGAGTGTTTTCCAAAATATTGCAATAAGCTACCACTCATACATTCTTTTTTTGCTTTATAAATATAAAATTATTTATTTTTAAAGCTTAGTATGGTGCTTAAAACAGTGACCCTTATTGCGAAGAACAACTATCAATTAATGAAAAAAATCGGAATTATAAGAACAATTTTCATAGGATTTTCTTGTCAGCTGTCAATTTTTTTTTCAATGGTAAATATTTACAGTTGATGAGTTCGTGCTGGTTAGAAAAATAACTTCAAAAAATGTGAGTTTCGAAATAAATAAGTGATAAAATTTTTATTTTTTTCCCAAAAGTCTCAAAAACATTTGGCTTTCCAATTCCAAAGGATTGGATGCTTCCCTCAAACTTCTTCGCATCTTGCGATAGCAGGATCATTTAACTCCTCATCTTCATCAAAAAAAAAAAGCTGAGTTGAAGTCATTTTGCATTTTGTTTTTAATTTATTTAATTTTACGTGACCTTTTTTTTTGTCAACATAATTTTGTTTTAATTTATATTGATTTTCTGATAAATGATTTTCTTTGTAGGTACGTTCCTCAAAAAAAAAAAAACATCTGTCAGACGCACATTCCCATTCAAAATAATAGAAATATTTTTGAAGGCATTCACAATAGCACAATATTTAATCACTTCATTTTCACAATATCGGTTTTTAATTAAATTGATAAATTCTATCAACCGTCAATCAGTTGATAGTTGAACTTGGCAATAAGGATGAGTATTTCAACTACCAATATATTTGAATACCTTAAAATAATAAGAGTAAATTATATTCTATAAATTTTATTTTTATAAATTTGAGAGAATCGAATTTTAAATGACTTTTTCCTCTTAAAAAATTTAACATTGTGTACTTGGGATATTATTTTTGATATTTTAGAGGGTTTGTGTTATTTCTATATTAATATTCATTATCGTCACATGTCATCAGCGTCACTTTAAGTAAAGCGAATTAAGCTATAATCAGCCCTATCGAGGTATCCGTTCGGAAAAAATTCCGATACAAAAGTTAAGTCCGATCTTAACTTCGAAATATCCCTTTTAGAACAAAATAAATGAAGCATTCAATCACGTTCATTTGATATAGATATATGGGTCAGCTGTTTTGTTTCATTTTACCTCCGCAACTATTTCTTACCGGAGACCGTCAGAATAAATTCTTTATTTAACACATTTAAGAGATTTCACATCTTCTATTTTTTAAGAGCAACGAATATGATGACAAAAATGAACATGTTCGTGTGAAAATGACGCAAGCCGAATAATCGGTGATCAAGATAATTATTAAAAAAAAAAAAAACAAGTGTCATTATTGCAACATTTTGGAAAACACCCCCATCTACATATACATATACATATATATATATATACTTATATATATACTTATATATAATATATACTTATATATATATATAAAAAAAAGACATAAATATGTATGTGCATAGGCTACAGTACATATTTTCCTAATGTGAACGTTTTTTGAATTTTTTTCTATTAAAGTTGTGAACCGTTGCAATATGACGTTCTAAATTATATGGCTGATGAAAGGTTCGAGTGCATAATAAACAGCCGAATTTTCTTGGTTTGCCACATTCTAATCGACGATGACGACACAAACTTTCTCTTCGCTTATATTCTTTTCCACATTTTTCACATTTCATACGAATTTCAAGTGCAGCTTGTATCTTATGATATCTGTGAAGCAGTTTTATTTAAAAAGAAGCATTATTGATATTATTAAAAAAAAAAAATAATATTGCTACCTTGCAATTGTTGGCATGGGAGATTTTCTTTTTGTTGGCAATTTACGACGACATTGCCTATGTAATGTTATTTTCATTTCGGAACCTTCATTGCAATAAGCATTGGAAGTTGAGGCAGCAGATGCATAAAGTAAATCGTCAGTTTCATAAAAGGGTTGAAGAAGGTCTATGGAGAAATTAATGTTTTTTTTTTTTAGGAATTTAGCTAATAAAAAGGATAACTCGTTGATAGCACTAGGTAGCATTTTGTTATGAATTATTGTTGATAATTGAAATTTATTATATTTATTATATCAGGTTGTCAAAGTTTAAAGAGTCAGAAATCAAAAAATGACTGTTTCGAGTGCCCACAAGGACGACTAATCGCATCATTAGGAACAACAACAAAATACTAAAATTAGACAAAAGAGGTCACTGGATCCACAATTTTCTTCGATTTTGCAAGATTGCTAGATGCAAAGAACTGAACACAAATGAAAATGATTTTACGTTTAATACGTGACGTGTATTATCTTATCTGGTATTTTACAATTTTGCATTGTAAATTGAAAAATAAAAAAAAAACTTCATGCGGGAAAAATTTAAACGAATAAATCGAAAAAATGAAGTGTATCCGACACCGGAAAAACAAAACGAAACCAATCAAATTCGAACAGGGACAATATTATAAATAAATAACTTAAATTTATAAATTCATGTAGACCGGTTTGCCGAAAAGAAACTATCGTCGGCGTTTTGTGAAAACAATAGTGAAAGAAAAATCTCAAATGTCTCCTTTTGATTCTATCAAAACTCAATTTAACTAGGAACCTAATTTATTTATTTACTAGCTCGTCCGTCCCGGCTTCGCACGGAATTTCATAAATTCTATAAAAATTATAAGGCCTTAAAACTTTCCTTTAGAATGAATTTTTTGCAAGGGTAAATAGATGTAATATAAGTAATTGTATTCGTACCGCCATGAGCTACCAACGTACACCATGTAAATTGAGAGCTGCAAACGTATTTTGCACCAGAAACAATTGCGTCAATTTGACTTGGCAACTGACACAACAGAATACAGGTGCTTTATTTTCAAACTTTAATGCCTTGCAATGTTGACACACAACTTTCATTGTTCCATTTCCTGTGAACTGTAATCAATTGCCACGTTATAATTAAATGCAGCCCGTTGCGGATTAAAAGCAACATTTCTATGTTGTTGATTTCGATTTCATCGATCCCTTTTAACATCATTTCGGAGTTTGCATTGCTTGTCAGTTTAACTTGATCGCATTACTTGCAGCGTTGCGAGTTCTGCGACCGAACTTGGTACATGTAGTTTTTGGTTCTCGTTTTAAAAATCTATATAAAATTAAACTTTAAATATAAGGCGTGATTGCGGTGAACTTACTGCGATGAACCACTTCTCAAAAAATCACTTAACGAACTGAAAACTGGTAAACGTTCTGACCGAATCGTCTGTGCAGTGTGCACTAAAAAATGAGTAAATTAATTTTTTTTATTGATAGATTCCGTGTTTGTGGAAATAACTTTATAGAAATCCTAATACATATTTTATTCGAATTTTTTGTCATTTGAAAAATAAAAATGAAAAAATAGTCGTTAAGTGATAGTCAATAAGTTTTTTTGAAATTAACCAATTTCATTTCTTGATTTTTCTTTCCATAAGAACCTTCTACAAAGTTTAAGAAAGTTAAAAAAAAAATGAATGAAATCGGTGAAGTCGTTCTCAAGTTATGGCGGGACCAAGGGAAACAGGGATTCATTTTTATATATGATATAGGTTATATCGCTGAGTAATTTTGAATTTTCAAATTACAAATCGATGACGAACTTAACTTAAACGCGTCTTGAGCTAGAGTTGTTCCTTAACGATTTTAAATTTATTCAGCATTGCATTCAGCGTTGCCGAAGTGACTCGATCGTGCTTTTTTGACACGAAAATTTCATCGTGGCACGGTTGCACGAAAAAATTCAATATGACAACACGCTTTTCTTATTTCCATTTTTAACTTTAAATAAAGCAAATTTTAACGAAATTTGATGAAAATTGCTCAAAACGGAAAGAGTGGCAGAAACTCGTATATTTTGACAATACACGAATAGAGCAAACGAGTTCTTCTTATTTTTTGTTGTATTTCATTCCACAATTGAATTAGTTTTTTTTTAATGGAAGAGTTTGCATTTTTTTCGTATGGCACGAAAATGGCACGATTTTTATTTCGTTCACGTGATTAAAAAAGAAAAACAAAAATCCAGTCATTGTCATATAAGGCGTTCGTAAGATGTGACAAAGAACACCGTTAGTACGATGTGTGAGTGAGAATCACATGAAATACATAATGAGCCTGATTGCACGATTCTTTTTTTCGTTCGTTTCGTCTTTCGTGCTTTTCGACAGATATGTACCTACATATGTATGTATATCGTCGTGATTACATCGTTTCTTTTTTACATTCTGGAAGATTTCGTTTTTTTTTTTTACTTTCAAAAACTTTGTGGTGGATTTATTGTTTTTTCGGTTTTATTTTTCTTTTCTTTTTTTTGAATTGGGTTCAATTTGACCTCCTTTAGGTATTATTTCTTTCAATCCATTTCTTTTTATTTTTAATCACTTCTTGTTCAAATGTACAACCTACATAATTTAACTTTGAAAAAAGTTTTACAGCTCAAAATTTAAAGTTTGTAAGTTCTTCAAACAATGCTGATGATTTTTATGAAATTTATCGATCCTGAAAAACTGGGAGCTTTTTGGCTATCAATTAGAGCTCTCGGTTTTATGATTTAAGATGTGTTTATTCGAACACGCTTATCGTAATGCAAGATTTTTAATTAAAATTATACTCAGAGCGATGAGGCTTATTCTCATTTGTCTGTATAGATACGTAAATAAGAAAACACTCGCATATGCCCTCGACAACTCATGAGAAAGTCAATGGAAGACAGTTTAATTTAGTTTTTGGGAAAATGAATGCGACAAGCACTTGCTCTTAAATAAAAACGTTTGATATTTATTATATTAGTTTGAACTTTGAAGTGACTTTTTTTTTGTTAAGTCAGTAATTTTTGGTAAACATTTATTAAACGCTTATAAGGAACATCGTTGAATCAATCTTATAAATGGAAACTCGAAAGTCGAAAATGGCAAAATATCATACATAGTATGTACGCATTAACATCTACAGCCTTATTCTAAACGTTCGCGTGAATCTTCGTTTAAATTGCGATAAAAAATAAAATTTTAACAATTAGATCCTTTTAAGAACTTCAAAAATAATTATTGATAGAGCTTTGAACTCGAAAGATTGAAGAGTTTATTTGTGAAAAATTAAGTGGAGAATTCACGTGAATCGAAATTGTGTTTCAATAATTTAAAATTCGATCAACAGCTAAATTTAAAAGCACTTGATTCACTTTAGTAACAAAAAATTCTTTTAAAAGTTAATCATGTCAATTATGGGATCCGCAATACTAGATCCGCAGTGATTTGCATTATAGTGTTCTCTTTTTTTGACGACAAATGAGTAAAGAGAAAAGAGAGCCCTGCACTGCAAATCACTGCGGATCCAGTTTTGCGGATTCCATAATCTACATAAATATTACTTTCCTCAATTTTATTTTTTTTATTAAAATCAGCCGAAAAATTTTTTAATGTTAACAAAACAACACAAAACAAACACTCAAAACTAATGAACCTTCTTTTATTGACATTTAAATAATTTAAATCTATTGGAGTCTTTTCTTTCGGTAAATTCAGAAATTGGATTTAATTTTTTGAATATTAACTATGGAGCTAGTAACTGTCAAACTGTGAGGGCTGTCAATTGTACATGGTGTATTAAGCATAGTATAATATTTTTAAAATTGGTATTTGACAAATTTGGATGAACAAAATATTATTATTTGTTTACCATTGGATAACCCCATATGAGTGCTCCTTGTTTCGATTCTAAAATCAAATAAGCAATTCCTTTCTTTATTAATAAGAACTATCTTCATGGTTCAGATGCAATTTAATTTTTATTTAATTTACCTTTGCGACTGCTAACCAAAATTTACATATATCGAGCTATAGGGCACACTTTTTAATCATTCAGGCAAACTAAACAAAGATTGATTTGCATTAACACAGATAATTAGTTTCAAGCTATGTTAAGGATAAAGCCGCAGTCATTTTAAGATGCTCGTTTTCTAAAACGTCAAAAATGCATCTGCAACAAATGTTTTACTACATATGTATTACACATCAGGTTAATGCAATTTGCTCAAGCAAAATGTTCGAAAACATCATACACGGAATAGGTGCTTATGGCGGGTAGTACAATTACTGAAAGATACTTTATACATAAAAAAGCATTGTGTTCCAGAACTCAGCTTAAGACCAACAAGCGCCAAATTAAAGGAACTTGGGCTGGAAGCAAATGTTCCTGAGTATATCAGTTGCGGGTGTCAATGGCGCAGTGGATGTAGTGCTTGAGTGCTAACAGAGAGGTGTGGTTTGAAGCCCTACTGTAGGCAGCATTCTTTTCTAGTTATATACCTCCATTTTCAACTGAACGCCCCCCCCCCCCCCCCCCCGTGCCAACAAAAATTCTTTTCTATTCTTCTACCCTTCTAACTGGTTGCAATTAAAAGAATTTAGGTTAATTGTTGTTTTATTATTATTACTTCTGTTAATTTATAATCTTGATGTTTGGGACGACCAAGCATCTGACAAATATTCGGCATTCGCATACCAATGATTCACTCGTCATTTCGCAGACGGTAAGAGAGGTCACGATTTAAGAGCAAAAATATTCATGCCGATTATGGTTATAGAATCCGAAAGAAAGCGAAACAACTTTTAAAGGAAATGATTATACTGTGCTATTCTAATGCCACCAAACCCCCCAAAAAAAAACAATCACAGTAACATACTGCGCATGCGCAAAAAAAGGGGAGCAGACAGAACTCACCCAGTTTTACCACCCAATGGAGAAATTTATTGTATTGGGGCAATAAACCGAATATTTGGTTGATTGACTTATTTAAAATGTTCGTAACATTTGCTCAATCAAATTAAAAGCCAAACAAATAATCCTTTTAAGAAAATAGATACAAGATTTTCCAGGGACTTTTGTAATAAAGAATTTTGGGAAATTCATTAACCGTTACGTTGAACTGCGGGTGGCTGAATTAATTCAATAATTAACTAAATTCAGGGGTGGAATCGGCTAACGCGATAGTTGATAATCAAAATCGACAATTTTGATCCATGTAAGGTGATTATCAAATCGACAATCATTATTTTGTACTGATATTAAGTGAAAGCTTTTTAGGTATTGTTTTCATACATTTATGTCATTTTCATAAAAAGTTTGATGCGGTCGGCTTAAAATTGGTTGGTTTTTTACCAACAAAACCAACACAATAACAAAAATGCAATAATGACATTTAATGACAGCGTTACAAAAACGGATCTCCAAATAAACTTAATATCTCACAATGATGAGCAACATCATAATGTAATATGTACTATGTTCACGAAAAAACTTCGCAACTTCGGACTTCATTTTTGAAATTCCACTTTTCCCATACATAAACGCAATTTCAAATCAACTCGATTTCATTGCATTTTAAAACAGTATATACCGAAGTTTAAAAAAAAAAAAAAAAAAAAAACTGAAGTAAACAAACACAGCTAGTTAAACTATGAGCAAATTCACGTGTTGTGCCTTGGAATAGTTTTGAAATCGAGTTCTCGAAACAACACAATTTTTGCTTCAGGGGGAAAGTTAGAAATCATGTACGGATACAGTTCGTCTTAAAATACGAAAATATATCTACATAAGTCGATTTTGATGTT
Organism: Epistrophe eligans; assembly: GCA_951394125.1. Lineage (NCBI taxonomy): Eukaryota > Metazoa > Arthropoda > Insecta > Diptera > Syrphidae > Epistrophe > Epistrophe eligans. The sequence goes on from OX596030.1 coordinate 75,452,441, forward strand.
ATCGAATTTAAAATAAATTCTGTGCAAATTTCCTTCGATATTTATATTTAATTACTTCTTAATTCTCGGATTAAAAAAAATTAATGTGAACGCAGATTTTATACGGTTTTTAACGGTGAGCAGCTTAAATAAGATTGTTTTTCAAGACAAAAAATAGATATAGTATTTTGCGAAAAGGCTGAATACTAATGTGCTTTCTCTATAAATAAATATCTATATTTGCTTTTTTGTATCATTATGAAGTACTTGAAGATGTTAGTAGCGAAGCAACAGATACGCAGGTCTAATAGTTTTGAATATTAGTTCTGGAAATGTTATTTAAATTGTTAAAAGGTAGTACATTTCTGTTTCCATAATTTAATCTGAGAGCCATTTGTTTACCAACATTTATGGTACAAATTTGAGAAACTTTCTTAGAAAAACTTTTGTTGAAAGCAAATTTCCCAGATGCGAGTACCATTCATGTACAAAATATGGTGAATAGTGAAATGGTACGCAATGTGTTCCATATTTGAGCAAACTCAAATCAGAGGTTTGAAAAAATCATCTTGTTGTGGTTTTAGGTTCGTCAAATCCACTTACAATAAAATCTGTTGACGATTAAATACTTGACGTTTGTAATTTCTGCTGATGAAATTAGTTTTTCATTTCACACTTTCCAAAACGACATTAGAAATCTTGTTGTGAGAAACTGGTGTCCTTGTTTACGATTCGATAAAACAACGGAGAAGTTTTCCTTGTCTATGATCTCACCAGTTTCAAACAAAAAGTGACATAACACTAAACAAGCAATTCAATTCGCACTAAGTTCATTGAATATTTATATATGTATATCAATTCTGACTTGTGATAGACGCTTTCTTTCAACCAAACTTATCCGTTAAAGCTTTACTATGTTGTTTTTGGTCTTTTTGTAGTTATGTTTTTTTTTAATAAAATTTTAATAAGAAGCCTAAACTTTAACTTTAAAATAGCTCTTAAGTGAGAAATCGATTATTACAATCATTTTTGTCAATTTAAAGCAACATTACTCAAAGGTCTCTTAACGTAAAGAGCATCATATCTTTTAAATGGCATATGAGAACATTTTTCTTCGTATTCAAAAAAAAAAAAAAAAAAAAAAAGAGTTTTGAAAGTGTTCATATTTTGTTTGAATTTTAGAAATGCCTATAAATAAGATTTTTAAATAAATTAAGTTTAAAATAAATTTAACTATTTAATTTATGTACATAACCTTGCTGATACTGCAAAAGGGCGTATAACATTATGTCACTTTTCTGGAAATCAAAAAAAAAACTTAGTTTTTTTTAAATTTTTGTATTTGTATTTTATCATAAAAAAAAAATTGTGTTCTTGTTCTTATCAATAAAAGTCCCAAGCGGGAAATTTTTAACATACGACTTTTTACAATATCGGTGACGATATGTAAATAAAAACAAAAAAAAAATAGATCACAATTATTAAGTCTCGTTTCATTTGCCTATTTTTCTCTCGTATGCATTTATATATGTATGTATGTGCTCTTTTCTTGTTTGCATTTTTTCATAAGCTGTCAAATAAAATGCACTATAATTCATTCAATTTGTAGTAGATTTATAATTTTTTTGGGTTACGATTGTTTCATTTAATTATATGAGCAAATTTAGTTACCAAGGCATTTAATTAATACGTGTAAAAATTGGGGTTTTGAAAAGAAAATATAAACTACATATATTCGTACCTGATCAACACCCTTCAAGACAACAAAAATTCTTTAAAAAAAAATTCTTAATTTTTTTTAATCTACATTCTTTGTATTTGCATATTTATTATATAATTAAAAATTTTAATTGATTCCTTCAAATTGTGCTCTTAAATTTGTTTGCATTTTTTGTTCGAATTATGACTATTAGATATTGTTGATTTAATTCTGCAAACATGTAGTAAAAAATGGCTTCCCTAATACATGTGTACATTGATTTTACTCTATTTAATAAGTTTCCATAAAAATAGCAACTATTAACAATAAATTGTGATGGTGTTTTTTTAAGAATTACCTAACATTTTCTATATTGTTTGCTAAAAACGATTTACTAGTGTTTCAGTTGACGAAAAAAAAATTAGACAATTTTGACGAAACTCTTCGAAGATGTTGATGTTTTTTAAAAGTACGAAAATGACAACATTGAAAAAATATATATCACTTTAATAGATGAATTGTGTAAATTCATAAACGTCAAATTTTGCTTGCCCATCATTTGATGAAAGTTAACACTTTACATTTAAGCTGATTCTGCATCAAATTTACGAATTAACGAAAGTGATTGTGAATCAGTCTTTTCCGCAACGATGCGTTTCTGAATTTAGACGTTGAATGGCAAAATATCCCTATTAAAAAAACTTTCTTTTTGGGATAGATGTACTTATAACAACCGGAAGGAAATTTTTATCCAATGCCATTTAAGCTCAATAGTAATTGTTAATGCGTTGGACTGTCACGCTTGAGATGGTTATTCTTTATGTTTGATGATCTCAAATTTACCAAAAACGCCCGAAAACCACCTAAAGCTAAAACAAAAATTTTGTCTTCTTTGACTTCAAGTACTATAATCTCAATCAATTATTTTGCGGACATGATGTACTTTGCGGGTTCACAGATTCGGTAAATCATAATATAAAAAATATAAATCGAGCCTGGGTCTCGTTGTTTACATTTTTGTTCCATGGTATCAGCGATATAATGCTAAATAACTTTGGGCAAGAACAAATTGATGCAACAGTATAACAGTATAAAATAGATCCAACATTGGTCAAAATTGAAGATGCAAAATAAAGAAGAAAATGTATTTGCACTAACATGAGTTAAACTAGAGTGATACCACACGGATATCATGATTTGACCATTTTAAATGTCATCTGCATCAAAAATGATTTTTAAAATGTTATTAAACACAACTGCCAATACTTTGTTCGAAAATGCAATTTCGAGTTTCAACTACTTATTGGTTTGTTCGATGTAAGCCCAGGGGCGCACTGTGTCGCCCTAAACTCGCTCAAGCGTTTTATGTAAGACTTTTTCGCTTTAATTTATATGAACTGTGTTCAATGTTTATTTCGGGCGAGCTCTGAATGACTCTCAAGATTCTCAGGTTTTTACTCAGGGTAGAAACTCAGAGCTGATAAAAATCAAATCAGCTGTTATTATTTATTTGTTTTATGTAATTATAGACGAAATGCCAAAATATACAATAGTCTATGAAATAGTAAAATGAACGAAAAATTCAGATGTTGAAACTAGTAGCACTGAAGCGTTCTATGGAAAATAAAAACCCGAGCATCCTTGAGTTTTTTGACAATTGGTTGACATTCGCCAGGTTACCATTTGCCAGAGGATATCGAACAAACCTATTGTGTTAAATAATGCAGTTTTGCTCAAGCGTCAAATTTTTAAAAACATCATCTGAAAGGAGGTGATATCGTTTTCGCTCGCAAAAAAATCAGTTGACGGTTGTAGCTTCCCGATCACAAAATTACGATCATTTTTAGGTCGATTTTTTTCTTTTTTTATGACAATTCAATATCGAACAATATAATTTGTTTCATTTCAATATACATAATTTAAGAGTTTAAAAAATTACAGTCAGCGTCTAAAAAATTTATGTTTCGAAAATCGTCCATTATAAGAATAACGTACGTGTTCATTTAACCCAATAAAAGAAATATTCATGCATGCTTAAATCTTGAAAAAAGACAAAAACATGTCAAAATGTCTTTCTAAACAGAAAACTTTTGTTACCTCTGACTGTAATATATTCGTAATTCTTTCCAATATTAGATATGCTAGGAAAATATATTGAAACACAGTTGTACCTCAGAAACAGAGAAATTAAAAAAAAACCTCTTGCCATAACTAAGAAGACATATTCATATTCTTAATAGCATACGATTTAAATTTTAAATTCAACTTTTAATAAATAACAAATTGATAATGAGAATTATTCAGCACCAATAAACAACACTTAAATTAAAATCTGATCAATTTCAGCCTTTACTACCCCTTTGACAACTTTTTGTATGTATGTCTCATGAAAATCATTTTTAGCTTACACACTACTAGAACTACAATTCATATCTATCCCTCCACTAAATGAACTAAAATTATAATAAATAAAATCATTCCTATTTGTCTTATACATAATATTTCTATGAAAAAAAAGTTTTTAAATTAAATAAAAAGGTTAGTACTTACAAAAGCGTTTTTCTCTCATTCAGCCATGACAATCTTGACGACAACTTTTGTGAATAGGATAGAACCACATTCATCATTTTTATAAAAAAAAATTCCTCCATTTGTCTTTGCTGTTTAAAGTTCAAATTTTACAATTTTCTTTTTGATGTTTCTATGAAATGGGCCAACATTAAATTTTGAAAGTCCCGATTTATCATAACTTACAATATTGTTAGTTATCATGTTATTTAAAGAACAAAATAAACAACAAAAAAAAAATCAAATTTATATTTATATAATTTTCAAACAAAGTTGAAATGTTGGCCCATTCATTAGATAAACAAACAAAAAAAAACTGTAAAAAATACCTTACCCGTTTTTACTTTAATTCGACAAACCTGAAAATCAACAACTACATTCCATAGAATAATTTTCCACCAAAAGAGAGAAAATATCGGGACGGACAATTTTGTTGGGGGGAACAAAAAGGATTAAGGAATTTGTGGTGAGTGAGAGCGAAGGATAATTTTGTATATCAAATAAAAATTCAAAATATAAATATTAAATAAAATGTTATAAAAAAAAAAGAGTAAACTTAAAAATAATTCAAAATTTGATGTTGCTCTCTATCAACCGATACTGTTGACTAGAGATATACTTACCTGATTTTATTGCTGTTTTTTCAAGTGTGAATGTTGAAGGAAGAAAGAAAGTCTCTGAAGTTTTTGGTTTAACTACCCTTCTGGAAACAAAGCGACATCCGAAGATTTACCTCACTGTGAACCACAAACATGATTCACAGCTACAATTCATACTCTCCCTATCGATGAACTGCAACACCATCTGCGATCAGGAACACAACCTCAGCTCAGTTCTCAGCTCTCTCAGACTTTACGACTTCTTTTCCTTGTTTCAAACACTTTTTTTCAATCACTTTCAATTAAATCTGTTTTACTAACAGTAAACACTTAAACACAAAATAACGGTTATACCTAAACAGGCAACCAAAAAAGTAGAAACGCATTACGGACGATTTTTTTTACAAATTTTTGTTATTAATATGAAAACCCGTCTTTTTTACCGCCACGATACTTTGAACAGCTTTTAAGAGCTGTTTTTTTTATTTTCTACCAATTTTTTTTTAAATTGTGTACAGAATTTTTATATAAAAAAAAAAAACTAAAATAAAAAAGTTCAGATAAAAAAATAGTCCCGTCAACCAAAAGCATAAAATATTAAAAAAAAAATTATAAAATAAATAAAAATGAATGTTAAAATAAATATTTATATAGAGAAAAAGTATAATAAAAATAAATGCATGCGTATTTTTGTTCAACTAATAAAAACGTGTTTGTCTATATTAAAAAAAAATATAATATATCACAGCAATAAATGATTTTTGTATTTTTTTTTTTGTCGAAGAGGCCAACGTTTCACCTTTGGAAACATTTTGTTTGATTTTTCTTTTTTTCTTCAATATGTTTAACATTATTTAACAAAATACGTATTATTTTCGGAAACTTTTGTACACTTATTATGTATATTGATAAATTTTCTTGTTTCTTGGATTTTATTTTTGTTTAAATTCATTTGTAATAAAAAATATTTTCAAAGCAAATGCGACGATTTTGTAAGTAGTAGGTACTGTTGTTATGTTATTTCTTTTTAATTATAATAATGTATTAACATTCGCAAATTTTTTCTTTTAGAAAAATTGCTTTTTGACTTTTTGATTTTTAATTAAAATTTCTTCAAGGATTAGTTATTTAAATTCAAAATTAAAAAAAAAAAAAAAGTTTAGTTTTTTCACCAATCTCAAATGTTTTCAATAAAAAAGAGAGCAAGTAAGTAAGTAAAAATATGTGTGCAAAGACTAACCAAGTGGAAGGAGTAAAAAAGCGTTTTTTTATTTATTTAATTTTTTTTTTGTCTGACAACACAGAGACATAATATGTAAATGAATGAGAGAAAAAAGCGGTAGAGTTTCTCCATTCCATTTGATTAGTATTTGGCAAATGGTTGTTGTTGTTTTTTTTTAATTCATAACAAAATGCTACACAAACACCAAAAATTACCAAAATCAATAAATATTTACTTTCAAAAGATTTCTTGCAAAATAGTCGAAATCCAACTGAGATGGGAGGAGATTGATGGATAAAATGTTATCGATTCTTTTTTTAATCCCCTTCTTACCATTTGGGGTTGTTGTTTAGTTTCAAGTTTTCCATCACATTACAAAAATATTACTCTCCAATTTCAGTTGAATTTCATAGCTATGGAGCACGACTAATAAAAAAAAGGAAGTGCAAATTTCTTCTCTCTTTTGTCGTACGGATTTTTGCAAAAAAAATTAAACTAAATACAAAACAAATAAATAAATAAAAAAATTATATAAAATATTCTACATCAACTTTCTAAAATTGTTTCTTCATTTTTGCAATTTTCATATCAATTTTACTAAAAAAATTAATTTTGTATTTCAAAGAATTCAAAAAAAAAAAATTAATAAATTATTAAATATTTTATCTGTCGTGCTCATTTCGCTTTTTCATATTTGACTGTTCTTTTTTTTGTGTCAAAATGGAATAAATTTGTTGACCTACCTTGTGGATCCCGTTGTTGGGCTTCTTGTGCGGCCAAATATACTTCATCCTGAGATCTGTCGACTTGCCATTGTGCATATCCTTAAAAATAGAAAATTAACATTAAATTAGTAAGTTAAAAACTGTTGCTTTGTTTTTTTTATCATTCAGCCCTGTCGAAGTATTCGTACGGAAGGAATTTTTTTCTGATTTCCTCGTATCCGCTGATCATACATCGGGGTAAAGCGACATGTTTTACCCGAAATCCCTAAACTGCGTTCTATTCAAATTCATTGCTTTCGCAATGGAAGGCCTCTTTCCGCTGGGAAGAGTTTTGATCAACGCAAGCATTAAAAAAGTATTGAAGTGCCCAAGTACCAGAAGTGCAGAAGTACCAGAAGTACCAGAAGTACAGAAGTACAGAAGTACAGAAGTACAGAAGTACAGAAGTACAGAAGTACAGAAGTACAGAAGTACAGAAGTACAGAAGTACAGAAGTACAGAAGTACAGAAGTACAGAAGTACAGAAGTACAGAAGTACAGAAGTACAGAAGTACAGAAGTACAGAAGTACAGAAGTACAGAAGTACAGAAGTACAGAAGTACAGAAGTACAGATGTACAGAAGTACAGAAGTACAGAAGTACAGAAGTACAGAAGTACAGAAGTACAGAAGTACAGAAGTACAGAAGTACAGAAGTACAGAAGTACAGAAGTACAGAAGTACAGAAGTACAGAAGTACAGAAGTACAGAAGTACAGAAGTACAGAAGTACAGAAGTACAGAAGTACAGAAGTATAGAAGTACAGAAGTACAGAAGTACAGAAGTACAGAAGTACAGAAGTACAGAAGTACAGAAGTACCAGAAGTACCAGAAGTACCAGAAGTACCAGAAGTACCAGAAGTACCAGAAGTACCAGAAGTACCAGAAGTACCAGAAGTACCAGAAGTACCAGAAGTACCAGAAGTACCAGAAGTACCAGAAGTACCAGAAGTACCAGAAGTACCAGAAGTACCAGAAGTACCAGAAGTACCAGAAGTACCAGAAGTACCAGAAGTACCAGAAGTACCAGAAGTACCAGAAGTACCAGAAGTACCAGAAGTACCAGAAGTACCAGAAGTACCAGAAGTACCAGAAGTACCAGAAGTACCAGAAGTACCAGAAGTACCAGAAGTACCAGAAGTACCAGAAGTACCAGAAGTACCAGAAGTACCAGAAGTACCAGAAGTACCAGAAGTACCAGAAGTACCAGAAGTACCAGAAGTACCAGAAGTACCAGAAGTACCAGAAGTACCAGAAGTACCAGAAGTACCAGAAGTACCAGAAGTACCAGAAGTACCAGAAGTACCAGAAGTACCAGAAGTACCAGAAGTACCAGAAGTACCAGAAGTACCAGAAGTACCAGAAGTACCAGAAGTACCAGAAGTACCAGAAGTACCAGAAGTACCAGAAGTACCAGAAGTACCAGAAGTACCAGAAGTACCAGAAGTACCAGAAGTACCAGAAGTACCAGAAGTACCAGAAGTACCAGAAGTACCAGAAGTACCAGAAGTACCAGAAGTACCAGAAGTACCAGAAGTACCAGAAGTACCAGAAGTACCAGAAGTACCAGAAGTACCAGAAGTACCAGAAGTACCAGAAGTACCAGAAGTACCAGAAGTACCAGAAGTACCAGAAGTACCAGAAGTACCAGAAGTACAGAAATACAAATTACAGAAGTTCAGAAGTACAAATTCACAGTCTGACGGGCCGAAACCCGCTTTTTTTGAGTTTTTTATCGTCGAAAGTTAAGTTCTGATTAAAACCTCGATTTTGAGTAAGTATAAATAGGAAAGCATTACTTTCAGATTACTTGATGCTGTATTCATCTGGCGAAATCGAAATCTTAATTCTTCGTAATTTTTTCTATTTTAGTTTCCGAATCTAAAATTCGATATCCCTTCAACTAAGAACTAAGGGCAATCATTTTTTTATTTCAGATAGAAACAAATAGCGATGACTTAACAATATTAATTTATCGAATATAATAGTTTCGAAATTTCTTCCAAACAGTTAACTTGATTAGGCTGAATAATATAGAAAATTGTAAAAAAAAAAAAAAAATAAATTACTTTTGAAAAAACTTACCTTGACTAGATCCTTCACCACCATGACTGGGGCCAGCATTATGATCTAAATCTTCGAGACCCATTTCTTCGTCATCCAATGTCAGATCTTCAACAGTTTCATCATTACCCTCATCGTCGTATTCACTTTTTGGTTCGATTACAATTTCATCTTTGCCAGTTGATGTTGCAACAACACCTTCATGTTGATGTTTTGGTCGTTTATGATTTTGTTTCTCTTTCATTAGCATTTCTTTTTCATCAATTGAATCGGCGGCATTTTCATCTTGGATATTTTCAACGGCTGTAACGGCGGCATTCATGGCATCGGTATTTCCTCCCATTTTCACACTTTCAGTCTTTTTGGTAACATTTGCGGTTATAATATTTGCTGCTGCGGTTGCTGCTGATGCTTGTTGTTGCTGTTGTTGTAGTTGTTGTTGGGCTGCTACGGTTATTGTTGAGGCAACGGTACTTGAAATTGTTGTTGTTGTACCACCTACACCACTACCAATCATCGGTAACATAGCAGTTATTGCTCCGGTAGCATTTGTTGTTGGAACTATTGATGATGTACCAGCTTGGATGACTTGTGAGGAGTTTGAATTGTCATGATTATCTAAAATAAATTAAATAAAATAAGAATTTAGTAAAGTATTATTTATTATATTTATATAGAACAAAAATTTAGAAAATTATACACTGCTGTAAAAGTTGAACCTCTCTGCTAAAATAGGTGTCTCTTCCAACATCCTGACTTATACGAAAGTTTATTGAAGGCATGTTGCAAATGCGTCATTTTGCATTTACTTTTTTATAATCAAAAATAATATTTTAGGAGACCATCATTTTGGTTTTCGCAACACTTCAGTCTTGATGAAATTTATCATCATTTTTATATCGAAAAATCTTCTATATTTTCAAATTTTGTCAATATTCATAAATAAACTGCAAAGATTTTATTTTGTACGTTAGAGTTGTTTAATTATAAAATTGGTCTAACTTAAGTAGCTATTTCGAGCTTGAACAAATAGAACGTTAATTTTATATTAGCCTAAAAGGAAAATAAAATTCTATGTCTAAAACTTTCTACTAATCTCCTGCCTTACACAAACCAATGAATCTTTCGGAAATATAGAAAAGAACAAATAAAACACAATCATACTTATGTGAGAGGTAATTAAAGTGGAAGACTGTTCAATAAAATTGATAAACGATTGAAGCATCCTTTGAAATTGAAGTTTTCATATGGCTTTATCTGTCTGTGAATCCGCAGCTTGTGTGACGGAAAAATGTGTCCAATTAAAATAAACATACTAGACTAAGCACCTAATAGTGTCTAATGATCTGAGTACTGGCTCCGGTGAAACTCCACCCCATAAACTAAAACTTAGTTGGAATTACACTCAAATACAAAGTTATTCAAGCTGAAATCCCCTTATTATTTGTATCATCAAAAGTAACATGTGAATAGAAAGTTCGAGTTTCCGAAAAATTTAACTTGTCCACCTTCAAATTTTACATTTTTCCAATCAACTCCATAAAAGATTTGCCTTGGCCGCTTTAAGCCAAACAAAGAGGAAATGCTTGCTTAATTAACAACCATCCCACTCGTGTAGTAAATCATATTATCGTCTTTCCTAGCGTAGATTCAAAATGTCCTTAAATCTAAAAGGAAAGGAATTCTTCCAAATACGCATTTATATGTATTTAATTTAAACTATGAAATTTTGTATAAAATGGAAAATTAAAGAATGGTGGCGTGTATGTTAATATGACATTAAATTCGATTTAAATCAAAGCCACATGTATGTACGTACAGAATATGTATGAATTATTAAATACGTGTTATTTTTTTTAACATCGTAATATCTTTTTGAATATTTAAACATTTTTTTTTTTTCAAAATTCATACAGTTCATACAAATAAAACCTTTTATGGGGCGGAGATTGATCGCTTGTTTAAAAATCCACGTTTCGCAGATTTTCACCCTTCGTATATAACTGTTAACTGTATTTGGATGCTCATGCCAGCTGCACTATTTTTTTTTTTTTTTTTTTTTTTTTTTTTTCTTATGTGGACTATCAAATGGGGTTGAGGATTTTGAGGGGTTGTTCTATAGAAGTTTATTTTTATTTTTTTTTTTGTGGAATATGTCTCCTTTTTTAAAAATGTCGATCCTTTGTTTTCTTCTTCTTCATTATGTACATATTATTAAGTGGTAGACAAACATTGTCAAACGTTTTTATCTCATTTAAACGAAAAGAATTAAAGTAAAACCTAGAAATAAGGTTTTACGATTGAAAACTCAGGTCAAAATCAAGTTCGAATAACAATCACTCGTACAACGCTACATTTGATTCTTATTTTTAATTATGTAATTGAAAATAAAACTAGGTTAGATTCTATTTCTGAAAATTTCGATAAGAGTGAGTGCGTAAACATTAAAACCGCATTTATGTAAAGTGACGGAAAAAAATATTTGAAATGTGAGTAACATATTTCAGCTTCGAACATTTTTTTGTTTGGCTCTTTACTACTAGTAGGTAAGTAAATATTAATTTATATTATTCTCTTAAAGCATACAGCTTTAAAATGTCAAAACAAACAGATCTTGAACTAAAAGCAATTTGGCGTCTCAGAAATTGCGATATGAACGCAAACTGCAAAATTAAATTTACTCAAAGTATGAAATTATTTCATCGTGACCGCAACGTAAGTATTTTTCAGACCATCAATTCTTTTAATATGGTTTGGTTGGGAAGACGGCTAACAAGTCACGAGGGCCGACAGAATTGATGTCTTTCGATTATTTTGATGCAAACAGCATTATCGAACTTATTGCCAGCCAAAACAGCTAAGATTTTTATTTGTACTTTCGAAAGGGGTCTTCTTTGTTTTTTGTGAGTTTAGAACTTGATTTTATCAAGAATCAGTTTTAAAATAAAAATATGTTTCAGTTAATTAAAGTGTTTCAGGTTTTTTGTTTTTAATTATTTTAATCTATTCAAAGAAGTTCCACTTTTCTTGAATTGAATTGCATCATTTTCTATGTAATTCTATGTCATTGAATTGAATCAATAAAAATTTAAAAAAAAAAAAAATATTTACCAGCCAAGACATTTTCAATGCTCCTGCGTCGAACTTTTTTCCGTCTCCTCGATGTTGGACTAGATGAACCTTCTCTGGAACCAGATAAATCTTGTGAATCAATTGATGATGGGCCAATGCGTGAACGTTTTGTTTGTTCCAATGTATAACCAGCAGACGCACAACCAGTCATCAATTTACCAGGTACACTTATATGCTTGTGTTGTTGTTGTTGTTCGGCAGATATTTTTTGTTGTTGTTGCTGACTACCACCACCACCAAGGCCACTACTACTATTCCCACTGCCAGTTCGATTATCTGATAAACCTTTGATTTGTAAAGATTCGGCAGCTTTTAATAAAGCAGCTAGTTGATCTTGTGATATATTCACTTCACCACGATACATATAATCCATCATGGCTCGAAGTTCTTGATATTTAACATCCTTGAGAATAAATATCGGATGCTTATCATACTGTTCCGATAAAAGTGTCTGTCATAGAGAAATAACAAAAAGAAAACAAAAAAACAAGAATTTTATTAATATTTTGTTTTTTTTTTTTTAAAGAATTTAATAATTTAACTTACAGCAAAATAAGGACTGCATGCTGATAACACCACTTTGTGGGCCTTAAGGAATTTTCCTTCAGCAGCTAGCGTACAATCCACCAACGTTTCATTTTCCAATAGTGTATCGAACACACTTATAAGTGTACTCTGATGGTTGTTCCACCGCAGACAAAACTGCTGGTCGTCATCCATTTTCTTTAAAAGGGAGGTGTTGGGGGAATTTTAAAGAAAATTACGTTTCCAAAAATACAAAATTCATTCAAATGTTTTTCTTTTGCTTGCGTTGCGGCGTTGTTTGTTTTTCTTTATTATTTTTTTTTTCTTTAAATTGATTTGTATATTAATTTAGTTGTTATTTTTTTTTGGTGGTCAGGTTTTGAGTCTTGCGCCTGTAAATAAAAGAAAATAATGGATTTTTTAGTTAGAATATTCATTATGTATGAGTTTTTTTATGTTTTATAATGGTTTTTATTTTTCTATGATTTTTTTTTTAAATAAAATTCTACCTATAAATGTATCTCTTGTTTTAACTTCTAACAAAGACAATGGATGTGAATACAAAAAAAAATAACAACTGTAATAATAATAAAACTTGAAATCCATGTAAAAAAGCTTCCGAGACTGATAGATGTTTTAACAAAAACGTTTTAACAATCGTTCTATAGGTAGAAAGGATTCTAAAAATCGTTGTTAAAACGTTTTCAAAGAAATAACAATAATCCTAGTTACATAAATACTTATGTATGTGTGCATAAAATGAGCGATTTCAATCTTTGAAAACGCATTTATAAACAAAAATGGAAGATGATTGCTTAAAAACTTACCTCTTCTCTTTACATATGTAGTCTAAAATGATTTTAGAATTATGAAATTAAAAGCAGTTAGAAATATCAAGGACTATTTCTGAGCCATCTGTCAGTTGACATCTACAATTTTGACTAAAGCACTGCGTCATTTCAAAGATAGAGATTGAAAATCTTCAGCCTACATTTTGCGGATGAAGGGCCAAATTTTTCAGAGTTGCTTACGTACGCATTAACTTTTATTTTTCGAAATTATTTAATTTCATTTAACTTCATATTAACTTTTTTTCAATAGATACTACTTCGTTATTTTTTAAAATCTTTTCACAATCCTTTTTTGTTAGTTTTTTACTCTTCGTTTCGATAAGGTTTTTTCTTTTTACGACAAGCCTGATATGGTAGATATGGTATGGGTGGATTGAAGAAAAAAAAAACTAAGATCGAATTATTCGATTCGTTTTTAAACGAGTGGCACCATATTCACTACTTTTCGAGAGGAATACGATTAGTCAAAATTTCTTTAAAAAATTTGTATTATCCAGTTTTTATGTGATTTTCATTTCTTTTTAGGAAAGTAGCAGCAGAAAATTTTTAGATATCATCATCACTTTAAAAAAATTAATTTGAAATAATGTGCATTGAGCTTTTTTTTAGTTTTATAAATGAACGCGTGGTGTTGTAGCCCACAACCAATGTAACAAATCAAATAATGTATTTCCAGGGTAAAGCACTAAATATATAAATATGTAATTAATTACATATATGGAACACAATATTATAAAATATTTGAAAACAAATTAAATATCACTTTGTCTAGTTTCACCTTCTGAGACAATTTTCCTTTGCGAAAAACCTTTTTTTTTTCATTAGAAAAAGTGTTACAAATTTTAATTGTTTAGGTTAATTCTCACTTAATAATCACAACATTATGTACATTATATAGTGAACAAAAATTTTAGCTTTACACATAGGTACCCCATGCATAGAAAAAATTTATCCATTAATAGCTCTTTTGAAATGCGTGCCTAATCTTGCTAAAGTGAAAACAAAGTCACACTTTTTTAATATTTGAAAATCACTTTTTTTACTGTGAAACAACACAACACAATTTCAGAATTTTAAGTAAATCAAAATTTATTCCACAAAAAAATTACCTCCAACAATTTATGGAAATATGCTTAAATCGAAAACATAAACAAAATAAAATCCCATGTACAATCTACTTTCACGATCACTTCAAGACTACTGGCGGAGCGATAAAATGGAGAAAACAAGAGTCCCGTTCCCATAATTGATTGCAGTTTTTGGCTTTATTATATTTTATATAATATGTACATATGTATGTATGTATGTAGTTGTATGCGTTCGCCCTTTTTGTTGTTGTATTTAAGCTGTATATTATGTTCCTACCTGCTTCTTCACCCCGATGCTACCCTAAGCCACAATGATAATGGCTGCCTGATCTTAATGATATGGAAAAACCTTAATGCCTTTTACTGTTTTGTCCCTTTTTCATTTCATCCCCAATGACCTTTTTTTTTTTTTTTTGAGCAAATGTTGTTTGTTGGATCGGTCGTGTGCATTTTCCCGATTTCCCCAAGTTCTAAGTAAAATGAAAAATTTAGTTTTTAAAAATGGATGTGTGTGGATTGTAAGTAGTTTTCAGAATTCCTTTTATTCTATGTGGTATGCACAGCAAACACTTTTGAACCTTTCTGTGCTCTTCGAAATATGGAGCCAGGGCTTCTTTTTTAATTCCTTTTTAACGAGGGTGTTTTAGTAAGTCTACAATAAATGGAAAATGTTGTAATGCTTGACTGGATCTAACCTTGCCATCGAAATGGAATGATGGATAGAGAGGGGATCAGAGGGATTGTATTGTATAAAGGCAAGTAGGTACAAAAAAAAAAAAAATACCCAACGGAAAAAGTTGGCCATTGACAACACAATATTGATTTTTCATTGAAAAACGAAACAATAGACTTTGGCGGGGGTTTGTTTTTAAGTGCTAAATGTGAAATATGTATGTATGAATGTATGTAGGTATGTAATTTATAACTTGGATATCCGTTTTGTTTTTTTTTTTATTTTTTTTTTTTTCAAAGTTGGGGTAAATTTGATGTAGCTGGGATTTGTGCATAAATAGGTTATTAGTTGAAAATACCTACAACCAGTTTTTTTCTACACAAAATTATTTAAAATCTTTATAATGTATGTATGCCGAACTGAATTTTACAAAAATTGCGTATTGACATGTATTGACAGAACTTATCAAAAAGCTCTCACTAGTCAACCGATGAGTCCAAGTGAGATCGCTGGGACGAAACGCCAAATTTTTGTGGCCGTTAAAAGCTGTTTTGAATCTATAAGCCGGACAAGTTAGCTAACTAGACTTGGGGGGCAACAATTGTCATCAAACCATCAAAAATCATAAAAAAACAACCAAATTCGTGATTATTTTTTCATAATAATTCAAGTCAATAAGTCAATATTTA
This sequence comes from Epistrophe eligans, assembly GCA_951394125.1. NCBI lineage: Eukaryota > Metazoa > Arthropoda > Insecta > Diptera > Syrphidae > Epistrophe > Epistrophe eligans. The sequence goes on from OX596030.1 coordinate 75,468,293, forward strand.
GGCATCAAAATAATCACAAAATGTTTCTGTAAAAATATGAAAAAAAATTTATTCAAATGAAGGTTTTTTTCAACCAATTTTCCTTCAAATTCAAAAATATTAAAATATAAGAAAAAAATATATTAAAATATAAGAAACCTAATTTTGATTTTCAGTAGTAAGATAAAATTTATTATCATATCTCTGTACTGTGCAATGACTTTAAAATATTGTAAACTTTATATTTTTCTTTGAAACAATAAAATTATATCTAAAAAAAAAATATGAAATTTTCAATCAAGTTTTAATAATAGCTTGAACAGCCCCTAAGGCCACAAACGAATTACATATTTGTTTAGATTGTTTTTTTTTTTTTGCTACCTAAGTAGGTAGGTACCTATTTTGAGTCAAAACACACTCAAAAAATCTTAAAGATGAGAATCTATTACAAAAAAAAAGGAAAATATTGAACGGAATGTATTGAAAAAAAAAAAACTTTTAAAGCCAAGTAAGAAGACCAGATTCGAATTATAGTGTCGTCGATAATACCGATACCAATCTCGATACGATAAAATATTTGTATACAAGAAACAATTAGTATATTCGCACCATCGATACTGACTGGATACAGTCTCGCTCCTCTCGTTATTATAGAACAATATTTTATCATATTGAGACAAGTTTGGTATCGGTATTGGTACTATTTTAATCTTTTTCCAATATTTTTTTTAGATCGAGAAAAAAAATGATTTTTGTTTTATTTATAAATTAAATTTCTTAAACAGTCAATCTCAAAAAGCGTACACACGTACATACATATGTACATATGTATGTACATAATTACATAGGTACATATATTTGTGTATTTTTAAAACATTAATCAGAACTCTAAAATAATAATTGCGAAAATATTCAAATATTTTCTTTGAAAATCAACACTTGAAACCAAATCATTCAGTGTGTTCATTGTTTAGTTTTAATTTTAAGCCATTGAAAACTGACTAATCATATTAAAAGTAATTAAAACCAACAATATACCGACGTCAAGGATTAATTTCTAAGAAAAAATCAAGCCATGGTTTATGTGATGATGACACATAGAGTACACGACTTATAAATGAATTATAAATGAATTTTAGTCGTTTCTAAGAAACGATACCTGAAAAATGTATGTATTAAAGGTCAATTTACTATAAAATTACACCGCATTCTTAATCTTCTACACTTGTATTGTAGGGAATAATAATGAAAATTAAATAGAAACCATGAAATCCAGTCATCTTAAGGTTTAAGTAAAGATATACATACGATAACTATATTTAGAAAGTACAGGTCATGACTTTTTGTGTGATTTGCGAAGTGAAGTTTTGGGACTTAAAATTCTTGTGATGTTAAAGGATGTTCTTTTTAATGTAGACTACAAATTAATTAATTTGAATCTTGAAGAGCATTAAGACATTGAAATAGAAGATTCTTCACAAGTCGATTAAAGAGAAAAAAAAAAAAAAAAAAAATAATCGAATGAGAAATGAATTTAATAGAAACTGGCAGATCAAAAAAAACACACAATGTAAAAGGAAAACCAGAAACCATGATTATTTCCTCTTCGATCTGTCTCTTCTTATTATTAATAAAAACATATTTATTTTTCTATATTTCTAGTTTTAATGGAATACAATATTTCACCTGAAAAAATGACATTTCACAATTCTTATACCTACATATTAAGATTTTCGCTAGAAACAAAAGTTTAATGCTTGAAAAATTCCCTTCCCTTTTTTTTAGAAATTTCTGTCAAAATGTAGAGCCATTGATATCAAAAATTATACACTTAGGTATTTCCTGGTGGCAAAGAAACCTATGAAGTTGTCTGCCTACTTTAAGAGAAGGTGAATTTAATATTTTTTTCTTTATTTCTGTTATACTGTTTTTGTGACGAAGATAATGACTTTTTGTTCTCCCTTTTTTATACGACAATTTTATGGAAACTTTTGATCAAATGGCATTTCTGATTCGTAGTAGAAATTGTGAGTTAAAGTATTTATTTTGGAATAAATTCTCAAATAAAATAGAAACTCAAGACTTTCGAAAGCAAAATTAAAATTTGCTTGTGTTCTTATTTTCAAAACGTCTACACTTAAATATTTGCAATTCCGCAAGATTGAAATTCAAATTATTTGACAGGTTCGGTGTAAAAAAAATCGAGGCAAATTTTCAGTGTGAATAGAATGTGTAAGTTCCTATAAGAAAAACATACACGCTTGTGGGATTTGTCCCTGATTGAACTTTTACTCTTAGAAGTTTTGTCCAAAATTGTACTGAAGTCCATGTTCTGCACAATCAAATTGAAATTAATTTTCATTATTACTCGAAATAAAATTTTATTTTCTACAATTCATTAGTTTTCGAAAATTTTGCGAATAGGTAGTGCTTTGAACTGTCAAGGTGATGCATTTTTAATTATCTAAAAGTGAAATCACCGTGCGGGTAAAAATTTAAAGGGAAAAAAGGAAGCGAAAGTCTAGAAAAAAAAAAAACATACACAAACAATTTTGCGATAAAAATCAACATTTTAGATTTGTCTGACATAGCTTGAGTACATAAGTATGAAGTTCCGATAAATTGTTTATTCTTATTTATTGTTTATTGTTTATTCTTATTTTAATGTTATGTTTTCTACTAAAAGAACAATGAATATGTATATGTATATTAAAAAGAACAAAACCATAAAGTTTAGTTAAATTTTGCACCATGAAATACAAAACGAACTGTAACTGTAACTGCAACTGCAACAATTTTAAAATTATATCGGAAACGTTCAGAAAATGGAATGAACCGGAATGTAGAAAAACAATTTATTTTCGAAATTCCAATTCACAATTATAGCATTTCGAACAAATTATGGAACATGTGAATTCACAATAATTGGAATTCAGATAAGCGTAAACATAGAAATTGTTATTTATTTAATTTTGTGAGGGGGCTTTAAAAATGCGATAGTTTAACATTACTAAAATACTTCCTATGAAATTAAAGGAATCTGAAACCCTGATTTAATGTTATTATCTTAAAAAAAAAATACTTTAAAAATGAATATTATTTATGTTTGATTTTATGAGTATGAATCAAAAAACTAACTTTCATATTATTTACTCGATTCATCCAAATTAAAACTTAAATCCAAATGTAAATTAATTATATAAATCCAATAATGTAAATAAACCCGGATTTAAGTTTTAATCTGGATGTAACGAGTGATTAATATGGCGGTAATAGAACCACACCGAAACGTCATAAAAAGATTTAATGTTTCAAGTTTTCTATTATTACATTAATTATTGTTCGTTGCCATCCCAGCAGATGTTACTAGGTACATATATGAAGACATCTTTTATAAGTACAAGCATATATGTAAATAATTTCAGAAAAAAAAATCCCAATGATCAAAATTAACTTAAAATTATCATCAAATGCACTACACCTACATTATGTATCTACATGATTACATCAACCTTCATTTCTACCTTGACGATAATATTTATAAAAATAAGTAGGTACATAGTTACAGCCTTAAAACATCCCTCAAAACGTTCATTGAGTAAAAATTACTAAAATTATTTAATATTATTTTTAAACATGTAACAACATGCATCGACAATCGATGTACTTTGACACTCTCATACAACAAACATTTTTTTTTATCAAACGACAAAAAAAAAATAATAATAGTAATAAAATATTAATGATCATGCACGCGCGCATAATATTGTTACAACATTCTTATTCAATAAACGATATTTTTTTTTAAGTCAGATGTACATATGCACCTAAGTACGTATGTATGTATGTATTGTATTTGTGTATTTGGCCCATAAAAAGCTTTAATAGCTCACCTAATAGCTAATATAGCACAAGCCACATAGTTTGCTGCTTTGCTTGCTTGAATAACAGAAATTGCAATAAATTTTCAACTTAAATGTTTAACACAAGCTACATAGAGTAGCAATATAATATTAAGTTAGATACATATATTATATGTACATATGTACATACATATGTACATATGGGCAAGTGAATACTCCCGTATACACCCCTAGTAATTTTTATTTTATAATTTTTCACAGAAAATGACGATAGTAGGTACTACCTACTTACCTATAAATATTTTAAAAATGAACATATTTCATTTTCCGTTTTAGAAAAGACGCATGCATATGCATGTGGGGGCGAGTTTGAGTATTGTTTCTATGTGCAATTTTTTGTTTATGACTGCATATGTATATCAGTACCGGCTTCAGAGGTTGTTCGAAGCTTTCAAATTAGCAGGGCGCCTTTATTTTTGAAAGTGTGGGACAACAATCACAAATTCATACATACGCGTATTTCGAATTCTAACCACCTTCTTCCCTCAATATAACAATAGGATTTAAATACAAACCTTAGGAGTTTTTGAACCCAATTCCACTACGGTTTCTCTAAAAGCTCTTACTAATTTTTAATTATAAAATTTTTACAAAAATACGACTTTTAAAATTTTGAATTTAAATCAAAGCTTAACCAACACATGAAACGTTTGCCCACTAAAATTACGTAAACATTAGGAGTGTTTTAATGAGAACTATCGCAAGCAAAGTAAAAAGCCTTTTAAAAAATTAAAATAAGTCAATCTAGCTTTAAAGGTCTTTTTGTGCACGTTTGTTCCATTTTCAAACTGTTCCAACTTATTTATCACAACTAAATTTTATTTGAAGACAAAATTTAAGTCGGGTTTTTGTGAGATTTCTACGAAACGTAATTTAAAGCTGGATATTTTGACTAATTCTTTGGATGTTAAAATGTTTTAAATAGTTCTTCAGATAATTTCTTCAGATAATTTAAAGCTTTTTACTAAAACGTTGCGAAGCTTATCGGGAGATAAAGCTCATTTTGTATATAACATATGTTTCAAATCACCGAAATTTCTAAGTAGGTATCTACCTACCTACAACTCACAACGAAGGTAAACACAAATTAGAGTTTTCGTTAAAAATTATATAAAGCATAGGAAAAGCTTTTCAACAAAACTACTAGTTTTACTATAAAGAAATCTTTCTTTGTTCTAAAGTAGGTACACATTTTACTGCAGAAAAAAATTAAGTAATAATTGTCTAGCAGTAATTTATTGTTATGGTAACACAATATGTTAGTATTTAACTAACCGATTTGTGAAACATCTCACGAAAACACACCTAGATAGGTAGGTATTGTTGAAAATTTTATGAAAGGGGCGCAAAATATTTAAACCTTTGATCCGGCACTGCCTGCTGCTTGTGCGCTTCCTATAAAATCAACATATTATGAAGTTAATAGATAAGTTAAAGCATCAATATACATATTTAAAAACCAAAAAATTCCTATCGTTTCTTAAAAATATAGGTACCTATACCTTCCTATAAACCTATTTTAAGTTTAATAAATCCAAGATAAAAAAAAGTGAGGTCTCTCGGCTAACATGATAAGAATGTGAATGAAATTTTCAATTCTAGTTAAAAATATGTAGATAGGTAGATATGAAGAATCAAAGTTCTATTTCTTTTGTTTTAGAAGAAGCAAAAACTAGCAGCGTGATAAATTTAAAGCTTTTTTGTTTTTTTTTTTTTTTTTTTTTATTTGCACCGGTAATTTCTGAAGGTCAAGTTCATATTTTATCGACAACGATGATGATTATGATGACGAAAACGATTTGTTAGAAAGAGAGAGAAGTGCACACTTCTGCAGAACTATATAAACAATCAGATACCTACGTCAACATGCGACAAACTGAACTGTATGGAAGGTTTTGAATAGCTTTTTGATTGCTTGTACCAACAAAAACTGATCAAACTGGAAATTCCAATTTTTCATTTAGTGGCATGAATATATTAATGTTTGTATCTACCTACCTACTACTATCGAGGTGGAACCTAGGTACCAATGTACAATTACCGTCTTTTTTATCGTTTATAACGGTTGTTAGAAACAAAAAAGAATACAATAAAGTTCGCGCTGATGATGCTATTTTAACAAAACCAAACAAAACTTGTTTTTCCTCTAAGGGCCCAACATAGACGCAAATACAAATAAGTCCCCTTCTGTTTTTTTTTTTTTAAACAACAAAAGAGGGAAGGAAAAACTTAAATTAGCAAAAGGGTATCTATCTTATTCAATTTGGAGTTTCCTGTCATCCCATCTGCCTACCGGTCGTTAAATTATATAAAAAAAAAAAAAAAATGCAACACACACAATCTCATAAAGAACTACTACTACTAAAGGCGGCTATTCAAATTTTTTGATGAACAGGAACACAACCCAGGCCAGTATTTGAGAACTGAGTAGAAGTATAGTTCCACATTCCAGTTACCACGAAACGAACGATCAATAAAATGGACAAAAAAAAACCCCAGCTGGGAGTCCGCTCGACACTGGTAAGTAGGTAGGTTAGGTATACTACCTACAAAAGTTCTTTTCTTGTTGTTGCTTTTTAGGTTTTTACCCAAACCCTAGGTAAATCAACAATACATATGTAGGTACATTTTTATACGGATTTAAGTTTGTATGTATAGATATAACGGCAAATATAGTGTTGCACAGGGGGATAATGCGAATGCTCTGGCTGCTGGCGGCAGCATATTAAATACAAAACAACAACAAACAGAAAAAAACATTACTAACTGAGGATTGCTTTCCCACATAATACCTACTCCGTTCAATGCTGCTGCTACCCTCTTCTTCCGTCACAACCAAATACCCAAACCCAAACTCAAGCATTTGGGTCGAAAAACATGCGCTTTAAAAACTCACGCACAATATAAATAGACACTATGTGTGTTTGTGTGTGTAAATTAAATATACACTCTGTCTGGAAAAGTGTACTAACTACCGTTTTCCATGTGTTGGGGTTGTTTTGTTCAATTGAGTTGAGGCGAGGCGAGGGCGAAAGCGAACACACAACAGAAGAGATCGATCCCTTTTTCCCTCTCTGACTCAGTAATTCTCTGTACATACACACATAAGCAACCCAACGAACAAAGGGATTTTTGATCCTTTTTACCCCATATCATTCACGATACAACTAACCTTCGAAAAAGGACCTCGCTGTGTGCTGTTTAAGTTGTATGCGAGTAAAAAAAATTATGAAGGAGTATAGATAGATATCACAAGTTGATGAAACAAAAAAAAAAATATATTTTACTTAATCTCTCCTTTTTTCTGAATAATCCCCAAGCCCAAACCATTTGAAGTAGGGTGTTGAATTTCGCAAGGGAAGATCCCACTTCTGAATAGGGTTGTAAGATGATCTAATCCATTGCATACAATAAGTATCTAGTGTAGAGATGTTTTTATATACCTACGGTACATTATATATACATACATAGCCGCTGGAAAATGGGTTGCTTTTGAGCGTCGTGTCGTTGTCGCTTGTTCAGACCAACCACCCCATCCATTATAGGAGATATATGGAAGAAATTCAAGCCTCAACTCAAACTGGGGAAAAGTGTAACGAAAAAAAATGATCCCCCTAGCTACAGCGCAATTTCTTCCCCTTTGCTCGTCAATCGTTCGTTCGGTCGGAATCGAAAGAGAATGATATGTATTTTGTAGTCATCAGCGCGTCACTCGGAGGGGAGAATATTTTAATATAAAAAATCAATATCCAAGCGGGACTCGCAAGACGGTCGACTCGACGCCACACCAACAAGAAAATCAAGTTTTCTCCACCATTATCGAAAAACTTTTATGGCAGAGATCGAAATGTTAATTTTATTTTCTAAAACAGAACAAAAATCAAGAAATAAAAAAAAAATTAAATAGGTACAAAAAATATAAAATATCCACTTGAAAGCATTTCACCGAAATTCATTTTCAAGTTGAAAACAACAAGAACAAAAATGAGTGCGAAATTTAGAATGGAGAAACAAGACTAGAAAAAAAATAAGAAAACCTGTTTTTCTTAAAGGAGATCCACAGAAAATTTCATCTGACGACGACGCAAAAATAAAGTTACTTATAGATATTTTGATTTTTTTTTTCCTTTAATTTTGTTCATCAAAAATTCTTAGCAAATGACAAACTGAAAGAAAGACTTGTGAGCAAAAATAAAATAAAATAAAAAAAAAAAACATCACGAAGAAAGAAACCAAAGTATAAGTACAAAATTAAAATTTAAACAGTTTTAAGAGTTTTTTTTGTCTCGTTTAAATGGACGAGGTATGAAGGTACTGCTGCGGGTGCTGTTCGGTGTTTTTGTAGAGATGATAATGTAGGTGCGGTATAGAATAGGTATCTTGGATCTATTCTGGTTTGGCAATTTTTTTTTATTTTGTGAAATTTATTTATCGATATGTAGCCATCCATGTACCTACCTTCCTACCTACCTTAATTTCTCTCGATGGGTATGGTAAGAGATGATGATAAAGATCAGCTTAGAAATTCGATGACTCAAAATAAGCTTTTGACGGAGTTTTGGTGTTTGTAAGCACTAACGATAGTAGGTAGGTACCTGTCACCCGACATTAAAATGAAATTTCTTCCCCGAATGATTTATGTTTTTAAACTAAAATTTTTCTGTTTTTTTTCGATTTTTCGTGTTCGCAGATTTAATTAAGAATGCAAAATTCTTTGAAGTAAGTAGGTATATTTCGAAATACCTAGTGAGTTTATCTCTTAAAGAAAAAATCTTGCGAAAAGAAATTCTGTTTACAGTATAACCTCGATCCGATAACATTTCAACAAAATGACTTTTTTAAGCTTATCATTTTTGAAAAGTATATAGGTAGGTACCTACCTAATCTGACGAGACGAAAAACTTTTTATACCTATGTTTGTAGATATATGAATAGGTAGGCATGTCGTGTGTTCCGTGTCTAGTCAGAAAAAGACTCGTGAATACAATTTGAAGTAAATACACAATCCACAACTGAATCGCACGAACTTACTTGCCTTTTTATAATAATTGTAAGATGCTAATTATTCTCACGCTCATGAGGTGAGCAAATCCTTTAACAAACATTATGGGAGTGCCCATGGTGTGAACTTTCGATCACTCGTCATATATTTAATCCAACTTTAGACAGCCGTCTAACTTTAAAAAAATTATAAATAAACTTTTATATTTGTTCTCTTACTCAGAGCCAGTTTGTTCACAGTAGGTTTAATCTGCACCATCACTTTAACAACAGGCTCTAATTAAATGGCGCTAATCAATAAAAGAAAAAGGCTGATTAGCTATTTCCATAATTAAGAACTCAAAATTTTGGATTCCTTAATAAAACTAAATTTGGTAAAGATGCAAATTCAAGGATTAACCAATCGCAGGAATCCTTGATTAAAGATTGATCAACTGTGCACAAACTGGCCTTTAGACAACGGAATCGGGAGTTAATGCCTAAGCTTTGACTAAAGTGATATTTTATTTAATTACATAAAAATATAATAAATAATGCCATTGGCGCAAAATTTTAAACAACCTATTGTTAAGGGCTTAGCATATTACTAGTTAGCAATTTGCTAAACATTTAGTAATTTACTAGCTCTTCGGAAATTTTAATCCTTTTTTTTCGTTTTACTAACTAGTAAAATACTAATCCCCTTTTATTAAAAACAGTGCATCTGAACACGTCCAAACAATGACAGTTCGTAAAAGAAAAACAAAGCAAACAAACATAATCCTAGGGAACGGACCTAATAATTTGAAATGTCAGAAGTCAAAGTGACCACCTATAATTTATTTTATTTATTTATTTTGTTTATTGTGAGAACTATTTTGTTATTTTATTTTGGTGAAATCAGAAGCCACGGTTTGTTATTCGGTCTTGGATGTTTAGGTTTTCAACCAAGAACCGAACTGTAGTCTTATCAAACCTATACCTGGAGTAAAATTCTCCATCGTCCAGCTCTTCAAAAGGATTTGCTCGGGACTTAAAACATCGCACTTTTCTGCACATAGCTGACTCTTCGAACATATCAAAATCTTCGTCCTCCGAAAACATTTTATTTTTTTTTATTCACTTTGAAAAACAATTAGCACACGAATCATAAAAAAAAACACAATTTAACTCTTTGCCAAATTTTTTTTCGAGGACAATGACAGATTTCATAATGGATTTAGCAAGTTACTAAAAGTTAAAGTAGCCATTTTGTGATTTTAACTTTAGTAAAATGTTAAGAGATAGTAAGTTGCTAAAATTGTTTAAAATTAACAAAATCTTCTTTTTACCTTAGTAACTTACTAAAATGGCTTTAACATTTTACTAAATCGTTTAAAATTTTGCGCCATTACCTTTAGATGGTTGTTAAAATTGGACCCAAGGTGCCGACTCATTTTGACGTCATAGTATCATTATTACCATGGTCTGATCTCATTGTGAGAAAAAGAAAACCAAGTGATTATTTTAAAAAAAGATAAAGTACTGAGACTTAAAATTGAGTCGGTAGAGTGAGTCAAATGTAAACACCGTTTTAGATGTTAAGACAGTTAGACTTTAAAAAAATTGATGATTATTGATTATTATTCATTGTAAATAATAATATGACCTGTTTTGGTGAAAATGTTTAACAACTCAAGCAAAATTTTTACACGCAAAAAAAAAAACAAATAACATTTTGTTTTGTGTACAAACAATAAGAAATTATTTATTATAACTTTTTTGTTTGTTATTTTTTTACGTGTAAAAAAATTTGCTGAATTACTATACAATTTCAACAAAATAGGGCTATAATTATTAATTGTAAAAATAATCTTTAACAATATAAAATCACTGTAAATCGTTCCAATGAGTATTTAAAAAACAAAATATGTAGGTAACAAACAAAACTTTACTAAAAGGTTTACTTACTGCAAAAGCCCATCCAATTTGTATATGTATTCAGTTTCTAGATTATTAATCACAAATAGGCACCTATAGGTAGGTATCTACATACCTACATAGGTACGCTTAATAGGTTTTTATAAACCTAGATAACAGCCTTTCAACGTTTGTGATAAGGAAAATGTCATTCTTTAACTAATTTTCATAAGATAAATAATACAAAAAAAGAAGATAGATACCTACAAACATTTATAATCTGGTTTTGATAACTTTGTACTTAAACAAGATAGGATTTTCAAATTTAAATAACAATATACATAACGATTGTTTTATATTTAATTTTGAATGTAGAGAAGATGCCTATCAAAATTGCTTAATTATAATAATACCTATACTTTACCTTAAAACCAAATCGAATTCGTTTTTGTTTAGAACTTATAGTCTTTGTTAGCTTCGTAACTTTATAATTTATTCAAACATAATTTATTTGGTGCATACAGTGTCAATCAAAAGTTTGGGTACAACTTTATATATTTCGTTTATATATTTTCCCACTGTTTTGAATTTCGGTTAAATAAATTAATCATTTTGTATTTAATTCTTCTTTTTTTTTACTTATTCAAATTGTTTTTTTTTTTTTTAATATTTGTATGTATTTGCGAATCAGTGGGACGTTTAAAGGTAGAACAAAAACAATCCAACGATATCGTTTTTGGGGACATTCATAAACGTCAAATTAACAAAGAACTGCATGATTGACGTCAATTAAATTAGATGCGCAATCAAATTAATTTACCTAGATCAACTGCATTACCTACTGTTCATAAAAGTTCATATGACATCGGAGTCATGCAAATTGCGCATACATAAATTTTTAAATAATTATACAAATATTTGCATACATATGAAGGTATATTCATGATTTAGGGCAAAATTTGTTTTGAGGACAAATCAGAAAAAGGTCTAGTGAGGAAAAGCTGTCATATTAAATAGCATTCGAAAATGTCAAATAAGCAAAAAGCTGCATTATCTATCTTTCAATTAAAGCAGATTTGGTATATTACTAAACTAACTGGAACGACTGCAATACCTACAGTTCATAAACGTTTGTTTTTTTTGTGCAAAATATTTTATGTAAAGGTACCTATAATTTATTTGTGTTTTGGAGAAAAGGAATCAAATTACCTAAGTGCTTATTAAAAATATATTTTTTCAAATCGTGTTGGTGATCGCCGAAAATTTAAAAATTAAGATAATGCACCTACCTAGTGCAAAATTATCAAAGATCTATTTTTTGAGAAATTTAATAGAAAGGGAAATTACCTACATAAACAAATTGAAAGTTTCGAGTGCGAACAATTAGGTAAATATTAAAAAATAAACACAAATTGATTATACCTACATACCTACCTATAGATAACTCAGTAGACAGAGATCCAACCAGAATTACCACTATATCTCGAGGGATTCTATTTTTTTGAGTGGGATTCCGGGATACTTTAAAAAAAAAAGGATACATTTATATTTAAGATCACTTTAATTCCACAAAATGTTGATTTTTTTAAACAAACAAAGAAAATAAAACAAGGGAAGCAATCATATTTGCCGAAACGCTTTGTTGTGATTTTTATTGAGGAAAAGTTTTACCTCCAATTCAAAAATGGGTACCTTGTCGAGATATTAAATACCTACTTAACTTATTCTTTTTTTCTAATGTAAAAATGTATTTTGTAATTGTTTTCCTACATTTTTAGTTTATTTATTTTAGTTAATTTTAAATCCAAAATGAAAAAGATTTGAGAATTCTTAAATTCGTACTTTTTTATTTTGTTTGCATTTCTTTTATTTTTAAAAGCACACATTTATTTTCAAAGAAAACATTTTTTTATTCGAATGGTTTCATAAATAATTTGGCTTGCAACATTGTTTCGAACTACGAAAGTACAGTACCTACCTACAATCCTACCCTGAAGAGCTAAGTGGTAAAGAAATAATTTAAATAATTTCCTCTCTCTTCGTCGAATAAAGTAGGTAGTTACTTGCACAACTCAATCAATCATATTTCATATACCTATGTATGTAGGTACCTACCCACCTAGTACATGCTTACTTCCTTCCTCTCATCGAAAAAAAAAAATAATTCTAAAGATCACAGCAAAGCAAATACAAAAATAGTCAAGTCGATAGGTAATTATGATTCAAGTCTCGCTTTGGAAAAATACATCAAATAATTTTATTTGTTTACTTAGATACTACCTAATCATGATAAGTAAAAGAGACTCCTCTCGAAAGTATTAGAAATTAGATATGCACTAAAAACTGACACAAAAAAAATAAAACAACTTTTTGCGGTTTTCCCAAAATCTCAAAACAGGTATAACTTATATATGTAGGTAAGGTATACAAGATCCGTTCCACCCTCCATGCTGTGCTGGTGTTTTACACCAAAACCAACCCTCTTGTCTCAAGAACTCTCTGGGGAATGAATATTCAAGTGTCGTCTTTTTTCTTTCCACAAGAACATACCTATAACACTCAAGCTATACCTACATTATTATGTAGAAGCTTTCTCTCTCGCCACAATTCTTCCACAAAAAAAAAATTCAACTAACACATTTAAAGAAAAACTTGTGACATAAAAACACGCGCATTATTGCAAACAATACCAACCAACATCATTATTCCCTCCTCTGAGATCATGGGGGAGCTATAAAAAAAAAAAAAACTGACTTAAAGCACTAATTGAAGACACATACATCCGTTTCTATACCTATATTTTTTTGAAAATGTATGTTTTAAAAACATCTACAATGTATGTCAATCACAATATTGCATTGCATTCAAAATAAAATCTATCGCATAGAATAAACTTTAAAAATTACATAAAAGCTTAAGGTAAGTAGGTAGATAAGTATGTATAGGAATATCAAGCTAAGGTATGTAGGCCTTGCTTTGATAGATATATTATATGAAAACCTACCACAGAGCTTTTGTTCAGCTTTGTGGAACAGGGCTTTCATCATCATCAACATCATCATCGACTTTTTTCATTATTTTTGTTTTTGCTTTTAATGCTTTTAAAAAAAAATGTTGAGGAATGTTTTCCCTTTTTTATTTTTTCCCTCGCGCTATGATTATATTTTTCACGCAAACTACTGGGGGGAAAACAAAATGGCCGATCCACTTATGAGAGTGAGGTGTATACTGTGCTCGCTGCTTGTGACGCCATTAGTGCTTTATGATTATTGCATTAGACAAAAGAAAATTTTAAATTATTCTTTATCACTAAACAAAATAAAATAAAAAAATTCCATTTGGAAAATAACTAAGCAGGTATACATACACATAAGAAAAAATAAGAAAACTACAAGTCATCATCATACAATCTATATTTAGAAACATAAATCGTATCTATATTATTCCCCTTCATCGTTGCACCCTTATTTGCGAGTGCAATTCATCCATTTTGGAAAAAAAAAGTTAGAAAAGAATTTTCTGTATCTGACATAAAATATGAAATGAAATAAAAAAAAAATAGATAAAATGTTTATAATTTATAGTACATACGATTTTATTTGTTAATATTTATAATTTTCATCAACGTCCTCTTATCTGCGTCATCATTTTCATGTAATTCCATAGGCAATTTACTTCATGATTTAAAAGAAATATTTTTTTTTAATGTTATCTCAACGCAAAGCAATTAATCGTGTGTGGTTGATGAATGGAACCAACAACAAAAATAAAATGAAAATAAATAAAGAAGAATTCGGATTGCAAGAAAATTTTTTTATAAACACCAACTTTTTGCGGAGCGAAACTTTCGACGCTTTTAATGATGCACGACGTTTGCTTGAAACTGTAAAAGTTTTCTAAAATACAAAGAGCTTCGACTTCAATTCGAAAAGCAGCAGAGGAAATTCAATGTTTAATTTTTTTTTTTTTTTAATTTTTACTTTTGTATGTTTGCGTTGATTTTACATGTGTGTTTGTGTTTATTGAAGGAAAAGATTATGGTGGTGTTCTAAATAAAACACAGAGGGGAACATAACTAATACATATACACAAAAGAGCATATATAGAAAGAGAGAGAGAGAGAGAAAGAGGAGAAGCCCAATACAGCATTGTCCATCTGTCGGCCGCTTCTCGTACCTCATCCCTCAGGTCTCATCCATCATAAATCATAATAGGTTTGGGGTTCGTGTTTAAATCGTGGCGCATTGGTGGAGTATTTGTGAATTAAATTATTTTTTTCTTTTAGATAACAACACACCAATAAACATTAAAGCCTGCTAAGCAATCCGGATGATGAAGAACGACAAAAAAAATAACCAATAACCACGATGGGATAGCTGCTTTACATTTAAAGAATGAAAGAAGTTAGTTAACCCAGAGCCAAGAATTGCCAGATCGTATGTTAATGAAATGAGTGATCCATTTATTTTAATATTAGGTAGGTATTGATGGAGAAACAAATTGCATAGGTATATGTAAATGCAAATGAACTGTTATTACGGAAGTTAAGGGCTCGTAGAAATGTTAATTTTGAAAGCTCAAAATAATGTTCTTTTAAATTCTTAAAGCCGGAAGCTCACTTAAGCTAATGTCATATACCTAGACAGACTAAAAATAGCTTTCTAAATTTCCAAAAGGAGAAGTCATCAATCATAATGCACTACTGAAGTGAAAGGAAACATCTCTCTTTTTTTTCTTATTCCTGTCATCAAAAATGTCAGTTTCAAGAAAAGCAAAAGTGAACGAAAAACTCGACGAAAATTAAGAATCCGCAATTATGGGGACATATGTACGTACGACTGACTACTTAAGTTCCCCCCCAACAGTTATAAATAATAATTCTACCTTTAAGAATTTAGGTAGGTTAAGGTTATATTACGATTACGAACAAACACTAATGGGTAGGTAGGTAAACATAATTATTAAAATTTACAAGAACTTATCAAGGAATATTCTTCGTTGAGTCGATGGACTAAACAAAAATACTATTACTTATTTATGATTAGTAAAGCAGGTATGCAGGTATGCAGGTATAATAATACAGAGCTAAGTGACCGAATTCTTAGAAAGCAGTGTCCGAAAATATACTTCAATTAGATATTAGAATTAAATCGATATTTAAAACTTAGGGAATTTCATGAAATGGGTATTTTTTGGCAAAATGGCTTGATTGGAAAGAATTTTATGTCCATAACATACATTTCCATAAATACCACAAAATTTTAATAAAACCTCTCAAAATCACAGTTGCAATAATTTTTTAAGAAACAAACACACCTTTTGAAGTAATTCAGCGCTCAAGCGAACGTCAAACAAAACAAAAAAAAAAACAGCTGACGGTTTTTCTGTCAGGAGAAATTCATTTCAATTTTGCCGTGGTAGGCGTAATTTTTTTTATCAAATCCTTTTTAATAAAAATAATAGGTAATTTGTGTTTATAAAATGTGGAAGACAAAGAAAAAGGCTATTACGTTTTACAGCTTCCATACCAATACAAAACATTTTTTTGATGATACCTACTAATGAATGAGTAATGAAAAAACCTTTAATGATGAATTTCAAGAAAATAATGAACATTTTAAATTTGTATTCACGATGAAAACAAGATTCACTACAAATATTATATTATGTTGTTGGAAATTATAAACAAAACCTGGCGTTTTCCATAGCACATACTTTAAGAATTATTAAAAAAATACGTTTTGGATTTGTGGAATTGTTTGTGGGACTTTAAAAAACATGGGTATCTCAAGTTTTGCACAAATAGAACTGTTGTACGTAGGTATCAATTGCTTCTGCAAAGGTTCAGCACAGTGTGTCCACAATTAATCAACGGGTGCTAAAGTTTTCAGTTTTGCAAATCGCGGCAAATATCAAAATCGAAACAATTATTCCGCGTTTTTGTTGGAAGTATAGTGATTCGTGCCTTGTTGACAAAAATATTGTGGTTATTTACTTCACAAATGTCAAAGTAGGATTGCATTTGCCGCCATTTGCAACCGGTGACAATTTTTGCACCCGGTGATTAATTTTGCGCCACCCCAAAAACTTCAAATGAGTAGGAGGTTCCTATGTACCCACAAAAAAAAATTCAATTCTTTTTGCCGCGTCAAAATGAAGTGATTCATTTCACAGATAACTCATTTATTTAGCTATTACTTTGTTATTTCACAGAAGGTGAATATTCTTACTAACAAGATAAATAATACTCTTGAAATGACAATTTTGTTAAAAAAAAAAAGTTAACCTAAAATTCACAACTTCAATCCTATTCGTTTTGGTTTTTAATTGGGAAAATAAAATAGGTTGATAAAAGTCCAATTTGTTTGCGCTATTTTATTTAAAAGGATTCAATGTCGTTTGTTTGCATATTTTTGTACAAACAAAATTGTGGAATTCATTCATTTTTTACTTCATGATAACAAAAAGGTAATTAACAAATTATTATTTACCAATCCTGAAAGAACAAAAGAACGATTTATGTGGCAGTGTTTCTGGAGAACCGTATCCGTAATTCCGATTACTATATGGATAATCATGATAGATACGCATTGAAACAAAAATTATTTATCAACCTTCACAGATTAGATTGATTATGATTGCAGGCATTTTAAGTGTGTTTAGTTATTCGGCTGAGTGCTGAGAACAACGACCTTTTGGGATATTCATCAAAACTTTTTTGTCTTTTTCTATCGATCTACAGAGGTAGGTAACTGACAGTTTTATTAATTATCATCATGCATCCGTTTAGTGTAATGTTTATCAGCAACTGACAAACTAGTTTCATTAATCATCAGTGACAGTGCAAATAGAACAAATAAACGATTCATTTTAAAAGCCAACTGATTTAAAATTCTTGTCACTTTTTCTTTAAGATGTTCGAGGGGCATCTTTTATGTTGTGTTCAGGAGCTTCAATAAGTGCAGTTTTTCTTAGTTATGAATTTCATCATAAAATGTTCAATATCTATCCTCGATAAGGAACTTCGGAATTACCTTAGGATAGCAGTTCGAATAACAGGATAAATAATGTAAGCTTTAGTCACATCGCTTCTGAAGAATTTATCGCAGCTTTAACATAAACACACACTTAGGAACTCAGAATTTATACATTTAATATTTTGAGTGTTTTGGGGGTTTATTTCTCAACTATAACTGCAATTATAACTGTCAAAGTTCATATATCACAAATCTAAACACTTTAAATTAAAGAGAGCCAACCCATTATAAATGTCTAATATGTCGAATATTTGAAACAACTTGGTCAGAAGATGATTTCGTCAATAAATGCAATTTTTCCACATTTAGCATAGGTTTAAAAACGACACTCACTCAACGAATACATAATGCTGCACTGCACTTTGAAATATATAATTTAAAAACTGTTCATCGGCTTTTGTAGGATTAGTAGTGGGTCTAGTTAAGAAAATAATTACATATGTTGGTATTTTTGACGAAGTGTGTTCTTTGGCATTCTTCCATAATTTAAGAAAAATTAATTTCTTCATAGACGAAAATATACAACACCATTATCATACAACAAAACTTCATAAAAAGGTTAATTAAGGTAATAAAGACTAAATTTAAACAAATAAAAAAATGTAAAAATAAACGAAGAAAGAGAAAGAAATAAAACAAAAATAAAATAATAATAATAAGTAAGTAGGTATGTAGACTAGACTAGATAGAAGTAGGGGTAGTAGGTGTGTAAGTGCAAAATCAAAACAAAAATAATGCAATAAAGCTTATTTACTTTATATTTTTGTTTCTTTGAGTTTTGCATATTTTAAAGAAGAAAGAGAGAGAATTAATGATCAATTTCACTTTAACACATACCGTTTTTATTTTATTTTTTTTTGTTGTAAGCACTGTAGAAACAAAACGACGAAGACAAAGTAACAACAACGACACGACGGATGAAGTAAAAATAATGTATTTTCTTATTTATTTTTTTATTAAAAAAAAAAATTATTCAAGACGTGGGCTCTCTACTGCCGCCGCCGCAGTCACCGCCGGTGCAAGTGAGAAATGATAAAAGCAATCCATAAAAGTTCGAAAAATTATGGCAGACAGAGTCACAGTCCACAGAGTTAACTTGGAGTAAATCAAATATGATGAATAAATAAAAGCAACAAAAGTAAAACAAAAAAAACACCACACACCACAAAGAATTCTCAACAATAATTCGCGTTTTCTTTTTCGAAGAGAATTTCTGCTCCACACGTTCCCCACACACAGCACAAAGCTCCAAAAGAAATATGTAGCTTTTTTTTTTTTGTTGTGTATAAAAATTAAGTTTTATTTTTTAGCCGAGATGTTCTCTCGCGCGTTCGACTACCGCTGGTAGGTAGTACGTACTTCGTCGATAGTGTTTATGTTGTTACTGGTTTATAGTTCAGTTCGGCTTCCCTCGCAAGCTGTACTGTGGAAATTTCTTGTTTCTTCTTTCTCTAGCTTAACAATAACAACAACAACAACACCACCACCAAATGGGTACTTTTCCGAATCTTTCTATATACCCAGCCAAGCCAGTACGAGTACCCACCACACTGATCACATATAATTCTCAAACACAAAGACAGCCTGTCGAGGACCCATATAAATACATTCATACATTGATGTATTTTCTTTTAACCCTCATGCTTTATTTTAATTTTTTTTTTAGAATGTGTCGAAAATTAGAGTTTTTCAACATACTACACGTCTACAAGGTGATCCTAGCAAAATAAAAACTAACAGAAAAAACTATTTCAAAAAAAAAAAAAAATGAGATGTAGCTATAGCTATAACAGAGGTATAAAAAGCTGGATGGATATTATATTGAAGTTGTGACACGGGATAGGAAACTCTAAGGTAGGTATATCAAGAACCCGAATCCCATTTAGGAACTCCAAGTTCAGTATGTGTATTTTATGTACAATATGTATACATACATGTACATAATGTACATCATAGGAATCGTAAATGTAAATGGCCGAACCTTAATTTTGTGCCGTTTTCTGTTTTCTTTCTACGCCACTCTCTCTTTCTTAATTATGAGGGAGTTCATTTTGCATTCGCATATTTTGCTTTGGTGTTCTTAATGTTATTGCCATCACATACGTAAATATATTCATAAAATAGAGGAATAAAATAGCGAAAAAGATGGCTGATATATGGCTCCAACAATAGGAGGTGATCTTATTCAAATTTCAAACTTTAATGCTTTTACTTTAGTAAAGTTGAAAGTACGCACAGTCAGCAATGTGTGGGGAGATGCCAAATTTTTATTTTAGACTTTGGTAGAGTTGAGCTGTATATACATATGCTGTTCATATAGACGTACAGTATTGATATGATTTGGTATGATCTGAGTTTTGTTTAAAAATAAGCTGCATATTGAGAAAATGGAAACAACCACAAAGTACATACTGAAATTAGACAAAAAAATGGGGCACTGAATCCACCATTTTCCTCGATTTTGACAGATGGCAATAAAAATGAAAATGCTAATGATATAAAATTTAATATGTGTTTTGTACCTAATACGTAAAGCCTATTAGATATGTAGGTACTTTCTCATTTTCAGTGGAAATTAAAAAAGGTGTTCATAAAATGGATGTAAAGTTTGCAATTTTTTGAACAAAGCTAATTGATTGACAAAAACTGTCAAAAGTTATCATAAAAGGTACCTCTACCTTCCACCAGACACATATCACCAATTGAAAATATGCTAGTTTAAAAAAGTGCGGAACATCAATGTTCGTCCAGTCCAAGTGCCGATGTTTTGTTATTAAACTTAGGTTCCCAATCAAAAAGTAATGTGTGACACATAATGTGTAACACGTAATGTGTTTAATGTTTGACACTTAATGTGTGACAAGTAATGTTTGAAACGTAATGTGCGACACGGAACGAATTAAACGTCAGGCTAACATTCTCAGTTTACCATACCGCCAGCATAGATGATTACACATCAAAAATTGTGAGTTCTTAAAGCAAACGTTGCGCAAAGGCGATGGACCGATAACTGAAAATTGTGTACATTGTAATAACACACTTGATATACCTACCTATTCTATTGTTAAAAAACAAATTAGACAAAGAGAACATTTCGTTGAAAGATTGTGGAACGTACATACTCATATGTGCATAGGTATACATATGTACAATTCGCGATAAGTATGTACTTTACTTTAGCGTAATAAGATAATGAATCCATTTTTTGTTTCACATTTCTCTAATCACTTAAAGCTTAAATTTACATTTAGAAACTGTAGATTGTATTTACAATTTAATTTTGTCTAGACATTTTTGTATAGTATTTTGATCATACTGTTGTATTCTTGCCTGTTCCCATAAATATAAAATATTAAGCGAAACGTTATTTTAAAATTCAATAATCTGTATGTTTATTGTTTATAGGTTTTGGTTAAAGAATTAACTTAATTCTGACATCACTGGACCACCACTGACATGTTTTGAGTCATTGTTGATTTGTGAAATAATGAAGACGGTACGTCGATCGTTAAAATCAAATTTATAAGGCTATGAAATTTCAGTACACATCCCCTTAAGACGAAGTGTGTATGCAAGTTTCTAAATAAATTTCGTGTATTATGGTTCTTCAATAGTAATAATAATGATAGAAATATCAAATTCGTAGTTAGGTACCTACGTGTTTAGTGTTCCTCATTATATGATTCATATTGGTTGGTCAAGTCAAGGTTTTTTGGGATCTTTTCGTATATGAAAGGAAAGCGGGTAGACTTTGGGTCTGTTATTTTGCTTCATCATAATAGCTGGGTTTTATTTTCCACGAAGATCTATATGGATCATCCCATGAATACGGATCCAAATGACAACAGCGTTGTATTTTCATTTTTTTTTTTCTTTGTTTGTTTATTTTTCATAAATTGGTTTTCTTTTTTTTACACTACAATTTACACTACCTTACCGATTTTCAAAACTGAAAACCCGCCAAAGTAAGAAGTTATTTTTTAAATTTTAAATTAGATCCATATAGAGAGCAGGATCCCAAGTTGTTGTTGTATTACGTATTAAATAAAGTTCCTGGTCATGATCCAGATCCGTAGAAATAAAACACTGTTAATAGTAAAAAAAAAGAACTTATGATTCACAACTATCTCTATTTACTCATTAAGTTAAGAATTCTCTAGATTCCTTTGCAAATAGGAACATTATGAATCGTGGGAAATGAACTGATGAGATTGATGGACGAGGGTTCTTACTTTGTACGTTATTTGAAGTGTAAAAGCATCTGTTGAACAACATATTGGCATTTGTATTGGCATTTGGCATTGGCAAATTTGCTCAAAAAATTAAAATTATGCACGAGATTTTATAAAAAAAAAAAAAAAACATTCGTCAATAATTAAGTGACCAAATTTTCGCTCCTTAGAATAATACTGAATAATTTAGAATAAAACAATAACCTAATTTTGCTATCACCAAAGCTCGAGTTTTATTTTTATATGCAACTGCACCTTTGTAGATAAATTCATTATTTATTTTATATCTATGTATTTTAATAATTTTTTTTCAAATGTTATAATCGTGATATAAGGAGCAACATTTCTAAAAACAAAAAAATTAATTAGAAAGAATTTATTTGGTCGCGAATTTTAATTTAAACCTATTATTAAAAAAAATGGATCGTCTGAATAATTTGGTCACTCACATAACATCCTCTAAAATAAATATGGAATATGTTTCAATAAACTAGGTACTTTGTGTCCGCCGTAATTTTTTTTTTTTGTTATTTTCGATATCTAACATAAGGTCTCAAATGTTCGAAAAGTTTATCGAAAATTTGAACTTCGAGAATTAATTTCTTCGGAAACACTCATAATACCTAAGCCTAAGCGGGGAAATAAACGTAACAATCGCCCCCATGGTGACGTATGTTGTACCCAAGCTCTAGTTGACCAAACCATTGTAGGTATCACACACACATTACCTATAAAGAGCTTACGACAATGAAATATCCATATAAAATCGGTCGCCGGTGGTTTGTGTACCTAAACACCATGCAAACCCTTTTCTTTCTACAATTATTGTATACCTACCCTACCTAGGCTATTTCCCAATCAAAATCATCTTCAAGTATTAATTATTTTATAATAAGTAACAAATTTTTATTAAAAATATCTACATACATATAGGTATTTACATACATAAGGTACTTAAAATTTTCTTTTCTGATATTTTCTTAAATTTTAAGTTCTACTATAAGGCTAAAAAAAACACCTTTCACGGTAACCAGCAGCAAATTTGTGTTTTTTTTTAATTTGCCAAATTGAATGTTCATCGTTTCAAAAATAATTTAAAAGTCATCGAACCGACCTAAAACCTAAATTAAAATATTCTTTAATGTTCTTATATTTAAGAGTCAAAATTCTTGAATAACCTTTTCGAAAATTAAAGATAGGTAGGTACTTACACCGCTCCTATACCTACTTATAGAATTCTGAATCGCTAACATAAGTTGCTCCAGATAATTTTTGTATTTTTATTTTTCAGCACAAACTTGTTTCTTGTTAATAATGTAAATAAAGAATAATTTACAATTTACAAACACAAGCAAAAGGTCACATATAGAAATATGTATATATACATATATGTACCTACCTATCTACCTATACTTGAATAAAATTTTATTAGCATCAAAAATCATAAATAAAACTTAAATCAATAATAAAACGATTCTAAAATTTCATCAAACTTTATTATTAACACCAACAACAACAAGAACGACGAAAATGTGATTTTTGTTTGTCAAGAACGAAAAACTCGTTTTCGTTTTACTCCCCCCATAACAAAGTGTTTAAACTTCTAATTTGAAAATCAAATCTGCGAAACATTCTATTTAAAAATATTAACATACTAATTTATTGTAACAAAATCACAAATTTTTCGTGCGCGCGCTGCTCTCTGCTTACATAGGTCGTCGTCATAGTTGTCGTTGTCATCGGTTTAGTGTAATTAATAATTAAAAAAAAAAAAAAAAAAAAAAAAAAAAAAAAAAAACAGACCAAACAAAACTTAAATCTAGCACAAAAAGCTCTTTCATTATCATCATAATTTCGAACAAAAAAAAGCTTCCTACCTACCCCAAATCAAAATATCTAATGAAATTCACCCTGACATATAAAATTCTTAAACAAAAAATATATAAATGTACATATGAATTATTTAATTTTATTCTCACGCGATCTGGCAGTACTTTTCGAGTTAGTACTAAACTAAACACAGCCCACCACATAATGAATGACTATTATTGTCCATGCATTTGGGTGGGGGTTTTTTGATATTAAGGGCAGCAGGCAGCTAACAGTACCGCGCATGATTGAGGGGTACAGTTTCCATGTAAAAACCATACCAACAACAACAACAATAAAAAATAATGAAAACTCATTCGTATCTATGAGTCTATGTAGGTATATGTACATTGCGGAGAGATCCCATCAAATGAAAATGTAGATCCCATCGGATTCAATTAGGACTTACGACGACGACGACGAGCTCTTTGGCTTGCTGTACCTAGGTATACAATAAAAAAAAATCTGTATCTGACATTGAATGGATGAAAAATGTGCGTCATATAAGTATGTATTTATTTAGGTAGGTAGACCTGAGAATAGGGTTTGTGTTTGAAAGTTATGTACCTACGAAGCACGACGAATAAATATCTACGACAAACAAAAAGTGGGATTTTGTATGGGTCGTCTTTTGTTTTGCTGCCCTATGGAAATATCACTCGCTAAATATTCAGATGTACACACGTGTTTTTCCCTTAGCGGGCGACTTTAGCCCTGAATGGGTATACATATATGCAAACGTATGCGTTAGGTTTTATATACTCCAGTGAACAATATCGGTGCCCTTGTGCCCTGGCCCTCTCATTTTATGAGTGTAAGACAGTGTGTTTGTTCGTTCGTTGTTTTGCGTACTCTATCTAATGGGGAACATAACGGCATGATAACGAACAAGGCACTTGGCAAAGGGCTTTAAATTTAGTTTTTTTTTTTTTTTCTATGCCTGTAACAGTATTGGTGGGTAGATGTACATACATATATTATATCCAGAGTGAGTTTTATTCTAGCTTTATGTACGAAAATGGCTGATCTGTGGGTTGAAAGAGCCAACTCTCGGACGAAGAGGGAGATTTATTTTTTAAGTTCTTTAGAAAATCAATACACATGTGGGGTTGGTTTCGTGTAGGTTGTAGATATCATGCTGAACTGACAAAATAATCTTCGCTATCCAGCAAAAAAAAAAAAAAATAGAAGACTTAGATAAAAGCTTTCGAGTCTTCTTTTGTGTGTTATGATATAAATTAAGCAACTTAGAATTAATATAAAAAAAAGAAGAGGTAGCAAAGGTATGTAGGAATAATTTTAGGTTGTAAAGTTCTTTTCATGGAAAGCTTATAGGTACCTATGTACCTAACTACCTACCTCAAGACATGAAATAAAAACTTTTCGTGGATCTATTTTTATGAAAACTTGAATTAACTAATCTAGGTAGGAGATTTTGAGTAGGAAAAGCTTCTGATAATACTTTTAAGATTCTTATCAGCGTTACCTCATGCTTTTTCATACGAGGGTTGCAGTAATGGTGCAATAGGTGACTTATAAAAGTCTTGGTTCGAATGTTTTTTTTTTGCCACTTTTAGCAATCCGAACACGAATATTTTGAAATCCATTTTGATAATAGCAATTTTCTACAAGATTCTATTATTTTTCCCAAGGTGTAGGTTATGTGTGCAAATTTTGAGCAGAAATTTTCGGCTGAAATAGGTAATGCACCAACAACGATCGGTTTAACTTTTGTTTCGGTGTAAGACGTTGGGCATTTTTGGAGTGCCCTTAAAATTATATTGATGTTATCTAGAACTATCTAGAAACATTTCAGAGTGGTCTTTTTACGAACATCGATCAATATTGTCATCGAAAATGTAGGTAGGTACATATTGCAAAATTGTGTTGATAAAATGGGCCACTGTCAAGCTAACCGTGGCAGCAATTTAAATAATTATTATTTTCATACAAAATTGGAAAGGTGTATTTTTTTCAATGAATGAATACCTATATTGTGGGGGTTTATTGCACTATGACCTACATATATGTATGTAGGTATGTAGATCTATTGTGCCCCCTCTAAAGCTGAATGAGGTTTCTCATTTTACAGATCTTCCTCCAAACCTATTTCTCTGACGATTTTGAGTATTTGGGGTATTCTCAGAGAGGATAATTGCTCTCATCCAACTAGCAGCGTCCCAGCTGTTTATTTCTTTCGTCCATGTGTGCATTGCAATTGCCTAATATGTGGTTCGGCGTTTCCTCATGAATATTGCAGAGTCTGCATGTGTCACTACTCACTAGGCCTAGATTATTTAGGTGGCTTCCGAGTATTTAGGTGCCTTCCGAGTTTACAATGGCCAGTGAGGAGGCCCGATATGATTGTGAGATTACTCCTACTTGAGCTAGTGCAATCCTTGAAAAGTTCTTGGTTATAGTTCCCAAGAAGGAATTTGGCTTGTATCAGCTTGGGGAGTTCTTTCCAAATTTTTGATCTATTGGCCTCATCTCCTTTTTTGTGTTATTTTTAATCACATTCTTTCCTAGACCGCAATAGGGCTCAGGTAGCCTTTTCTTCTATTTTTTGCTAAGATTACCCTGAACACCAAAATGTCCAGCTACCCAATGAAGATTGACATTATTGTTTTTGGAAAGTTCATTTAGCCTGCCTACACATTCCCACACTATTTTAGAGTTAATGGCGTAGCAGCTCAGTGCTTTGAGCGCTGCTTGGCTTGACATGTCTTGTTTTCGATAATTCCTTTCGAGGTTCGAGGTCATTCATATGTACATTCTTCTTCAATGAAGAATATTAAATGGCAGTTTCTTATACATACCCTACTTGGTTTCAACTAGGCCAAAAAAATTCCAAATTTCATTTCGAAATATCTCATTCAGTATAAGTAACATTGCATTAAAACCCATTAAAGACCAAGGACCTTAAAAATAGAGATAAATCAAAAATCTTTGAAATGCTGTTTATTGAGTTTTATATTTAAACAAAAATACAATTTTTTAAAAACTTTTTTTTCAAGTTTGGTATTTAGAGGGGTGTACTCAATTGAGTACACTGGCCAGATATGGGTACATTCTCTACCTAGTTATGAAAGATTTTAAAACATTCTTTTCTAACGAAAAAAGTGGTTTGACACCGCTCACAAATCTATCGAACTCTGCTGTGACATATCTGGAACCGATGATGACTCTGAGCGGAAATAAGTTCTAGCTATGGTCCTAACAAATGAAAGGACATTACGGTTTTCTTTGTTTTTCAAACAATAGAGTCGCTAAGCATTCACCACCATTGAGTTTAGCATGTGTTTGAATAATGGCCACCACCATTTTTTGCCCTTTATTTTTTTGCGATAGTTGTTCACAAGTTGGTGATGAAGGTCGACCCCACCCATGCCTTTGTTGTATGCAACTAGTGGCTTTGCGGAATAATGACCAAAGTATTTTACCATCGCTACTTTGCTCCACAATAAAATCCAAAACATCGTCATCGAACAAATGTTCAAAAGTTTTAACTTCGTTTTCCATTTCAAACTGTTCTTTTACTTTGGTTAAATTTTCCAAATTATAAAATGTTTGACCCATTTCAGGAGAATAAACTACATGATTGGACATTTTATGGAGCGATATTCTCAGGCTCACATCTAGCTGATCTTTCTTCCCTTATACATATGTGCAAGTGGGATATTGTCTTTACTTTCAAATCCATCATCGATTTCTATCTCTACTGCTTCTGGGATGTCAACTGGAATATGGGAATCAAACAAATCATCCTCACAAATACTCTCCTCGTCTGTTTGAATATCAACATCTGGAGGAATAACCACTATATCTCTTTCATTTCCATCATCTGGAATATAATCAACCGACATGTAAAGATTGGGAAGCGCCTGCCATAAAAACTACTGCAGTTTATAGTTGAAAAAGATATTTCTCTGCAAATCCAGTGAAAAAAAAAAATAGCACGGTTTTGGCCAGTGTACTTAATTGAGTACACCACTTTTGTGCACGACTTACCATAAAGAAGAAAACAATTTTTGTTTGTAATCTATATGCAATGTTTTTTCTAGATACAAAATCTAAGGAATAGAATCTATTATTCAAACATTTTTCGAAAGTTTAAATTTTTACCAACATTTTACTTTCGTAAAGTCACCAAATTGCTTCAAACAAAAAATACTCCACACAAAAGTTCACGAAAAAACTTGAAAATGGTTTTCAACCTCAACAAATTCACTGCAGGTCTTAAAGCACATGTCAAAAAATGTTTTCCAATCGAAAGAAATAAAAATCAAAACCAAATTTTTGAAAAAAAATCCAATTGAAATTTAACAAAATACTGTACTCAATTGAGTACAGTGGCAGGTAATGGGTTAAAACAATGCGAACATTTTTGAATGAAACTTTCAAAAATCATGAAAATCAAACACACGGCTTAGCCTCATGAAATAGCTATGACTTTAGTTTATAAACTTGGTATGTAGCGCACTTAAGTTGATATTTCAGTCAAAACCTTCAAAATCAATTTTACTTTTTTTTTTTTTTCTAAACCTTTTTTATCCACAATTTTTTTGTATTCATTGAGAAACACGTAATATATATTATGTTATGTTATGACATACCAATGCTTCTTGTCCACTTTGTTTTTTGAACCGCTGTTGCTATAGGTATAGTTATAGAGTTGTTGCAAATGGTCGAAGAAGATGGATCTACAAAAAAAAAGAAAAAAATTAAACATTTACATTACTAGATAAGTGGCAATTTGAATAACGCTCAAATTGTTATACAATTGAACATAAAAAATATAAGTGCTTTTCAGTGTAAGTTGTTATTTATGATATTATGTAGATATGTATGTAGTAATTTTTATGCTACAAAACATTTAAAAATATAAAATGCTGATAATGTTTAAGAACACGATTTAATAACACTTAGAATTTTCTACTGAAAAAAAGAATCTCTACAAAAACTTTTACACTTCGTTGATCTTTACCATAAAATTTATCTCTTTTGTAGATAAAATTTCCAGTAAAATAGCTCTATCAAACGGTCAAGCATTCTTGTCTTTCAATGTATTTACAATTCTCTAGAGAGATTTATCACTAAATTTACACAGTTCTTTAAAGTTAGTTCGAAATTAAAGAATTTCTGTGTTTTGTACAGCTACTAAATTATTTTTACAATTTTTTGAAAGTAAGAGCCCCGCATACTACAGTCATTTTATCGGCCGATAGTTTGGTCGGGTTGGCATTGACTTTTCTTGAACGAGTTGTTCATCGATAAATAGATTTTGCAGAGATTATTGGGTGCAACCTATCAACAGTCATAGGTTGTTAAATAAAAAATTTTACACAAAGCATTCCAAATTTTTGGATTACCCCAAACAATTTTTCGCCTTTTATCAAATTAGCATAATTTGCTTCAATGGACTTGCGAAATTAATTGGACCAACAATATCGAAGGAGGATAGATACACTTAGTCGGAAAAAGTAGTTTGATTAAAAAAGAATTGCACATTTTTCTGTTTAAATTGACAGAAAAATAATATCAGAATGGTAAAATAATGAGCTTTTTAAAAAAAACTTACATAAATTTTATTCAATATTATGGTTTTGAAAATAAAAATTATATTTCAATAATGTTTGATCTGGAAAAATTATAAATACAAAATGCAATTACAAACCCGAATGAATAATGAACAATTTATTTTTTTTCAACTACAAATTTCAAATACAGTACTAGCAACGGATGATTTTTTTTATATAAAAAATGTAAGAAAAATATTTGAGTTACTGTTATTAAAAAAAGAGCGAAAAAAAAACTTAAAAACTTGAACGTTGTCTGGATGCGTGTTCATTATGCGAAAACAATCACGACCAATGGGTCACATTAATAACTGCTACATACTAAATAATTTATCATAATTAGACATTTCTGATGTGCTTGGTTGTTTTATTTTTTTTTCCTTCTATTTAATAATCTCTGGCTTTGTCTCCAACTAATTTAGATCAACCATAACTAATTTAATTAATTGGATACAAAAAAAAAAATCAACTAACCAATGTGCGAGAACAACACAACAAATATAAACAGAGAGCTCTTTAACGGTTCTCACAGACTTGCATTAATTATGCACACCTATGTTTCCACTCCCTTTAATCTCAAAATGCACCTTCATTATCTATTGGAAGACCATGTACGGACGTCAGCATTATCCGTGCGCACGGAATAATACATACATACAAACATTAATTAGTTTACAGGTGAACAGGGACTCAGACGCCTCTTCACCTGATATGAAATTTTCTGTTAGTCTTCATTGATGAGCAACGAAGAAACAAAGAAATGATGAGAAAGAATAATCAAGTGATTAGGTTCCAATATTATAAAATACAACTTGTCTTGATGCTACAATAATATTATTGTACATATACAATAATATTATATTTTGTACATATACAATAATATTATTGTACACGCAATTTGTATCGAATGAAATTGTATTTTTAACAAAAAACAAACTTCAATGTCGCACGCTGATAATAATACCTATATATATTTTAGTTTATATCAAATTCAAGTCTTTTAGTCTTCACCATTGACGACGCCACGGCCAGCGCCACCGCCACAACAAGTTGATTTATAAATACATTGTTGTATACCTACATTTGTTTAAAAATAATTTATTAATATTGCATTTTGATTACTTGAAATCAATAAAATGATATAAGAAATGTCAAAGGTTTGACAACAATCATGTTACCTTTTTTTTTACAGAAATACACAAAAAGAAAAAGAAAGGACACGAACAAGACTAATAGGTGTACCTATGTACATCATAATGTAGGTATGTATCGAATGAAACAGCTGTTTTTTGTATATTTTCACAAGATTTTAATTTGATTTAGAAGAGCTTAAAATTGAGCTTTTAGTCTATCTCTCATTTTTTTTTTTTTTTTTTCATTTGTTCATTTATGTTTGGCTACGTTGGCGCCTGTTCGCCTAGAATCAGTCAAATAAAGATAAAGCCGTGCTAACAAGTGGTTAAATTTATCCGTTGTTGTATGTACATATATTTTTATTTTTGTAAAATCAACATTGGTCTATTAAAAAAACTTAATTGTTTGGTTCTGATTTTAAATTTAGTACTTGAGAATATAATATGTACATACATGTACGACGTACATTGTACGTGCATTGTGTATGTACATTTGAGCAAACTTGTGAAATTAAAGCATACATTGTAATGCAGAATTAAAGAGCTGTAAAAATTGCATCCAAAATATCACAGTTTGCGAAGAAGGTGCAACATCAGAAGTCGCTTTAATACCACTGCCTTTTCATTACTAATGAAAAAAAATAGTACATAAAAAGACTTTGGGTGTATTCATAAACGCAGAAAATCTGCGCTAGTACAATCGCAGTTCTTTTCTAATACATTTGTGAACGCACTCACAAGTCCGATTTGTATGCAAACAGAGCTCATAAACGTCAGAGAAAAATGGCTACCAAACAAATCTTGTTAAACTTAATTTTTGATTTGATTTGAAAAAGTAAAGAAAATTAATTGGCACAAATATCTTGCAAAGAAAAAATAGAAAGAAAATTATAACGAAACAATTTCGAATCGAACAAGTTGAAAATATTCTGGAAAATAAAACAAATATTCTTTACAAGTCAGTGCCGCTTCGTCCTTCTTGGTGACTATAAAATTCATTTTATAAATTTTCGCTTTCTGCAGCCAAAAAATTCAGCTGCACAATCTGCCCGACGCTGAAGAAAGTCTGACGTTTATAAACGGTAGGTACTGCAGTTGGGCTAGGTTAGTTCGATCGAAAATCTGACTTTATGAACGCAGATAATGCAGTTATTAGTTAGGCTGACGATTATGAACTCAGCCTTTTTTTAAATCAAATTTCAGAGAAAAATATCATACATATTGTGAAAAAAATTTTGCATACGAATAAAGTTACGTTACTAGCAAATGTCTAAAAACTTGATGTTTTTCACGGCGTGATGGTTTCCAATTCTTGATTCAATCTTGTTTAAAAATAAATTCCAAAAATCAACAAGAATAAGTAAAGAACTAAGCAAAAACAAATCGTCAATGTAAAGTCATTTCTATGTTTCCATTGTTACGGATGTGACACTTATAATTATAACTAATACATAATAGTCATGACTTTAAGTATTCACATAATATTCTAAGGGATTGTTCAAAAATGTCTAATTAAAGTTATGATTAGTTAACTGTAGTAGCCTGTGGCGTAATGGTTAGTGCGCAGGACTGTTATGATGCCGGTTTGGGGTTCGATTCCCAGCCTATATCGCCTTAAAAAAAAAAAACGGAAATAGGTTACTACCTCTTTCAAGGAATTGACAAATCGTCTAAGGGTATCTCTTGTGATGAAAAAGTCCCTCACTCCTTAACCTTTTGGATTCAGCAAAAATGTGTATTCCTGCCAATAAAACGTACACAGGAATAGTTGAGAGTTGTAAGCCATTAAGCCCTGGTTCCACATGAACTGTAACGTCACTAAATTAATGTGTATTTTATTTTACCTACCCATTAAAAATGTAAAAAGTGTATTGAATTCCCATATGGAGAATATTTCGAAGAATTTTTTCCCTAAACCTAATAGATATGAAATTTAAATAGCAAATATCAAAATGAGTTGAAAAACAGAAACATAAAATTTTGAAATGTCAACCTGTCTTTGATGTGACAAAATTTTTATGAAAACTATAAATTCATGTATAGTTTCTATGCTTCAAAGAAATTTTTTGGAACAGGTTTATTTGGTTTACTACAGGTTTACTCGAGTAGTAAAATAGCAAAGTGAAATAGATTGAACAACAAATTAAATTAATGATTTTCTGCTTGTAAAATTAAAAATTTTAGCTGTTTATATTTTATAGCAAAGACAGAAAGTATTACGCTGCTAGTGCTCTTATGAAATAATCAGCTTTATCATGAATTCTATCGCAATAGGAATTTTTTCCGAATCCCGAAAAAATATATCATCGAATCCGTTTGTTATGACAATTTGTATGAGATTTTCCACTACAATGGAATCTGTGATAAGTTTTTGTCAGGATTCGTAACAAGTTGCCGATAACGATGGAATTCTTGATAAGGCTGAATTAATAATTACTAGATTATCGCCCATTGGCCAAAATTCAGGCATTTCAGCTCACACAATAGAATGCGTGTCCATAGGGCCAACGCGACGCGACAGCTGGCTGAAACCGAGTCACGAAAATAAAAATAAACACACTCACTTCCTACGAGAACGTTCAAAATCTCTTCTATACACATAATTAGTAGTATTTTTTTTAAAACATGTTATTGATAAGAAAAATTAAATTAATAAATTTCTCGAACATTTTTTATCAATTAAGTCATATTTTGTTCATAAGTGCAGGACCAGTTTATATGAATCTTAAAGACTTATTCTGCTATTTGATTTCATCAAAAATTTTCCTCCAAATAGATAATTAATAGATATAAATCTCCTTAGAAATTCTGATTTGCTATTGGATCAACTGATTTCCATGTTAACACACTCCTCATTGATATCAGCTACATATAATAAAGGACTCTTAAATATTTGTTTATAACAGACAAATCTGCGTTCATTTGTTCAAACCGTCGAATCCTATCTGCAATAAATAACGAAAATCTTAACTCATTCAACTATACTTATTTAAAATTAAACGTTAACTTAAAAATTGTACGTTAGTCTTAAGACAGTTTTAAGTGTTTGTATTTATACCTATAAAATAATAAAACAATAAAATCTATTGGAACGATCTTTCCCCTTCCGTCTGTCGGCATAATTACTTTTTTATTTTTGCAACAAATTTATGGAAAAAAAAAACTAAGCTGATTTGAGAGTTGATCTACTAATCTTGTATCTTATCGTACCTAAGTCGCATTAAAAACAAGTCTTATTGTTTACATAGTGAATTGTATACATACAATTTTTTATGACGATTAAATGATATCCTCAACAAAATATTATTTCTAAACTTTAAACCTTGTATAGACCAGCTCTAAGTTGAAATTGTTTATTGAGTGTCTTTCGATCAAGAAATTATTTTT
The DNA here is from genome assembly GCA_951394125.1 of Epistrophe eligans. Classification (NCBI taxonomy): domain Eukaryota; kingdom Metazoa; phylum Arthropoda; class Insecta; order Diptera; family Syrphidae; genus Epistrophe; species Epistrophe eligans. The sequence continues at coordinate 75,502,311 of OX596030.1, forward strand.
TTAGATTCATTATATGTATTTGTATAAACAATTTTTATATTTTTTGGTCAGTAGATATTGCTCGATGAAGAATAATAATTCATTCTGATTTTATTATAGCAACATTGATGAAATGAAAGAAAATATGTTTTAATTGCATAGTTATGAGACAGAAATCGCCTTTAACGCATTTATTAATACAAAAACGTTAAAATTAACATAATTAGGGAGACAATTCTTCTACAGTTGCTACACAGTGAAAAAGAGTAAGTTCATGTCAGATTGAAAATTTAACACCAAAAATCATTTAAAACTAGGAATAGGCACAGATGACATTATCAAAACTGATAGCAAATATTTCTGCAAAACTTAAACTTAAATTAAAAATTCTTATGAATATGTTTTCTAATTAAATAGAAGTTCTCATAGACATTACAGAAACGGGCAAATCTTTCCTTCGAACACATTGGTACCTAACTAAATTATTTTAAAATTCAAATTCTAAGGTAACAGATCAGTTTTTTAACATGTACCTACAACGACTTACGACTCTTTTCCTTGGTAGAGTATCTATTTCGTCTTTCAATTTACAAAGAAGAACTTGAAGAAAAAAACACGAATCCAAAATTCAACATCAATATGCGTGTTAATATCCAAGTGTTGACCTGTTGTTTTTGCTTTTGAATTGAATATAGCTAGGTACTGAGGGAGAGAAAATTAACTACCTAGCCACCTACCTTCATTCCAAAAATATTATTTTCAACAAAAACAAACCTTCGTCGAAGAGGACGCGCAGAAAATTTATGAAAAAAAAGACTCTTCTGTTTAATGCGTCAGCCTTGTTAAAAACAAAAAGCTTTTTTTTTCACTTCGCACAATCCCACATAGTATTATATAGGTATGTACCTACCTACTGTGTAGACTGTAGACATTCATAAAATATTACTAATGATCACAATGAACTCTCGTGCTGTTGCTGTGGTTTTTGTGAATCTCATCATTACATGCGTTTCCATGCAATTTTCTAGTTAGTCTCCATTCTGCTCGTGTTAATTCGACGCACGTACGCATTTTCGTTTTTGGGTTGTTTGATATCTAGTAGTGTTGCTGCGTCATATATATTTGGACTTGAAGAAGCCACAAATAGGTATAATCAACATCGAGGAAATCCAAAGCAGGCAGAAAGAAAGATAGAAACAACAGTCCACGAGAGAGTTCAAAGCAAAGCTTACCAAGACTTATACAAAACTATTAATAAGTTTTAATGCAAAGCCAACAACAACAACCAACAAGAAACTATTCTCCAGTTGTATAGTATGTAGGTATAGTGCATCCTCTTTGACATTCCCAATAAATAAATTTGCGTGTGGGCATATTGGACAGTTCATAACAGACACCACACACACAGATACACTCTAGAGTGGAAAAGGAAGAGTAGAACTAACAACTTGAAAGTTGGAACAAGAAGGTGATTTCCGTTTAGTTGAGCTCCAAGCCACAACACAGTAAAGAAAAAAAAAAAAAAACAATACAATTCGAGTGTTTCTGCGCAGATGCTATGGATTTTCATTTCCACCCTTTTGAGGACAAAACCGATGACGACGACGACGTTGGTTGCGCCGCCAACCGTTGTGCTAAATTGTGGAGTTTATTGTAATGGCATATCCACGCAAAAGATCACATGCACAGCACAGCACACGGCAACCAATGTAGCAGATGTTCCCGAAGTATAAATGCGTTGAATTTCAAAACCAGCATCAACATCGTCATCCCCTCATTTTACTTCATAAATCGATTTTGTCGGTCCCCCGCCATTTTGATCTCTTTCAAGTATTACAAACGAAACGGTGTGTGCGGTGTGTGTCCATGGCGAGGACTAGTAGAGGAGAAGAATGATTCATCATCATCATCATCGTCATCACTATAGAGAAGTACATATAGTTTTTCATCATCACCAAACACCATTGCATGTTCCATGCATGAGTCAGAGCGGAGAGGCACGGAACCATAAAAAGGAGCACAACAAAGTAGGGTGGAAAGCGGTTAGACATCCTTGAGTAGCCAAACTCCTCTGCTGCTTGATACAATGGGGGATGAAAAATGCGATTCAGCATTTGCGCCGACGAAAAAAAAAAACTACAATGTATGTACACGAAGGAAGCAAGTCGTCTAGAAGGGATCTAAAAAAAAAAAAAAACAAAAAAGGTTCCAATGTGTACATATGGCGTTTCACTCCAAGTAGGGTAGAAACACGAACACGAAAAAGGGATCGTATTGGGGGATCTGTGTGCGACAATTACACACATACATTCACAGTTGAAGAATTACATAGAGCATTTGGGATCTTTTTCCACCCCTTGTTCGAAGAATGGAACCCATCAGGATAATAAAAGAGGGAGGATATTCTTATATCCTACTACCTACCATTACAATGACATTTGTTCAATTGAAGGGTATAATCATTTTGTTAGCATTTTCGTCGTTAAGTTCGTTAGTTTTGGAAATTATTTAGCTGACAGTTAATTGATTTTCAAAAAAGATACGAGAGCTTAAGTGTACCCAACACACAACATCTACAATGACTCATTAAATATGGAAAAGGCAGTTATGTACGTACCTTTTTTTACCAAGTAAATATTGTGATATTGTGATGGAAGGGATTTATTTCTATGAAAGAACGATCAATGTTCATGAAATTCAAGGCAGGTGGTGTCCTATTTGGGGTCATGTAAACCTACATTTATGTATGTACTTATGTGAATAAAATTTTCAATAGGACAATGGAGCACTTAAAAAAATGGCTTTATTTAAGTAGGTAAAAGTTGGTTTTATTAATTATTATAGGTACCTGCATAGAGGAGTAGAAAGAACAAAGAGAAAGATTTTTTACGTACTTTAGAAACAGACGTCGTTGTAGGCTCAAAGAAAAACTTTAAAAATTTATTAATAGAAACATAAACTTACAAAATCATAATTAATCCTTTGGTCTGAAGATTGGTTACTCCTAGCCCCCAATTCTACCTACCTTCTTGTTTATACTCGACAGTTATTGATTTTAAAAAATTCAAGTTGAAAAAGATAAGACTAATTTTCGTGCAAGATCATCAGATTTTTGGAACTAAACTCGATTAAACTCCTGACATAATATATTTTTCAGATAGTAAACTTGGACAAATTTACTAGCTTAATTTAATAATAATCATATTCCCTTAAAAATGCGATTGTGTGTAAGTAACAATATTGTTTCTAGTTGATCTTTGAGAACCAAAATTCAATACTTTACAATGAATTGTTTTGGTATCAAACGTGACACCTTTTGGGACCAATACGAAGTAAGAATTCACGCGAAAAATATGACATGAAAGATTTCTTGTCGAAACTTGAGTTAAAACAAAACAAACGGAAAAGGCAATGCTATAAAGAACAAAAGATATGTCGCCTAAAAATATGCTACAACTTATTCATCAATAATTTGAATGATCAAAGGCAATTTTGCAAAGCTTTTCGCACCATCACCATAAATTTTGAATGTTTTATGTATGTTCATATACCGTCTAAACATATTTTCTGAGTTTATAGTTGCGAAACGAACGTAACTTGGATAACTTCGAGTATAGCCCAATGTAATGTTTTAAGTATTTAAACATTTTAGCCAACCTTAGCAATATAGTTTGTGAGTTTAAATTTGGCTGGCGAATTTCTTTTTGTTTAAAATCTTTTTTAAATAAAAAAGTTTTTTCATAAAGAAACCATTTCTTGAAGTATTTTTCTTTGTGTGTTAAAGACCTTCTGCACAAGTAGCGTTTCGTCATAGAAACTTATTAATTGTTACAGACGGGAGATGAATGTTGGCGACAACCGCATACAACGCGTAGGCTGTATGTATGTATTTACTCGTCAAAACCACACAAACCGCATTTCAATATTGTGAACTGCATTAAATCCATTGTTATCACAGCAGAATTTACAATGTTATGTTAGCTTTTAGTATTGACACGAACTCAAGATTTTATACAAACATCAATATCATCAATATTCATCCTGCTAAATTTGTTTATGAAAAAAATTATTTAAGAATATTAGATCATTAGATGAGCAAATCATGCAAAATTTTAAACATTATATTTTGTTGTGACATGAATTTTTAAAAATTGACTGTCTGTTAAAAAATTAATTTGGAATTGAATGAAGAGATAAAAAAAACTCGATAAACAAAATTGATTCTTGACTTGAAAAAAAAATATGAAAGCTTTTGTTGTGAATATTGGTGCCAAATTCAAAAATTCTAAGCAAATGAAAGACAGAATAACCAAGTCCAGAGTTTAAATCAATCTTACACAGATGAAATCTGGCCAAAGAGGTATTCCTATTTTTATTTTTTTTTTGTTTCATAAACTTGTTTAAGTGAAAAAATGTTTGTTCTTCCAATCATTTTACTTCTATCCATTCTAAATAAAGTAAACCAGAAAACTCAGTCACTTTAACAAACAAACGACCAAGAAAACGACCGACAACGACCGGACGGACCCTCCAACGCTCCAACAATTTATTTTGTTCCCAATCATCCGCAACGAAATTAAACTTGAAATTCAAAAGAAAACCATAAAAAGCTTTTGCAATTTCGTTTTGTTATGAAGATTCGCCGTTTGTTCGAGTCGAGGAGAAAATATAATATGTATCAGCCAAAATCAACAGTTGAGTGCAGGCCAGCACGACACACAGTAGGGCAATCTTGTCTTTAATTTATCAAACAATCAAGAGATGCCCCAATGGCCATTATGAATTTTACTTTAATAATAAAAAAGGACATTCAAAAACATACTTAGCATTTATCAATTATTAAATGAACAACATCCTGACAAAAAACGCGGGAAATCCTTGGTGTTATTGTTTTGTTAAAAAAAATCACCTTAAAGAACTCCAATAGAAAGTGCCAGAAGAATTATTAAATTGTAATCGCTCGCTCTAGATGAACTTCTAGAATTGGAAAGAATATTTTTTCTTTAATTTTCTGCCAGCTTTAAGATCAGTCTAACCCACTGTTTAACGAAGAGATCGCAAAATCTTATATATGCATATAATGAAGCTAACAATAGCCCTGTAGCTTCAAATACACATGTTACACAGGTGAAATATGAAAAGGAAAATATTTATTAATTACCGCCAAGAATATGACGGGGGACTAAAAGAGAAGGGATCAGTTCGGATAGAACATTGGAAATTCAGCAAGAAATACTCGACCAGTAGGAGTCGCAGTTGCCGTCGTTGGCGTCTTCGTTTTAGTATGTATGTTGTCTATCAAGATCGACTTGCTTGTACATACATATGTACGTTTATTTGAGTATGGAAGATATACATACATATGTATTTAGGTAGGTACCTGTACCTGTACCTGTACCTGTAGCTGTGATAATTCTTTTTGCAAATAATGCAATCTCTATTATTTATATGCGTATATGCAAAAATTGTTTCCATCTTAAAGGGGGTGGATCGGAAAAGGGCCTTCTTAGATGTGCTTTTGCAGAAATTATATAGGTATTCAAAAGCGTGACTAATATACAAATACAAAAATGCAGGGCTTTCAATCTAGGCAAGAATTATTAATTGGTTGAATTAAAGAAAGTCTTAAAACATTAAAGAAAACTTGATGTGGTGTGACCAATGACACCAACAACAGCGGCCGCCATTAGTTTAGAACCAATGGCGCAAAATTTTAAAGGATTTAGTAAGATGTTAAGGCAATTTTGTCATATTAAAAATGCATTAACATCATACCTACCTAAATCGTTTAAAATTTTGCGCCAATTATTTAAATAGTTCAACACAGATTAGACCAGCACCAGCAACGTCAACAGCGCCGTTTGGCCAAAGTTCTAAATTTGCTGTTGATGATCCATTGCTGACAACCTTTCATACCGCGATTTTCAGAAGCACCACACTACAAAAAAATAACTTTAAAAAAATGGATGCGAAATGTCAATGATGGTGCTGGTGGCAATAATGTGTTTGAAAAATGTTTGCTGGCCAGCGTGCTGTTTGCCCTTAATGGCGCTGTTGCTGGTTCAATCTTTTTCACGCATAAAACCGGCTTTACCTATCCTGAAAAAGACGTATGCATCTAGTCAATGAAGCTTAAACCATATCTCATAATATAATACTGTGACATTAATACATTAATCCTTCAATCCTAGTTTTTCGCAAAGACTTGGATTGTATAAAATATATAAAAATGCTTTTTGTTAACTTGAAATAATAGTTCCATTTTGTTTTCTCTTAAAATCGATCCGAATTCAATAAGTATTCAGACAAATAAGCATATCTTTTGATAAAGGTTCATATATATTTTAATATTGAAACATACAGCCCTTTTTGATTAACGTGAATGTTCACTTAGTTTGTCACAAATTATTATTTAAACTCTTCAATATTTCAAGTTCAAAGCTGTAACAGTAATTATTTTTAAAGTTCTTGAGAACTTGAAAATTTTATTTTTATCACAATTTATGCTTTTTGAACATTCGTTTTCCTCTGGCGGATAGCAGAATACAAAAATTCACACGAACTTTTAGCAGAATAGGGCTGATAATTTGTCTACGTTCGAATAGCGGGTGTTAAATAATCTTTAAAAAAATCATTTGGTGGCGCAACAGCTCGTGTAGAACCAGTCCCTAGTAGCACAACTCTCAACCATTCTTGTGTACGTGTTACTGGCAGGAATAGAGGGAACCAACAATATTCTGCCAAATCCGAACGGCTAAGGTGTTTATGACAAGAGATACTCTTGGAGGATTACTGCAAGAGGAAGTATGTAACAGTAACCCGAGAAATGCATTTTGTTTATTTTTATCTTTATAGATAAAATACCTAGTCGTTTAATTTAAATGGTAATCAGTGCTAGCTAGCTAACCTTCCTTTTTTTGAACCTATTGGCACGCCCTCATTTACTAGAGATTTTTTCAAAAACTTTTAATCTTAGCAAGACAATTCCATTGAAACTTATTTCTCACAATTGTTCGTCTTTGTTTTGATGAATTACCTCTTCAGTCGGCGAAGGTGTGTTAACACGTTTTAAAAAAAAATGAAAAACGGGCCAGGTTTCCATTAGACAAATGCAAATAAATATGAAAAAAATGTGTTTTAGATGTCGGCTGTGCTACAAAACACGAATATAACAATTATTTAGTGCGGAAATTATTATTAACAAAGTGTTATAAACAAAGTTTGCACCGTAGCTTCATGAAAAGTGCTTATTTCTCAATAGTTGCAATGGTTATCTTGGATTTTTCATTTAAAATTATATTTAAATAGTTAATTAAAAACAATAATAAAACCCGTTAAAAAGTTATAAACAATTACTTTAAAGAAGTTAAAATAAATGTAATTGTCGGATCAAAAATACTAATCTAAAATCATTAAAGCAAAAGAGCTGTTCACCTAAAAGTATACACCACTTGTAATTAGAAGTACTTAAGGTGGACCGCTTCGCGGGTTTAAATGAATTTAACTCCCCTTTTTATGGCCTGTCTCGCTCACGCAACTCCATTCATCCATTTTGGGTATGCCGTCAGTGTTGTATACTTCTAGGAAAACAGCCTGTCATATTAGTTTCATAGGAAGGGCCAATGCAAACTTAAATTGTTTATAAATTCGTTAATAAAGATTTCCGCACAAGATAATTATTTTCGTGTTTTATAGCTCACCCACCTGACAATCAAAACACATTTTTTCATTTTTTTTTCAGCTGTGCCTAATGGAAGCCTGAGCCTTGTAATAAAATTTTTTTGTCAAATAATGCAGACGATCTACCATTCTATTAGAGATGGCAACCCTGCATAGCCCCAGGCAGTGATCCCCTCTAGCCGAGCATAATCATGGAAAACAAATCAACAGTACTTGAACCAAAATTCAATATGGCGGCGGAAACTCCAATTATATTTATGAATTTTCCACAAATTACGGTCGTTTCGTTGTTGTTTGCGTATATTGCTTTATCGAAGTCGCAACGCTAGAGTTGTTTACTTGCTCCCATTTTTATCTTTTCAAATTCGTTACACTAATTATTTTGAACTCATTTATATATTATACATATTAATTTTTGTGAACATATCCAAACCTATTCATGATTTTACTTTTTTCCCAATTAGGGGATCGAGGGGGAAGACCAACGTAGGAAAATGTTATTAACATGAAAATTTATAACTAAAACTTACCGCTTCAGAGCACAGTACACGCAAATTTACACAATTTATATAAATAGATGATATTTTAGAGTAAAACACAAAAAAATAAACAATTTTAAAGGTTCCACTTGGTTTTCTTCTGTCTTTCCTACGCTCTTGAATACGCACACGACCGAACAGTTCAATTTCCCAAGCAGTATTAAAAAAAAAATACAGATTGAAAAGCTTTGGAGTGCATTTGGTGTAATTCGAAATTCGAATTGGAAAATGGTGGAAATGCATTTTATTGCTAGCTCTCTTTGGCTTTTGTGTTGGTTTCATAAAATATAGCTGCTGCAAGATGCTGTTATCTCTTTTGCGCGGAGTCGTGTTCAAATTGGGAAAAAGTACTAGATTAGAATAAAATTTATTTCAATAAGGTGGTAGTTATACTTAGCGAGGTTGTTCCATTTTAACGCTGCAAATTTTAATAGCTGCAATTTTTGTTAAATGAGAAGGAAATATATCTCCTCACTCTTTACTCCGCTTATCTGTCAAACAATAGGAAAAAGCACAAAGAAGAAAGAGCGATAACTCTGAAATTATTTCAACCTCTGCAACTTTGTCTACCACGGACACACCGCATATGTACGTCCCCCGCCTACATGCTTAAAAATTGCAGGGGGTTATTGCAGCGTAATTGCAGCGTTCAAAAGCAGTCTAGGCAATTTTTTTTTTAAATAAGGCGTGTTGTTTTGTAAGCGGAGGGAATTAAGCTAAACCCAGAGAATTTTCCGGGCTTAACTTAAGCACACAGAAAAACTGTGTTACCGGCGTGAATATATACTTGTTATCGATAGTTTGTACGACAACTCCATTTTGTTTCTGTGATGCTGTGGCTAATCCCTATGGTCGTTTATTTTTCAGGCAATTCCCCCCGGGCTTGCAAAAAAACAAGCCATTGGGCCTTGCAAAGTACTTTTTAAATCTTCCCATTAGACAATTAATTGAATGGAACTTTTTCATCATTTTTCCAAAAGAAATATAAACGCAATAGCTGTTTTTTTTTTCCCCCAGATCTGATCCAGATTGTATTTGCTTACGACAATACATGACGTATGTACTACAAAAACAAGAAAAAAACGGAATATACAGATAAAAACAAATGAAAAAAAAGAGATAGATATAAAACAATGTTATCACTGTGATCCTGGGTTATTTTATTTTCATGATCTGATCTGGATTAAATCTGCCGGAAAATGAAATGCCAGCTAATACCTCTGCATAGCCAAATCACGCTGAACTAATAATAGTCGGTGGTGCACAAAAGCGGTCGCACAAAAATAAGGGAATACAAGGAAGTTATAATGCTCCCTGCATAATAATTTCATCAATTTCCGTTATACAAAAGTGTACAAATGTTTACCGCCGCCGTATAGTAAGCAGCACTACTGTCGGGAATTTGAAATTATTTTGAAAAATTTGGAAAACCATTTTTAGAATTTGGAAAACCTTAGTTAATTAGTTATTAACAATATTAAGCATTGACCTAGTATTATTACTAGATATTAAGGGTTTGGCGTATAGTTAGCAGCACATAGAAACAAAATTTGACTTTTTTGGTATCAAACGATCGGGATTGGTTTTCTGAAATTTGGAAAACGTTTTTTAGAATTTGGAATTAGTTGTTGTTATATTTAACATAGTGACAGTCGTATTTATTAGATTTTTGTCTACTTAGACACTGTCTAACTATTTTCAAATTGGTGAAATATGCTTTATTTAATAAAAATAAATATTACATTATTCACGGTTAAGACAATCTACTCTTGTGTCTAAATTAGGCAACTCAAGGTTTTTGAACACATTTTCCAAAGTTGGACAGTTGTCTAAAGTTAGACAACGTTTATAAATAAGACCATGATTGTTTAGCACAGACGTTTTTTTTTTCAACCAATTTGCTCCGGGCTTACAAACACGCCTCATATCTCAAATAATAGGAAAAAGCACAAGGAAGAAAGAGTGATAACTCTGCAATTATTTCAAACTCTGCAACTGTGACTACCCTGGCACCGTATACGTCCCCCGCCTACGTACTTAAGCATTGCAGAGGGTAATTGCGTTTAAAAGCAGCCTTTCCTCGTGTAATAGAGGCCTATGCATAACCATTTGAATGCGCCTACTTTTTCTGCCCATACAGAAGTTTGGTAGAACAATCTATTATAATAAAAAACGTAGCCTATGGAAGTACTACAAAAAAAAATTAATCGGCCATTGAAAACTTAATACATTTTAACATTTTATGAAGTTGTTATTTTTTAACAAATAAAATTTAAAAAAACTTAAATGAGACACATTTAGTTATTATTTGTAAAATAAAAGATATTTATAATTTGATGTAATTTATCCCCATATTTAAAATCTATTACATTTTATCTTATAGGAGTAAATAAATCCAAAATTTGATCCCTATATTTACAATTTATCTTTCTTTTCCCTTTTTCAATACGAGAAACCAACTGAAAAATGAAAGAAAAAACGTAGGCTACACTGAACCGAGAACCGACGACGAACAAAACCAGACAGACGGATAGATAGATACTTGAAAAAAGGAAATATTTAATTTTTCTTTTTTTCTCTCACCGAAAAAAGAATTAACTTTTCATCAAGATAATAAATGGTAATTAAATAAGGAATTATAAATAAATTGCAAATTTACATTGGAATTCGCTAGTCTCCGCCGATCTGTAAGTTGAGTTCAGTGTGAAAAAAAAATCGAATAAAAACGAGAACAAAAGAGACCAAAAACGAAGTTAAGAAGAAAAAAAAAACCAACCCACGAAAGAAACTCAACGTTGATTTAATTTTTTTTTCTTAATTTTTTGTCATTTCCCATATATTTTTCTCCTTGCTTCTACTCGTTCAGTTATCTGTACGTGTGTAGTGTTCGTATTGTGCTTTCATTTTTACACCATTCTTCGTGTCTATTTGGTGCCCCTTCTTTGTATTCTTCAAAGGAAAATTGTGAATGATAACAGTAAAATTTGTTTTATCCAACCAAACGAATACGAAAAATCAAAATAAAATTTCCAAATAATTCACCATCTTTTCATTTGTACTTTTCGGCGGCGAAAATAAAAACGGGAATATAAAACGCAAGAAAAAAATAATTGCAACCTAAAACAGAACGAAAGAAAAAAGAAAAAAACAAAACTGTAAAGAAAAAAAATATGTCGGGCGACGACGAGCAACAATTTCTTTGCTTAAATACAGAAAATTGCACCACAAATTGTGATTATCGATAAAAAAAAGTTTACAAGAAAAAACATGTCTGTCGATAGCAATTTGCTGCGCGAATTATGTATGTAAACTCAAATGAACGTCAAATAAAAAAAAAGTTAATTCGCCCATTTCCAATAAGTGGCGGCCATTAAAATCGTTCGTTGATTTTTTTCACTTCTGCTGTCAAATTAAATACAAAAAAGTGCACTCCCAGTGAAAAGAAGAACAATTTTCAGTGAATTTAGATCAAAAACCAAATAAAATATACAACATATCTTTTTTTCCTACCTAATTAGCTCTCGTGCCAATTTTATAGATTTTACTACGACAGAAAATCCAATTATTGCATCTCTCTCCCAAAATAAAACAAAAAAAAAAATAGAATTAAAAAGAGAGACATGAGCTACTGTGAAAGTGTGTGATTGTGAATTAAAATAAATTCCCAATCAACCAAATTTGCACGGCGAAAACAAAAAAAATAAACCAAAAAAAAAAAAACAGAACTAAAAATAAAAATTGTACGGTTGGTGAATTAAAATCAATAAAATAAAATAAAACAACATCTAGTGAGTGTGAGTGAGACGGAAAATTGTGTAAAGAAAATTGCACATACAAATACCTATAGCTATATGCAAAAATTATTAAATTTTCTTCTCCGCCGACAAACGAAAACGACGAAAAATTGTTTCCTTCTTCTAAATAAATACAAAAAAAATTGAGCAGAAGGATTTCTATCAAAGAAAATATCTACAAATAATGTAAATCGCGAGCAGGAACTTGTGTCGATTTGCATTGGAAAAACAGGTAAAGGGAAACTTTTTTTATTTTCATTTTATTTTATTTTTAATCAAACTAAAACCATCTCTGTAATTTTTTTGTGTGTAGAATTAAGAAAAAAGAAAACCCTTTTTTCTTATGTTTTGATCGAGTTAACGAGCAAGAGCAACGAGATGTAGAAAGAAGGGGGACGAGGAGAACACAAGGCGAATCAGACAGGAATTTAAGTTCTGTGTTTTTCCTCGTTTCCTTCGTTGTTGCCAGTTCTTCCATCCCATCCATCTATTCCATATCGTATGTTGAGTTAAATTGAAGAGCCCGGCCCGCCGCCGTACGGATTCCAATTTAAACAACAGAACGTAGCGAACCGATACCACCAAAGCAAAGTAAAGCAAAGCAAAGCATATTATCATCATCATCATCCACATTGCCATCGCCATCACTAACCATCCCCATCTAGGTATTCATCCATCCATCCGCCATACAGACGAGACACCTTTGGGGGCTCTTGCTTGGATTGCGATGTAGCAAGTTGTAGTAGTTTTGTGCATTTTAATCATTCCTATCCTTTTGTGTTCGATGCTTACTGCTGCTTGCTGGTTCTTGGCTACTCTAGCAGACCGCAGTCGGCGACGTCGAACTGATAGTGCATTTTGATATAAAAAGAACAAACGACATAAAATAGAAAACGAAAAGACAAATATAAAAAAAAAAAGAATTTGCAAACATAACAAGCTTGTTGCTGCGCTCTGCGGAGGACTTGGTCTTGAACCTAAAGAACCAACTACTGTAGGTACAGAGGTACACTTTGCAGTGTTGCTGTTACTTGAATAAACATATAGTTCTAAGGCATATTGGAAATAATAGTAGCAGGAGCAAAATGCAGGACTGATGGGAGTAAAATGAATTATTGGGTAGGGCCTATAGAGAGGTGGACGTGTAAATTTTTAACGGGAGCAAAAGGCCTCATTAAACCATCATAGTACATAGCGATAGCGAGGTCTTTTAGAAATAGTTTTTGATTTCTGAACGTTTCTCCCAACAAAAACAATAATCCCTCTTCTATTTCTGATTGCCTGATAAAACGGTGTATAAGTTTTGTTAGATAGAGATTAGTGTCACTTGAAAACAAATGCAAATTCAAATTAGTTTTTACTTTAATGTGCACATTTGCTCAGATTCAAACCTATTTGAACAATATTGAGGAGAATGCCAAAAGGAAGAGCACTACCAAGAAAGAAAAATTGAAACTACATGTATAAAAAAGAATTTAAAAAAATGGTAATGAAGTTTAAACTCATAATGAATCATGATTATCCATTTTATTTGATCCAAGTCATTATATTATAAAAATAAACTACTTATCTAGTTGAATAAAGTTTGGAACTATAAAAAAGAACTCCAAAGTTGAGAGGCATGGAGAACTCACTATAAAAAAGGACCCAACATACCCCGAAGATGAGAGGCCCGGAGAACTCACTATACAAAATTGTTGGCACAGTAGACTGAGAAATAAGGTGTTTAATAATCTCATCAAATCCCATGGGTGGCATCCAGTTGAAACTGGATGTAAGTATAGAAAAGAAGAATGCTGCCTAGAGTTGGGCTCGAACTCACACCTCTAAATTACCAGTCAAGCACTTAGAGTGAAATTAAGTCCTTTTAAATTCTTCTCAGCCGTTGTGATATATACATATATGTTTTGAATATACATATTTATCACACTTCAAAATCAATCAATCTTTGCTCAAGTATAGATCGAAATCGCATTACATGTATGGAAGTCCTACCTTAATGTTAACATCAAATGCCAAAGATGAAATATTTTAGAACGCTCAATTAAATGTAAGAAATTCAATTATGAATCCATCATAAATATATAAAACTACATCCAATCTCAAAAAGTACTAATATCTACTTTTTCATCTGATTTTTTAAAAATTGAAATAGGTTTTTGCTACTAGTCTATAGTTAATGCTATTTCAATTACAAGCAGAAAACTGCGATCACGATTGTAAATACTACATTTTTCTAAAGACAGCAACACTTATAAACTTAGCAAAAAGTTTTATATACAAATGAAAAGAAAAATGAAAAAAAGAAAATCCTTTAGAAAATCTCCTTTAAATTTTCTTTTCAGCAATCCATTTCGGGTGCACTATCCGTGTTTTAATTTTTTTTTGTCTTGGTTCTTTTTAGTTTGTACCTTTTTTTTATTATTGTATGGAAAGAGGGTTGCGGAAGAAGTGAATGTGAATCTGAATGGCGTACAAAAATGCGAGAGAATTTTTTAACTTTTTGTTTTGATTATGTATTTTTATCCTATGAAAAGAAAAATGTACCTGCGTTGGCGACGCAGCACGGACATCATGACACAAGAAGAACGGGGCATGGCATACAGCTCGCCTTCCTCTTGCCTGTGCTGCTTCTACTTGCATAGGTGAATTTATTTTTGTCATACATTGTGTCGGATTAGATCAGGGGGAGGCTGTGTGTGTGTGGGGTGAATTGAAAAGGAGGCAGAAAAGAAGAATAAGGAGACACAAACAATGATAGTGATGATGCGCGTGCGAAGAGTATAAAGCTCTAAGCACATCGTGTTTCGTGTATCTTTATGTTAAATAAAAACAAAATTCATTTTTCCTTCTATCTTCTTCTTTTTAGTTCTTTTCACAATGTTACTGCAGCTTCTTCTTTATAAAAAAAGGATGTTGGTTGCTTTGGTTGGTTTCATGTCTATGGTCCAGCAGCAGAAAGCAGCAATAAGAAGACTCCATCATGAAAGAATGCAGCACAGGGCGCCAAACTAGTTTTTCCAGCGATAGAATGGAATTGCTTTTCTTCTTCACGTACTATCTTTTCTTTTCTTGTTTTTTTTTTTTTACTTGTGGGTATGTTTTGTTGTTTTTGTTTTGCATATTGTTTTTGCTACTTTTTTGTATTTATTGTTGTTTTCGGTGTAAGTAGAGATCTATCCACCCCCTTTTTTGTTGAGGAAGGTTGTGTATGGTTTGCTGGATGGAATGGATGGATGCTGTAGCTGTACCTACAGCTTTTCCAAGGAACTTTAATGTTCAACACAGGAAGGTATAGGTACATCGTATTTAATGGAATGTGATTGTAAAGTAGGTAGGTACCTATCTATCCCATAAGAGATGAAGATTGAAACTAAAAAAAAGTTTAAAAAAAAATAGCATTACCGTGTGGTGAAGGTGGTGATGTTAATTGCAAGATAGGTTGATGTTGATAATCTCAATGGCGCTTATTTATTCCGTTGGCATTCAAAATTAGCTTGAGTGGGTGTTCGATCTTATGTTTTGGCAAATGATACCAAAAATTAAATCTAAACAACATTCCAATTGGGGAATTGCTGCAACAATACGCGTACCTAGTTACGATTTAAATATTTTAAGAGCTTAAATTATACATCTTTGTATTATGGAAATGCTTCAAATTCAACAATAAATATATGTAGTTATCTAGGTATAAATACTTATAACGGGTGATTTTTAAGCTGGTTTGGTTTTGGCAACACTGGTTTTGACAGCTGACGTGTGTTTAGTACCTTGTGTCACTGTCAAACAGCTTCAGTTTGGTTTGCAATTTAATCATGGATCGTCTTACAAATGAACAACGCTTGCAAATTATTGAATTTTACTATCAAAATTCGTGCTCGGTTCAAAATGTTGTTTATCGAAAAATTGTGTTCAGCGATGAGGCTCATTTTTGGTTGAATGGGTACGTAAATAAGCAAAATTGCCGCATTTGGAGTGAAGATCAGCCAGAAGCATTGCAACAGCTACCAATGTATCCCGAAAAAGCCACTGTTTGGTGCGGTTTATGGGCCGGCGGCATTATTGGGCCATTTTTCTTCAAAGATGATGCGAATCGCAGCATTACTGTCAATGGTGAACGCTACCGAGCGATGATAACAAACTTTTTTTTGCCCGAAATGGAAGTTCTTGACTTCCATGATATGTGGTTTCAACAAGACGGTGCCACATGCCACACAGCACGCGAAACAATGGCGCAATTGCGAGGCGAGTTTGGTGAACAGTTAATTTCACGTTTCGGGCCGGTCAATTGGCCGCCTAGATCGTGCGATTTGACACCATTAGATTATTTTTTGTGGGGGTATGTCAAGGCTAATGTCTATAGGGACAAGCCCGCTTCGATTGACGCACTGGAAGCCAACATCCATGCATTCATTCGTGAGATACCGGCCGATATGTGTGAAAGAGTATGCCAAAATTGGACTCAGCGGATGGGCTACCTGAGACGCAGCCGCGGTCAACATTTGCATGAAATTATCTTTAAACATTAAATTGCAAGGTTCAAACTATCGATTCAAATAAATATTTCATTAATTTTTTCGAATTTTTTGTGTTTTTTTTTTTTTAAAAGTTCTAAACCTCTTAAAAAATCACCCATTATGTATCATATAAAAATAAAGGAAGAAAATCATGCCGATTATGGAATCCAAAATACTGGATTCGCATTTATTCGAAGTATGGTGTTCTCTTTTTTTTCACGACAAATGGCTAAAGAGAAAAGAGAGCACTGCACTGCGGATCCAGTATTGCGGATTCCATAATCGACATTTCTTCCAAATTCTTAATTTTGTATGTATTATATAAGCATCCTGTAAATATTGTTATTATATTAGCATCCTGTTAATATTGTGCTGACAATGTATGTATGTATACATGTAGTTAAATAGGGTAATTTATTGTTGGGGAATTGCAAGTATAATGACAGAGTATTTTATTTGATCCCATCAGTAATATTTGACACTTTTGTCCAGTTTTTCAGTAATGAATTAACTCGTGAGTTAAACCAGAGTGCATGCACATAGGTATTCATCTGAAGGGCCTCTTTATTAGGAAGATGGCTGAATTCGTGATCCCAGTTAAAGTGATACCACTGTGATAGCTGCCAGTCTTGCAAGCAGAGATTTAAAAAATTAAGAATACCATATAAAAGGTCACTGGTAAGCCATTAGTTTTTTTGTGAATTTTCAAAATTTGTTTCAAAATCAAGAAGATCGAATGGTGTATAGAAATGTGTGTAGCTGAGAATTTTTAAGGTTTTATATTAATCATTTATATGTAAATAATTTATATGTAAATTATTTATATGTAATTAATTAATAATTATTATAATATTAGTAAATACAATTATTCCTTTTTCGTGACCTTTAATTCAAATATATTGAATTAGTAAATACATAGGTATACATAATGTATTATAGAAAATTTGAGAAAATGGAAAAGTAACCCGGAACTAGTTTTTTTTTTCAAATTGGAACTCGTACAACAGCTCCTAAAAATATTTTAATGTTTTAATTTTGAAAAAAAAAACTTTGTTTGATATTTTTTTTCTTCAGTTTTTATTCAAAATTTTGAATTTGAAAATTAATCTTTCAAAAACTGTTCAATAAAACAACATTATTTAAAAAGAAAATAAAGGAAGAGATTTCTTGCTTTACAAAAAGGCCATGGCATTGTAAGTGTTACCGTTGTGTTCTAATATTTTTTTTTCAGTTTTAATTCCATTATATAGAAAATTGCCCCTCCCGGCTGAACGGTGGGGAATAGACATCCACTTCCTAAGCGATTTTTTTCTTGTATCGATCCAACCTACACGCTCTAACTTTTTGTCACACCGTATGTGAATCACCCTGTATATAAAATTTCCATTTTCCGTTCATTAAAAAATATGGTACATATATCATTTCTAAGTATTTAATAATTTCAAAAAAGTTCATTAACCTAATTTCAAAAAAAAAAATCAATCATCAAAACAGTTACTCCGTTAAAAAAAAAAGGTTGAGTGCCGGGATATTCACGGTTAAGATGTGTAAACATCAAATTCAAGTGCTGGTTTTACATCACAGAACGCGACTAGTTCGAACTGTCAACCAAAATATCGACCCAAACTCAACTCGATCTTTCGATTTAGTTTGAGGTACGAACGAACGTATCCATTTTACATCAACGTATCGTAACGTGTAAGATCGTAACGTATTGTGTCACAGAACGTTCCACGTTTTTAGTTTACCCTACCGCCGACATAGAAGTTTACACTTCAAAAAATGCATACCTACTTACAATTTTTTCTTATCCAAATCGTTAGAGCAGTTTCCGGGATAATATTAACCATTTTTAGTTTCGGTTGAAGTAGTACTCTAGGTAGTCAGTTTTGGACCTAAAAAAGATTTCAAATCTTAAGTTCCAAGATTCGACATACAGGCAGACATAAAAAAAAAATTGACTGGATTGCGGTACACACTTTTCGTGTTTTCTATCGTAATATCATCTCTGAATGGTATTTAGAGTTTGAATTTATATTTATTTCCGAGAAAATCTTAATTCACTTAACGAATGCAAAACACAGCAATTTTTTAAATTCACAATTTGTATGTCCTTAAAAATGTCCTTCAAGCAATATTAGCAATATTATAAACTAATTAGGACAACGCATTAAACTAGAATTTTTTAAAACGAAGTCCAAAATTTTTTTTTCCAACAGTAAAAAAAGATTAGTAAATGGTTTGAAAATATTGGAAAACAATTAAATTACTTAAACTAATAGTATACGTAATGCAGAATTGGCTTTAAAGAATCAATATGTTGCGGAGTTTTTTTTTGCAAAAGAATTGTGATTAATCAAGTCTCTGAAATCATAATTTTTGTTAAATCATTCAGTTGATTTTTAACCCTATCCATTCCTCAATTTAATTAAGATTTATATGACATTGCAAAGTTGAAGGGTAGAAATGCTTGCTCCAATAGACATTTTAAACGTTTTTCTTTCACGCACTCATTTTAATGTCTTCGTCTGGTTACTGTTCATATTTTATCATTTATTAATCGTTTTGACACTGAAAAGCTTCACTTTAAGATTCATGGGTTTGAAGATAAGCATAGAGAAAAACATTAATAAAAAGAAATCTTCAAAAATCAAACACCAATTTAGAAAATAAATCTTACCTGTATTCATTAGCTAATTAAACATTAATTTAATCGTATAGTAGAAAATAGAAATTTTTAAGATGAATAATAGCTTGTCGGTTAAAAATTTTGTGGTAGTCAACCATAAAAAAAACGATGACAGCTATTAATTTGGCCCCTCCATGTTTAAGCGAATGGGTAACAAAATTTTGGGCGCATGTTGTTAGTCGCCAGGAATGGATATTTTATTTTGAAAAAAAATTATATTTGTATTTCAAACATAGCTGTTAATGTGCGAAGAGTATAAAAATAACATCCCTATCAATATAAAAAATGCTTTACTGTCTTATTCATAAATCAACTAAAACGTTGATCAAAAGTTAATTCACTAATTAAAATATCTCATAAATACAAAATCATCATGTACATCGATTTTTAGAAATGAAGTGAAATTACCTGCCGATTTGACGAATTATAACTTTATTTTAAAAATGTTAATAATTTGTTCAAAAACTACATTTGTTTGTTAAATATTATTCTAATAAAAATGAACTCTAAAATGAACACTTCTACTTTCCAATTGGTAATATTTTGACATGTGACATTAGGTCGGTTCATTTTAAAATAATTTGTGCGTCTTTTAGCGATAATTCTCGCACAAGTAGGCTAGTAAACTCCTAACTCAAGTAAATTACCAAATCTTAACGAAAATCTACTACAATCAAAAAGAATTCTGTTGTTGTCAAATACTGACTAAAATACGTTATAAACCGAAATGTACGTCATTCTTAATTTTGAATATTAATTGGTGATATCTTTGTCGTAAGAAGAAATTTGTCTTAATCTTTTTTGTAGAAGATTGCAAGAATCTTTTCGATAGCAATTACCATTCAAAATATACATGTGAAAAACAGAAATTTTCGACATTTATTCTTGAACTGGTTAGTCAGTATTTCTATTTCTGATACCAAAATAAAATAAAATGCACGACTGGGTCGCACGAACTTGCTCTTATGTGCGAACACACTGTGGTTTTAAAGTCTTAATAATTTAAAAAAATTTTCATCTGATAAAAGAAATTTATTAATTCTTGGAGCCTATATTTTATATTATATTTTATTTATATAGGCTAGTTTAAGGAAGTATTATGTGAGTACATAAATATGAACAATATAGCACCGTGCTGTCTTGCAAAAAAAAAACTATTTTGAATTTTTCAATCAAGAACTCGATTTAGTTAGAACATGCATGTACAAAAAAAACATTTCGCATCAAAAATTTATTAATAGCTTTGACATGAACGCTTATTGATCGCCAGTTAATCTGCCGATATTTCTGGGTTAAAATTTTGATCCAAGAATGAACCACATTTCTACAACTGACCCTAAATATATTTTAAATTCATAACTTACAAAATTTATAGTTCTGATTTAAATGAAATTTTCAATCTTAAGATCGTTAAAACTTAAGCTCAAGGCCTGTTTTATTGAAATCAAAATAAAAATGTTACTAAAGAAAGTAAACCTAAATTGTAGTCTCTCAAATAAGTTATTTTTAAACCATAAGCGATACAAATCACTTAGAAAAAATCTCATACAAAATCACTCAAATTACAATATTTTATAAAAAATACATCTTTAAATGCCTAATAAAGTTATTTCCTTTTTATTTTTCTTTCAGAATCAACCTCAAATAACAATTATAACAATTGAGCCAAAAAACCTAAAGGCATTTACAACAATAAGCAACAACAAAAATATAACAAAAAAAAAAAGTAAACCACTACGAAAAAATATTTTAAAACACAATGGCGGCACGAAGTCATCAATATTTCAGTCTCAGATGGAATAATTATCAGAACACAATGACCTCCGTGTTCCAGCAACTGCGTGAAGATTTATCATTTGTTGATGTCACATTATCATGTGAAAATGGTTCGCTTAAAGCTCATAAGGTATTATTTTGTTGTTGGCATTTTTATAGAAAGAGAGAAACATTTTAAATGTATCTTTTTATTTTATATTTATTTTAGGTCGTTTTATCGGCTTGTTCGTCATATTTTCAAAAACTACTACTGGAGAACCCGTGCAAACATCCAACTATCATATTACCTGGTGACATAATATTCACAGATCTAAAAACGATCATAGATTTTGTGTATCGCGGGGAGATCGATGTTACTGAATCTGAACTACAGGTAAGAGGCTTTATTAGTAGTTGTATTATTATGTACTCTGTTTATTTAAGCTAGAGATCTGAGCGTGAATAAAGGTGTATTTTTAATTATAACTCATTAAAAAAAAAAAAAACAAATAATGAGCCAAAATAAAAAAGCTGAAGTCTAATTTGTGAGCTTAAGGGGGAAAAACGAGCTCATCTAAAAGCATAATCTAGTTTAAGAATATGGTATCTTAAGAACAAAATGTGAGTGAAATGAGCTTTAGACGTTAAAGTAGTTAAATTATTTATTTAAGATCTGATGACTATGGTGAGTGAAGCTTTCTGATTTTAACAATCTTAACAAGCTTTCTTCTTATTTGTTATTTTAATAAGAAACTTTAAAACTGAAGGAGGATGCAAATATTACTAGGATGTTGTAATTTTAATTAATATCCGTCATTGAAAATTATTTATAAAAATATTTTGGTTTAAAAAAAAAATTAAATTGTTATTTTAAATGAATAAATTTAATCTTATCTAAAAATCTAATGCAATATCCGTCAGGGACGTATTTAAAACTGTACGAAAGTTTTGTCTGTCCTTTTTACGATTTTGGGATTTAAATGGATCCAATGCAACCCCCGGGATAAAATTAAGAAAGTCAAGGACAGTTAAGGAAAGGGAAGGGAAGGTAACGACGTTCCCAATTTCAAATTGTTTACTCCTCCACCTACATACATATGTCTCATTTTTATTGGCATCTTCTTCATTGTGACGTCACACTATCACTTTTACAATGTATTAATGAGAGTTGAGACAAAAAATATAAACAAACCACATAATATTCCTTTAAAATTTAGGAAATAGGCATTTATACTTAAATTTTTTTTTTATTTATCTAACTTCTTTCACTAAAATATTTCTTTGTTATTATTTTTTTCAATAACAGATGTTTAAGTTTAGTTGTGTACATATTTTTATAATTTTTTTGCCAGATGTTGAAAGCGGCTTTTCATAAAACCATTAATACTTCAAGGAACAAACTGCATTTGAAATTACTTACTTTATTGAAGAGTTCGTTGGTTTTTATTTTTGACCATTTAACTTGTCATTTCGTTTCCGTATATGAGTATCCTGACAAGCATTCGAATGGTGACTCAGTTTTTTAGATGTCTCTGTCTGTATTGTTAGTATCATAACTTTGATTCAAAGTCTGAGTTGAACTCAGGGTGTTGAAGTTTTTCTAATCAGTTCGCTGTTTAATATTCTCCTACATTAACCGTTTATGCAAATAGGAACAAAAATTACCAGAATATTTTTTCTTGTCAGAACAACCTTCTTGGTAAAAATAAACATCGATTAGCAAGAGTTATTCTTCGTTTGATATCAGCGCTGCGATCGTTTTGCTGTGTTAATAACAGAATCTAGATAGAACGACGTCAAAAGTTATATATTTCAGCTGCAAAAACCACCAACGACAGGACGATTATTATAAATTTTATCAATTATGTATATAAATTTTAAACATTGTCGTGCTGCAAACAATTGGCTAGTATGCCAAAACTAGACACTGCTTTTAAGCACGTCTTTATAAATGCTGTCATACGCGTTCTTGATATCGCCTAAAAAGTAGGTGGCATCGATTTAAAGTGCCGTGAATATTTGATCGATAGTGAACTTTCATATCCTTATGCTAAACTTATAAAAGGCGTTTTGTTTGAAATAAGTCCCTTCAAAAATTGATAGTGTAAATAAAAAAAATATCTCTTTTTTGGGAAATAATAGCAGCAATCTATATCTTCATTAAAAAAATAAGAATCTTTAAATCGTATTTATGTTGTCATTTACTTGATTTTTTTTAAATAACTTATTTCATTTTCAAAACAACGTAATAGTATTTAATTTGTTTGTTCGGCCAAGGCCTCAATATCTCTTTGCAGGAGTAGTCCATTGAAATGTTACAAAATTTTGCCCGAACCTCGCATTTAGCATAGGACAAGGTTTTTTTTTGTAATGTGTAGGGTTCATCAGTGTGAGTGATGAAAATGATTTTCAGGGTTGTAACCCCCCATTTGGTGGGTGGGGGTGTAAAAGGGTATTCGCGATATTTAAAAAATCATACGTTCCACAAACAAAATTTCATTTCAGTTTCGAAGAAAATTAAATTCTTTACAATTTTGCCATACATTACACTTTACAAAAACAAAAATGCTTGTCCTATACTAAATGTGAGGTCAATGTAACATTTTAATATTTCTTTCTGAAGAACACCTAGACCCAGAATGATCTTTCTATTTTAATTTGCCAATCATACTCCCATTCTAAAGCTACCAGAAATTAATAAAAGACCAGAACGTACTAAATTCATAGATTAGTTAAACAAGGATTTTCAAAACGACCTCAATTTTTAACATAGTTTATATTTTTTTCTTTTTAATAAAGCCCAGCTAAAAACAAAATTTAGCGCAGCAAAAATCATGGATTTATAAATCAACATTTTTTTTAAATTTTGTATTACATTCAAATTATGTAAGCATAAATTTGGAAATGTATGAAAATGAGAGTATTAATAAAGTTGATTGGTTGAAAAATATATTACATAATTATATGTATGCTTTTGTTTGAAAACCGATAAGCTTCAGTAATATTTGTTTCCTTCAAATTGTTTTGTAGATATTTATGTATAGCTTTATATAAAGTACATATTCATAGAGAAAGCTCAAGGTATTTCTATTTACACTAGTTCCATTCCACATTTAAGCACTAATTTAAATATTGGAAAAATAGAAGAAACAGAAAAGGTATTCTTGTTTTGTCATATATTTATTTAGAATGATATAACCTACAATAAAAGATTTTGTAACAAAACCCTTGTCTGCCGAATATTTGTTAATTTTTGCAAACAAAACGATGACTGTATTGGTTAAGGTCTATTCAAATCAATCAAAATAGTTAGCCTATGTGTAAAATATGTCCGTGAAGTAACTATAAGTCTTTCGAGATTATTCACCTTAAATTAAAATAAAATTCTT
The DNA here is from genome assembly GCA_951394125.1 of Epistrophe eligans. Taxonomy (NCBI): domain Eukaryota; kingdom Metazoa; phylum Arthropoda; class Insecta; order Diptera; family Syrphidae; genus Epistrophe; species Epistrophe eligans. Next base: position 75,526,653 of record OX596030.1, read on the forward strand.
GTTTATTAAACGATTTCCATTTTTTTTTCAAAGCTGATTTCGTCGTATAAATTAAATTTAGTGTGAGAATACATAATTATAGGAGTAGTGTTTTTTTGGAAACTGGTTTAAGTTAACTTTCTGAAAAAAATGAGTTAGGTAATGTTAATTGTTATTAGATGTACATAAAATATACATATGTTCTATTTTATAATCTCACATTCGACGATTTTTGTCTGCTGTTAAAAAATGTTATGGAAACTTTTTTTTTTAGTAAAATAATTTTATTCATAATAATCATAATCAAAACAATTATTATTTAACTCCAATTATGTATAGTTGATTATTATTATTGCACCGTGCACTGTCCTACAGTAGATTTTTCGCTATTTTGCTAATAAAACGAGGAAGGTCTAAATATCCCAGTAAAATCATTAGCGCAAAATTTTAAACGATTTAGTACGATGTTAATGTATTTTTAGTATGATAAAATGACTTTAACATCATACTAAATCGTTTAAAATTTTGCGCCATTATCAATATGTTGTAACTGTAAAAAAAAAACATCTTTGTAATATAGCGATCAGATCAGTTTTCAGGACTTCATACCTCCTATTTAACATTTTAATATTATATTTTATTTTGCATGTGACTCTAGACATGCCAATTTAAAACAAAGAGCAATCGATTTAAGTCAGCTTTCTTTTTTACTGAATTTCAAATTACTTCTTTCTGAGAGAAAATATGAGATGGTTGAAAATGGAACTAGAAGTTAGTAATAAATATAAAAGGTTGGATTTTCAAAACTCCAATATAGCCGTTCAAAGATTATCATTTTTGCTTTCATTTGTTTTTGAATCACTGATGCTGTTTTAACGCGATCCGTACTTTTTTTTTGTTGCACATTTTTATTTTTATTTTAGTTTTTTTTTTTTTTTTTTTTAGAAAAAAAAATAATGATCAATTAGAAGAAAATTTGGTTAAAATGAGTTTTTTCTATTTTTTTTGTTTGTTTGAATACTTCTTGCATATAAATACATACAGTATACTTAGACACTAATTATATAATTAGTATAATTATCACATTATTAATTTAAAACAATCTACTCTTGTGTCTATCTTAGGCAGCTATAAGAAAACAATAAACAAGGTTTTTGAACACATTTTCTAAAGTTGTACAGTTGTCTAAAGTTAGACATCGTTTATAAATAAGACCAATAGCGTCTTACTAATAGCCAAATTTAGAGATGACTTAAATACTTAAGCATCAAAACCTAATGTTTTCAAAAGTTCATTTTTATATTTTTTGTAGAGGGTTCCACTGACAATATGTACCTGTCGTTGCGTGTTCTGATATCTAAAAACCAGAATTTTAATAATTCCAATATAATGAACTTTTTCAGTTATATAAACTGGCCCAATAATTCATCTGATACTGAAAGAATTTATTAAACAAATTTTTATTTATTTTTGATAGATATAGCTTGTTTTGCTCAGTATCAAAAGAACTTCAAAATAAACTTTCAAATCTATTAAAATTCTAGACAAAGCCGGTCTCGAAAATTAAAAAAAAAATTAAACAAAATAGTATATATTAATAGCCACGTTTTATTATCTACGGATCTGGGACTGGGTTTTCTTATAACACGTACATAATTCAAAAACAGCATTAGTTCTAGATTTCCATCGGGCTTTTATTTTTGGTCCCAGAAATCAGTTTTTAACCTGACGGGTAGATGGCTTTTTAGTTTTGCAAATGGTAATGTAGTGCAAAGAAAACAGACATGAAAAATAAACAAACATAATAAAAAAAAGATTATCATACAACACTGATTTCATTTGGATCCGTATTGTTCTATTTTCATGGGGTGAACTATATGGGTTTTTGGCGATAGTAAATATATTAATTTATATTTTTTTTTTGAATTTGTAGATACATATATTTTCATTTTTGACGCACATATTTCTTTTTATTCACTCGTAACTATTTTTCACTTTTTTTTTTTTTGGAAAAATCTTTATAAATGGTACCTCCCATAGAACCATTTTTTGATTTTCGATTTTCTCAAAAACGAATTAACTGATGCTGACCAATTTTTTTTATAGACATTTTTTTTGAAAACTTAATAGCTCGAAAACGACTTGGCCGATTTTTATTAAACTTGGCATTTAGCAGTTTTTTTTTAACATTGTCTAGCAGATTTTAAATAAAAATTATTCTTATGACCAAAAATAACGGTACCTCATTTATACAAGTGTTTAAAACCGGTAAGAAAAATCTCATTTTTTTCCAAAACGGCTCCAATTTTGATTAAAATTTGTATGTGAACTAATATTTATATTAGTAAGATCTGCTATATTATTTTAAAAAATGTATCTATTGATTAAAAATGGTTTGTCTCATAGAACCATTTTTTGGTTCTCGAATATCTCATTATCGGTTAAACCGATTTTAGTGAAATTTTTGCTAAGTTAATATTGCGTAACAAAATTTAAAAAAAAAAATAGATTTAAAAAAAAAAAAATGGATTAAAAAAAAAAGAAGTGATTTTAAAAAAAATTGGATTTAAGTTAAAAAGTTGGATTAAAAAAAAAAAAATAGATTCAAAAAAAAAATTAGATTAAAAAAAAAAAAATTAAAATTTTTTTCTGAAAATTCGATACTTCGAAAATGAGTAGATGTTTTTTTTTTTAAATTATTCTTTTTAATTCCACATAAATAAAAGTTTAAAAATGTTTTTAAAATTTTAGGTATGTATGTATGTATATAAAAAATTATTTTTATAAAAAAAACAGCTCCAACGATTTTAAAATTTGTGTTTCTCATAAATTGAGATTTGTGTAAGAAATCAGATGGTGTACATTGCTTTGGGGGTCAAAACAGTTTCAGAAGTTTTTTAATCAATTTATTTCTTATACCATGCATACTTTAAAACCACAGTGTGGTCGCACATAAGAGCAAGTTCGTGCCACCCAGTCGTGCATTTTATTTGTTTTAACGCTATCAGTATTTCGTAATAAATAAATATGTGCTTGCATTTGTAACATTGTGTTTCTTTTCTCTTCGGATTTCTTACCGTTTTTTCATAACACACTAACTACGAAGAACAAAAAATTATATTTATACATAAATTAATAAGAAGCTACAAATATAACTACAAGTCAAAATATTAGACATTAAATTACATTTGTTAAAAAAATTGGCAACAATGTTGCAATGAAAACGTGAAAAACACTTAGCAATACTAAGAACGTCCATACAACTTGTTCTTAACTTGTTCTTAAGTGTAAGCTTATTTTTGATTTTTATTCGCCCCATATTTCATATGAGTCAGTGGCTGATTGAGACCATAATTGGTACAATGGAAATCAAGTCTTCTTACATAGATAATACAGAAATATAAAACCGAAAATATTTTCTGTCATTTCAATGTTGATCTTAAAATACAAATACCATGGAAACTGCACCACTTCCGTTTTGTTTAAAAAAAAGTCCTTTTTATTATTTCTTACACAACCTTATCATAGGTTCAGGAAGAAACTACAAGGATTTTTATTTTACTCCAATACGTCAGAGATCTAAACCATCATTTCGAATATGGTTTATTTCTAGGCTATTTGTTATTGTATCTTCGAAAAATTCGAAGTCAGGCAATTTAAATTAGTCACTCTTCTTCGATGGTCTCACATCTCACTCAACTACTTTTTTTCACTCAATTTAAGTGATTTTTTTTGTGTGTGGATTTTTTTTCCGGTGTTTTAATGATTTTTTCTCATTTTTTCTTCTTTTTAATAAGAATGAGATGGAATGATATGTTGAGGAAGTAGGTTGTTGTGAAAAAGAAGGTGGTTAAGATGAGCCGGGTGGTTTGGTTGTGCTGTAAAGCAGGTGAGGTATGTGCGCCTGAGGGGTTAACGTGGGGTGAGGTTGGTTGGAGATATACAAACCGCCACCAGCCGGCTTTTGCTTTTCCCAAGTAGCCTCTCCGTCTGCAACGACAATTTGTATTTTTCTTTTGTTGGATGGTTCTTTTTTCTTCTGCTCTGTGAAGCCCTTGTTCTTGTGTGTTGTTCTTGTCTTCATCCGGTGTTTTTTTTTTTTTGTTGCTTGGATTTTTTCTCTCTGTATGTGCAGAATTTTTTTTCATGACGGAGACGAATGAATACATTGACAGTTTTTGTTTATGTGTGCATTTTTTTTCCTCACGTTGATAGTCTGTGTACGAATGTTGGCCCCAATATTGGAGACGGGATGGGTATATAAAAAAAAAACTTACCGCCGCCGGCGGGAGAGTAAGATTCCTTTTTTTTCTCGTAAGCTCCTCATATTCCCCATGATTGGCTAGCGATGATTATTATTATTGGAGCTGGAGAAATAACTGCTTTGAATGTAGTTTGTCTTGCCTGTCCGTCCGTCTGTCAATAAAGCGTCCTGTCTGTCGTGTCGGTCAGTTTTAGTCGTGTTGCTTTTTGAAGAATCTTCTCATATTTTTATTTACCTACTCTCCAGTCACCACCACTTCCCGTTCTCCCTCTTCTCAGCTCACTGCTGTCAAGGGTTGGCTTTAGACTTTAGAAGCTCTTTCCATCTTCTTTCGCCCAGCCACCACCCTGCTTGGTTGCTTCTTCCTTGATCCATTTCTTTGGATTCTTTTTTTTTTTCTTTCTTTCTTTCATGCACATACTATCGTCCGCCTCGCGGATTTTTTTTTCTTGCCACCTTTTATGTGTGTGAATTTTTTTCCCTTCTTTGTTTCTCTCCCCAGTTTCCAGTTATTTATTTGTCGTCGTGGTCGTCATCGCTTTTGCTATCGTCGTCGCTATATTGAATGAATGATGAAACGTGACGACGAAGAACAAATGGATGTGTGAAATTTTCGTGCTCGTTCGTTTGGATTGAGTCTCTTCTGGCTGGTGTGGTGCTTCTGCTTGCTTCTTCGTGGTACTTCTTTTGGATTAGGAAAAAACCCTTGAAGATTCCCTTTCATTTCAAGTTCGACCTCGACGACGGAGTGGTTTAGGTTATGAGAATTTCGTTCCTTGATTCTCCAAACTACTAACATCATCTTTGGCAGCTGAAAGCAAATACAAAAAAAAAAGAAAAAAAGTTCACACATCTTGTGAAGAAACAGTGAAACAGTGTTCTTGAAAAAGTGAAACGGTGGAAAGGGTAATCCAAATATTTAAATCGCAGCGCGAAGTTAAACGTCAGTTTTTGTTATCTTTGCCATTCAAGTTCAAACAATTCGTATAAGATAATTTTTTCTAATGTGACCGTTAAACTCTCGTCCTTTTATTTAACTCTATTTTTTTTTAATTCGTAAACAAACCGTTAATAAAAGCATAATTGTCCATTTTTTGTTTTTTTTTTTTTTCTTTGTTGCCCTTTTTCCCTTAGAAGATACCTTCCTACCTACCTACCTTTATTACTTGTGTGACATGTAAAATCATTTTGATTCTTCACTCATATTTTTCAATGGTCTTTTGTATTGACAATATAACGGCAGTAGGAGCTTAATTTCTTCAATACCGCTAAAATTTAAAATTCATTGCGCTTTCTTTGATTATCTTTTTTTTTATTCTTTGTGTTTTTTCTCTCAATTTAAAGAAAAAAAATCAACTTTATGAGTTCATCGACTGCAAAAAAAAAAAGTTCGTTTTGGCATAAATAATATTCTCGTGGAAGCTTTGGCTTGAAAAATTATTGAAGAGGCTCAGAAATTATTTGTCATTCTGAGGTAATAAAAACAAACATTTTGTTATACCTACCTACCTTTCGTGATTCTGTCTTCTTATTAAGTTGAAACATTTAATTAAATTATGTTAATAATTTATATTCTCTGACTAGTTGGCATTCAAACAATTTTGGATTTCATTTTTTGGATTATCGCATATCCGAAAGGTAAGATATATTAATTTAAAATAAAATAAAAAAAAAAAAACATACCTACCTATCTAACTAACTAATGTTTTACATAGGCATGTTAGGAATTTGTGTCAAAGATGATTTAACAATAACACGATAACTTTTTCTATTTAGTGTCAAATGGTTAGATTTAAGTAGGTTAGAATTATCTAACCTTAATGTTTTAGGTATGTTGTCAAAATACATTTGTATTGATTATTATAATATTTATAAAGTACCTACCTATATTTATTTACACAGTGCACAAACAAAATGATCTTTAGGAAGAAATATCTAGAAATGGTTAATATTTTATACACCTTGCTATTTAATTAAAAAAAATGTGTTGAAATAAATTCACTTTTTGATTGGCAATCCAGAAGAACGATTTTGAAACAAATCCAGAAAAAAATCTTTATCTTTCGGAAGAATAAATGTTATTCCGACACCAATCGAAAAGTTGATTAGTTTACAAGGTACATGATGTACATATGTATGTAGGTATTTCTTCAACTTTCTTAATTGTAAACAAATATTCTGACTGGCTTGGTACTTACTTACATTGCGCATTCAGCTCAGAATAAAAAAACTGGTAGGTACCTACATAGTATTGAAAACAAAACATTACAGTACACTCGCAATAAAGCGAACAATTAAATCGAAGCCAGTTCGTGCTTGCTTGTTCACGTTTTCGACTGTGAAATTTAACATTTAAAAAAATCATACATACATTAATAACTAAAAATATCAACGATATTTAGTCACACGGAAATAGAAATTAATTTTTTTTTTTACATTTGAGCTTTCTAATCATAATAATGACGTCAATGAAATAGAATTCTATTTTCAGTTAACTTGTGGTGGACGGTTTCAACTTCATATTGTTCTCCTTGAGAGCTGCAGTTTCCTCATTTCTGAAAAAAACATGTACATATGTACCAATAATTGCCTAATTAGTCACTAGCAAAACGTTAAAACTTAATACCTCTACACGGAAACTTAATACCTCTATGTTTAAGTCGTATGAATACATGAAAAGACAATTCAATGCAATTGTAAGCTTAATACCTATGTATTTAGATTTCGTTTTATTATATTTAAAGCAGGTAGGTACCTACTTTAAAAAAAAAATATTTCGTGAAAACCGAAAACAACAGCAAACTTCAAAATAATATGACAATTAATCTTACACCTACAACAATTAACGAAATTATATTGATTGTCAAATAATGTAGGCTTTTTCACCAAATTTATAGGTCTGTTTCTTTTCTAGCCCGCGGGATTCCATGGTATCCGAAATCTACCCAAAATGTGTTACTTTTTTCTGGCACGAAAATGCCAGAGCTTTTAATTTTCCCTTAAATTTATTTCATTTTCCCTCCAGCAAGAAACTACCCAAACATTTTACCTTCTGACTTTTCTTGCTTGTCAAACGACTGATAATTTCTGTTGTCAAATGTGACGTTTACCCAGAAACAAATCAGGAACATCCAAAATTCGTTCCCTTATTCGTAGTTTCTGGTCAAAAATCACACAAAATTAACGCAGGAGTTATTAAAAAAGTGAAAAGTATGAAATTGTATAAAATCGAAAGAAAGAGAAATCCCGACGGAAAATACATTTTTGACCATAGTAGGTTCATTGGTAAACAGATTATAATTTTTTTCTATTTAGATCTACATATAGTACAGTCATTTGTTAATTTTACGTGGAAAGTTTTCCAAGAGTTTTGAAAAAACCCTTAACTCTTCCGATTGGTTTATTTCGAAAACGTTTGTTTTTATGAAAAAAAAAAAAAAAATGTGTTAATGTTTTTTGTAGGAAATTTTCTAAGCTACAAATTACTCCTTCACGTCATTTTTCTACAGCTAACCATTCAGGAGATATTCCTGAAAAACCATTTTGGGGGGGGGGGGGGGGGTCTTTAACCCCCATTTTTCCAATATGGCGGTGCGAGCGGCAACTTGAAATCTATAATACTGTCAACTTTCAAAACTCCCGGAAAACTTCCCAAGTAACCTCTATTAAATCCACTATAAACACCCCGACTTTTAAAATCAAATACTATAAAAAAAAAAACAGATCTAATTTTTTTTGATAAAATTAGTTTCTCATTTAAGGGCGCCATTAATTCATGATGGTGGAAATGACGGTTGCAAAGTTCGTTGAGATTTCCAATGGATTTCCGTTCAGGTGAGGCCCATTAACGATAAAAACTGTCAATTTTCCATTGAAATTTTCTAAAAAACTTGCGACATTCCTCACGACCCTTCCAACGTGAAAGAGCAAATTTAGCAAGATGAGGTTTCTCAGGATCTTTGACGCCTGGCATTCATTTTGAGACGATCGTAAAGACGGGCACGTCTTAAGTAGAGATTTTCTATTTAAATTAACAGGTTCTATTGTGAATATGCCTCGTATGAGATCCGTTAAAAATCTCTACGTACCTTACGACCGTCCTTAAAACCGTCTAAACTTAAATGTCCGTCTTGAGATTACAGAAATATCAGCAATCTCAACTCAATTCATCAAGCCAGATTCATAATACGACGAGTAAACGTGACTACATGTCCGATCTTAAAAATCACTTTAAAACAATTAAAATATCCACAACATTGCGTTTGTCGTCGTCTTCATAAAAATTGTAGTAGATTCAAGGAATGTGTTAGAATTTTCTTACTAACTCAAAGGAATAAAATGCTTATTGGTTTTGTTTAAGCTCTATATCTAATTTTATAGTGTTTAGTATACTAATAAAAAAAAATTATACGTTTTGAAAAGACATTAGCATTGAAAACTATCTTGAGTATCCTGACTTGCAAACACATGAACCCAAACTATAAACACCCCGACTTTTAAAATCAAATTTTATCTTTGACAGTTTTAATTAAACATTTATCGTTAACTTAATCAATAGTCTGTACCTACTAATCAAAGGTTAATTTTTTTTTTGTTCTGACCAAACCCACTTTGATCATTAAATATTATTGTCATTCCCGTCGCCCGCCATCATCGTCGTCGCCGTCGTATTTAACCCTGAATAAAGAAGACATTATTTCACTAATGGTTTTTTGCTATAACAACACTTACATATATTGCATTGCGTCTCTGTTCTGGTTATTTTGTTGTCCTTAAGTTTTTGCCAAACAGATGGGTGGGCCTCAAAATTGTCTCAAAAAAAAAAAATAAACTATTAGCCATAATACCTACCTACTAAAATCAAAAAAAAAATAATAATAAGTTCCGATGGACTAAGGCGAAGCTGAAGTCCATGAACGGCGACAAAAAACTTCAAACTTCAACAGTCTCTGTGGGTGTGTTGTGTTTTTGTTTGCTTTAGAATTATGAAACGATTTCTTCTTGGTCTCTTCTTGGAATTAATATTTTGGCAACTCAGTTATGGTGTCTTATATCTCTTTTTGGCTCTTTCAATGGGGGCGAAATAAATTTTGTATAAAATGCAAGTAGGTAGGTATATGTTTATAGATTGATGAAGTATAAATAAAACACATATCGACATTTTTGATATTAATATTTAGATGGAATGTTTGATTAGAATTTGAAGTTATAGGAAATGAGTAATTCCATACACAAAAATATCAATTTAAAGCCAGTTAGACAACACACAATCGTATAAATCCACTGATTTCAGTTATATGATCTGTTGACTTGTCATATTTACTTTTTTGCTCTACAAAGAAAGTTTCAAATCTGGATATCATTATCTGGATATAATTGAAAGGGTAAAATTAATACTCTTAGTTGTCATAACTATCTTTGTGGATTAAAAATTATATCATATGTACATTATATCTACATACATATATGTACATACATACATATAACAAAAAAAAAGGAAGATTGTTGTTTTCTTTTCTCTTTCTCATTTTTATTTACTAACCTACTCGTTTGAGAATTATGTCAAAAAAATTTGTGAACAGACCTAATGTCACACGCGAAAATATTACCAATTGGAAAGTGAAGGGTTCATTTTAGAGTTCATTTTTATTGGAATAATATTCAACAAACAAATTATTAACATTTTAAAAATAAAACAGGTACTAATTCCGCCTCGTTTGACAACTCATTTGTCAAAATAGGTGTAGTATGAGAGTCGGAAAAGGGATCCAAACACTCGAAATATTATATAGCTATGATTGAAAAACAAACTTTTATAATAAGATTAAAATACACCGTATATGGTATAGAAAGTCAACTTGTGATAATTTAATCTGCTACTAAGTGTAAAACTTTTGTAAAGAGCCTTGATTGAAATCTATCTATATTTAGGTTAAAAAGAAAATAAGTAGAGGAAGTCCCAACATCCGATAAAAAAATATGTATTCATTTTAACCTTCTTTGATTTTATTTTAATAAATTCATTTATTTTGCTACCGATATTGAATAAAAAATGATGTAAAATCGATAAAATTGCATTTCTTAAAAAAAAAATGCTCATCCAACAACCACCTTGATTTAATGTGCCGCGCATACAAATTCATAATAAATCCCAAAAGTGAGTTTCACAACGATATGCGGCGCGGCGTTGGTGTGGGTCGATCTGTCATCAGCATCCCTTGTTTGTGATTGAAAAGGCGTGTTTAAAAACACATTTTTAAATAAAGAAGCACATCACCCCAATCTTTAATTGCGATATGTAGTATTTTTCTTCTTTTTTTTTTTTTCTTTCTGTGAACTCCTGTCAGCCCCCATTATTCACCCACTTTTCTATCTCTCAACCCTATGCTCTAGTCCCGTAGTCTCTAAAAAAAAACCGGTACACACAAAAACATAAGGAAGAAGAAAATAAAATGTAAGGTGGCAGTGGACAGAAATAGCCCCACAGCTAGCAACAACATTCATACAACCATCATTTCTTCCATGCGTTTGCAGTTCTTTCTGTTTTTTTATTTTATTTTTTTTTTAAACACATCTTTCCTAGAACTTGTGTCGTATCGTAAGTCTGAGACTGACTCTGATGATGAAGGAGGTAGAAGTGATGGTATGGCGGATGACTGTTGGTGCTCTGTTGGGATCTCCTATTCGCACTCATCGTGTAAGGTGTAAGAGCCATTTCGAAAAGAGCACTTGGTCCATATATACACACATAATAATAATAAAAATAAAAAAAAAAACTTGATGACGTTGGCGAGACATGCAAGGATGAGAGAAAAAGAACGAATAACATTGAAAACTTGAATTTTTTCGCTCATCACAGGAGTTTTTTTTTATAACTCATAAGTTATTCAAAATAGGGTAAATGTGTTTTGTAGGCATGAATAGAAATAGTTGGACAAATAAGTTCATAATCATGTTAATGCGGGAAGATTTAAAGTAAAAAAAATTAATAAATTTGGCAGCGCCACAGCTCGTGGAAAACTAGAGCCAGTTGACTTACAATTCTTAAAGGTTCCTGAGTTCCTGTGGAAAATTGTAGGTCCCATCGTTTCCCGACGATTAAGAAACGAAAGAACCTACATTCGTCGTATTTCTTAACGGTTTTCGACAACATTTTTAAGGTATTCCCACATCAATTTCGTTAGAAAATTGTAGGTCGCCTCCTTTCCCGACGACTAAGAAACGAGGGGACCTACAATTTCTAACGAAATTGATATGTGAAAACTTTAAAAATGTTGTCCAAAAACTTTAAAAAATACGACGAGTATTGGTCTTTTCAGATGGTTGATTATGTCGGATGTATTATGGTTTAAGTGCTCTATAAGTTTGGTTCAAAGAACCATAATTTTGAAACCAAATATCTTTAATTTGGGAAGCGTTGTTAGGAATGTGTATTTAATCACGATAAAATGTCAAAGAATTTTTAATTAAAAATGACACTGACAGTTTGCAATCTTACAATTGCTTTGACAAATATAATTCTCTGATGTTAGTACTAGATTGATGGAAAAATCTATTACTTGATCTACTACCTCATTTATTACAAGGCTTATTTTAATCGTTTTTCATGCTGACATTTATGTCAGTTTTCAAACAAACACTGGCGTTTACCAAGATTTTGAAATAAGTTGGAACTTTTTTTTCTTATAGTGATTCAGCGTTTAAATATGAATATATTCAAAATCTAGTCTTTTCTTAAAATGTATATGTATATGTATATGTTTATTTTTGTTTTCTTTGGATAAATAGTTAAAAACTTCCAACACTTGCCGTTGCGTCTTATGTCATTGTGATTAATGTTTTGAAAGCAAAAAAAAAAAAGAAAAAGATTAAAGTCCATTTCCTAAAAACGCTGACGAACTGCTATTGCATATGCATACTCTTCGATATTTCTTCCAATTCAAAATGTATAACTCGCCTTAACTGTATGTATATGCAGCAGTAGGTACCTAGTTACGATATATACCTACCTACCTTTGCTGACCATCTATGGCCATGGTCTTCCTGCATCGTTTCCTCACAACGAACGGCACAGTGAAGGTGCTTTAGCAGCACAACCCATATCCATCACGGGCGGCGTACCACACCATTGTCGTCATGAGAATTTTCTACCCCCCCTGCACTTCTTTATATTTTTTTTTTTTAATTACATAAGAAATGGGGGCTCTGGCGTCATGAGCAGCAGTTTGTGCCATCACAACTACACTACCAATTCAAGCACTATGTATTTTTTTTTTGGATCAGTTATTAGGATGGAGATTTTCTTTTTAACCGTGTTGTTGGCTTAAACCGAACCGAAGTGAAGGAGCGAAAGAAAAAACTAGGGCCAAACGCCCAATGTGACCCCGCTGCTGCTGCTGCCTTCCTTATGTCGTCGTTGTTATGTTGGCACGGACGCCCTTAAAGAGTTTCCTTGGCTAAGCTATAGCTGGACGTCTCATCTTCCGTCCATTTTGTGTGTGCGTCGTCGTCGTCGTCATCGTCATCGTTGTTGTTGTTGTTTTTCATTGTCGTCGTCCGAGAAGAGGAATAATTCACCGTCAACCTGCAGCTGGTTGTTATGTATATCGCTGATGGTGCTTCTGCCAGGAGGTTGAGTTTGAGTATATCTGTCGTGTCAATGAAATAGTTGGCCAGTCAGCGATGGAACAGAAACTAACTGAATGCTTTTATAGATTTTTTGTTTGTTGCTGTTTCAAGTTTAGCGTGTGGAAAGTTCTCTCTCTTGGGTAGTTTATCCTCAAAAAAAGAAAAAAAGAAACAATAAAAAGAGTTTCTTAATCGCATAGGGAATACTGCTGTTCATCTTTGCCTTTATTCATGTGATTCTTTTTTTGTTGCCTGCTAAAGTTTGTTGGACAAACCTTTTCAGTCTAAATACGAACAAATAATAAAAGTACGAAGACCTGATTTTTTTTTTAGGGATGTTTTAAGTGACTTCTCTTGTTTGTGGCTTTGTTATTATTTTGATTATACTGATTGTTGTTGAATGCCTTGGGAAAATTTTTCTTCTTTTGATTCCTCGATGGCTTTGCTTCATCTCCGAAAACTCGTTCGAGTTTCGAGTTTTTTTTTAGTTTCAAACAAAAATGATATTTGTACAATAATTATTATGCATTGACAAACAGCTACTCTGTAAGGGTTAAACTTTTCTGTGAAATAAAATGTATTTCTATTCTTTGACTCAGCAATAATATGACATAAAATAATATGTATATATTATTATTATCTACCAAGTTATTTAGGTCAAATGAGAGGTACAGAAGTAATCAATCCTTTCTCTATATTAAGTTGAACAAACCGTAAACATAAAATCATTTTAAATGTAATATGTACATTAGACTAATTTAAAAAAAAATTTAAATTTCTTCGATTTTTAATGCCACTACCTTTTAAGTTGAATTTAGTGAAATGATTAGCCTGGTAAAAATGTCAGCCCTTAAAAATGAAATTTATATGGTCGCTCATGGCAATTTTCTTTTTTCCATACAAATCGTATGCGTATGTTTACCAGGCTTATCATTTCACCAAACGGATGGATCGATTGTCTTTAAATTTGGTATTCAGCGTTTTTTGGCCTTTCTCCCGACACTTTAAAATTTATTTTAAGACCAAAAATAACGGTATCTGCCAATCGATTGTATCGATTAATAATGGTATCTCTCATAGAACCATTTTTTGTTTACTATCTCATTATCTGTTAAACCGATTTTAATGAAATTTTTTACACAAAATATTCTAATAAATTTGAATAAAAAAAAGCAAATCTTGGATTTTTTAAAAAATTTTCAAAATTATTTTTTTTTTAATTTAATATTTCGAAAATGAGTAATGATTTTTTTTAAATTAATTTTTAACTCCACAATTAATATAAATATAATATTAAAAAATAGCGTCCCAATTTTTTTTAAATGTTTTCAAACTTTTTCAAACGATCCAAAGATGTTTCAAATTTCTTCTCATAAATTGAGATTTGTGTAAGAAATCAATAATGGTGTTTATCCAGTTGGTGTCAAAACAATTTCTAAAGTTGTTTAATTAATTTATTTATTTATTTATTTTTTAGATTCTGTTTTTTTTTTTTAATACCGTTAGTTTTGATAAAAAAAAACAATCTTGCCGGGAGAATGTCTAACAAATAGGAACGACGTTTTAAGAATAGCGTCCATTCGTTTAGGATGCTGAACATATAAACGGACAGAATTTCGAGACTGATCTTTTCTTTTAAATTTGATCAAATTTTCAAGTTAAAATAATCTAAAAATATAAGAATTAAAAAAAAAAAAAATAATGCCAACTTTTTTTTCCGTTATCTGATTTTCTCTAAAAAAAAACACTATGTTTAATTGCAATTGTTTTGGGTTTTAAAGAAAAAAATGTTTAGAAAATTATATAAAACAAAATCGTCGTATAGAAGCAGATCTGATAAATTTAAAAAAAAAATTTAGACAAGTGCCAAATGCGTTTAGGCTTTATAGTTCGATGTACAGATGCACACATAGACCGACATACGACATGGTATAATTTTATTTTATTTTTGATAAAAAACCTCGATTTTTTTTACATAAACCAATTATCCTGTAAAAAAAATTATTTAAAAAAATGCGTATACGCCCGAGTGAACACATAGCAATATACATACTTGCACTTACATTATTTCTCCATTTTCATTTGAATGAATTCAATGTTTATCTAAAAACTAAAATAACATCAAGATTTACTTAACACACTTGGAATAATTTAAAGCTAAGTTAAGTGAAGTGCATGAGCAGAATTTTATGATTGAAAAATATTTCAGAGAAAATTAAAATTAAATTAAATCTTAGATCTAAGGTTTGGTTAGAAGAAATTTACCAGAATCTGTTAGTAACGGTTCCTGCTATGGAACTGTTGTTATTTTTCTTCTTCATTAATCAATCAAAATGCTTGTGTCCGAATCTCTTTCAAAGCAAATCACTTTCATATGCAATACTAAATTTGACAAGTAAACATTTCCCATATCTCAAAAAGAATAGTTCAAGTCATTTACTGCCGTGAAATAAATAAAACAACATAAAACCAAAAAGAGCTGTTATTCGCATAAAGAACGGTGCGTTGGTATGTTGTGTCCAGCCAGCATAGTATCTATAAAAATCTATAACTGAGTCTTTGTCAGTAACGGCACTCTGTTAAGGAACTCCCATACTGGTGATCATTTTTTATAAACTACCTCAACGAATATAGAAGAGAATTCGCAGCTGAATAAAAATTTACCAAAAAAAAAAAAAAAATAGAAAAAGGGATTGTGTCTAGTCTGGACCGGCTCTGCGTGTTCTAAAGCCATAATAAACTCTGCACTCCATTGCTGAGATTCTTACACGTATTTTGCAATCTGGAAAACAATTGTCATCGCTAGCATGGCAAGCCTACTCGACTAAATGCCTGGACAAATGTTTCTTGCATTCGCTGCTTCTGCCTCTACCGCCACCACCATCACCAACCAACTATACTACGACCTATACCATTGCCACACTATATCCCGTCGTTACCGCACCCAGCATAAAACTCCATCATTGGGCCAAGAGAAAAGAATTGCAGTCAGGAAATAAATGAAATGAACAAAAAAAAAAAGAAGCAAAACGTCGTTTTTTTTCCGAAGAAGTAAGATTACAAAAAAAAATTAAAAACCTGAAACCCATCAGCTATCAGCATTTCAAGTAGCGCCCTTGTGTTGTTTTGCCCTGTGTGTCCCCGGATCCCTGGTCTTAATACCGTTCTCATTCCTGGCCTGGGCCACCACCCCTCCACCGACCGACCGACCGCACCCACTCCAATCCAACCCCATATATACGGGACGGGTTGTATGTTGTTTTTGGTTGTAGTTAGTAGCCTTGTCGGGGATCACATCATGAGAACAAGAAAGAGAGAGAAAGATTGTGGGGCTCCTGCTTTAGCTTCAGTTTTAGCTCCAGCTCTAGATCCATTCGGCACTCTTCCAACACCACAGACGCCAACCAAGAATACGAGAGAAGAGGGCACGTTTTTAAAAATGGAATTAATTTCTTTTGTATTCGTTATTTAGTTCGCTCTTTTAGAAGGCTCCCGCTCTCCATCTCTTTCCAACCTGTTTGTCTTGTGTTATTTTTGTCTCAATCGACTTTGGATTAAAAAAAAATAAAGAAGAAAAAAAAGCCAGCGGAAACTTTTTTCAACTTTTTTTTTTTTTTTTCATCCCATCCAGCTTCTGTCTGCTGGTTTGGTTTCGTAAGAACCGATTTTTTTCCCTGCCTGTCTTTGGGAAATGTATGATTGTGTGTGTGTGTGTTTGTGTGCGGTGTCGTCTATACTAACGAAGGGATGTTGTATCTTTGAGTACACATCTACAAGTTTCTACAGAGAAAAAATTAAGTTCATATAGATGCAAGGGTAAGTGGTGATGGTAGCAAAGGAGATGACGGCGACGGCGACGACGGCGGTGGTAGTGTCGGAAAAAGAATCCAAGGGGTTGGATGGGGGAGGTTGATGATGATGATGATGAAGGAAACGAAAAAAAAAAAAGATCTGAGAAAAAAAGGGAACAAATCGGAAAGAAGGAAAAAATTGCTTTACATACCTACACGAAACGAACGAAACGGGAAGGTGGATGTTAATGGGGAAGTACTTCTCGTAAAAGGAAACCTCTTCGCCAGTTTTCTACCACTTGCCACTCGCCACAACCTGCCCGCTCTCACCTACATACCTTCTTCTTCCACTTCGTTCGTCATCCGGGGATGACCCCCCCTCTCTTTGGTCTTCTTAAACGCCCATCAAACACAAATGTAGTTACATTTCTTCAATATAGGTACATAGAACCGACCGACGGATCGTCCGAACGACCGAAGCGACAGGCCGAGAGCATGGGATGAAAAAATTAAAAAAAAAAAAAAAAAAAAATCGACCGAAAAGAGAATGATGGAAAAAAAATTGTTTCAAATCTCAACCAACCAAATGGCGAATAAAGGCACAAGCACAAGATAAAAAACAGAAAAACCTTTTTCATGCATGACAGACTCAAATAGATTTGTTTGAATTTAAATCCTGATGCTGATGTTGATGCTGATGTTGATGCTGCTCCAGCTTCAGCTTCGGCTGCTGGTGGTAGGTATAACTTTGGTACTATTATAATGGTACTGATGGGTAAAGCTCTCTCTCTAGCTACTATCTACACACCTCCTCTAAGACAGCAACAAATAGATGCGGGGAGAGAATTATTTTCATTTAAAAATTCACTCAAGTCTCACATAGTTTAGTATCAAAACATGTATCTATCTATCTATGTGGATATCCGAGAGGATAATCTTAAATCGCATTTTGCATTGCAATAGATGCATACCTTATACATTTATTCAACAGAGAAAAAAAAAATCTTAGAATTTCTATTAAAACATTTTGCAATTGAAGATATTCACATTATGCGTGTATCATGATGACTTACATACATACATGCTTATCCAAATAGTGATGATATGAGTATACATACATAGTTCATTCGTCAATCGATGAATTGGTCTTCATATGTAGAAAATCAAAAGCCTTTAAAAAACTGAAAAGTATCTGCTGAGTCCTGGGAGGTTCACAAAGATTAAATTCCAAAGTAAAGGTGCCCTACCTAAACAAATTTTTGTTGCAACATAATCCATAGTCAAATAAATTTTCTGAGATAAGTTATCCATGGCAAGATCAGTCGCTTAAAAGTTTTCAAAATTTGTACACAAAAATTAAATTTCCCAAAAATATCCTTTTACATACATATATTTCAGTATTTGGTCAAGTATTTTTTTTATGAATTTTTTAAAATAACTTATTAGAAGATCATTTGTATGGGTTATTAAAAAAACTTTAAAAATTAAAAAAAATCACCTATAACTCATCAATTACTGTAACTAATTGACCCTTTATAACCAATAGCCCTACTTTAAATGTCTTTTTCGAATATCCCACATATGGGGTACTAAGATTCCGGAGCCAGTTACTTGGCCAATAGATCCAACAATTTATCATAATCAGTGACTCCACATAAATCGGCTCAACAATTTAAAATTACTACTTAAAATAATTATTTTTTTCTCTGATTTTTGTTTTTTTTTTTCATAAGAAATATTATTTGTAAAATTATGAAATGCAATAGTGCTTCATTTAAAAATAAGAACCATAACATTTTTCAAAATTAAAACAAAATCGTATCAGCCATTAAAAAGATATAAGTGAATAACCCAAAAATAGGGCAATTTTTCAAAAAAAAAAAACATCACGAAGAAAAATGTTTCAAAAAAATCGCGCGAGTTCTTAAAATAGATCAATTTATTTTGATTGCAAAAGCGGAATAGTAAGAAAAGGGATTATAAAAAGCAGAATTTAAAACAAGGGAATTATAAAAAACAGGATTATAAACACGCTGATTTAAAAAACGGATTTTTAAAAAACCGGACTAATAAAATCGGGATATTGAACCCAACCCTATTAAAGTGTGGCGTTATAAATTTTAAGCAAATCCATCCATCCGTCCGATATACCTCAGAAGTAATTTTTTTGCTAGCAAAAGTTATAAACCTATTTGTCGATTTAAGAGTCTTTATCTAAACTCTGAACACTTTTTATTGTAATTTTGTTATTCAGGAGTAAAAAAAAACGAGTCTATGCACAGTGAATTAATAAAGTGCAGAGTGTCACATCGGTAACAAAAATATGTACTTAATAATAATTTAAGGATGTTAGAAGAATATTCTGATATACCGTCAGATAAAATTTCATTAGATTTGAAATAAGTGCTAATCCCGAATTTATAATTAAAAGTCGAACTGTCACACTCGTAACATGTGTGAGAATCTTTTTTATTTTCATTTTCCGTTTTTATTTCTAGATATAAAATTAAATCAAATGTAAGAGGATTTAAATCTTATTTTGAAAAATTTCTTTAACAAGGGGAGGTTTTTCTGTTTTGTGACAAATTTGTATACTTATTATACAATAATTATTTCCCTTTATAATAATTCTTTCCCACGTTAAACTCGTCTCGTTCACACCCGTAACATTAACCTGCAACAACCGTAACATTAATTTGTCACAAGCGTAACAATTTCAAAATATACTCATTTTGAATTTGAAGATTAGCTTTCAGGTAAATATTTTAAAAAAGATAACACAGAGATAGTTTTCATGTAGTGTATTAAATACCACATGAGCATTAGATGACCAATTCGCATATCAAAAATTTTCTAAAGTCACACCCGTAAAGAAATTTTTTATTTCATTTATTTAAATAAGTTCTATAGATTTATTTTGATTGAATTAGGATATGTATTCTGTGAATAATTTATAAAATCATGAGTATCAGTGTCACATCCGTAACAATGAAAACACCCTGATGTAAAAAAAAATGCGCGAAATTTAATGATTGTAATTGGCAGGTACGTTCCTGAGTTTTCATAAAAAAAATCGTAGTTCTAAGTTTCAACTGCTTCAGCCGCCACTTAATAAAAAAAAGTGCTCATTATAAAAAGAATTGAAATCATCTTTTTTTAGGGAGAAAGTTTAATAATATTTCTTTTTTTTGGCTATATATTTTTAGCACATACGCCATTTTTCTTATTGTGAATTCACATGACGAAAGTGAATTTGTGTGGTATACAATTCGTTCGAAATGCTAATTGTGAATTAATTTCAAAAATAAAAAAAAATTGATTGTCTGAATTTCGGTCTATTCCATTTCTCAAAGTATTCCCTTCACTTTGTTTTTGCTTTGTGAATTATTTGTGAAATTTCTGCAATTACAGTTAATTTTTTTTATTTTTAGTGCAAAATTTAATCAAACTTCATATTTTTTGTTCTTTTTTTTTAGTATTTATTTATTATTATTTTAGAAGTAAATACATCGATAAAAGAAAATTGATATAAAATTAAACATACGAATTTAAGAATAAACAAATCATCAGAACAATTCATATTATGGTACTCACGTTATGTCAGGCAAATATATCGGATTTTTCACGAAAAATTATTCGTCTAATTTTCTGTCTAGAGCTGCGCTTCCCTTTTCCCCTAAAAATGTCAATAATATTGCATTCATTTTTATTTGCAGTGTAATTTTAATTTAAAAAACAATATTAAAAATGAATGCACCTTAAATTTTGACAGTTCGAAGTAATTTCGAAATACATATTCGAAAAGGAAAAACGATAGAATTTTAAAATCGATTTCATTCGAAATGCAGAATATTGGCGATAGTATTGTCCATTCAAGGACTTTGGTTTTTATAGATCTAGGAATTCTTTACAGGATCAGCTGTTGCTGTATTGTAAAGGTAGTTAAAATTGAACTGTTTTCTAAGCCGTATATCCATATAAGAAAAAAAAGGACATGCCTAATATGTATATGATAATTTTTTGGATCACAAAAAAAATTCAAAAAATCGATCACGAAGATTTATCAATCTCAAATTTATTCACACAAGTCAAATGATTTATTACTTCCACCAGGCTTATCATTCAATACCCCATTGTGAATGCTGACTAACGTTCTTTTATTTTCAAGGTCTTAAATCTTGAATAGATATATACACATATTTTTTTTTTTTTTAATGAGAGCTCATTGGCTTTTTCTAAACTGCCTCTAACCACGGAACAGTGTGTAAGCCTTCTCTTTGCAAATTTGGTTATATAAATAAGATTTGAACGATCATAATAAAGCAATTTAGGTTTTGCAAAGTTCTCTGAACCTTAAGTAGACAATAATAATGCAAACTGTGCTTCATGTTCTTAATATAAGTTGAAACCTAGAATATTATTATTTTTTTTTTTTAATGGTAAATTATGAAATTGTTTGTTTCTGCAAAAAAATTCGTGAATGAGAGGTATGTACAATGTACATACCTACATATATGTATGTGTGTTTATAATATGTATCATGATTAAAAGGAATAAACAAACCACCCGGAAAAAGCTAATTATGTGTTCATTCATATAAAAAGATTAATTCTCTTTTTTTTTTGTCTCATTTAATATTATATGTACATATATGTAGACATAAGCTTATGTCTGTATAAATTTTTGTTATTGTATGCGAATTCATTACTGAACAAGCAAAAATGAAGAAATAAAAAAAAAAACTAAATTAAATTATAAATTGATTTTATATTCGGTTTAATTTTTTTCCTTTCTTGGTTTGGACAGGTTCATTGATTTTTTAATTGTCACTTTGTTATTGTTATTAATTATAATATATTTATAATTGAGTTTTTTTTTTTGTGCCCATTTATAATTTTTTGCAATCAAAAATTAAATATTTAAATATCAAATTATGCATTCGTGGAAAAATCTATCTTTAGAATTTGATCAAAAATAAATTACAATGATAGAAAAAATTAAAATAGAAAAAATAAAATTAAAAAATTAAAATAAAAAAAATTAAAATAATGGGTCTCGCAATTATGTTTGTCTTCACCTATGTGGGCATGTATGTATGTATATGTCAAGATAGAGGCTCTCCTTAAAACTTAACATCTATGTCATTTTCGATTGGATTTTCGGACTGTTTTTCTTCTTTTTGATTCCAATCGAAATATAAAAATATCGACCTAGCAAATTTACACACACACACACACTAGGAAATGTCGCCATTTAACAAAATGGCTTCTTAAAGGATTTATCACAAAAAACTTTATATAATAGGTATGTGGTTAGTTCTCCGTCTACTTCTTAATGGAACATAAAAACACTCCGCAAACATTCCTCGGAAAAGTCAATCAAAGAAATTTGGAGGAGTAGTAGCAGATGACAGATGCTTGTCAAAAGACTATCGAAATATAGAGGGTGACACTACAGAAATCGCAGTCTCTGTTTCGATAGTTAAAGCGTATTTCATTAGTGTCACACTTTGATTTTGATAGACATTTTACAGCTAAAAGTTTAAGTTAATCCTTTACTGAAAAAAACTGCTTTTGAGTTAACTTTATTGAATTCAAAAATTCAATTTGTTTGCAGGATTAGCGAACTCAACACTGAAAAGCTGGTATTCCCCAGAGAAGTAAATAAATTAAATAGTACCTAACTGTCATATTTCTTCTAAGGGTCAACGTGTAGTTTTAGAAAATGGCTCTAAAAATTTGATAGAACAAAATTGAAAAATATTGCGATGAAATTTTGATACAACTTTGAATTCTAGTACGCGCGTACTTCATATTATTAAAAAAAAACAGCCCCGTCTGTTAGTCGTAGAAGAAAGACACGATATAGTGAGATCTCAGCAATCTCAATTACATGAACAGGATTCCTTGGCAAATTTTTTCAGTTTTGCTGTCAAAATACGGAGACAAATCACTGTGGATCGATTTTAATTGCGGAACTGTATTTGCCTCTTCCCTAAAGCGATTCACTCATCATTAGATTTTTATAGAAGTGGAAAGCGTTTTTCGAATGTCATTTTGTTAGTTGTTTTGGTGACGGATTTTTGGTGGATCGAGAATAATTTTTTAAAAATTGGAAAAGCTTGTCGTGTTAATCTGGTTGTTTGTATGTGTACGGGATAATCTCAGAAACGACATGTCCTATTTTAAAAATTCTTTTTTCATATGAAAGATTATACATATAAGACGGTTTTAGAATATTTTTGTTCTCAAAATGTTGCTTTTCATAGGGTGAAATGCGGTAAAACACAAAAAGTTATCCAATTTTTAAAGTTGTTTGTGTTTGAAAGCTTAAATGTTTAGAGCATGTACTTCAAGAATCACTTCAGGGATAGGTGAGACATTGACATAATTTATTTCCACCCACTGCCACGCCTTTAAAAAAATATATATAAATGTTTACTTCTAACACTTTATTCTTAGGAGATAAAGATTTTTAGAAAAATAATAAATTAATGCTCTACCCAAAAAGATGTCAAAATTTTGTTTGTCTAGAATTTTATCAGACGCGTAACAAGTGCATTTTTTCTATAGAAACTATGAAAAAATTATGAAGTAAACATTACTGCTGACGGCAGCAATGAATAATCTATTGCCATAACGGATGCAACGGATTCTATGATAAAATATAAATCTTTTGATCGTAAAGCAATGATCTTGAAAAACATATAACGTAAATGGTATGTGTCAATACTTGAAACTTCGCTTTACTTCGGGCAGACGCTGCTGCTCTCTCAGTCATACATACATATAGGTGCATCTTGAAAACCAATAACCTCAACATTGTTGTAAACTCTTCAGACTATGACCGTGTGTCGTCTGCGGCTTCAGACAACGTGTCGTGCTTTTTTTTCTTCTTTTACTTTTTTTTTTTTTATTCAATCAATAATAAGTTTGCGGTTTGACTAGGATTTTTTTGGTATTTTTTTTTCCTCTTTGAGCCTCGACGACGCGATGTGATGCGGTGATGATGATGAGAGTGCGAGAGATAAAAAGTAAAGTGATACTTTAGATACAGTATGATGTATACTCGTAGTACGAGTGTAGATATAATGCACTTGGTCGTATATTTTCTGTAAGTCATCCTCTTCGAAGTATACGTACGTACTGCAGATTGTAGCAAATATCATTTTTGAAGCGTGACGTATTTTTTCTGCTTACGCTCTCTATAGGTATGTACGTACCTTGTCGTCGTTTTTTTTCTCTATTAAGCTTCATACCACATCGCCACCATCATCCGTAAGCTATATTATCAATGAATGCACTTAATGCACTTGTATGTGTTCTTCTCTGTGGCTTAAAAGAAATCAAAAGATGATGATGGATAGGTGAATAGGGGGACGGGACAGGACGGTCATGTACATATATAAATGGGTTTGAAACAAAATCGACGTCAATGTACTTTATCGACATATGGCATTGCAGAAGCACATCAAGTTGCACTTGTGTTTCGTTTAAACGATAATTGTACCAACTTAATGCATACATCTATGTATGTGTATCTACGAACATTCATGTTTAAGTATGTATGTATGTATCTCCATAACGCACAACGGTAAAGTAATCGTATTTCTATACCTAGCCGTTATGGGACTTGTTACACTCGTATTCATCATCACTATAAGAGGCCAACAACAACAACAAAAAAAAAACTAGAATAATCAATAAATAGAAAATGGTATTTTATTTTTCTTTCTCTTGCTCAAGTCAATATGTTTGGATCTTAATTATGTTTAACCGTTTAGATTTGATTTGTTTCGAATAAATTAATAAGATTATGTTTTTTTCTTTTCTTCTTTTCCAGGTGAGTTGGATATATAAATATATGAGAATATACATAGATACATATATGAGTAAGTACTTACCAAACTAGACGTTATTTTTTACCAGTCTTTTTACCAGACTTTTTGAAGACTATACAATTTTTAAAATCATTCAACCAATCAGTGACGCGCTTATCTTGGAGGGGTAGGGGGCACAGGTTAAATAAATTTGATTTATTAATTAAAACAACTTCCTCAATTTACACTTTTGGAACTTCAAAAATATTTAACAACTGTATAATATTTGAATACAACAAAAACTAAATAACATTAGAAACAAGTAGAAGAATTGGTAGGTTAGGTTAAGTAGAAGTGGCCGACACAATTAGACCAATTGTTGGTCCGTTCTTATACCACTTGGATTTAGGAAAGCAGCTTTTCCCTAATCATTAAACCATTTTTAGGTCCTTATGAAGCATGCAAGATTACTCAGAATTATTTGCTATAGATCACTCGGATCGTTGTACTAGAAGTCTTCCAAAATGAAGTCTACGTCTCTGTGACAGAGCAGGACAGGTGAGGAATTATTTCCTCCTCTCCCTCATTCATGCAGCTTTTGCAGAAATCATTTGAGTAGACGCTTAGTTGCCTTGCGTGCCTTTCTATTAGATAGCGTCCGCCTATGACACCTATTACGGAGCTATAATGTGCAATCTGCTTAAAGATATCAAATGCCTAGAGCGTTTCAGATCCAGTGTTGGCCAGATTTGTTTTGTCGCCAACCAAGTGGTGAGGTTTGTATTCTTTATAGCATACTGCTTTAGAAAGACCACCAACCCCGTCGACAGTTTTTGATCAATCAGTAAAGTGAACGTGTTCATCTTCCACGAAAGTCCCTCATAAAATTATGCTGACTTAAAAATATCTAAATATCAACTAAAAAGAGGTCAAAAATCGATGTATGGTTACATTTCGATAACATTAAGTACAAATTAGATTAGTAGTTGGAAGGTCCCGAAATCGAATAGTAAGTAAACTAACAAAAGACATAAGGTAACATCACTTGTGAGGCCGCAGAGAATTCCGCTAGTTAATCTTGCAGGAACCTTGTTAGTATCAATGTAAATTTTTCTCGGCCTCGTTAAAAACTAGTTTTTTTTTCCTGGAGTAGGTAATGTTTTGTTTTTGTCGTAGAAAATGTCTCGAAAAAGATGTTTTTTTTTTTAATTGTCAAGGCAAAAATCCCGGCTTTAACAATTCTTCACAGAAAAGATTCAAACACTTTGCTCGCAAGAGCAAAAAAATGAAACCTCCCTTGGGCGGACAGTTAAGATCGCAACACTTTTGACCGTCTAAGGGAGTTATGTCCGCCCAAGGGAAAAAAATCAAATCCGTTATGCATTTGATCACAAACAGTGAGATTTGGTGGCATGCTCCGCACACAAGTTCGGAGCTATACGTTGTTGAAATTTTATTGTTTTCTTTATTTTAGTTTACATTTATTTTTATGGTTACATTTACATCTATAGCCGCTGTGAACGAGTGGGAAGGTTTTTATCGCAAAAGAAGATATGGAAAAGTATTTCTGAAAATTAGGGTTAAAATTTACAAATTACAAACATTTTTGTCCGCCTTAGAGAATTAAATTTTTGAAACTGCGCCTGATATTCTTGTCCGCGTCCGCTTAAGGGAACATAGAATGTATGGAATTTTAAATCCAAGATCCACGGAAGAATTGTTAGCTTAAGGAAGTTGACCGCAACAAGAGGTTTCACTGTATATTCGGAGAGAAACATTGCTTATTATTGAACAAGCTTAAAAAAAAACAGGTTCTGGTTAAAATTTAGGGTTATTTTTTTGGAAATGCTTAAAGGCGTTCCAATTTTTGGACATTTTTCTGTCTAATTTAAACCTTTTTGCGAAGAAAAAAAAGCAGTTTTCACGATTTTATCGAAAACCTAACTAAAAATTTTCTGTTTTTTAGCATTCGACTTAAAATTGATAAAAGCATTTAATACCAAAAGCTATGTATTTAAAAAAATATGATCATTTTTTTTTTTTCAAAAATTATAAATTAAAATTAAAAGATTAATATAAGGTATTTCTAAAACATAACATTTTGACTTTAAAAATATAACAATCCGCATATTGTGAATTCACACTTACTAAAGTGTTCGACAATGCGTTGGAAATGCTAATTGTGAATTGGAATTTCGAAAATAAAAATTGATGTTATGCATTGGGATTCATTCCATTTTCTAAACGCAATCGATCCACTCGTTTATAATTTGTGAATTATTTATTAGTTATTTGTTAGTTTTGTATTTCTTGGTGCAAAATATTAAGCAAACTTTATATCATATTTGTTTTAGGTATTTGTTCACTATTCTTATTTAGGTACCGCTTTAACAAAAATATCAAATACATTAGATTTTCTCGTAAAATTGTTCGTCTATTTTTTTCTCTAGAGATTCGCTTCCTTTTACCATTAAAACTTTTAATAATATTTCATTCATTTCAATCCGCAGGGTAAAATGAATTAAAAAATGAATACACATTCAATTTTGACAGTTCAAGATAATTTCGAAATTATCGAAAATGAACGAATTGTAGAGCATAGATTTTGAAAAAAAGATTTCAATTTGATTTCTATCGAAATGCAGAACATGGACGATATAAACAGTTTCCATATTTAATATACCTAACACCATTCACTCAAATTAGAGCAACTGTTCATCAATAAAATATAAATGTTTCACTGTATTTTTGACATTTTACGATAGGCGTGTTTTATTGAATGCCTTAATTTGATTGTTCTCATATAGGTAAGGTAAACGGTTCTTCAATAAAGCAGTACTAAGTATCGTATTTATATCTTAAAATTTATAGGTAAGCAGACCCCCATAAATTACTTTGTATTTTCTGAATAAATAAACAATCGTTAAATTTATTACCCTTAAGATGTACAACATTTTATCAGTTATTTGTACTTTTCACCTAGGATTTTCTAAAAAATAATTACTTTTTTTTTACTATTAATAATTATTTAGCTGAGATTTTATCTTTACTTTTACAACTCCGCTATCTAATTGGGATCTCAAAAAGAAAAATGTCAATTTTAAGATACGGAACCATGTTTTTATGTCTCTATTTCAACGGGCGGAGGCGTCTCGAAGCGTCGCTAAATTGCAAGTCTATTCGTCTGTCTATCTGTTATTCTAAATATGTTGGTAGTTTAAATAAGTATATATTATCAAAAATTTCTTCAAAGAAACAAAAAGTTGAATAACTTCTTTTGTGCCTTTGAAAAAAAAAAATAACATAAATGCCTGGAAGCACCTTAAATTTTGCATGTGGTCTCTCAAAAACTTATATACCTGCAAATTAGTCGCAAAGGTTCTTGGAAATATATACAAATAAAAATAATATAGGTATCTGACGTTTAAAGGGTATATATAAACCAATACATATCACTTAATATTTTTTGTTCCTGTATATGTCGTGGTTGTCGTTGTCGTATAGCCGTATAGTCGATTGTTTCACATTTGTTCATTTTAAACCTTCATCGTCATCATATCTACCTATCTAACCTACCTGCTGCTGCCAAATCCAAGAGAAAAAAAAACTACACCTATATAAGTACTGAAAAAAATATCTCTCTGACACACCATATTGGCTGCCCATGCTTCAACACCACATCAACACTTAAATAAGTTGAACACACAACAGCAATTTCGTATTAAATAAAATAAATAAATAAGTTAGCTTATATTTTATTTCTCTTACCCCTGTGTCTTTTGGGTTTATGTGATGGGCAAACATCAGAAATGGGCTCTCTTATGTTTATTGCCCGTTGTAAAGCCGTAGATAGAAACATATTTTGGAGGGGGATAATATGATGACAGTAGAAACTTTTTTTATGTTTACTAAATGAGAAAAAGTGAGATCATGCAAAAGCACAGATTTATTATCAGAAACATCTCAATAATTTTGAAGAGAAAATATTATATATCAGCTGTCAAAAAAAAATAAATAAACTGTCCCTAATGCTATGTTGTAACCAAAGGTTTTAAAATATTAATATTTAATAAATCAGTGTAGTGTTTCCATTAGGTATTTGTTTATGTTTATTATGTTTCCATTATACAAAATTTGTGTAGCTGTCAAAAAATTATGTGGTTTTTTATTCACCACTTCAGATTTAGATGTCAAAACGTCTGATTGACAGATGGGGGGAATTAAAATGAAATATTTGACAACTGTTTGTCTTTTCGATTTGGTGTCAGAATAATCATTCTTGTTCTGAAAATTGTTCTAATTAATTAAAATTCACATTAAAATCCTTGATAAAAGTCACTCCAAAACCAAAGTTACAGTTCCTTACTAACATCTAAGTTCAATTTTCAAAATGTGTGGTGAAATTAATATTCGGGATTTTTATTCAAATAATTATAAAAGACCATTTTAAAAAAATCAAAACTATTATTTATACGTTTCACCTTATCTCTATTAATAATTTTTGTCTTCAGTCATAAAATATTAGTTTGTACAGCGTCGCGTCAAACCAAACCAATTTAAACTCGACAAAATATATAAAAAAGTCCAAGCTTAGTTCAAAAGTTTGTTTTAGGTCACAATAATAATAAATAAAATAAAATAATAAAATTGAGTCACAAGGGTTGCATAAGATTTTGTATATTTCGATTTATTATTTCTTAAATTTTAAAAGCAATTGAGGTAAACCTAACAAATAAAAGGGCTTAAGGAATAACTATGCAATTTTTTTTTACTAAGGACTAATGATTCTAGGTTTTATTCATAAATTTCAAATTTACCTTTTGGATTATTAATGTTTCATTAAAAATAAATTCATCGAACATACTAGGGGTAGTACACACGAAATCAGACTAGCTGTTCTTTGACAGCTGACAGCTAACTATTCTTGTGTGTTTCACAAATAAATCATAAATCAGTATTATAAAATCGTTCAGTTCGAAAAAAATCTTTCTACGGAACAACAGTTAATAACAGAAATAAATTAAAAGACTAATTATAAAAAAATTAAAATTTCTTTCTCAAAATCTATAGGCCCAAAAACCGGTACTTTCCATTGAGGGAATACGGTTTTTTTTTTTTTTCTTTTTTTTTTTTGTAGTTACGCTATCGAGTTTATTCAAACTATGGTAATCCCCCTTTGCTACGGTCTTGCTTAACTATCTGCAAGCCTACCTGTTGGCCGTTCCCTCTTTGTTAAAGCCTCTATTGAAGCTACCTGTCGCTTGCGCTCCTGTAGTGGTCTTTCTCGTCGTGTCGCCACCAAAGCATTTTTACACAATTTTTTTTTTTTTTTTTTTTTTTGTTCGTCATCACTACACTACCATCATCATCAATTCCATCATTTTGTTACGTTGCTGTTCGGCTCTGGTCTGTTGCTTTATTTTTTTGCCTTTTGTCTTCTGTTACTGTTCGGCTGCCTGCCACCGCATTTATTCAAGCCTCAGCATTTTTTGTCGAAGTTCGGTGTTTGTGTCAATTTGTTATAAATATCGCGCTTTATTACCGTTGCCGCCGTCGTCGTCGTCTCTAAGCATACTCAATCTTCTAGTACCTACTTTTGTTTTGTTTTCGTCTATGCTTTGCTATGCACTTTTTGCAAAAATAAAACAAAAAAAGTGATTAAAAAAAAAACCGTATTTTAGTTGTCAACATCTAAAATAACGTGTTTTTTGTGTGTTCCTTTATTCGTTTGCAGTATTTTATTGTAATTTTGCATTCCCTTATTTTTCTACTTCTAAATATAGTATTTATGTATATAGTGCCTTTTGTGTTTCGTCCATATCGGTACCTGTTGTAATAGCCTTGTTTTATTTTTGTTATTTTTTTTATGATTTTACAAGGATTTAATCACTAATTTATAAAAAAAATAAAAAAAAATTATCGAGAACAAGTGAATATAGGTATAGAATAAGAAAAAATACAATAATATTTACCTACACCAAAAAAAATAAAATAAAATAAAAACGAAACGGAATTGAGAGTGAAATGATGTGCGAAGTTTGACATTGAAAAAATTTTGTTGTGCGTTTTCTGTTTTGTGTCGTGTCTTCGCAATTTTTATTTTTTTTCTTTTCTTTTTTGTTTGTGCTTCTAGGATAATAAAAGATTTTGAAATTTAGTTTGCTCAATCTAAGGATTTGCTGGTTTATTTTTGGATTCACGTTGCAACACGTGCTGATAAGTGATTTTTTATATTCGAGGTAATTTTTTTTTCTTCATTTATGTATTCAAATTTGGTCCATGGATATTTTTTTTTTTTAATTTTGAATGCTGAAGTTGTTGCTTCATTTTGGTTCTTAGTGTACAAATATTTCGTTTTAAGTGTTTTCGGAGAATTGGACAGGAATTATGATTGAATTCCTTGGGTTGCGTTGCGATCTGAATATTTATGTATTATGTATGGTGATGATGAAACCGGTTTGGTATTCCTACTTTTTTCAGATGAATAAATACCTTATATATGTATGTATGTACCTGTCTACTTTCCTACCTGTTTTTGTTTAATACATAAAGGACACAATTTGGGTTTGAATTGATTAAAGAAAAAAAAATCTACATATGTAGGTATATCTTGCGTTATTATTATCGAAAGTTTAGATATTTTTTTATCTTCTGTCTGTCCAGCAAGAGGTTTCGCATTAATTTTTATTTGGAGTTTTATTAATGTGGGATATTTAAAAAAAAAGGAATTTTACCTATGAACCAGAATTCGTTTATACCTATTAAAATTTTAAATCCAACTAGGCACATATCCATATTTATATGTAGGTAGGTAGACAGGGTTTCCTTTGTGAGTTATAAAATTAATTTTTATTTTGCTTACATAATCCGAGGGTCAAAGGTATTGATCGGGACCTCTCCCCTGTAGCTCCAAAGTAGGTTATAATAGGTAGGCCGAAAAATTCGTCGTAAGTGTTTATTCAGCTATTTCTTTCGCGTGAAAGTTTGTATTAAAATTAAACGCGTTGAAATTGCGATCAAAATAAAATGTAGGTAGGTAATAGGTGTATAGCAAAAATCTTTGTATTGGCTTGTGAATTTATATGACGAAAGTGAATTTGAGTAATCTTACGAAATCTTAATTGTAAATTGGAACTTCGAAAATTACCGTATTCCATCCACTTTTTGTATGCTTTGTAAATTATTTGTAAAATAAATGGTGCGGTTGCAGTTAATTTTGTATTTCATGTCCAAATTGTAAGCAAATTTCTATTTTTGTCCTTTTAAGTGATTCTTTAATATTTTTTAGGTAGAGAACATAGAGAATATTAGAATAACTATTCATCAGAACAATAAATATTTGGGTGCAAAATTGTTCGTCTAATGTTTTTACCAGAGTTTATCTTCCTTTTTGTCTTAAAAATGTCAATTTCATCCGCAGTTTAATTTCACTTTAAAAAATTAATAAAAAATTAATGAACCTCCAATTTTGACATTTCGAAGTACATAATTGCGAAATTTTCGAAAAGGAATGCATTGTAGAACACAGAATTTCATTTCAAGTGAAATTTATTTTTAATCAATTTCATTCAAATGTAGAAAATGTATTTAAAAAAGTGGGCGTGTCAGTTATTATGAATTTCGTTTGTATCTTTCAGCATGTCTCGAAATTTGTATCAATGTCAGTTGAGAGGTACCTACCGATTTGACGAATTATAATTTTATTTTTTAAAATGTCAATAATTTGTACAAAAAACTGATTTGTAAAATATTATTCCAATAAAAATGAACTCTATAAAATGAACATTTCCACTTTCCAATTATTTTATATTTTGGTATTTGAAATCAGTTAAGTTCAATTTATTAGGCCAGTTTATTAATAATTTTTGCGTGCTTTATTTTTTATGTAATAGTCAAATGTCTAAATATTTTTTTTTTTTTCAAAAATAATTACATCAACTTTACTACTAATTTGTAAAATATCACATATCTTTGGAGCAACTAAAACACAGGATTTAAGAGACTGTATTTTCTATTCAATATAACCCCAGAAAAAAGAAGACATTTCAAGGTCTAATAAGAACTAATTAATTTCTTATCTTTATATATTTTTTAACCTTCAACTTATCTTAAGAGAGTTAGTTAACAAATTTGAGTAAAAAAATGATTAATAATTCTCACAAAATTTAATGACATTTTGAATGGCTAGGTTCAGGTCAAAGGTATTAAGAACTTTAAATGTCGGAGAATAACTATTATTTTTATAACGCGCTTATAGGACTAACATGTTTAGATAAATTCTAAGACATATTTTTTTTTGTACTCAAACTACATTTATTTTAAACAGAACCTGATTGCAGAGTTTTTTTTTTTTTCATTCTGTTAACTTCTTCATTTTTAATCCGATTACTATAAAAATCCCACAAAAAGAACAACACACACAAATTCACAAATAAAAATGACTTTCGATTTTCATTTGTTCGACTTTAAAAAAAAAAATCCTTCAAATAAGATTTTCTCTTTCATTTATTGCGCTAACAACTTAATGATTTATTTTTCACAACGTAAATGTTTTTCTCCCAAAAAAAAAAAAAAAAAAAAAACATCCATTTCATCCATGCGTATGTTTAAATAAAAAACCTGTTTTCATTTGTGGCACACATAAAAGATTTTACTACCTATACATATTTTTTTTTTGTGTGTGTGCTTGTCTGTCTTTCCGTCCTGTCAACATCATATGTATTGTACGAGTATCTCATCTCCTGTCCTCCCGTCCAACAAAAGAAAACCAACCAAAAGGCCACTTTAAGCCATTTTGAATCTCATAATAGTGTAACTATATTGTTAACGGGTGTAAAATTAAATCTGGCGCTGCGGTCTTACAATTTGCTTTTCACCGATGGAATATACTTCTATGAGATCCCTCTTTTAAATAGTTCTCATAACAAAAAAGGGAACCTGCATTAAAACAAAAAGAAAAAAAAATGAAGGTATGTACTTGAAAAGGTAGCAGACAGCGTTCCCACTTCAATCCAATTGAATAAGAATTTTACATTTTTTGCTTCTTGTTTCTAATTAAAAACTTTGTTAGACAATTACGGGGAAATTAGCCTGAATTAAGATTAATTTTTAAATTAATTAATTTTTGTTAAATTTTTGTGCATTTGTAGGGTAACTATTGGAAAATCTCTTGAAGACCCCTTTTTTTTTTCATTATCTGTCGTATGATCTTTGACAACATCCGCAATATTCCCTTTTCACACCAAACCATAACGCGTTTTTTTTTTAGAAAAAAAACTTTACAAAAACGTGTAAACCGTTTATACTTAACTTAAATAAAAAAAATACTTACTCACGGTGGTGGTGGACCTAAAGTCCGGTTTCAGCAACATTTATTGATAAGACCTCGAAGGTCGGGCTCCCCCTCCCGTCCTGGTTCTCCACTTTTTTCTATTTTGTCTTCCATTTTCTTTAAATAAAACAATAAATTAGTTAAATTAATTCGGTAGCATTCCGTCGGAAGTTTTTTTGACGTTGATTGTGCGCTGAATGTTTTGAAAGGTTTGTTTGTTTGAAATAAAAAAAGCCGTTTTTCTTTTTTAGTTCAGAGGAGAGCCTGAACTATCAAAAAAAAATAATTGTGTTTCCTTTTTAACTCTGATCGTTCAGAGCTTTAAATTTGTGTTTCTTTTTTAGCTCTGAGCATGTTCAGAGCGCGCTACGTGAACTAAGAATAAAATAGCAGAGTAAACGGAGTACAATGTTGAACAGAACCGAGTTGACATTTAAAAGGCTTGAAATTTAATGGATTAAATTTATTTCAGGCTTCAATTGGACAAATAGCATGACTGTTTTACTTTTCTTGATAAATAAATTTTTACGTTTGAGAGTCTGACATTTGACATTGAGATTGCTCCGATTCGCATTTCGAACAGATCTTCTGACAAAAAGTATGGCGTATCATCACACAACAGTGCAATGAGTCTATTCAACAATTTTTGACAGCTACATTGCATTGAATTTTTTTCGTAATTGTCAGACGAAGAATTGTTGCGGAATCTGTTGGAAATGACAACTACTATAAAATTGAAAGTAAAATATAAATATGTAATTACTTTTTGCGTATTTTACTACAACCATATTCAAAAAAAAAATCAACCTTCAGGGCTCAACAAGAAAAGCTATAAAATATTTATTCACAAAATCGAAATTCCTCAAAAATAAGGAATTAGATGACACAGTGAGGTGTGTTAAAGAAAACGAGTTATACACAAAATATAAAGAACCCAACAGTGACTTTGAAAACCGTGAATATGTTTCCGGTGAAAGTACAGGAAAACTAACAAAAATAAAGCCACTGTCTGCTACACATAGCTTCTTAACAAACAAGTGAAGTTTCAATTAATTGAACAGCTGACAGATATGTCAAACGAACGCAGTTAGCCAGTTTAAGTTTATGAGATCTCATTGAACTTCTGTCAGCTCCTCCACTGAGAAGAAGGAGAAGCCTGAACAAGATTTCTCTGCTAGAAGTCAAGAGCATTCTCCTATTTTTTTTTGTAAATTGATTGAACTATGACAAAAAATAATTGAGCAAGTCAATACAAAAAATATCAGTCTCAGTTTTTTGACAGCAAAAGTTAGAAATCTCACTGAATTCTAAGATTTCAGTGAGGCTATAAAAAACCTGAACTGGCTAAATTATGTACATATATCCTGGATTTTATTCAGCTCCGCCACGGATACCTCCAAAGCAAACTGAATTCTGATCCGAAGTGACTTTCGTTTCGGAAGTTTTCCAAACTGATACCTTAATATCTCATCTTAAATAAAAATAGGAAAAGTGTGTGCACTCTTTCTCATTGTCGAAACAATTTTTCTTTTATCGTTGACAAAATTTTTAAGTTTATAATTTATGTATACCCAAAAAATTCAAACATTAATGAAAGAAACAACAAAAACAAACAAAATTAATGTTCCGGCGAAAATGGAGTGTGGATGTTTCTCCATTTAACACTGCAAAACGAAATGATTCATAAATATTAATTGTTAAGGTATGTTCAGACCAAAAGAAATTTTTCAGAAACATTTAAGAAAAAAAAATATTTCTGAATTTTTTCCTCTGGGATGAAATGAAACATTCATTCCGGAATGTCAATTCTTTTCAAAAGTCTTTTCGTGTGTTTCGTTTTTGAATTGGTACTCTGTTAAACTTTAGAAAATAAAAAAAAATCCGTCAATTTTCTTGTCTTACAATGTAACAAAATGTTATTATGGAGTTTCAACCTTGATACAAAATCAGAAGTACAAATCAGCAGACCGTGCATGTGTAAACTCTGTGTTAGTTATGTTTCCCATCACCCCTAGAGACATAAACCTATTCTTTGGCAATAAAAATGTGTAATCGCTCGCTACCAAACACCAGATTTAATACTGTGATTATAATCGTGCAATCATTACAATCATCATCATCATCTGAAGTCGTCTTCATCGTGCATATAAACAAAATTCAGGAAAAGAGTCAGTTTGGAAACCCTCTTAAGCTACAAAGCTAGAGTATTTAGAGCTCCTTCTATACATATAATATCTTTCATCCTGCTGTTGTTGTTGTCGTGTCATAGTCGTAGTCGTCGTCGTCGAAGTGGTTGGTTATGCCAAAGAAGTTGTATAGTCGATCATGGTTTCCCAGTGGCCATAACCATGACTCTTTGAGGTCAACAAACAGCTGGTTATAGCCTCAAAGCCGACAACAACGGAGAGGGAGACGCTTAAGACTCCATTAAAATAAAAAAAAACATATTTATATACACAACAACAATAAATTGTATATTCACATTGTGTGCCAACTTCTAAATGTCTTGAAGCATATTTAAAAAAAAACTCGCTGCTGCTCTAATACATGCCTATATATTGACTCTTATACAGTCTTGAGAATTTCTATATACCTTTTTTTTATGTAGTCATACCAACTCACAGTGCGTGGTTCTGTTTTTTTTTCTGTCTTATTTTGAATAAAAAAAATGAAAAAATCCAAGTAATTGAACCAGGTAAGGTAACCAAGCTATAACCGAGCACCACTCATCCATTCTATAACCAGTTGAATGGTTACGGCAGGTAAACGCAACAAAACTCATCCAGCCAGACAGACATAATACAAAAAAAGAATACCAAAGTGTATTGATGTTGAGGAGGTGCACTGAAGCATTATCATCATCATCATGAGTCGCCTCTCGATATCTGGTTTGTGGTAGTAGTAGCACAGTCCTAGTTTTTCTTTAAGTCATGTTATAATAAATGTGATCCAAGAAACTGGGA
Organism: Epistrophe eligans; assembly: GCA_951394125.1. Taxonomy (NCBI): domain Eukaryota; kingdom Metazoa; phylum Arthropoda; class Insecta; order Diptera; family Syrphidae; genus Epistrophe; species Epistrophe eligans. The sequence continues at coordinate 75,563,428 of OX596030.1, forward strand.
CTTCTTTCTGGCATATCCACCACATACTCCACTTGCTCTTTCATGTGTAATCTGTTTCGTCGTGGTCATCAGACGAAAGAGGTTTTTAAGTAAAATCAAAAAAAAAAAATATATATATATGTATTAAAATGCGGTATGAATTTTACTAAAGCCTATGACGAGTATGTTACAATTCTAGGTATCTTGTATAGGTAATGGGTTTTAGGAAGCGATCTTTAACACATTAAACATTAAGGGCGGCATTTAGAAGTACTTTGGATGAAAAAAAAAATCGGCGGCTTTAAATTTTCAACGTTAAATTTCTGAATAAGCTTCTTTCTTGGAACAACAATGATACAAATTTTACCACAATTTTCAGGCCACATGTTTTTATATGTATATGTTTTTTATATGTTTTTATATGTAATAGGCATCAACATAGCAGAATTTGTATTGGTTTGGTTTCATTTTGCAATTTGTTTTATTTCGCATTTTTATTATTTTGCATTTTTATTATTTCACATTTTTATTATTTCGCATAATTGTCTTGGAAAGTTATTATTTGGCGAAGTTGAAATCATCACTTCGCATATTTCACAAAGCAATTTGTATCTCGCATTTCATTGTTTCACTTCACTTATGATAGATATCTACTTATTATTTCTCATTTTATTATTTTGCAAATTATTACTTAACTTTCAATTTTGTCTCTTTGCAAATTCCTTCAAAGACCCAATTCACAAAAAAGCTATTGCAAGCCGATTTAAATTCATTTCGCAATAAGATTTGCGAAAAGATTTTCCTCTAAATGCGCGGGACCCGTCAAAATGACAAGTGAAATATTTTTCATTCATATTTTTCATTTTTCATTCATATTTCATTTTCATTCAATATTTTTCATTCATATTTCATTTTCATTCAATATTTTGAAATCTGGCTCGCATTGCTAAATTATTTTCCTCGCAAAATATGTCGTCGGAAATTTTATCGATCACATCAACCTGTTGTCTATATCCCTAGCTTAGATTCAAATGACTAAAAGAAAACTACTAGGGCCCCTATTATAAGGTTGTCAATTATTAATACGATATTTGAAGTTTATCAACAAAATATCGTTTTCAAACATCAATTTTTTTGATAAACTGTTGGTAGTAGGTATATGGAGTTAAGATCTATTGTGATTAGGTCTATTCCAAGATATACAACATTTTGTTATTATTGCTGTCAAAAATAGCGCTGTTTATAAATTTTAAGTGAAGTTTTTGGTTATCAAATATCTATTGATTGATAAAATGTATCAATATAATTAATTGACATTTTGATATTATGGGTGTCATTTGATAAATTTTAATATTAATATGAATATTTTACAAACTCAAACAATTGTGAACGAATCTTTTATTTGGAATTTTAAGTGTTAGATTTTGATGTTTGATTTTGTAAACAAATGTTAAAAAAATACACACAACATCAGTTTTTAAAATTTTGTAATGTTCCCTATACTGTTCATATCGCAATCAGTTTGAAAGATTTATGGAAGTAAACAAAATATACATTCTTTTGATAGCCAATCCTTAATACTTTTATGAATTCGTTCTAACAGAATAGAGTCGATTTTATATGCATCAGTAGTTACGTTCATGTGTGTGTAGTGTGTATCTTTAATTGGATAGTATCTCTCTTTCTCCCTCCTTCTCTCTTTATATAGAACTTGTAAGTTTCTTGTTATCGCAATTGATTTTCGTGATATGATTTTGTAATTGGTCGAGATCATAACAACTATAGCTAACATTCTCTACACACTTAAATTAATTGCCAGAATCGTCATGGTTTAAACTTAAAACGAATAGTCATAGATAAACTGAACTCAGTATACCTACCTAGGTACTACTGTTATATTGGAGTACCAATGCAAATATATACAAAACACACTATTAGTTTGAAGATTGTTGGTAAAATATACATTGCGGTTCACTTGGTTAGACGCATTTCATTTTATTCTTTCAAAATAATTATTTATAAAAAAAAATATTTCAAATAAATATACGAAACGTGAGAAAGTAAATCCAAAGAAAAAAATCTAATTTAATATTTCTGACAGCTATATTACGGCCCCTACAGACTTTTAATGTTACCTATCAACATAAGGATAATCGTTTGAATGCTCTTCAATGTTCGTGACAGCTGACAAGTAATAATAGGCGTGTTTTTTTGCAAGCCCGGTGGGAATTGCAGGAAAAAAACGACCACAGGGATTAGTGACAGCAACACAGAAACAAAATGGAGTTTTCATACAAACTATCGATAACAAGTATATAATTTATGCCGGTAACACAGTTTTTCTGTGTGCTTAAGTTAAGCCCGGAGAATTATCTGGGTTTAGCTTAGCCCGTAGGGGATTAGTTGTTATTGTATTTAACATGGTGATTGTTTAGCACCGACGTTGTTTTTTTCGACCAATTCCCTCTGGGCTTACAAAAAAACACGCCTAATGGTGCATTGACGCAACGCAAAATTATTTAGATTTTCTATAATATTCATTGACAAATGTACGATTTACTGCACTGTGTTGATGATCGCCTTACAACAATAGACGTGTTTTTTTCTAATTTAAAGTCATCTATTGTTTTCAAAGACTATATATTATGTTTAAGAATAAAAACAGGCCTATTGCTAAAATTCATTAATATACGTGTAAGATAACTGATAAGCTATTATATTATTAATGGTGTGTAGGCGTAGGACCCTTTAGGCTGCATTCATAAACGTCAAACTAACAAAGAACTGTATTATCTGCGTTCCTAAAGACAGATTTGCCATCGAACTAGCCTACGATAAATTCGGTACTTATTCATAAAAATCAGTAAAACGCAATTTGACGATTGTGAATAAAAACCTTTATTATTTTTAAGTGTATCAAAGCAAAAGAACCGTACTATAGAAGAGTGATAATAAACTCGGATTGGTATCTTTGTATTTTTTTTTTTTTTGATTTTTCAACGATGAGTATTGCCGAAAGATTGCTTCATAGAATATAAAACTAGGATTGGGATGATAGCAACTGATGTGGAACCGTTACGGAGTATTTATTTTTCGGTTCGATACGGTAATATGATTTGAATGCTTTAGTTTTAGAGTATATAGAAACATGCAATTTGCAATAGTGGTTACCAATTATTTTATGACTGTCGATTTTGTTTTTTAAATTAAAAAAAAAATTATTTCTTGAAATCTCACTCAAATTTTATCTCTGACGCCCAGTTTGACAGTTCACACACACCCACACACACACTTTACTGAATAGGTAAATACTGGACTACCTGTGCGAGAATTCTCGCAATTATATAAAAATAAAAGACGCACAATTTTTTTTTAAATGGACTGAATAAATTGAACCAACCTAATGACACATGCCAAAATATTACCAATTGGAAATTGGAAGTGTTTCTTTTAGAGTTCATTTGAATAATAATATTGGAATAATATTTAACAAACAAATGTAGTTTTTGAACAAATTAAATATTTACATTTTTAAAATTAAAATTACAATTCGTCAAATCAGCAGGTAATTCCGCTTCATTTGACATCTCATTTGTCAAAATCGTTGTAGTATGATCCAAAGTATACCATTTTGGCTGAAAATCAATTTTTTTTTTTAAGTACAAGATTGTGACGTTTTATTTTTAGTTGGAGCAATATAAGTATATTGGGAAAAAACTTGCACCAACTTAAAAGACGCAAGGTTTTAGAGTATTTAGTAGGTACGATGTTAAAGAAATTTTATGTTAAAAACAGGAGCGCAAAATTTTAAACGATTTAGTACGATGTTAAAGCATTTTTAGTATGATAAAAAGGCTTTAACATCGTACTAAATTGTTTAAAATTTTGCGCCAGTGTTTTCCAAATTTGAAACAAGTTACATTGTTATATTTTTTTAACATTTTATTAAAGTTAAAATCACCAAATGCCTATTTTAACTTTTTAGTATCACACTAACAACAAATGTCACTTTGACAATTAAAAAAATTGAAAATGGTATGTTTGCTTACTTGTTTGCACGAACAGTCACTTTAGGCGTGTTCAGCTTTAGTTTATTAAGAAAATATGTTTAGTATGTTACTAGTTAAAAAGTGTTTGATACTAAGAACATTTTAGTAAAGAGTTAGTAAATTGTTAAGTAGTGGTGATGCTAATACCTTAACATCAGGCTGCCACTGTATTTTGATATACATATGTCATAGTAAGCATGAAACTAAACAGAACTACGAGGCAAAGTTAATCTTTCTGTGGAGTGTGGTATAGTTTCTTCTTGCTTTATAATATATGTACAAAGTCCTCATTTACTTATTTCTATGTTTCCACCGAAAGTTAAGCTGAGTTTAGATTAAATAAATCTATGTAGTGTAGAGATAGTCCTACCTTTCAAAATTCAAATGGTATTTCATTTTTTCGTATGTGTATGAAGTGAGATAGATGATTTCATATTTCATATTCATTCATATGCCAAAAGAACTAAACAAAATTCGATTTTAAAATGAATGCGTTCATAACTTAAACTAAAGCTTAGTATAGACGATTGTCAAATCTTACAGTGCTCTGACAATAGCTGTCAATGATCTGACAATAACCAAATACCTTTCAATGAAAATTTGTCTGTTCACACGGTTGACTGATTTTTTTTTTTTCGAAAAATTGGTCTATCCGTTGGCAGACATTTACAGACAAATTAAAAGTTTTGTTCGAAGTGGTCAGTGCAGATATTTTTGTTAAAATAATTTTTAATAAAAATGGAAAATACTGCAACTGCAACTGCAACTATTTTAACGGTCAACGTGTTGTCTGACAGCGAAGGAAAGGAATTGCCACAAAAAAGACGAAGTCACGTTTTGTCACACAAAATTGTAAGTTTACACAGTTTGATATATCTGACAATCGTCTATACATACTTAGCTTAACAAAATAAATTTGTTTGATAAATCTTAGAGATTTGAAGAGCATTAAGGTTAAATCTAATTAAATCTTGGATTAGTGGTCGGTGGAAACGTAGTATTAATTTAAAACGATGGAATGATTTTACGATTTTATCTGTCTATATAACATCCGAACATCTGAACGCTTCTTTTTATTAATTTCCAAACGCACCCATTGGAAGTAATTGACGTTTTGACAATTTATATTCTTTGAAATATTTTCTATATGTATTGAGTGTGGTCTTTGGTGTCTAGTATATTTTATTTCTAAGCTTTCTAGTTTTATTTTTATTTCAAAGTGATAATCTGTTCAAAGATTTCCATATAGGAGACAAATAAATAGAAATGCAAATTTCTTTTAAATCATGTGAAAAAAAAGATAATAAAATGCTATTTATATACACATCTCTAAATCTATGTAGAAACTTATATCTACATAAAAGCAAACATTCCATCAGATAACAATATAAGCTTAAAAAAAAAGAGAAGGAAGAGTAAGTAGAAGTCGGCTGCTAAAATGAAGGGAACAGAAAAAAAAAAAACAATTGTAACCACAAAAACTTCCAGTCCAGTTAACTACCTCAAGGGGAAATTGAGCATAATTATATGCAAAACCAAAATAAAAAAAAATAAAACGACTCGTTTGTATATACTTTCAAGTACATAAGTCACATATTCGTGTGCATCATCGACAAACTAACCCGACGAACTTTTCTTGAAAAAAAAAAATATATATATAATACAAAAATAAATAAAGACTCGCCACGGTATGGGTTCAGTGGCGGTCGATTTGCCATTTTTATGGTTTCAGGAACGACATAATACTGTCGAAGCAGCACTCTTTTTTTTTTTTTTTTTTATGCTTGCCTCGCTGCTGCAAGAGGGAACAACCTCATATTGCACATTTTAGAAGCAACCATCAGAAGCAACTTGATATTCCACGTCAACTCCAGCATGATGATGTATAACTAGCTACCTTTGCTGCTATGAGCGCTTGAGCTATCGACACAATCGGGTCCGTCGTAATCGTCGTCGTCTTCGTAGTCGTAGTCGTCGGTCCCGATATCGCTTTCCAACCATCCAACACACCACCGCCGCTGCTCCTTCTTGTCGTCCTCAGCGCTGCTGATGTGGAGTATTTAAAATGCGCAGCCCTATTGTGGTTTTGTACACTTCAATCAAAGAATTATAATGCGAAATCAATTTACGGCGACGTATGTATGTTGAGTAGTTATAGGTACCTACATACTATGTATTTTGCTGCCAGCATTCTTTTAGCTGATTCCCTACAATTGAAAGAGAGCAGCGCTAAAAAAAAAAATTCCAACCTTTCTGCCATCAATCGATTGGCTTGAGCTTGAGCAGCAGAAGCGTACCTAATGGATGCAGAATTAAAAAAAAAAAAAAGACAGCAACAACAACAACAAAAAAGGTATAAATGTCGGAATCTGAATTCGAGCAACACCACGAGTGGAGCCACAGAATGGATGAATGGCGCAGTTAAAAAAAAAAATTCTGCGAGGAGAAAGTCAATTAGATTCACCATCACCAATACAAAATACCACAAGCCCATAAAGACGAACGACACGGGGAGGTTTTTAAATCGTAGGTAAAACTAAAGAAATAAAAGAGAAAAAAAAAGACTCCTTCCCCAATGGTCGTCGTGATGTGGATGGAGGTTTGTGTAAATAATTTCGAATACGATTGGAATTTTTAATCGAAATGCCGCCAAACTTGAGGAATATGTACATTTAAATTTCTGAATTAAATTCAGTTCAGCAACGTAGAGTGCTATAAATATAATAATCTCGTCAATGAGAAACTACATATATAAAAGGACATTAAGTCCAAAACAAAAAAAATTCACTATAAAGGGTGTTTTTTTTGTTTTTGTCTTTTTTTTTTTAATTTGGGATAGAACTTTTAATTTTAGTATCTCAGAAATATTGACATTTTTCAGAATAAAAGTTTTAATTAAAATTTATAGTTTCTTTTGCTACACTAAGAGATGTTTTTAAAAACTAAAAATTTCGATAACGAAATCAACTTTTTAATAAATTTTAATCTATTGTGAATAGTTCTATTGTCAAAATTATTGTTATTTATCAATATTCCAGTCAATTGCAAATTCTTAGTTGATAGATTATAGTTTTCAAAATTAATAAAGCCGTTTTCACTTGAAATCTTATATTTAATTGATCATAGTACAATAATTTTTGAAAAAAATAATATAATTTATTAATTGCAATTTATATTGTTGTTTGCATCTCACATTCAATTTTTTTAATGATTATAGTAAAATGTGTATTCACCTCGCTTAGTTACGGGTTTTTTACACCATTGATTAAATTGATTTGCTTAAATTCAAATACAATCAGCCTTAAATTTTCTAAAAATTCCCCTTATTGTGAACATTTATTTCGGGTGAATGTATTGTCATTGACAGCCTAAATGTTCACTTATTTTTAGTAGGCAAATTTACAATAGCTTTGAAAATTCCCGGGAAAAAAATTTTAGGATGAAATATGATTCGGGTGAAACTTACAATAAGGCCGAATAAACATTAAACTATAGTGAAATTTAAAAATAAAACACAATACATGAAATTTCAAATAAAATATCCATTCACAATCGTTTGTTTTTTTTTTACCATTCACAGTAGTAAATTTATCGATTGTCAACCTTCTATTGATTGTCAATCAATTCATGACAACTGTAATGAAGGTAATCTTAATAAAATTGAACGAAGTCTGAAAAATTAGACCACAATTTGAAAGTTGTATCTACTTAAAGATCTGAAAGTAATTAATATTATGACGTTTGCCATTAAAACCATTCTGTATTTGATTTTAAAACTGAATCTAGATTTTTTCACAAAAATTAGTATTTCATCCATGCAATCGCACTTGGACTCATTGTTATTAATTTTTGTCTTTAACATTTTCGGATTATTTATGTACATACATAGATAAATAAATTTATAAAAAATATTTATTTATGTTATTTTGAATTATTTAAACATATTTACACACTTAAATTTACATAATGTAATTTTATGTTTTTTTATTTTCTTTTTAGGTAAGCAACGAATAGCAATTGATGTGATAAATATTAAAAAAGCGTGAGTTGTATACATGATTTATTTAGATTTTTTAAAATAACTTTTTAGAAAACGTTCAATTTAACATTTTTTTTATTATTATGCTTAGGTTCCGTCATGATAAGAAAAAAAAATCGTATACATATCTATTTTCCCAAGTTCAGATAGGAGGGGCAATTTTTTTTAGAAAAAATCATTTTAGATGAGTACACTTATTTCAAACAACATCGGCAACACTTTATTTTGATACGACCCACTATTATTGCATCAATCGAAGAATTTAAAATAAAATGTCAAAAAATCTGCAATGTCTTATTTTGTTGGATTGATTGACAATGAAATTTTCTTCGGGCTTGACAAGAAAGCGTTCATATATCTTCTCAAGGTTCGACAATGGCTTGTGAATTATCATCACTCAAAATGCCAAAATTCTATTGACAGCCATTTAATTAAAAGATAAATATTTAAATAATAAAGTAATGATAACCAACTCAATGTAATGCTAACAAACCATAAAATAATAAATTAATAAAAGACAGAGTCATAAAATTTAAAATCTAAAGATCTTTATGTGCATCATTTTTGATCCAGTTTTTGAATTCAGTAATTCAGTTGGTATTTATAAACACTTGAACAAGATTGATATTTATCTTTCAATTAAAATTAAATCAAATAGTTTTGATTTATTGTTAATTAGCATGAGTCTATTCATGATGAATTGCCAAAACCAAATTAACCTCAAAACAACCGAAAAATGTCAAATCATCTGTCACAGGAAACAGTGTTGCCAATTTGAAGTCCTTTGCCTCTTAAAAAAAAAAACAACTTTTAGAAATATGCATTTTAAAAGTGAAACACCCTTTGCAAAGTTATTTTGGTTTTTTTTTTTTACTACATTTCAACCAGAAATGTAAAACTTAATTTTGTATTCAATTCATGAATTCACAAGTGGTGACAATAAAAAAAAACTACGCCTCTTTGCTCACTTCTCTTGGGAGCTAGGTGGGGTATTCCTATTTACGTAATTCGATCTGAAAGAGTCATTTTAATATTGAATAAAAATGAAGCTGATTTTTGTCAAATCTTAAGTTGGAGGTTAAAATATATTCTGCTTTTGTAATTTTTTCAATTCAATCTACTCTAAATGTAATATTTTTATATTTTCTGCTTTTCATTGATTTTGATTTAACTTTTCATTAAAGAAGATAAATATAAAATTATTTTATAAAATTCTAACAAACGATTGTGAATAAATATTTTATTTGACATTTAAGTTTTTGGTTTTTGTTAGTTTTTTTAACTATCCATGCGAGATTTCTCGCAATTACATAAAAATAAAAAAAAGACGCACTGTCATATAATATTAAAATATTTTGTGAACGGACGGATAAATTGAACCAACTTAATGCTGTCACATGACAAAATATTACCAATTGGGAAGTGGAAGTTTTCATTTTAGAGTTTATTTTTATTGAAATAATATTTAACAAAGAAATGAAGTTTTTGAACAAATTATCAACATTTTAAAAATAAAATTATTAATTAATTATTATTAGTAATAATAATTTATTGGGACCTTGTCAAGAATAGTTTTCAAAATGCACGAAGTCAGTCTGAATAGATTTATGGCCAAACTTGTATAATACAAAAGATATCAACCTTTTGTTTTAAAATTCAGGATGTTTTTTTTATAAATGATGCAAATGTCATTTGCGAAAACGTCAAGTTAAAGTCAATTCGGCAAATGATTTTTATTTTACGACGCAAAAGTTACAATCGTCAAATAATATGCAATTGTCAAATGACTTTTGCAATCGCAATTGACATATTTCGCAGGGCGTTAAAAATAGTTTTTTTTTTTATTTGATTTGCAGCGAATGTGTTGAAATTTAAAAATTTTTTTTTTGTCCTAAAAACAAAAATTAAGAAAATCGGTCAACCGGTTTGGCTGGTTAGCGAACGTACACAAAACCAAACTTTAATTTATATATATAGATTCAATTTGTCATGTCTTTATTATTAAAATAAAACACACAACTTTTTATTCCCAGTAGGGCATCATTTTATTTTAGTCCTCATTGCCTATAAACCTAATTTCACTTTTCAATTCACATATGAATCGTAAAAAACAATAGGAATATTTTTCTAAATTGAATTTTAAAAAGATGTATGATGTTTTCGTTTTCGTTTTTCTCTTTTTTTCATTTTTATTGGTCTCTTTTCAATTGTATGACATTATTGCTATCATTGTGCCGACAAGAGGAAGCAAGGCAATCCGCCACGTATACCAACTCACTTCTCACAGATAAGACATCAAAACAAAACGACTAGGGAATAAAACGGGAATCCCTTAAACAATTTTTTAAAATAAATAATCGTACACTTGTTTTATATCTCTTTTGTCTATTGGCATGGTTGGCCTCGAACAACCACATCGTTATCTTTGTTCGCACACTATATAAATGCAGTTTAAAAGAGAAGAGGCAGAACTTTAACATCCTACTTTGACAACACCACTCGTAGTTAGATATAGATGTTTGCCCACTGTGTATGTATGGAAATTCGTTTTATCGTCGAACATCGGGATATTTGACATTGAATTCTAACCAAAATAAAAATGCTGCCTCAATAACACGTAACGGACGTTAAAAATCATTTATATGCAGTATCATGAGAAAATAATGAGAGAACAAAGTTTTGCAATTGTTATTAACTACCATCGCAACGTGTGAATTACCAACTTGTTTTTAACCAAATTTTAAAATTTTAATAGCTGGACAAAATTAAATTAAAAAAAAAAACATTCATTTTTATATTGAAAAAACTGGACCTGTGCCTACGTCCTGTAACTCTCGCATCGATAAAATTGGTCGAGAAACGGCAGAAAATGAAACAAAACTCATACTATTGTTTCAATTTTCATCGTTTCTGGACCATTTTAATCAATGCAGGTGTTACATAACGTAGGAACCTGTTTAATAATGGTATAGCATGAGCAATTTCCCATTCCCAAAAATTTTCTTTAATTTTTGCATTCCACTTATTGTGAATTAACATAAAGAAATTCTTTCGAAATGGTAATTGGAATCTTGAAAATGAAAATTGATGTTCTACATTTCGGTTCATTCCATTTTCTGGACACATTCCATTTACTTTTTGAATTATTTGTCAAACTGGTGCAATTCACAATTATGTAGGTACCCGCACTTTATCAGAAAAATAAAATGTATTCGATTTTTCTAACAAAATTAATCGTTTTTTCCTCTATTGTTCGCTTCCGTTTTTCCCCTCATAAATGCAATAATATTGCATCCATTTTCATTCGCAGTTTAATTTAACTTTTCAAAACAATTATAAAAATTAATGCACATCCATTTTTGACAGTTCAAAGTAATTGTGAAATTTTGGAAAACAAACGAATTGTGTCATGCCGAATTTCATTTTGAGTAAAATTAAAATGAAGAACATGATCGATTTTTTTTTAAATTTCACGTAAAAATATTGTTTTAAATTATTTTCCTGGAATGTTGAAGTTGTTACGCTCATTGTAAATTCTTAACAAAAATATTTTGGCCAATATTTTAGGTCAAACACCCTCGTTGTATTCGCCAGTCTTTATCGTTTTTTGGTCTCCTTTTACCATTCATAGCACGACAAGTTGCTGTTTTATATTTTTTTTTATTTTAAATTGAGTAACAAAAAATGTGTTCCTGTTTTTCCTTTTTTCCCTCATTTTCCATTCACCTTTTATTGCACACATCATTTTGTGTGTATACCTACGTATTATTATGATGGGAGAGAAGAGATGGAGATGGAGGAATATAAACAGCAGCCAGATAGACTATACACACCAAAATAAGCACAAAAACAAATTTAAACGAGCCACAAATAAAATAGCCAATAACAACAAGATACACACAACCCTAGAGCAGCAAGCTAAAGTATACTTCCCATGATAGTGCCTAGTTGGGTCGCAAAGTCAATCTATGAATGGGCTTCCCTGTTCCAAAAAGCAGGAGCAAGTCCTCTTTTGATGGCTGTGTTGTGCTATGGTGTGGTGTGGTGTAGTATCACGCTAGGTACTTTCTGTATCTGCCATGTGTATCATGATGATGATTGCTAAAATGTTGTGTGTAACATAAGCTATACGCAAAAAAAAAAAACAGGAAAAAAGGTGAAAACGTGAAAATTTTGCACACCGCGTCGTCGTGGGAGCGATGACTTGCTGGTGCTTGGTGGGGACCCAGCCAGAGTCAGCATCGGCACTCGGCAGACTCTATTGTCGATATAATGCATGAATTTCGCGGAATAAACTCTCATGGGATGAGGGCCGGCGAAAAACGAAAACTCAACAAGTTTTGTCCCGGGCGCCATTGTAGATAACGTTATAGTCGTTGTCGTCATTGCTGTCGCGTCTATTTTTTTTTATTTTTATTTTACTGTTCTTTGGCTGTTGCTGTTTCGACTATGATTCTGACGCTGTTCTCGTTGCCTTTTAAGTATACATGTGCTCTCCAGCTCCCGCTCCGGCTACAGTATCAAAAACAAGTGGCGGCTCCAGCCATCATCATATTAAGTGTGTGGAGGATTTTCCTTTTGCTTTTTTCCTCCACCTCCGCCTTCTCCTTCTGCTGCTCTGCTACTTTTGTGTGTTGTGTGCTTCGGCTGGCTGCTGCTTTTTTGTTCTTCGATTGTATTATTTTACTCCTCGTCGTCGTCGTCGTAGTCGACGTCGTCAGACTTTTATTTATTTATTTGTTTTTTATTATTTCATTTTTCTCCATTTTACTATCAGCTTGTTTGGGAGTTCCCTTTATTTTTATTTTTTGTTTATTTTTTTACGTTTTCCAGCCTTTTCTTTATTTATTTTTTTTTATGAATTTTTGTGTCTGATATTTTTTTGTATTATGTGAAATTTTGCCGTTTTTCGTTACATATCTTTCATCCGTTGCTTTGGTGTAATAGAGGAGAGACGACGACAACAAAACATCCAACGATAACGGTGTTTTAACTTAAAAAGAAAAAAAAAACAAAAACAGCAAGAGTGTGTGTTATATTATCTTTATTTGGTGAAGGTCGTTTCTGTTTTTGTTGCTTGTCCTTTTTGGAGTGTTTTTCTCTGTTTACTAATTTTATTACTTTTTTTGTTTATTTGTTTTTTTTTTTTTATTATATTTTCACCGGTTTGTTTTTATTTGATTATATTTTCTTTTATTTTATATGTTTTTGCGTTACGTTTTGACGTTTACTCTTTTTCCTTACATTTTCTGTTTTGCTTTAGATTTGATTATGCTAATAGAAGATGTCGAGTGTTTTCTTTCATACATTTATATTTATTGGTTTTATTTTTTATATATGTAAATACAATATGCACTTTCGGTGAGTATTGTAAAAAATGTAAACACTAGAAATGACTGTAATTACTGCTTATGTATGTTTGTTTTCTTTTGTAAAGAATTAAATAAACTTACATTTTGTTAGTTTATGCAGTTCCTAGTCTAAATTTATCAGTTTACTTTTTACAATTTAATGAGAAGTTTTTTTCCATGGAAAAACAAAAAAATACCGGGGAAAGGAAGTTTTCCATTGTGAATCTTCCACGAAATAATTTTTCCCTTAAAAACCTACTTAGGGATATGTTTGCATTGATATAAGGAAAAAGTTTACTGGAAAAACTATTCACGATAGCTATTTTGCTAAAAACAATATTTTCTCTAATAATTTTGAATATGATTTCTGATACCAAATTTCCCAAAATGAAAAAAAAAACTCCGGGGAATAATAATAATATTTTCCGAGGTTCAACTTCGTTGAAATTGACAACTAATCTTCACCTGTGAAGTTCATTTGTAAAATTATACCAACAAACTAATTTATCAATCGAAATTTGTTTATCTATTTAATTTTGTTCTCTATTCAACTCGATTAAAACATCCTATAATTTACCCTATTTGTATATTTGACTATTCCATTTCTTCTTTCTGACAGTTGATATTCAATATGGTAGCAACAGTGCTGCCAAAAAAAATGCATATTTATGCACATTACAGAGTTGTTTACATTTGCATTGTTTTATTTAAAATTAAAAACATAAAATTTGGTGATTTTTTTAAATTCACAATAAATAAATTAATGCAAAACAAACACCTTAATTAAGGGGGTTTTGTCATTTTAGTTTCATGTTTATGATATATGTATGTATTTTTGTTTACAATTACATACCTAACGTAGGTACCTACTTGTCATTTATATATTTTTATTCGAAATAATAAAAAAACTATGAGTGACCTTAAATCAACACCAATGATAGTCTGGCATGCCGCTTACATTTCATTTTAAAAATATTATTTGAAAGCAGTACACAACCCTTTTAAGTTCTTAACTTAATCTATTTATTTAAAATAACGAATAATTCATGTCAGTTATTTTCAATCCATGCAAATTGAATTATGTAATATGTATGAAGCCATATAGTTGTTTTTTTTTTTTTTTTTTGCAGTGTGTGTGTGTGTTTTGGTTTCTGTGTATATTTTAATAATTGATTTTGCTAACACGCGTCTCATAGAATGTATAATTTATATGGCTTCCTTTTGTAAAAGTTGGGTTTAGTTTTTTTTTTTTTTTCATTGAATATTATATAACCAACCATGAATTCAATTTAGGTACTTCTTTGTTTTGAAGAAAGTGTCAGTAAAAATTAAAAAGTGGACATTTTCATTCCAAAAAAAATAATCTGTTGTCTTTTTTCCCCTTTGCATGCATCATCAATGGAACTGTATAGTACGTATATATCTATTATAGTACGCTGCTGTTGCTAAACGAAAAATGACACAACAAAATAATACAAACAAAATTTGGCTCTCCAGCTAGTTGTTCTATTACCGAAATATATAATCGTAGAAGATAGAAGATTTTTTAGAGGAGTCTTCGCTTTTTTTGGCAATTAATGAATTTATCAATTTTATTTTGTTTTCTAAAAAAAAAAAGTGCGAAATGTTTTCCGGAGAAACTAAAAACTTCCTATTTCTTCTAAATAGACCAAAAATTAAAAAAAAAATATAAAATAACATGTTTCTTGCTTAAGTCTAGTACGCTACTGATGCGAAACGAAATTTGTATGTGATCTTCAATAGCGGAAAAAATATTCATGGAGATAAAGAGAGGGTACATATAACCAATTAGGTACCAAAAAAAAGAAATTTAATGCGAAAAACAAAATTGCAGACATCTCCAAATAATCTAATACAATTATTGGCTCATTCATTTCCTGTCAGCATAGTGTACCTACTATGATTTTAATGGAACTGGAAACGGCCGAAAAGTGATTGGTTAGACATTTTACTCAAATTTTAAACTTTGAAAAGCATTTCATTTGTTTATAGGAGTGGCGACGAAACGAAACAATATGAGACTTGCAAGTTTCGTCTGGGACTCGTTTAAATTGAAATTTTTTGGTTTCATTGCGTTTTTCTGGCAAATACGTGGAACTAGAGTTTAAATCAATCTAGAAAAATTTAATCTTGAAAAATTTTATTTTTTAATATTTTTAAACTTCTCTGATGAGACCACCTACGTATACATAAATCGACGAAGCTCTGTAAATCTCAGTTCAGAAATAACTGTCTCGTCTTGGATGCTTCTATAAGATAGCATCGTCTCTTTTCCACGAGAAATGACCAAAACGAGACTGTGAATGAGGTTTTTCTTTTCTAGTAGTCAGCCCTTCTTCTAAATTGATTAATTGAATTTAAATACATATGTACATATGTAGGTACTTGCTTTTGAAAAAAATCTTTTATGTGGCCACCATTTTGTAGTTTGCTAAACTCGAATAATTTACATATTGGACTCTACATTTCCTCTAAGGTCTCGAAGGGACTGGGAATTATTTTTGTAAACATTCGATTTCGTAACGGCATGAGGTAATCAATGACTTCATTTTTGACACATATCGACATATCCCACTAGAAATATTTCTCCAATAAAATAATCGTGCTACGTTGGAGTGTATCTGTTCCTTTTTAAAATAACATGTACATATTTTGTTATTATTGACGATGCTTTGGGAATGGAAATTGGAATCGCTTATCGTTTATAATCCGTTATTAGTAAAAATCGTAAATCTTATTTAGAAGACAGACATCCACTCAATATATTTCCTGAAGGCCCTTCCGCTGCATGCATTACCAAAACCCAAAGAACAAATTGATTTGAACATATTCTCTAGAGTCTAGGCGTTCTCAAAAAACTTCATTTTATTCCTGAAATGACCTTGACAAAAACAAAAATTCTCCATTCTGTTTTTGATCATATTTTTCATTGAAGGAACTTAAGTTGTAACACCACCATTGAGGAGGCCTTATCTAAATATGTTTCCTTTTGTAACTTTAATGTCTTTTATTTTTTTCGTTACATTTGCTTTTCTTTAACACAAAAACAAAAAAAAACAATAACCGACACTCGTTTAAGTTATGTATTTTTATCCACACTTTTCTGCTTCTTTCTATACAATTCCCCCGTCCGCCCCTCCATCATATGTAGAAGCCGTATCACCATCTCGAGTAGCAAAAGTCTCTTCTTCGTCTAGCTCTCGAAATTTTTCATCTTGTGGCCGGTTGTTTTTTGTATTTTGCTGTATTTTTTATGAAGTTTTTTTAAGCGCGCATTTTCGTTTTTCCTTCGACGATTATTTTCTTGAAATAAAAATCTTACTTGAGGTTTTTTTTTTTGTTGTTTTCTCTTTGTGTCCTTTTGTTGTTGAAGCCCACCAAACATAGTCAATGAAACTCCTTTCTGTTTTTTTTTTTTTTTGGATTACGTTTTTAATTTTTTTTTTTTTTTACAATTTTCTTGACTTTTGCTTTTTGCAAAATCTATTATTAGAGTACCTATGTATGTACATATATCTCTTTTGTTGTTGTTGCGATACATGTGACGTGATTGGGTGTGTTATGCTTTAGTAACCCACTTACCTATTTCTATAGGAATAAAAATGCAATGACTTCAGATTTATACACAATATAAATGCAATCGCAACTGAAATTCCCCAATGGTTTTATAATTCATTAAAAAAAAAAAAACTAAATCAGCACACAAATCATTGTTTAAATTGTGCTGGGCTCTTAAAAAATAAAACATTTTTGACGTCAGCTGATGTAGCTGTGTATACATATACCTACCTATTCTCATATCGTATAAGCTAAGCATGTTCTTTATTATTTTTTGTTATTATGTATTCATTAAACTTGTTAGTGCTCTTTGTACAATGTGTAGGTATTAATTTCGTTGTGTTGCTGGCCACCCTATACACATCCCCTCCCCCACTAATCTTTTTCGAAATCCCCTTTTGGAAAGTCTCACGTTTAGTGCTAATTTATTACGCAAATGTATTCATTTGTATGCCGTGTGCTCTTTAGGGGAGCTCCGGTTTGAGGGACCTGAGGCAATACAAATACAAATAATTCAAAAAAGAATGAATTAACAACAACACAAAAATTGTTCGTGTTTAAATTGGAAGAAGCAGCAGCGGCAGAAATAAAAAAGTTCATTAAACTCTTGTTGAACTTAACACTTACTTGGACTTGGCCACTCACCTGTGGTTGGTTGGTACTTTTTTGGAATTAATTTTTCGTTTGTATTTTTTAACAATAATAATTGTGTTCGTGTTGATGTGTGAGAGGGGGGTCTTGGGATCATTTTTTTTTTATTTTTCATGGTGGTATTTTTCTTTTGTTGGTACCTACTTATGTTTGTATGATATTTGTATAGGTATTAGGTATGATGTGAGTAACTTTATTTAGGACTTTTTATCTTTTTTATTTAGGTAGTTAGTTTTTTTTTTTTAACAACCAATACGAGACAAAAAGTTAAATGTTTTTTTTAAAGGATTTAAACTAATAAGCATTGTTATTCCTAAAATTGGGTAGGTCACGATGGAGATATTTAGCGCGTAAACACGGTATATTAGCCGTGTTTTATTATCTACGGATCTGGATCAGGGTCATTTTTTAACACGTAATACAACAACAACTTGACATTCTGCTCTCTTTCTTACTAGATATACCTACATATTTTAAAGATCCGAAAATAAGTTCCCACTCTGGGGAGATGGTAGTGTAAACTTTAAACTGAAAAATAAACAAACAGAGATGTTGAAAAGAACTTTCGCAGTGGCATTATTGCAATATTGCAGTACAATTTCCGCAATTAAAGACAAAAACTATGGGAGTGGCTAATTATTGAGCGCTCTTAATTTTATTAGGCTCATAAGTCATACTCATAACTAATAGCCTAATAGGATTCTAAATTTTAAATATTATAGATTGGTACCTATCTAGAATTTTCACCTAAAACTGCATTATGTATATTTAGGTGTAGGTATTTATTTTATAATGTAATTTGTATTTCCTATAAAGATTTTAGAAATAGGTACTCGTAAATAAATGGATTTATGAAATTAATTGTTATTTTTATTTTAAATTACATACCTATTTAAATACACACTTCAATAATTTACATTTTTTCTTTCTTTTTAGGTAAGAAACGAATGACTAACGATGTGATAAATATTTAAAAAAGCGTGAGTTGTATATGGACATGATATATAAAAATAAATTAGGTTTTCGATAAAAACTTTTTACTTAGCGTTACTTTACAGGTTAAATCGATTAAGATGCGACAAAAAAACTTGCAAGTAGGTTGGTTCAAGTCAGTTATTGGAAAGGGTTACACCTATTTTCAACTGGTAAAGCAGAAAAGGACATTTTTTTTTAGAAAATCGCACCTAAATTATGGAAAGAAAAAACCACAAAAATGTTACTGACATTTAAATTTAGGATGACATTTGACAGAAGTTGACAACTTGACACTTGGTGCATATAAGGGATATGTGTTGCGATATATTTATGTAAATGTTGAATTGACTTAGGTTCTAATACTAGGAATTTCTTTCTTTTCGAATTGCAGAACAAAAAAAATTATTAATTATTCAATATTTTCGACGTATTTTTGAAATATCTCCGCCTTTTTACTTCAACGGGTTCTTTTTATCTCTCAAAGATTTTCTATTGATGTTAGCTAAAAAATTTTTGATCATCACTTTCGAAGTTAAAAAAAAAAAAATTAATTCCAAAATCTTCAAATTAAAGATGGTGTTCACATTTTTACTTTTTCCTCCGACTTTTGTTTGATTTGAAACCGACTTATTATGCAGATACAATCTTATGTTTACATCATCGGCTCACTTTGACGTTCAGCAGTCATTAAAAGGGTTTTTTAATTACAAAATTAATATTTTATTATTGTTATTATTATGTTTCCAGACGAAAACAAAATTCTTTCTGTTAGTGCTGGGACTCACGGTTAAAATGTGTAAACATCAATGTCCGTCCAAGTGCCGGATTTTTGTTATTGAAATTACACAATTACAACGTAATATGTGTCATGGAACGTATTACACGTAACGTTTTTAGTTTACCCATATATGTTTACACATCAAAAAGTACAGACAGAGGAAACAGATGTCACAAAAGAAAACGTCAAAAAAAATCCACAATTTTTTAAAACTAATTTTAAAAAATCCTACCTACATATCTTGGCCATCTCTTTCTCGCCGTGCAGTAGGTAGAGTAAGATAAATTCCAATGTGAACAGCGTCAAAGAACACACATTTGACATTTCACGTCATATTCATAGTTCACAATTTATTTTTGAGTCACTGTGTAATTCGTTTCAAGTTACGTGGTATTGAAATTTTGTATTCCCAGTTGAACGATGATGAATCATATTCTGGGACACAAGACAATAAAATGATATAAAGATTCACCTCGAAAGAAAATATTTTAAAAATTTCGGTAAAAGATTTTCATTGTGACTTTCACTCAAATGAAGTCATTGTGAACTAGGAATATGATGTCGAAGTGTAATGTGAAATATGTACATATTGAAGAGTTATTTTTAGATTTCGAAAATGATAATTCAGAAATTCTTAACGCTGAAATCAATTGACAACATTTGAAAGATACTAGCAATGCATTGAAGTCGCAAGGTGTAAAGCTACTATTAGACAGTCAACGCAAATGGTCAACGCGTTGACTGACTCTCTGTCAAAATGACGTCAAATTATCTTCCAAAGTTATTAAAGCGTGTGATTTAACCTCATTTTGACTTATGAGAGTGAAAGCGTTGACAATTTGCTTTGACCGTCTAATAGTAGCTTAATACTCAGAAATAAAAGTTTGGAAATTTTTTTTTCCTAGCAAACAAATGATTTCCCATTCTTCTCCAAATTTTGAAATTTCTTTGACAAAAACATTGTGGCCACACACAAAACTGGTTTATTTTGTGTATTTATTTATTTTCGTGTATTTTCCAAATTCATTGAAAAAATGTAATATTGACAATAACGACGATATTTTCTATCGGATGCTGTAAAGTTTTGTTTCAAACGTCATTTTGAAGTTTGTGTGCTGCCAACTCTGACGATACAATCGACGACAATCGATTGAACCAAATTAGATATTGCCTGCCAATGATCGATTGAATCGATTAAATACTTTTTATTTTCTTCTAATTTGATTAAATGCTACAGAATTGAGTAACGTATACAAAAATTTCATTTCATTTCTGTGATGAATTTTTGTGAGGAATTGTATTTATAATAATTGTGAGAATAGAATACAGAGTCTTCTAAGAACTCCGTAATATAAGCTGGATAATTAATTTAAGGAACTCTATGGGTGAGGGCACTATATATACATACACCCTTTTTAATTATTAAAAGTTTATTTTTCAATTCGATGGTAATTCGATAATAACAAAAAACGTTCATCATTCGAACAAGATCCAACTTTGGTCGATTCTTTTTTTTTTTTTAAAACTATATTGGATTACAAAGTATTATTCATGGGGATATTCTACTCTTTCAAATACATAATATACGTACACAATACATACATATTCTTTAGCAGAGTATTTCAGACTTGAGCAAAAAAAAAAAGGAACAAAATTTAAACTGATTTTTATACATAATATACACACTGCTACATTGCTGCTGGTGTGATTTCGTTTGACATTAACAACTTTTCCATCTATTCTTTCCTTCGGGTTATTTTTTCAAATCCTCTTCAGCAATTAAGGAATCTATTTAGTGACGCATCAGCAGCAACAACAACCAACAACAACAAAAACGGGAAAAAATACCCTTTTTCGAGAAAAAAGAAGAACAAGAAGAATATAAAAAAAAAATGAAAAATAAGCAAAAGAAATGCTCTATATAACTAAACTAATACTTAAAACTCAAATAGCGTTCTCAAGTGCAGGAATGAGATTCACATTGCAAAGCAATGGCAAGCCAACAAAAAAAAAAATGCCAACAGGAGGAGTGAGTGTGGAGGCTGGGTGTGAAATGGGAAATGAGGTTGGGGTGGTTTAAGGTTGGGGGTTGTGGTAATTATTGATTTTGTGTCGTTAGCTTAAACGAGTCCGTTGCTTTTTTTTTTTGTTATTTGTAGCCAGCTTCGGCTTTCTTATGTTCGTTTCTCTCTCAATTCGTTGGTTGCTATTTTTCACGCCAAGTTCTGCCAGGCTGGTTAGTTGGATGCGGAGCACCGGGATGAGACTTTTCCACCTCTTTTTTTTTTTACCTCCCCCCTCGCAACAAAACCCAAACCCTGCAGCCAACTAACTGAAACATTTCTATATAAATTTCTAGTTAGGGTGGCATTTTCAAAAAAAAAAAAAAAATTCTTGCTTTTTAGATTTTTTTCCGCAACCACAGCACCCTTTTAGCTAGCTTTCCCTCCCTTTAACCACCAAGAAGATTTTTTTTCCACCATTCCCCGCGAAAAGGAAAAAGTTTTAAGTTTTTTTCCAACTTATTTTTTTTGTTGTTGTTTTTGTATCTTCCGGAGGAAAAAATTTCCATTTGCCAACTGTATATTTTTTCGTCGATGGAAATTTTCTTTTTTAATTTATTTCCTCCAGTAAAAGCAATAATGTCGTGCTCTATGTGTCGTGGTTATATTTTTCTTTCGCTTCTTCAGGGTTTTTTTTTTTGTTTTATGTGTGCAAATTAAGATGGCCGCGCTGTATAGAGCAAGAGCACCAACAGCAGCAACGGCAGCTACTTACCAATCGTAATCGACAGAAACTACACAGTCAGACATTTGGACATTATTGCCCAGAACCATCGGCTATCAGGGCCGGCCGCTGCCGCCGCCATTAGAAGCGAGTTGGCTTGGCCAACCTTTAACAAGGGAATCAAATTGTCTGGGAATAAGACGAATATTAGATTTGTCTTTTGTTCGACGTTGTGGGATGTTTTTTTTTTTTTTAGGTTTTTCCCTTGTTTAGATCTTTTATGTAAGAGTTGCGCTCTCTGTGTGGATTTAAGACAAAACGATTAATTGTCCAGCCATCACGTTGCACCCGAAGGCATTCCTTTCAATTTGGATGTATTTGTACCGAACAAGCTTATTTTTTTTATTATTTTCTATTCTTCCTCTCAAATTGCTTTGTAATTTGAATTGTTTGCATGGAAAAACCAATTGGAATGGACAGTGGGAATAGGGGTCACAGGGCTAGGGATTTTTCCTTTTAGTTTGCTTAAAGGGAGATCTAACGAAAAAGCAATGATTATCTCGGAGTCTCGGAGCTCTCAAAGTCTTGACGTCTTGAATTAAGTTATCCAATGTTTTTGTTATTTTGATGAAGTGAATAATTATCAATGCATAGGTATTTTCTTTTCTTAGTTAAGAGTTAAGATCCATGCTTAAGTCAAAATGATATGTTACCCCGTCCCAGACATCGTGGTTCTTTCCCAAAACAAATTTTATCTCTGATTTTCTTTTCCAACTGGTTGAAAAAAAAAAACAAAACTAGAGAATAAGTATCCCGCTTTTCAAGAAAAATGTACCTAAGCTATAAAATAAGCATCTTGAAATAAATCTCAGGTTATCTCCCCATGTATACAGCATATACATACTTAGCATGTGGATGTCAACCTAGCCAACGATTTCCAACTTTAAAGTACGCAGCTGATAATTTTCTTAGGTCTCCAAAGAGCAGAGACTTCTCTAAATAATCCGCTATAATTATTCAAACTGCAAAACGTAGATCAGAACGAAATTTTTCGTTTATGATTTCGTTGCGTCATTTTTATATGGAAATTTTCGTTTCGCTTCAGCTGCGTAGGTACTATGCTTAAAGCCCGTGACATCCAATGAATATAAATTGTATGAAAGCCATGCACAATCTATATGACGGATCAGTTTTCTTTTTAAATGAAATGTATTAAGCGAGTTCATATTTTCAATATCACATAAATTTTCCTGTCATTTTGAAGAAATGAAATATAATACCGTTTTCGAAAACGTCAATTTGTTTGTCCTGCTTGCTCAAAATCTGTTTGTTTAACGTCAGTCAATTTTGTTGCAAAATCATCTGACGTTTACGAACGCAAATAATGTTATCGAACGACTTTAGTAAACTACGTTATCTAAAATAATGCTTATGTATAAAGACTTCATTTTGGATTTTCGAACAGTTTATTTTTTTTTGCGTTTAAGAACGTTGATGCAATTGCATTTTTCATACAAATGACGTTTTACAAATCGGTAGATTTTGCTATATAGAAACTAAAGAATTATGATATTTGTTTTGAGATAAGCATACAGTAAAACAGAATTTGTATGCAGTAAAGTTATAATAATTGTATATACATAATTGGTAATTGATAAAAATTTTGATAATTGACAAAGACCATTGTGAATTACAGGGCAAATGATAAATTATCTATCAATAGTAAATCAAATTCACCAACCTTGGAGTTTCATTGAAATTTCAACGATAGCCACGTAATCTGACTTGAAAAGATCCAGTCCCTACGTTTTTTATCTCTCGCATCGTTAAATTGGTCGAGAAACGTTTAAAAATTAACAAAACTCATATGATTTTTTTCAATTTTCATCGTTTTTCGTTAAAGATGCTAGATCTACAGAACGTAGACACTGGTTATAAAGGCTCTCCAAAACGTGCGTTTGATTCGCACCTTAAAATGTGATTTATTCCGATTCAGGCTATTTGTTTTTAAACTGGCCGATTTTCGGCTTCTGAACCCAGTTTTCTTCAAAAGTGTATAGCCAGTGCACAAATGTTTAACATGCTTAACAATAACAAAGTATTTTATAATCACTTTTTTTTTTGCTATTTTTTGTGTGTAAAAATTAGCTGAGCTGTCTTTACACTTAAAAAAAAAAAAACACTACTTTTATTATCTACTTATTTTTCATTCTGATCAGTATCTTAATTTTTTGAAAAATCTATAGTGAATGAACCTACTTTAATGTAGACATTTCTTGTAACTCACGCACTTTCAACTCTCTGTTTGAACAACCCATGAATTAAACTTACTAACTGTGTAAGCCTGGTTTTTTGGTTTTTTTCAAGTGTGATGTTCTTTACCAGCAAACTAAATATATATTTTGACATTGAATAATGATTTTTTGAGTGCACTTCTAAAATGTATGCAAAAATACATGAAAGTGGGTAAATATTTATTTAAGAAATTTAAATATTTCTATGGATATATCTATATTATTTCTAGAGTGTGGACCCCTTTTCCGACTTGCATACTTCACTGATTTTGACAAATGTGTCAAACAAAGTGGAATTACCTGCCGATTTGACGAATTATAATTTTATTTTAAATTATAATTTGTTCAACAACTGGATTTGTTTATTAAATATTATTCCAATAAAAATAAACTTTAAAATGAACACTTCCATTTTCCAATTGGTAATATTTTGGCATATGACATTAGGTCGGTTCAATTTATTAGGTCCGTTCATTTCAAAATAATTTGTGCGTCTATTATTTTTATTTAGTTGCGAGAATTCTAGCACGGGTATACTAGTAAAGATTTGTATAGGCTTACCGATCATCAAAAAGAAAAATATGTATTATGTTTCGATAGTTACTCGAATAACCAAATAATTAGTTTCCGCGGGAATCGAAAAGCTGGGAAAGGTTAATTAAATGAGGGGGGGATTATGCAGACAAATGATGTTACAAAAATTAACTTTTACAAATTTATGCGTATTTATCTATTTACTTACCGAACGACTCTGTTATTATTTAGCCCACGACGATATGAGGTCTGTTTGACAACTTTAAAATTACATTTTTACAATTTGTGTGCTTGAACATTTTTAATTTGTATATTTCATGTTGTCAAAAGGATTTATGTTTGTATATTAAATATATGTATATGGGTTTGGGGTAAGGGGTTTAGAAATAATATTATTCATTTATCACTGAATTTCTTGGAAAACATAATTTCTGAATCGAAATTGGTTTTCAATGAATAGCCTAATCCTCAGAGTACTGTTTGGATATTTTTAAACACTTAACTTTTTTTTGGCTACAAAAGCATAATCGATTGTCCAGCAACAGCAGCAGCATCAGGGAGTGAAAGAACATAGCATATATAAAAATAACTTTTATTTTGTTGTTGTTGTTTGTGCATCTAGAAGAGGAGCTCTTTACAATTCCACTCCTTTTCTGATTTTTTTTTGTTATATTCTTCTCATTCATTTCTTTCATTGTATAAGTTGACCATCTGACAAATCTCTCTTCTGAGTCTGTCTGTCGCTTGTATACTACACTCTAGCAACAGCTCTCAATGGTCTAGGTATGGGCTGCTTGGTATGGTGGGGTAGGGGGTTGTGTCTCAACCAAAGTTTTTCGTTTTTTTTTTTTTTTAATGTCCCTTGTGCAATGAAGGGAATCCGTTTAAAAAAACCTTCTCCAGTTGTCCTTTTTTTTCTTTTTTTTTTGAAAGGCTACTTCCCTCTCTTTTTTTTCCAAGCTCAATGCTAGTTCCTCCAAGTCTTCTGGTGCTGGTTGGTGCTGTTTGATTAATACGAGGAAAAAATGCTTCGAAAATACTACCATGAAAAAAAAAATAGAATCTGGTTAGGAAAAAATAACTCCTCGGAAGCACGAGAAATGCAGATTCCTATGGTATATGAGGCGAAAGGAAAAAAAAAAAGACCGTCCACATTTTGTATATAAATAGGGGTTGCTCGGCTATAGTTTTTTCGGATTTTTTTTTTGCGCCGCTAAGGGTGAGTTTAAGCAAAGACATGGTGTCAAATCAACTCAAACAGTAAGACAAAGACAGAAAGCTTTTTTTGCGTTGTTGTTGCCTGCCCTATAAAATAAAACCAAAGCCCACCATCACCCATCCGATATTCTGCTGATGGTACTCCAACTCCTGAAGACCCAAGGATACAAATGAAACACTTATGGGAAAAAAAAATCCTGGGAAGAAGAATGCGAAATTATACAAGTGCCAGTAATTGGAGATACTACAACAACAAAGCTGTAGCTGAAGCGGCGAACATATTACTTGCTCTAGCTACGTGGTCGGGTGGTATGCTGGGAAGAGACGGGACGGGAAGGGACAGCTTATCAAGGGGTACCGTGGGCGCTTCTCAGCTAGTCATTCATCCAGCGATGAAGCTTCTTCCATTTACATAAAAGCGATGTGATGAGAAAAAATCCATTTTTTTCTCTACAGGGCCGCCCTCCTCACCTCACACACTACCCTGATAAAAAAAAACTTATTTTCTTTTTTAAATACCCTTTTTTCTTTTTTTTTCTCAAATCCTCAACGTCGTCGTTGTATAGTTGCTCGTCAATGTATTTGTAATGGAGAACTTTGGAAAAAAATTAACTTTCATTCTAATACACAAGCTTTTAGGTCGAGTGCTTCTAATATACACCTAGATACTCTGCTGTATATCCTTATATAGTCGTATCGTCCTATAAGGTGACCAAGAGCGTTCTAGGTTGTCTTCCATTTTTTTTTTATTTTATCTTATTCTTCCTTCAATTTATTAAGGTTCTATTTTGAAATGCACTCAGACAAGTTCTAAATGGGATGCCTGCCCTGTGGTTTCATTTCTCCGCTTTATCATTTTTGCCAGTGGGCTTGAAATTTCTTACTTTGATTTCTTCTGATGGGGTTCTTTTTTATTTCTTGATTGGGAATTTAAATTTTCAAACTTCCAAAAGGAATTTCTTCTTATAATAATGTTCTATCAGTTTGACATAATTTATATTCAAATAAAAATACATGAAGTTCATAGAATTCGAATTAAAATCTTTCTTAAGAGATTTGTATTTATAAACTGTTCACTTTTCAAAATTCAATAACAGTCAAAATAAAAATAAGTTTGTCATTTTTTTTTATCGAAAAAAAAAAACTTTGACTTAAGTTTAAACTTAAGACTTACAAAGTTACAAAGTATCAACACGATATTTGATAACATTTGATATATACATATGTGTCAAAAAATGTTCGGTGATCATTTATCAAAATGTTGGATGAACCGTAAATTGTATACAGATTTTAGATCTATTGACAATCTTTGTATAACGGTTGTCAAAAATGTCAATACCCATCAAATTTTTTGTCGGCCACAAATTTTTCGTTGACAATTGATTGAATATTCGTGCAGTAAAAAATGTCTATTCTTTCTATATTTTTCAACTCCTGCTTCTAAATAAACACAATGTTATTAGGTTGTTACAATTTTTTTTGTTTAAAAAAAAACACTTACATTATTCAATCAACTTTTGATTCGTAAACCAAAACACAAGAACTAAAAGCAAATTATGAAACGTCAAATCAAAACCCATTCACAATTATGTTTTAATCAATATTCACAATCGCATTAAAATTAATCAATTGATGCTCATAATACCAAATTATTAATTAATTGATAGAAGTTATCAAGTATCAAATAATAGATATTAATTTATGTCATAATAAGGCTGTTAGTACAGGGTGGGCCAAATACAAATTTCTTTTTAAAAATGCAATAAAATGAACACAATTAAATGTTTTCCATGTATTATTGTTTTAATAGTAAGAGCAAAGATTCCCATTAACTACACAACGTCGTTCAAGTGGCTGTCTAGGCTGGCTTCGCAGAAGCGCATTCTGTCACTCCAATTTTCCAAGACCTTGTTGATGGTTTCGGGTTGTAGCTCATGGATTGCTGCTTGAATGATATTGGCCTTAAGTGCTTGAATCGTTTCCGGATTGTTGGCATAACATCGGTCTTTCACAGTTCCCCACAAAAAAAAAGTTCAAAGTCTTCGCAGCTCCGAGGCGGCCAATTGACATCGCTAAGACGGCTGATAAAACGATTTGTGAATGGTGCGCAAAAGATCGATTGTGGCATGGGCTGTGTAACATGGCGCGCCATCCTGCATGAACCAGAGGTCGTCCAAATCCATGTTTTCAATTTCAGTAAAAAAAAAAGTCGGTTAACATGGCTCACCGCCACGCCCACCGTTGACCGTAACGTTGTTCCCAGCCTCATTTTCGAATAAAAATGGTCCAATAATGCCACCACTACACAATCCACATTCTCATCTGTGCGCATTGTACGACGACGGGGACCATGAGTTTTGTCCACTAACATACCAGTCTCACGAACTTTTTGTACAAAGTTGCGTACAGCTTTATTTCGGCCAAAACTTCAAAACTTCTTTTCAAAAAACGCACTGTTTGGGCTACAAAGCACTCACTTTATAAATAATTTTCAATATTTCCGCGTAAAGCGACTTATTTCGTTCCGCGAAGGTATGGTACTGACTTTCTGTCAAAATTTCGAGCGGGAAACAGCTGTCAGTGTCAAAGTAACCTATGATTTAAGAAACAACTTATAGTTCCGTCATAAAATCAAAAAAAAAAAATTCCCCCTCCTCAACTGTAATTTATTTTAAACTTTTAACATTTTAAATTTGAAAAATATTTGGTAGACAAGTTGTTGCAATTTTTTTTATTTTACAATTTTGTATGAAATTTTTTTCGCGTCAAAGAAATACATATTTATTGATAATAGTCCTTTAAGAGTTTTCGTTTGGACGTTGGGAGTACCTACTCTTTTTTTTTAATTTTCTTGTTTTTTCTGCTCTTTCTACTCCAAAAACATTCGATTTTCTGTTTCGAATAATGGTTGCGGAGTGTTTTTCTGTTCTCAATTACATAAAGAAGTAGACAGGGAACATATACAAGTTTTTTTGTAGCACTACTTGTCAAACGTGATAATGATCGAAGAAGCCATTTTGTTAAATGGCGCAATTCCAAAGTGTGTGCGTAATTTTTTGGAATATTTTCTGTTTTGAAGGGATAATAAGTCTTTCCATAATGAAACGGCAAAAATACCATTCGAATTTGACATGACATACGCGTATTTTGTATTTTGTCTTTGATCGCTTCCTGAAAATATAACCTTTAAATGAATCACCATTAACTTTCGTTTTACTGAAAATGCAGCTAAATAAAGTCTTTCTCTGCAAAAAAAAAAAAAAATAAAACAAAAACAGAACTACACATACAAATAAAAGACGCACTAATTTAATATCAAAAAAATTTGTGAACGGACCTAATAAATTGAACCGACCTAATGACACATGCCAAAATATTACCAATTGGAAAGTGGAAATGTTCATTTTAGAATTCATTTTTATTGGAATAATATTTAACAAATAAATGCAATTTTTGAACTACCTATCAACATTTTTAAAATAAAATTATAATTCGTCAATTCCGCTTCGTTCTTGCACCTCATTCGTCAAAATCGTTGTAGAATGAGAGTCGGAAAAGGGATCAACACTCTAGAAATAATATACATATATATGATGTATATTATATCTCTTTGACGCGGTAAAAAGTTCTAATACAATAATTTTGTTATAAAAGGACGATTCATGGATCCCAATAATTTCTTACTTATATGATTTAATGTTTCGCTGGGTAGAACTTAAACCCTACTTCTATCATGCCATACAAAGTCGTTTCGTATATTTAAAGTAGATATACAAATCATTAACACTCCTTCTTGTAAAAATATTTTTTTTTTGGTTTGTTCTTTGAACTTCTGAACTTTTTTTTATGAAAAAAAAAATCACAGAATATACATTTACTTTTTCCTACCCTATTAATTCTGAACTAATTTATATTTGGCTTAAAAAAATTCGATGGTATATATGTATGTATGTATTAATGTACGTAGTCTAAGCCCGCACATCTTAGTCCAATCCACCACCTCCGCCTCCTCCTTAGAGATAAAAACGAAAACAAAAAATCATTTCTTACATTAACACTAGAAAAGTGTAAAAAAAAGTGCGTTGATTTCGTTATATATAACCACTTTCCCCTTTCGCTCATTTGTTATCCCACCCTCTATCTACAAAAAAGCGCAAAAAAAAAAAAAAAACTAAAAAGAAAAAAATGAACTTTAAATTAAAATGAATTTGAAATGTTTTTCCTGTTCCTTTCGTTTCGGGGTGTTTTAAAACAGTAAGTATTAAAATTAAGAAGGAGTAAATATTTGCTTGGCCAATTGCAAGGGTGTACAACTTTTTCTGTGTTTCTTCAAGAATAAAAAGAAGAAGAAACCAACTAACACCAACATCTTCGTCGTTGCCGTCGTTGTCGGTTAACAACCAGGCAGGCAAGTAAAAGGAGGCAGGAACAGAAAAAAAAATATAAAATTACTTGAAATTAAAAAAGTTTAAAATTTAGTTATTTTTTTTTATGTTTTAATTAAGTTTCATTTCTTATTATAAGAAATCTACTTCAAACAAAAAAAAAAAATAAATATTATATAAGTACATTTGTATCCTTATGCTTGGAATCTTTTTTTTTTTAATATTTAATGTTTTTCTTATTTTTTTTAGGGTCTTCTGCGGACCGCCGAGCAGTTGAAAATCAAAGGGCTTTGCGAAACAGCCGAAAGTGTTGATGAGGCTGAAGCAGCAACAGCTACCATCACACTATCAGAAAATATAACACAAACGGTTGTTGGAAATATTGTGAATTCATCACAGGGTAATGAAATAGTCACTACACACACAATTGAAAACAACACAAATACGCATACAACAACAGGAAATCTACAAAATAACAACAGTTTTAATTCAAATATTAATGCAATAGTTGGTACCCCAACGGCCACATCGACCCCACAATTGCGAAAATCACGTGTCAGAAAACGTTCAAAGTCTCCGGATACGAATCATCAGCAACATCAGCAGCAGCAGCAACAACAACAACACCACCAACACCAGCAGCAACAGCACCAGCAACAACATCAGCAACAGCAGCAACACCAACATCATCAACAACAAACAATATTAAGTCAGAATCTTAATACAGCGGCAATAGTTAGTCTGCAACAGACTTCGTCCGGTAATTATATACCGGTTTCGGGAGGCCAGACGATAACTACGACAGCTGTTAGCCAACACAGCCCTGAAGATTCAAAGTCGGATAAGCCAAGTGCTCAGAAAATCTGCAAAACTGAAACATCAAGCTCACCGACATCGAATAATGGCAGTGTAACTGTTGCACCAGGAACAGCAATTGTAACACAAATCGTTGTAGCCCGAGACGTTAAAGATAATAAAAACATGACCAGTATAGGAATGGGAATGGTAAGTTTGTTTTTTTTTTCTAAAACACTCAAAAGTAAATAATTTATTTAGTTTAGATTTAAAAATAATTTTGATAACAGACAAAAAAATGTTGTTATTCAAAGTGTCAAGTTTACCAAAAATGGTAGAAACTGACTAATTTGTAAAGTAAAACGAACAGACCTATTATTTCTTCATGCAATGGCGTAAAGTCGTTTTAAACTTTGTAAACTGCGTAAACCTGTAAAATTTATATGAACATTTGACTGCGTTTTACCACGTTTGCGAGGACTTTACAACGTTGCATGAATACTCCTAATACATTTCTTTTACGTTTATTTAAAAACGTCAAAATCTTCTTCTTGATGAAAATGACATTTGTTAAGCTATTTTTGAAAGCAAATACTGGCATGCTAAAATTATACTTTAAGAATCAAAATAATGACCAAAACGCTTCCTTGATGATTAAAAAAAAGCCTTTTATTTTCCTTTGAAATTTTGCATCACTGTCAGATTCATCAAAGTTATGGTTGTCACTTTTGACGTTGACGGTTTTCTATATTGTATGTCTGTTTGGTTTTGGCCTTCCAAAAACTTCGATTAACCGAGTAATGCTTTTGGGGTGTTTTTTTATTACCAATTTAAAAAGGAGTATACACTCACACGCTTACATACGTCGGATTTCTTTTCAAAAGGAATAAATGCTTGAAGAAGCCTGTTAAATGGCAACTTCCATACTTGGGTGTATAAATATGGAAAGGTTTCAGAAGCGCACTGAGATTTTAGCAATCTCAGAAATCTGTCAAAAAACTAAAACTTACATTTTTTGGATTCGCTTGCCAATTTTTTGTACCAGTTGATCAAATTATAAAAACGAGATGAAGAGTGCTTTTGACTTCTAGCCGAAAAATCTTGTTTAGGTTTATCCTTCTCCTCAGAGAAGCTGACAGAAGTTTGCTCAGTGATATCTTACAAACGTGAAATGGCTAAATGTCGCACAATCTATTGTTAAAATAAAAATTTTGACAAGTAATAAAAGTATCAAGAAAAAATTTAGAAAAGAATGGAAACATAAAAAAAAATAATTATAATAATCAAAAATAAAATTTGACAATATAACTGTGTGAGGTAGTGTGTCAGATCTTTTGTGAGGACTTTTAAAATTTTCCTTCCATTGTAATTGTGTATGAACAGCTCAATATATGTATATGATATATGATATAAGAAATAAGTATTAGTTTATTCTCCAGAATTTAGATTGAATGAAAAAACAGAACTAGAATTGAAAACTAATATTATACAAAGAGTACTTTTCGAAGAGTCGAATAAATATTTCTAAGTGTTTCGGTAACACAGTGATTTCTTCGCCGTTATGTAAAAGTATCTCCAACATTGTTAATACTTCATTATAAGATAATGTTTCGCCGCATTTAAGACAAATGTCAACTCAATTGGGTGCACTTAAATTTCTTGACGTGCTATTATTCCGAAAATACAAAAAGCCCTGTCTTTAACGTGAAGGACATTCTCTGTATTTCATTCCGATGCCCTAATATTTAACACTTATCCATGTTTTGTAATTATCACCAACGGTAGATAGCGTTGGTGATAGAAAGAAATTTTTTATCATTTACTCCAAAGAACCAAAGAAAAACAAATAATGTACCTATTTGTCTATTTTCGATCCGTCAGATGATTTTTAAAACTTTTAATTTTAAGTATCAACTTTATTATTTTATAATTATGGTTTTAATTTGTTTGTTTTTTTTCAGAACGGTGGTCTCCTTGGAGTACCAATGGGCTTCTTAGATTTTGCCCCCGAACCACCAGCACCATCGGCAACACCTGTTACAGTGACGGAACACGTCGATTTGTCGTGTAATCCAAGTCAGGACACCAGAGATTTATCAAGTGAGTTGGTACTATATCGTTTTTTCCTCTCTATTCCTATATAAATGTATGTACAATTGCTTTTGTTTTTGGTTCTTTAAATAAATTAATTGTATATATTTATTTCATTTTTTCACATTTCTTTCTATATTTAAAAAATTTTATTTATCCATCTTATATGGGCTGAACTGTGCTTATGTTATTCACGACAATAACAAAAAAAAATGTCTGTCAATTTGGCTTTTTTTTCTATAGTTTCTAAGAAGAGTAATTATTTTGAAATACCTACATTTTATTTTTTTATACATAACATTTACTTTTTTGGTCTGCATTCATTATTTGTGTTTTTTGATTTTGTTCTATTTTATTTAAAAAATCGGTTTTGGCAAAAAGAAAACAAAATAACTTTGTCAAATAAAGACAATTCAAGTTTGGTTGTTCTAAGTTCAAATGGAATTCCTAAGATGGTCATTAAATTGCCATTTAACATGCGAGAAGAAAAATTACATTTAATTTTTTTTTTTGTTCAAACATAAGAATGTTCTACCATTTGTCTGTCCCGTTTGTGCTTATAACATTTTCTGGTGCTGGTTTAACAGTGCATTTGATTTTTCCTCTGTCTTCTGTTCTTTTTATTTTTCTTCTTGATTTTAACTCTCTTAATTTTTGTAAAATAAATTCTCGAATCTTTTGAAATATAAAAAAAAAAAAAAAAAAATCAAGCTACAAATATCGCTTCAATCAACAACCAAACCAACTTGAATCTCTTACAACTGCCAATGTTTGTTTATTTTTTTTGTTTTTGTTTTTTTTTTTTTTTTCTTTCTTTTCGAAATACAAATTTTGACTTGCAGACACACCAACAAATGGTGGTGGAGTTCATATTAAATTCGAGACTCTTCGTTCTTTAGATCCCACCGAAGCGCTCGACATTGACAATCATTTAGCACAACATATGATCCAACGGCTTGATCAATCACCGATGCATACAATCCACCATCAGTCGTCAACTGGCGACGAGAGTAATTCAAATTTAATTCAGCATATTAAAAGTGAAGTGATTGAGGTAAAGCATCATCATCAGCAACAACAACAGCAGTTGCATGCGCAGACCTTATCACAGCAAGGACAATCACAACAACAGCAACACCAGCAGCAACAGCAGCAGCAACACCAACAGCAACAGCAGCAACAACAACAACAGCAGCAACAACAGCAGCAACAACATCAGCAGCATCAAGATATTTCTGGAGCAACTGTTATGGAAATTGATCCGAGCAATATCAAACACGAACCAGGGATGATTATTACACCGGAAATTGTTACAATGATGGCAACGGGTCATATGGGTAAGTTTCAGAGATAGAGACCTACAGTGATTAAGCAAAATATTAAAAATGATTTTCCTTATCCTGTTCACTGTTAGAATATTAAGTTTAAATTAATTTTGTACTTTGGTTTTCTGTTTTTTTTTTTTAATTTTAGTTTATTTAAATGCAGACAAATTAAGTTCTAGGAATTTATTATTTTTTTATTGTCTATGGAAATGCAAAATTTTTTACCGACCGTAGCCATTCTATTTCTTTTTTTAAGAATTTCGCACACTAATTTACACTAAGTCCATAAATGCAAGTTTTGGAAAACAAGAAAAGCTTAAAACTGCGCAACTAATAAATTAGGTTGAGTTGAAGTGGCTGCCAGCAGATAAACTGGAGAACACCAGACTATAAATGACTCAAATGTGATACCACATAAATCTAGTTAGTTCATCCTAACTCGTTAACAGTTGGAGCTCCAAGTTGCGTTCCGTGCTTACCTTTAAGAAACTTTTTCGGTTATGACACGAAGTTAATGTATAACCTGCCGCTAACCTTAACTGCTATTGACCTTAAGTTGCACATTTTAACGAAAATCTACTACATTGAACAAGAATTCTGCTATCGTCAAATCGTATTCCGAAGTTCTACAAGTTTATTGTGAAACAAGCCAAAAAGAAAATAATAGTGAATCCTGTTGGAGAGAAAACAAACACATTGGTTGCGTTTCTTTATTTGTTCCGAATATTTGAAATATCCGGAGTACCGCCTTTGTGTTTCTTTATGGAATATACCAGATAAACTATTTTGTTGTTTTTTTATTCCTTTATTATTGGAATACTTTCTCTTTGTTCCCAGTGGAGAGGTAGTATAAATTAAATATTTTCTACTTTGACAGATATATTTAATTTTTTTCATTACTAAGCTTAGTACGCTGCTGATGCGAAACGAAATTATTCGTTGGTCTTCAACACGACAGCGAAATGCTTACGAAAACGATAACGAAAAATTACCCACTCAAAGTGTCACCAAGACACCAATTGCAAAAAAAAAAAAATACAAATACCAACGCATTTAATTCACAGAGGAGACACGCTGATATGAAAGAAACAACATATACAAACACGAATACAACTCAAATGTCACTTTTCCACACACAACAAATGGTCTGGACAATTAATTCTGTGCGAAAAAAAAGCGGAGACTTCTACAAATAATCTGCTACAATAGGCGTGTTTTTTTTGCAAGCCCGGGGGGAATTGGACGAAAAAATCGACGACTTGCTAATTAATCACCATGTTAAACGCAACAACAACTAATCGCCTGAGGGCTAAGCTAAATTCAGAGAATTCTCCGGGCTTAACTTAAGCACACAGAAAAACTGTGTTACCGGCGTGAATTATAAACCTGTTATCGATAGTTTGTATGAAAACTCCATTTTGTTTCTGTAATAGTGTCGCTAATCTCCGTGGTCGTTTTTTTTTTCATGCAATTCCCCCGGGCTTGCAAAAAACACGCCTAATAATCAATTTCACTCATCGAACTGCGTACTGCAAAACCAAAACCAGAACGAAATTTTTCGTTTATGATTTCGTATGAGATTTTTCGTTTTTAGGCTTTATAAACTAACTGTTGTCTTGCCTTCCGTCTGCCATGGATGAAAATTAATTTAATCAAATAGAAATGAGTGAGCAATTGTAATAATTATTTTATATTATATTTATTTTTCGCGTACGCATGAGCTACACATGCGTACGCGAAAAATTAATTTCCAATTTGCTAAACAAAAATTTGTTTAATTTTTGTTATCATTGCAACTTTGATATTTTGCTAATTCTTCTGCATTTGGCCTTTTGTAAAATAAACGGGGAAAACTTTTTTTTTACATGAAAACAAACAGCTGATAGTTAGATATTAAGATCTGTTTCTTTATATATTTCATTCTGGATAGATATTTTGACTTTTCTTTAACCGGAAAAAATAAAGAAACACATCCATTGTGGTTTTGTCGTTGGATATGTAATTATATATATATTGTTTGTATTGTATTACTTTATCTACAATAAGAACTGTTAAATTAGAAAGAAACGACAAAGATAGTTTCTGGAAAAGCCCAATTATTTAGTCTGTATACATACACATTCTCAGAAGTGTAAACTTTTGCACACTTTGTCATTTGAGCTCGATTTTTTTTTTCTAAACAGAATCGAATTTTTCTAACGGTGAAAAAGATTTGTAAAAAATCGATTTTTTTTTGTGGTGGTGTATGTATGTTGTACTTGACAGCTGAAATTTTAAAGCATAACAAAATCGGTTGGCCTATTGGTCTACATTGTCGCACCAAGTTTTTTTTTTATAGGCGATCATCAGACTCTTTTTAGTATCGATTTAATTTGAAAAACATTTTACCATCACTGGAAAGCGAACTGGAATAATCTGTCTTCAGAGCCATATGCAGTCAGCGGCGGCGTGGCAGCTAATTATATCACAAAGCAATGTCAGTGATTTATACTAATTATAATTTCTTTTGTTTTTTTTACCATTTAGCGTTTATATGGTCTAAAATTTGACAGTATTTTCCGTCTTACAAAAACTTATAATTCCAACTGACGTTTAATATTAACATTTCTGGCATCCTGTAATTATTGTGCTGACACCATTGTTTGGTTTTTATTGTAGAAAAGATTTGACCATCTACGAGGTGAATAAGCAAATAAGCATGAATTAACCATTAATTCATTCCTGCTAATAACTTGCACACAGCAATTGTTGAGAGTTGCAAGTCATTAAGTCATGGTTTTAAACGAGCTGTCAATTTTGATTTCTCAACTAACTCAAAGATTAAATATAAATAATGTTTCATTTCAGTTTATTAATAGGAGTAGGTATTGCCTTTAATAGAAGTAAGGCCTATACATGTATATAGAGGGGGAGTGTACGAAAACTTGGGCGCCGAAAATTGATAACGGATTTTTGTAGAACGGTCAAATATAAGTATTTTTTACTATGGTAGGGGGGGATCTATCTCGCCCCGCTTAGGAGGTAGATTTTCGATTTTTT
The DNA here is from genome assembly GCA_951394125.1 of Epistrophe eligans. Lineage (NCBI taxonomy): Eukaryota > Metazoa > Arthropoda > Insecta > Diptera > Syrphidae > Epistrophe > Epistrophe eligans. Next base: position 75,601,237 of record OX596030.1, read on the forward strand.
CGAAAAAAATTACTTAAATGGAAAAACAAATATTAAAAAACAACGACAATACTTAAAATGCAAAACAATAGCGGTTTTAAAAGCCAGAAGTCTGTTCTTTTATCCTATATTTAAATTAAATTATTTGTGTCAATAGTTTTAAAAAAATTTGCATTCAAACTCAAAACTTTGATAAAAAAAGCAAAAAAAAATCATATGTAGATGTTGACATGACTATTGACAAACAGAGAATACATTCAAAGTTCTTTAAATGCAAACGAAATTTGGCATACAACGAACCTCGCACATACCCCAAATTCTATACTGAGCCCAACCAGGGGGTTGCAGAGGGGCAGCATGCCCCCATACATATCTCACTTTTAAAACGCAGCCGTAATGCTGGCAATGCAAGCAAATCAAAAAAGTAGTATCAGTAATTTTCAATTTTCTCAAAAACTAGAAGACATAAAAGCTTTCGGTTTTTTGTGTTCGATTCAGAATTGATATGAGCATTGAACACAAAAAGGAAAATTTAGTTTTCCGTTTCACAATTTTGAGAAAAATTGATCCAAACATTTTTTTTTTTGATTTTTTTTTAAATCGAAATTTTGAGTTTGAATGTACATTTTTTGAGAACTATTGACACAAATAATATAATTTAAATGTAGGATTAAAGACTTCTGGCTTTGAAAACCGTTATTGTTTTGCATTTTAAGTATTGCCGTTGTTTTTAAATATTTGATTTTCCATTTAAGTCGTTTTTTTTCGGAAAACGCCCCTACCTCCTAAACGGGGCGAGATAGACCCCCCCCCCCCTTCCACACTAAAAAATATTTTTATTTGACCCCTCTACAAAAATCCGATCAAGTTTCGGCGCCCAAGTTATCTTACTCGTGCCATATAACGGGTGATTTTTAAGCTGGTTTGGTTTTGGCAACACTGGTTTTGACAGCTGACGTGTGTTTAGTACCTTGTGTCACTGTCAAACAGCTTCAGTTTGGTTTGCAATTTAACCATGGATCGTCTTACAAATGAACAACGCTTGCAAATTATTGAATTTTACTATCAAAATTCGTGCTCGGTTCGAAATGTTCATCCGCTTTTTTATCGAAAAATTGTGTTCAGCGATGAGGCTCATTTTTGGTTGAATGGGTACGTAAATAAGCAAAATTGCCGCATTTGGAGTGAAGATCAGCCAGAAGCATTGCAACAGCTACCAATGCATCCCGAAAAAGCCACTGTTTGGTGCGGTTTATGGGCCGGCGGCATTATTGGGCCATATTTCTTCAAAGATGATGCGAATCGCAGCGTTACTGTCAATGGTGAACGCTACCGAGCGATGATAACAAACTTTTTTTTGCCCGAAATGGAAGTTCTTGACTTGCATGATATGTGGTTTCAACAAGACGGTGCCACATGCCACACAGCACGCGAAACAATGGCGCAATTGCGAGGCGAGTTTGGTGAACAGTTAATTTCACGTTTCGGGCCGGTCAATTGGCCGCCTAGATCGTGCGATTTGACACCATTAGATTATTTTTTGTGGGGGTATGTCAAGGCTAATGTCTATAGGGACAAGCCCGCTTCGATTGACGCACTGGAAGCCAACATCCATGCATTCATTCGTGAGATACCGGCCGATATGTGTGAAAGAGTATGCCAAAATTGGACTCAGCGGATGGGCTACCTGAGACGCAGCCGCGGTCAACATTTGCATGAAATTATCTTTAAACATTAAATTGCAAGGTTCAAACTATCGATTCAAATAAATATTTCATTCATTTTTTCGATTTTTTTTTTTTAAAAGTTCTAAACCTCTTAAAAAATCACCCATTAGAACATTTTATATTTGTAAGAGAAGAAGACAAGTTCCAAGTCCACACCGATCTAACCGGCTTTTAAACTGTAAAGCCTTTTAAAGGGTTCTTCGGAAAGGTCTATAGGCAATCACTGTAGCTCTCTGCTTTCTGGTTTGTCAACAGTCCGTTTGGAACCCAAGTTCCAAAGACGGAACGATGATTGAAAAGTTCAAAATAGTCGTTTCTGACATGTCGTCCCTCCGTCTGTGCACCTGTATTTCTGTAGGTCCACTGTACATTGAGCTAGAACTCGTATTTTTGGGTATTGAATTTTTTTGCTTATTTCGATCACCGAATTCGGCGACGCAACGGGACTCTGATTCACTTTTGCCATATTAACAATTACCATCTTGAATTGAATAAATTTTTTTTTTTTTTAGATTTGTTCATTAAAGATAATTTTTTTATATATTTTTAAATCATTACAAACCTCTTCATTATGTTGCTTTACATAATCTTCAATGTTTGAGAAAATTTCCCCCAAAATTTTAATTAACACAATTTTTTTCGGTCATATCAATTTACGATAAGAAGACAAGTCAAGAAAGATTATATTTCTATTTCAGTTATTTTTAATTTTTTTTTGTATAACAGAAAACCATTGTTAAAAAGTCAGTTTTTTTTTTTTAGAAAAAAAAAAATATCTATGAATATCTGTCTAAAAGTCGATTTTCCCTTAATTATTGCAGATATATACTCAGATGCCAGTGAGGATTCATTGATGATTGCGAATGGTTCCCCAAATGACAATAATGAGCCACACTATACAAATTTGGACCAACAGCAAGATATCAAAGGTCAGTTTAATGGTCCCAAAACTTGGACACAAGATGATATGAATTCAGCTTTAGATGCATTAAAGAATCAAAATATGAGTTTGACGAAAGCCTCAGTGACGTATGGAATCCCATCGACAACATTGTGGCAACGTGCCCATCGCATGGGCATTGAAACACCCAAAAAAGAAGGCGGTACCAAATCATGGAATGAAGATTCATTAAACAGCGCACTTGAGGCATTAAGAACTGGTCAAATATCTGCTAATAAAGCCTCGAAGGCGTATGGTATTCCGTCCTCGACATTATATAAAATTGCCCGACGTGAGGGTATAAGATTAGCTGCACCATTTAATGCAGCGCCAACAACATGGACGCCCGAAGACTTGGAGCGTGCATTGGAAGCAATTCGTGCTGGTCATACGTCCGTCCAAAAGGCTAGCTCAGAATTTGGTATACCAACAGGTAAAGTTAGAATTAGCAAAGGTTTTTTTTTTTTTTTTGTTATAAGGTTGTGTTATTAATTTTCATCCTCTTTTGTTTGTTTTTGATTTAAGGCACACTCTACGGTCGCTGTAAGCGAGAAGGTATTGAGCTATCCCGCTCGAATCCAACACCATGGTCAGAAGATGCTATGAATGAGGCATTAAATTCTGTTAGGTAAGTTCCATTTAAGATACGCTAACGACAGTTTGCATAATCCGTAGTAAAGAAATTGAAGGAGTTAATCATATGATAAGCTCGAAAAATATGCTATCGAGAAAACCACGCTTAGCTAAAAGGTCAAGGCAAATGGTCAACGCGTTGATTCTCCAAACAATTGATTAACGAACGACGCTAGTCGGTCAATGTTTTCCCAAAATACGTTCAGGTGTAATATGTGTAAACGCTATGAAAAGTAAAACGTTGACGATCACACGACTTGGGCACATCCAAATAAAAGAAATGAAATCGTAATAAATAATTTTATTAACACAGGCGTGTCTCCAGAACACATCGACATGTTCGAATAAAAATTTCGATTGATAAATCAGAAGAGGTCTGTAAATTTACAGTAATGAAAACTTTAACAAAAAAAATTGCTACGATGTCAATGGATTCAAAATATCAGTAAATCCAAAAAATAAATAATCTTTGAAGCCGTGCTAACAACATTTAATATTTTGTATACTTTTATTGGCTAAAAACTGTTATAATTTGGCATATCTACACAAATAATTACAGTCCATTATTATAAGTTGGCATAAGAAATACCAGCTAAAAAAAGCCATTGCCAAATCTGTGCTTACGTTCTGTATATCTCGCATCGATAAATTTAGTCGAAAGGTGCCTTGTATGAAAAGTTTCTCAAGGTCGATGTCGATGTTTTTTCGCATAAAACTTTTAACGGTAAACTATAGAAAAAACCGTTAGGCTTAGAAGATGTATTTTGAAAAACTAAATACAAAAATTTTCGAAAAATTTGATTTTCGAATTTGATTTTTTTTTTAATTCATTATTTCGAAATCGACTTACTTGATATTTCGGGAAGTTCTATCTAAAAAACCTAAGAAGAATAATATTAAACCAAAGTAACGGTACCCACCATAAAACTGTTAAAATACCTCCAAGAACTTTGATTAAAATCACGATGTGTCAGAAAAAAATATACACCATTTTGAAAGTATTTAGGTAAAACTGAACGAATATTTGTATGTACGTTTTTTTTTTATTTTTAGAGTGGGACAAATGTCTATAAATCAGGCAGCTATTCACTACAACCTTCCATATAGTTCCCTGTATGGCCGTTTTAAACGTGGAAAATATGATATATCGAATGCGAGTGCAACATCAATCAACAACACATCAGGCAACACAAGTGGAAGCATTGAAATAATTGAACATAGTCCAGAGAATTCGGTAAGCATATTAGATGATTCTTAAGGTTCATTGCGTCAACCATTAATAATTGTTAAGTTACACATGTTTCAGCAACAGTTCCAATATAGTCCAGCGCCGCAGTCCAACCATCAGACTCAACAACAACAACAGCAGCAACAACAGCAACAACAACAGCAGCAACAGCAACAACAACAACATCAGCAACAACAACACCAACCCCAACAGCAACACATCCATCAACAAGTTGTACACATTCAACACCAACAAACACCACAACAACACCATCATCAACAACAACATATCCAACAACAAGATGTTGTTACCTCAACAAGTCAGGTTCATACCCAAGCTGGACAAATCCAACATATTTATCACAGCACCCCCGAGAGGAGTTGAGAATCAATAAAGAAAAAAAAGGCTGCTAAAACTAAGGGTTAAAAACTTTTTGCTTTTAACTAAATAAAGGAAAAAAATATATATTAAAAGTATAAATAACCAGCAACGAGAGAAGGTGAAGAATAACATTTAAACAAAAAAAAAGAAGAAAACAAGTAACTTAAGTGGAATGGAGGACAAAGGCTTACAATTTAAATAAGAAAACAACAATATACATAAAATATCGTCAAAAATGAAGAAAAAAAACCTTGAATCAAAAAGTCGTATTCGTTCTGCAGATAGAAAAATAATAATCAATAAACAAAAATGAAAGATTTAGTTAGAAGTAAAAAACACTTAACAAAAATCATTTGTTTTGTGTCAAGTGATGTGGCTCAGCAAGCGACATTCAAACTTTAACAGAATTTAAACAAAAAAAAAAACTTAAAGCAAACAAAAAAATAATAGAAATTATTTCTTATCTCGTAAAAAAAGATTGAAAAAAATGAAAGATGTATTTTTGATAAAACAAATTTAGCTAATGCGCGTTTTTAATTTATCATTTTAATAATAATGATTATTTTTGTTTTTGTTTCTCATTTTTTCAAGAACATTTTTACTCTGAAATCACACAGAAGAACACACTTCACACACATTATTGTTACACACTGTTTACAGAGCGTGTAAGAGGGATAGAGATAAAGAAGTAAATTATATATATATGAAAAAAAAACTAAACTTATATTATTAAAAATAAAATACGATATGATAAATAATATTTAATAATAAACCTTAGATTAGAGTTCTTTATAAGGCAACAAAAAGCAAACAAAAAATATATATTATATATTAAAAATAATATTAAACAAAAAAAAATAATAAAAACATTTACTAGAATCTTCCATTAGCAATTATTTTTTATTGTTTTATTCTCCTCATAAACAAAATATAATAAATAAACGAGTAAAAAAAAATAAAAAAAAAAAACTCAATGTAATTATCATGTAGGCAATAACTAAACAAAAATAGAAATTCATAGAAATATTAAAATAACAAAAAAAAAATACGAAGAAAAACAACCTCACGTCCTTTTTATCATGAATTCCATCAACAAAAATTTAAATACAAAAAAACTAATATTAATGTAATTAATAAAGAAAAAGAAGGGAAAAATCAAATCAAAAAAGAGAATGAAACTAATAAGAAAGTAAATTTAAAAAAAAAATTAATATTAAGTAAATAAGAGACATTTTGTGAAAATGTTCTCTCTAAAAAAATAATTAAACAAAAATATATATAAAAATTGCGCCTCTCTAGAGGCGTAGTAAAACGGACTGATCAATTCTCTGTTCGAGTCGAACTTTTAGAATCATTATCAAAACAGAAAATATTATTATAATTATAATTTCTTAGATTTAAATATTTTATTATTAGTTTTTATGTTATTTTTTTCTTCCCCTCATTGAAAAAAATTATCTATAGAAACAACATTAAATATATATATAGATATATATATATACAATATACATACATACACAAAACTATGTAATAGATTTTAAACAATAAAACAGATTTTATCTTATTTTTTCCTCCTCATTGATATTAATTTACTCGAAAATAATGTTTTTTTTTATTTCTTTAAAATTATATTTACAAAAAATGGGGATTTATGATTAACACAACATACACAAAAAACACATAATATATATGTATGCATATATCACAGAAATATAAACAAAAACAACAACAAAAAAGAAAGATAAGTTTTACTTACCATTTACCATGAATGTGTCTATATTATATTATTATATATAATTTTTTTTGTTTATGAAATTAGAAAAATAAATAAAACTCGTTAATGCAATTTTCTTGAGTTTAAATTGTAAATTAATTGTTGTGTTTGTTATTTAAAAAGGTATACAGTATACATTAATTATTTTGTTCAAGGAAAATGCATATCTTCGGATGGTTAATACCTACAGTACATACACATCAATGTTATAACTAGATTACTTGTCACTGTGATCAATGGTTGATTTGGGAAGACAAACTTTTATTTTCCATTGGCATCAAAAGGAGTGGACCACTCGGAAAAAACAGGATCCAGTAAAATTTAATGGAACTCGGAAGGTACAGAAAGAGGAAGGGAAATTTTGTGAAAATATTCAAGCGAACTTTTACTGCAGGGCTGCACCGCAGATGAGATTTTCGAACATGTCATTTTCTGTGGAATATAAAATTATACGTTTTTTTATTAAAAGTATAATTTGGCACTTGTACTGTTCTTCCACTCAACGTCATCTTTATTTATTGAATTTACAAATATTAACATTAATTTCAAAAAAAATATATATGGATTCTGATTTGTGTAATTGCAGATTTATTAGAATTTGTGTATGGGAACACAAACGTAAAAATCGGACCCATATTTACTTCCAGTCTTCTCATTGTCAGATGTTTGAAAAAATTTGATAGTGTTGTTTCCCGTATGTTTTTTTCTGTTATTTGTTAATAGTATTTAATTACTTAATTTTTCCGATTTTGTTGTTATATAAAAAATAAAACATTTCCATCGACTCATAATATACATACAATACATATACATATATGGTCTTATTTATAAACGTTGTCTAACTTTAGACAACTGTCCAACTTTGGAAAATGTGTTCAAAAACCTTGTTTATTGTTGTCTTATAGCTGCCTAACTTAGACACAAGAGAAGATTGTCTTAACCGAGAATAATGTTATTTTTATTAAATAAAGCATATTTCCACCAATTTGAAAATAGTTAGACAGTGTCTAAGTTCAGCAAAATCTAATAAATACGACTGATACTTTCTCTCAATCTGTCACCTAGACACTTAGCTCTCTCAAACCTTTAGTCCTTCTGTTAATTGGATTAAAATTTTGATTATATTTTGTACGAAGTTAAAATTTTACGTTTCCAAGTTCATGAATAGTGTTAAAAATTATACTTTGGATAAAATTTAACCGCTATTTTAATTCAATTCACACGGCCTTAGAAGATAAATATAAGGAAATGTCATTTTACGAAAAACGGCGGCTTCTTTTGCAATAGGTGTTTTTTTTTTTTCGTTCCCCAAACAAATTTACATTTAAAATGCAACAACAACTAATCACCTGCGGGCTTAGCTTACATCGGCTTCAAATGATAATTTTTTTTAATTTATGTTTTTTTATCTCGAGCACATTTAGATGAATAAAAATTCCCGATACTTAAAATAGATACAATTTTTAGAGAAATAGGTGCATATTATATAACATATTCAATTTAAAACGTACGAAATCTTTTTAAATGTAACGAAATATTGCCTGATATTTAGAACCAGTTTGTGCAAAGCTGATCATCCTTAATCAAGGTTTATTACAACAACTGGTAAATCCTCGAATGTGCATCTTTACCAAAATGAAAATAATTCTGGCAGCACTGATTTTATGAAAATCAATTTCTTGGTACTACTGATTAATATACAATTGTGAATGCAACTATAATTTCCTAGAAAAAGAAATGTAAACTGTGAATGCACCTGATTGTCATTTTTGCAAATGACATTTCTCGTCGACGTTTTGTTTTTAACTTGAAAACTGCTGTTTTAAGATTTTCTCTTCATTGCTTGCAACAAAATAGATGTTTCATTGATAAAAATCAACAAAAAATCTTAAATTTATAGTAATAAAAACTAGAATAATCATGATTAAGGCGATTTTAGTATTCAACAATCATGGAAAACCTAGGCTATCAAAGTTCTATCAATATTTTGTAAGTTAAAGCAAATTTTGTTTTTCATCCTTTTTCATTATACATTTCAATTTATCGATTTTATTTTATAATAATAAAATGATGGTCTAAAACATATATGTAATTCTCAGAACGAAGACATGCAACAACAGATAATAAAAGAAACATTTCAACTGGTGTCGAAACGCGATGATAATGTTTGCAACTTTTTAGAAGGCGGAAGGTAAATTAACTTTGCGATAACCTAATGCCCTAAGAATTTGATAGCTAGAAATTTTTTTAAAATTTTTATTTACATAAACATTTCAGTTTGATTGGGGGCTCAGACTATAAGCTTATCTACAGGCACTACGCCACGCTTTATTTTGTTTTCTGTGTTGATTCATCCGAAAGCGAGCTGGGCATCTTGGACCTGATTCAAGTGTTCGTCGAAACACTCGACAAATGCTTTGAAAATGTATGCGAACTTGATTTGATATTCCACGCTGATGCCGTGCATCATATTCTTGCCGAGTTGGTAATGGGCGGAATGGTGCTGCAAACAAATATGTCTGATATTTTAGCAAGGATAGAAGAACAAAATAAATTGGTCAAACAAGAGGTAAGTTAAACAGCTCGATTAGTAGTTTTAATATTTTACTGGGAATAGCAAAGAATTTCAACTTTAAAGTAAAAATAACATATACAAATCATACGTGGACATCTCATACAAGTTTTATAACACTAAATTAGCCCTAACATCCTAGGCCTCTTGTTGTTTTAATGATTTCCATCGTATCTTGTGACTCGCAGTTGCACTTGTAGCAGAATATCCAACATAAAAGTATTCTAAATACTCTAGTGGAAATCTTTGCCAAATTTAATGATGATGTTAAGGTAGAACTTCGATAGAACTTAAGCTAATGTCATAAACCAATACAAAGTAGCTTTCAGATTTCATAATGCACTTAAATGAAAGGAATCAATTATCTCTTTTTATCTTCCAATTGTCAATTTAATGAAAGTAAAAGTGAAAGAAACTGGACGAAATATATGAAATCAAATTTCTCCTCTAGGAAATTATTTAAAAATGTACCGACGTGACGCACGATGAATATGACTTTTTTGTACTTACCAGGGTATCAAAATTAATACAAACTGCTCTAAAGCCAAAAAAAACATCAATTTTGAACAGATGGAACCAAAAACTAACGCAAATTACAAAATAGAGGTTTTTTGAACTTCAGAAAACGAACGTAGTAAGTCTGATATAATGACCTATGAAATTTCACAACTTTGAATTTGAGCCATGAATTTTGGGACACACAGGGTTGTTATAATAAAAAAAAAATTAGTCCTTCATACAAAAATAAAATTAAAAAAATTAATATTTAATTTTGTTTGCAGGCTGGCTTATCAGCAGCACCCGCCAGAGCAGTAAGTGCCGTTAAAAGTATGAACATTCCACAACAGATCAAAGACATCAAACTCCCAGATTTGCCTCAAGCCATTAAAGACTTGAAATTCTGACCGGGCCACACTGGCTTCGATAATGTAGTCCTCCATCGCTTTGCGTCCTCCTCACAAAATGTGTATTTGCCAATCGATTCGAACATCTCATCGTCGGCATTCAATTATGATTACTATCAATCTCAGACCCCGATGGACAATGAGAAATCAATATCCTCATCGGCAATGTCGTCGCAAATAAAGAAGACCTCATCCGGGCCATCCAAATCGAATTCGCATCCATTGGGTTTCTTCGATTCAAATGAACAAAGTGAACCATTGCGTTCTTTATCGTCCGATTTCACCTCTCATCAGTCGTCATCACATCAGGATAACAATAATCCATTGTCAATTTTGGGAATGAATAACACCAATGCCGATGGCACAAACTTCTACAAAAAGTACACATAAAATAAAAATAAAATCTCACAGCCAAAGGAGGAGGATTCTTTTTTTATTTCGGTTTTCATTGCATTAATATACTTTATTACTTTATGACATAAATAGAAGCTGAAAGCTTTTTAAATTTAAGAAATTTAAACAAGAATTAAAAAAAAATATAGAAGACATATTTATATATATAAATCTAACAGTTGAAAATTGTTTTTTTTTTGTTTTTAGTTTTCCAATGCTTAGATAATGGTTTGCTTGATAAGACCACGCTCATGGATGAGCTCGATTATTTTATCTGCGATACTTTTTATTTATTTATTTATTTGTTTTATCTCGGAGATTTTTTCCATACTGCTCGTCAGAGAATTCTCCGGGCTTAACTTAAGCACACAGAAAAACTATTGCTGGCGTGAATTATATTTATTATCGATAGTTTATATAAAAACTCCATTTTGTTTCTGTGATGGTGTCGCTATAATCCTCGTGGTCGTTTTTTGTGCAATTCTCCCCGGGCTTGAAAAAAACGCCTATTATTATTTCTAAATTTTCTTATATGCCGCCTTCGTGTAAATGGTCTAAAATCTGGCAGTATTTTTGTCATAAGAACCTTAAAAATGCAAATGATTTTTTCTATTATACTGATATCGTGTTAATAATTCGGTTGGCTGGTTACATTTTAAAAACTAGCACAAAATACAAATAAAATTTCTGCCAGAAAACATTTATTTTGTATGTAGTTTTCAACTGAAAGTCCCGAAGCATCCGTAATCAAAAAGAAGACTTCTGAAACCATTAGTAGCACAAAAATTATTTTCTGAACATTCTTCAAAAATTTCAAGTGGGAATCTACTCAAGAAGCTAATGGCGTTAGGTCTAGTTTCATATTATGTTTAATTGACTACCTACTAATTTGTCAAAATGAGTGTGCTGGTGGTGGCACACTAATGACTGATCAAGCTCAAGCGTAAAAATAAACTGTAATGCAACTTCATGTTTTTGTAACTTTTCATTTTATTTCAAAACAATAAATATTTTCTTTAATTACAAACAAATAAAGGTAGGAATATACGTAGATAGAAGTACTATAAGTTATCAACTTATTTCTATTGACGATTAACAAATAAAAAAAAAGTTATACTTTAAAATTGGGTTTCAGAATGAATAAATGATCAAGTGAAAAATAAAAATAAAACGATGTTTTCTTTCCTTAGGCCATGTATTTAATTTTTATTGCTAACGGAGTATATACATAATTTACTCAGAATCTTCAAAAATTAAGCTAGAAATTTTATAGTCAACACGGCCTAACAACTTTACTGCGTTTCCAACCTTAAATGATGTAAGTGTAACGTTATCATTAATAATAAAACTTATACACACCCTGTACACCGGCTGTCAGTTGAACCAAAGAAATTCTTAACGAAACCCGCCCAAGTGGTGTTTTCAATTCAACTCCGCGTAGCGGCTCTCTAATTTTGAATTTCCCAATAAATTAATTAAATTTAACATCAATAAAGTGCACGTGCAATAAACAATTTAATTCCTATCAAGTGTTTAACAAAAAAATCTACAAAAACATACAACTATCAAAATAATTAAAAAAAAAAAAAATCTCCCACTATTCTTTTGTCAAATGAACCACTGAACTGTTATCAAATCGTGGATATTTTTTTTTCTACGAAACCAAAAATAAAAGAACACGAAAAACTTTCGATCAAAAAAATTGTTGAGTCGACGTATGAGAAAAATTTTAAACGGACCGGCCAGTCCGAAATTTGCAGAGTGGCAGTGAAGTCACTCAATTCTCGTGAGTTTTCAAACAAGAAAGAAATCAAATTTAAAATGAATTTTTTCTTTGCCCTTTTTGTGTTTTATGTTTTTTGCTATTTGTCCAATTAAATATACAAAATCGTTAATAAATTAACATGCAATTAAATCGGTGAAAAAAAGGAAACGTTTTCCATTTGAGTGTGTGCATCTTGCATCAGTGCAAGAAAAAGAAAATTGAAAAATTTTTTTAGCAAAAAAAAATCAAGTGGAAAGAGAAAAACAAGATATATTCAGTGCTAATTTTGTGATTGTGTGTGTGTGTTATTCACAAAAATCTCCTGAAATAAAGAATTGCAAAAAAAAAAACAGAAAAATTAAACTTAAAATAAAATGCCGTCCGTCACGTTTCTTTCCCTAAAAATTGCAACTTTAAAGAATCTTGCTTTTATTTATGAACAAAGAATGGAACAAAAAATATTTAACTTTGGATATTTTTCTAATTCCTTAATGACGTCATTGGTTTTTGGTCGGTTGAGCTTCAAAAAGAGATTTGAACCAATAAACCGAACCCAATACGAAACGATGGATGAAATCGAATATTTTTGTTAAAATATTTCTCGTCTGTTCATGTTCTTACAAAAAAAAAAAATTACAAGAAAAAAAACGAAAGAAAATTCTGTTGTCAAATGATGAAAGAAGGTAGCGGAGGAGAAGGAGAAAAAAGGGATTTCTTTCAGATTCTCCTTTTCTTTTTCATCATTTTCTTCGTTGTTTGTGGTTTCCCCACAACTTCAACTTTAGTACTTTTAAAGTGAACACCACCACCCGGATTTGGATAAAAAAGAACGTCAAAAAGCCGATGATCGTTGACTTGACACAGCCGCCGTCGTCGTCGTCGCACCGTCATTATCGTTATTTTTCTTTTTTTATATCTTCAACATTTTTTCTGTTTCTTTTTTTTTAGTTTCGAGTGTTGCCAGGTGAATTTTCTTTGAAATAAGTTTGCTTGGAGGAAATAGATTCGATTAAAAAAAAAAAAAACTACTGTTAAGGATATCTAATAAATTCAACGACCTACCCCAAATTTTATTGAGGAAATTATATTCTGAAATTATTTGCAACAACGCAGACCTATGGATTTATAAAAGTGGTTCCAATTAGGATCGAGTTTGACAAATATATTGTACATATGTATCTAATTGTGAGGTTTCCGTTCCTTTTCCCCGCAGGTCCATCTGTTGATAATCGTAAATATTTAAGCACAACATGAGTGGTAAGCTCCACTTATGGCTACTTTTTGAATGAAAGATCGTCGGAGTTGGGATATGAGTTTGTATGTGCCTGAATTAGTTGTGGTGATAGAATTAGAAGTTTAACAATATTTCATCCTTAAAGTCAAAATACACAAAAATTTCCTGTACAAAAACAGATTTTTGGCGTATTTTACTCTTTTATGAGGGCGCTCACCTGAGACAAAAATAAAACAATAATCTATTTAGGTACGGAAACACGAAGATTACATATATTTACAGTACGGTAACTGACCTATTTCAACATTTTATTGTTATCTCAACGATTTCCGCTAATCTCAAAAATATATTTTCCAACAAAAATGTCTTACGTTTTTCTGTCAAACCAAACTCATATTCAATAGCTAGTTTCAAAATTCACTGTCGGCTTGTGACCCATTAATCCTAAATAATTAATTTTATTAAATATATAATTTTATATATAAATTTAGCTTAACTAGGACTAGATATTCTTCTCACAGACACACATATTTTAGATCTGCAACTAAATCTTCTTTATAGATAAAAAAAATAACAGGTGCAATGTATATTAACCTTTTGTTGTGAAAATAAAATACATAACACCTCAGAACCTGTTCCTTAAATCACATAATAATTGTTGCATTTTTTGAAACCCAGTTTGAAAAGTTCTAAAAAGTCATGGTTGACATTTAAAATAAATAAATAAAACGTTCGAAACAGAAGTTTATACTATAGGTATTATATAGTTTTGATCACTGTACCTTGGAAATTTCGTTGTTATATCTGCAAATATATTTTTACAAATTCAGAAAGTTGATGCGAATGATCATGATTCTGCAAATCAATTCAACACAAAAGAAGAATTTGGTACTTTGCAGCATACAAATCTCTTATTACCTACTTATTTCATTTGTCTTTAAGAATTTTTAATTGAATAACAAGACACCTAGAGGATCGTGGATACCTGCCTAGTTTTTTTTTAAATCTGTGTTAACCAAATCGGCATAAAATCAACTTTTTTACCACAAAAGATTCATATTTAAGTTCACTGAATGTATGTACCTATGTACCTACCTATCTAAGAAAAAAAAAAGTTAAAGTTAAATTTCCAATGTTATTGTTTAATTTCAAATATTTCTCAAAGATAATCATTAGGCCTTAAGTATGTACCTACTAGGTTCGTTCAACCAAAATTATAAAACTAAGAAACAAATTGAAACAGTTGCTATAAAAGAAGACCTAGACGGTCTTTAAAAAATTATTATCGCTACTGAATTATAGTTCTGTCCATCCAATCCCGTATGGGCTTGCAAAATAACTCGTGATAAAAAACGATCGATAAAGGTGTGATAGAAAAAGCAGCTAACTTGAAAACTTCATGTTTTCGACGGTTGCTCTTTCTAGCTAGCTTTCTATCTTCTGAAATACACAATTATTGCCCTTAACGAGATTAAATTACTTTTTAATTTTAAATTAATAATTTTTTACTTACAATTTTTACTAATTTCCATTGTTTCGTGACAATATCTTATACGTGAACAGACGAAATTTTAAAGCGCAGTTTTATCGCATGGCATTGGTTTGCGTTTATTTCATTGGATACCTATGTAGGTATGTTAATTTGAAATAATACTCGGGCAGAAAATTGATCGATTTTAAACAAACCAAAATTTTCTTGCCAACGGATACATAAATAGCGTCATATGTATATCTTTCGTGTGCCTATATGTATGCACATATCTATGTGTGTTAATGTATCGGTTAGATGCCTTTTACATTACATCACTAATAACTAAGATAAGGTTATTGGCATTGAAGTGGCTGCTAGAAAGAATGCTGATTCCATAGCATTATACCGCAATAATTGGAGACTTCCTCATAAACCTTAAACCATAGTAATATGGAGGATCTTATGAAGCGAACGCAACTTCTTAAATCCAATACCCAACTACCTCTACAAATGAGTATCTATAATAACATAACCTTGGTTCAATAAATTATACGACTCCAAATATTATGTATAGGTATAGGTATGGGAAAATCAAACTGAAATATTTCACTTAAAGCTTATATAAGCTTAACATTCAAGCAAGCTCGTAAAACCCACATAATCCTCTGTAATATCTAACGAACCTCGTTGTCACACTCCATCCTCAGACTCCTCTCTATACCACAAACTCTGGCAATACTGCATTGTGACTGTCTCGATGTTGTTTCCCCTGCCTTTCTCTTCATGCTCACATCACTGAATCCCTTTTTTTGTAATTACCACGTTAATTTCTTTTCAATTTTTTAATTTCATTTCAATTATAGAATTTATAGATTCATTTCAGTATCTCTCTTCTAGTTCTGCTTGTCGTGTTTGATTTCGTTTCAATTTGGCTCACTCGACTTATCAATTGGATTTTATTTTTGCGTTAAAAAGGGATGTGATACCAAAAATTAAAAAAAAAAGATAAAAAAAGAGAAGAAGAAACACTCAACTTTTTTGTTTTATTTGGTTTTATGGTTTAAAGAGTTTAATTTTTGTATTTATTTATTTTTCCAATCTTCCATTCTGCTGAATCCCTCGCCGATTAAGATGTGGGTATTGTTGAAGTTAATGTGATAATGTAGCCTAAATATGAATGAACAAAGAATCCAACATTTCAATCGGTCGGAATATTTTTTTCTTTTTTTTTTAATCATATAAATTTATCATTAATAATAAAAAAAAAAAAACACAACACAAAAAGGGCGAAAAAGATTAAACATTTTTTCGATAACAAATAATTTAATAAATAATTTTTTTTTTCTTTATTTCTTATAAAAGTTGAAACAAAAAATATATATTAAAATAAATTAAAGGAAATTAAGTAAAAAATTGTGTGCGCTGTGAGTGATTAATTATTACACACAATTTTAAATCAAACTTTAGTTAAGTTTATCGTTTTTAAAACAACAACAACTAAAACAACAACAAACCGGTGTCTCTTCGGTTCCAGTGTGTGTATACAAATTAAAATACAAAAAAAAAAAAAAACAAAACAAATTAAATAATTCAGGAATAAACAGCGGAGACAACAAACAAAAAAAACCAAACCAACAATGGGAGATGAAATTAGTGATCGCAACGATCCCGAATTAAAATATCTATCGGTTGAACGGAATCAATTTAATGATCCAGCAACACAGGCGGAATGGACACAGAAACGTTTGGTTTGGGTGCCCAATGGAAACCAGGTTTGTGACTAATATGCCTCTTTTTTTTTGCTTTGCTTTTCTTCTTTTTTTTTGTATACCTATCTCAAATAGTTCATGCCAGTTCTTTCATTAAATTTGAATTTGTAGACGTTACAAAAGGTAAAATACAAACTGACAGCGATACAGGAACAAAAAAAAAAGTCAAAACCACACAATATACGCGATTATGTCGAAGCCGATGATGTTGATGATGATGATGGGGGCGTCCGTCGTAGACATAGTCGTCGCCGTCGACGTTGTCGTTATCATTGAGTAGAGCAGAGTAAAGTAAAACAAAGATTTTTCACTCCACAATACAAAAATTTCTCTTTTTTTTTTTGTTGTTGTTTAGTATTCTTTTGGTGATGGAGGAACTGTTGTTAGGTTGGGTTGGGTTAAGAAGATAAATTTGTAAGCAAATGGATTGAGTATTGTGTATAGTTTATATTTTTGCTGTATCTGTCTAGATATTATACTCATTTGTCGTAGTAGTACTATTCTACAACCGAAACTACAAGTGGAAATATTTTCCAATTCGAATAAAAAGGAGACAAGAAATTTGTAGGTAGGTAGGTACTCAGGAAAAAAAAATAACAAACCACTAACGATAAAAGCTGTTGATATAAAATAGAATGAACAAATTTGAAAACACCTCTTTTTTAATGATTCATAAAAACCAAGCAGTTTTATCTAGTTTGTTGAAGTACGTAGGTACCTGGTAATGGTACCTTTGTAGGTACGAGTGAGTATTTTTTCATATAAAGCAATTAATGGTCGAATTTGTGTGGTTTACTTAAAGTATCTAGGTAGGTATTTGTTGGATTTAAAACACCGTAATTGTTTTTTTTTTTTTGCGAGCAACGAAACGTTTATAGAATTGCTAATTTTTAGAAATTCGCCTGATGAGTTGGAGTGTAAAATAACAATAGGTAGAAATTTTATTTTCCAACGAAACTGACGGGTTAAGCAAATATAACAAACTAAGAAATTCATTGAAGTTTATTTATTGCCATTTTAAAACTGTTTCTAAATTAAAGGTAAGTTTAATTAAATTTTCTGAGATTTATTTTAAAGTTCTTGTGTTGTGTCATATCAATACAATACTTGAAGCTTACTTCAGCGATGTGGTTTATTTTAAAAATTCGATCTAGTCGATTTAAAAAAAAAGCGGAGATACCTAGTCAATTTACAATAACAGGATTCCAAAGTATCATAGACGCAGACTTGTTTGACGAATAGCAAGTCTATTGTTAAACTTTTGGTAAGCTACCACCAACATTTTATAGGCTGGAGTTGAAATTGTTTGTCACACTAACATCATCGTTTCGTTTGTAGGTTTTTAACAGAAAAATTGTTTTTACCAATTATCAAAATATGTAGGTAGGTACTAAACTTTATAGTTAATGTAGAAATTAAAAATTTCAATTTAATTAAGCGTTTTGCCATGGTACCAGCATTAGAAGGGACAATCATTTTTACACGAGTTATAAATCACAAACAATGGCTGCTCGGCCATTTTTTAGGAGGTATAGGTACATGCTTTACAATGAAATAACACACATACAAATAGAAATGATTTGGCAGATGGGCTAGCTACAATTTTCTTCAAATCCAGCAGCTGAAACCATGTATCGACAATTAATACCTTCTGCACACGAAGCATCTCGTCATAGATTGTTTGTGGCTTGAGTGCAGTTTGTGAGTTGCTAACGTGTGTTTCAATAGACAACCGCATTCGAAGCGTAAGTTGCACTTATTCTTCGCAGCACAGCTACAAGCTACAAATCGCTTGCCGTAATGCAGTGTTAGTCCCTAGGCGTATTTTAGTAAAAATTCAATGTCAATACATCCCAAAATTATGTGGAAATGTTCAGTATTTTTGCCATGACGTGAAGATTCGTATGCAGAAGTTTAGTCGTTGTGGAATCTTTGCTGCATGTTGAAGTTGTTAAATTTTTTGCTACCGCAAAATATTTTATCAGCTTGAGCAAAATAATAATTTCAAAATTATTTTTTGTCAGAGAAATATCTATCTTTTACCAACAGTCTTTTTTTTTTAATAATTTAATTTTTGTCAATGTGAGAGATAATTCTTGAGTCATAATCAGTTCAACTTCCTTGCAAATTGTGGTTATTTGAACAAAATGATAAAAGATATTTTTTTTTCTCTGAAAAATTAAAATTTTTTTGACAAAGGCTGGAAGTCTATGTGCACAAATGCTACACTGTTATATTGTATAACTGTTATAAAATGTTATAATGTATACTGTGTATAAAAGCTAAAAAATTAAATTAAATTATTCTGCTCAATCATAAGAGTTTTTAATGCTAAACAAATTGTTACGCGATACAATGGAAGTAAAATATGTTTTTAACAACCTTCTTCCATTCATGGAAAATGACGACGACGTTTTTAGGTTAATTCACAGAGTCGATCAGACCCAACCACTACACTTCTTAACGTCTACACAAGCTTTGGTCCTTCGACTTGGTTTCATGTTTTAAGACGAAATAGTGCCAAGTAGGTACATACGTATGTATATACTCATTATGTACATAGTTGGGTATAGCTCCCAACCAACCACCCTAAAATCTATTGTGCTAGTCAAAAGATGACTTGGAAGGTTGCCAAATATTCTTACAACTTATTAACAAAATCACTGCTGCCCAAGTTATATAGGTATGTACATTTATACATACAAGCAGTGCAGATGAAGCAGCCTATAGGCTGTTAGCTGTAGAAGCAGCAATAGTTCCTTATTTGCAACAACAAAAGCGACGACGACGTCGGAACGTTATCGTTCTATCCTCGACGTTGATCGTTGTGTACAATATTAAAGAAGTGGATGAAGAAGAAGTTTTGACGGAATGTCAATGAACCCAAGTGCAGCAGCTTAAGCAGCAGCCGCACCATCACCACCAGCATCCGTCCGCCACCGTATTATCACCCACCCAAAACATACAATGGGAACCAGAACCCAGTCAACTTTTTAAATACCCTCTTCTTTCTGCTGCATCTCTTCTTGGCTTTATGTGACATTCATTTCATACAACCAGTGAGTGTTTATCCAACTGCCATGTATGCTTATTGGGTGCTTGACAAGCTTCTTGCCTTCCAGGCAAGCAGAAAGGCAATGTAAAATTCTTGTTTTTATACTTGCATTTTGTATTGCAAGTTCCTTATGTGTGTAATATTTTCACTAAAAAAAAAAGAATCCAAATTAAACGGTTTTTGCTCATTGTTGGATGACTTTTTTTTGTGTCGTGTTGTTATTTTTATTGCTCTGTAATCCAAAAACATGCAAAGCTGTTTTTAAAAATGATAAGCTAATTATACCAGTTGCTCTAATTTCAAGCTGTTTAATATTCCTTTTCGAAATAAAGAACACACACACACACACCAGACCCGAGTGGGCTATAGATACAGCTATGGCCAAAATAATAAGAACACTCAACACGATTGGCTACTTTTATTTGATGTTACGTTTGTTTTGTGTTGAATGAATATTTTATAATTTTAGAAGATAGTTTAGTATGTTAACTTTAAATTCCAACCGTTATTACAGGGTAATATCAACTTATTTATTATTTTCAACCGAAAATTATTAATATAATATAAAAAAACCTGGTCATAAAAATAAGAACACTTTGACAAAATAGTAAATAAATACCGTTTTAATATTTTTTAAATTTTTTTTTTAATTTTTTTTTTCATTAAATTACTTAGTACTTAGTTTTAAATCCTTTATTTAAAATGACTGAGGTCGTTCGACGACTCATAGAGTCCACCAATCTTTGGTATATTTCAGGTGGGATTGAATACCAAACTTCCTGAACAAACTTCCACAAATCCGATTTGTTTGATGGATGCCGCTTGCTTATTTCAATTTTGAGGTAGTTCCACAAGTTTTCAATCGGATTCAAATCCGGAGACTGTGAGGGCCACGACAAAACATCAATTCCATTTTCTTCAAACCATCTTTTTGTTACTTTTGCCGAGTGCTTGGGGTCGTTATCCTGCTGGAATCGCCACTTTAAGGGCATATTTTCTTCGGCCCATGGTAGCATTGTATCTCTTAAAATCCCGACATAAGTTTCCTTGGTCATTATTCCATCAATGAGAAATACTGGACCTATTCCCCACCAAGAAAAACAACCCCATATCATCAGACTTCCACCTCCATGTTTCACAGTCGGCTTGGTGTATCGTGGATTGTACGCTTCACCTTTTGGGCGACGAACAAAATGTTTCCCATCCATTCCAAATAGATTGATTTTTGTTTCGTCACTCCACAACACATTTCGCCATTGTTTTACCTCTTTCAATGGATCATAGGGCATGTGAAACATTTTGGCAAAAGCCAGGCGCTTCTTCATATGACCTGGTTTTAATAAGGGAACCTTTCTTGGCGATCGAGCTGGTAATTTTGACTCAAGCAAAACTCTCCGGATTGTCCTGGAACTTACTGCCACAGCAGTCTCATGTGTTAGGTCACGCGACGACATAAAAGGATTTTCCTTAGCTTTTCTTACCAAGGCCCTTTTGTCTTTTTCTGACAATTTTGATGGGCGACCTCTAGTTTCAATAGTTTTTCTTGGTCGTATCGCTTGAAAAACCATTGTAGAGGAGCATTTGACTATTTTGGCAATGCTCCGAATTGACTCACCCTGCTCGCGCAACACCAAAATAGCTTGACGCTGAGATTCCGAGCAATGCTTATTTTTTCCCATAACGTTCTTCAATAAAATAAAATTATTTTAGTTATAAGTAGTTAAATAATAGAACTTTATTATTTACCTATTTTTTTTGCTGTGAAATCTAAATTGCAAAACTTTTAAACTTTTTTCTTGACTGTTCTTATTTTTTTGGCCAAACAGATATAGCACCGTGAACAAATGAATTGCAACTGATCGCATTGTTCTTTGTTTTAATCAATAAAAAATATATATAACTAAAGAGAATATAAAGAACAGTTATCTTACAACGATTTTTGTTTACTTCTCTAAAATTAAATCGTTGCTTTTTGTTGTTTCATTCACGTTGTAACTGTTCTTATTATTTTGGCCATAGCTGTATATAATCATTCTTTAATGACGCTCTGAGTGAATATAGATTACACCTTTGTGGTTGTTGATGCGTTTTTGGTTAGCGACGGAAAGAAATGTCTGGCATACCCACACCCTCGACTTCAAAAAACAAAAACAACTACAACAACTAGAATTAACATGCAAAACTAAAAATTTATCTTTTGAATTTGGTACGAAAGTTATAACCTTATTTGAAGTGCGGCACAAAGTCCACCTATTGGCATAGAACCAGTTTTGGAAAAACGCAAAAAAAAAAAAAATAATAACCGTGACTTGTTTTTTGTTCGGTGTTTGTTCTGTATTACCGTTGTTTTGGTTTTTTTTTTTTTTTTAAGTTTATCACCTTTCAATGGGTCTTTGAACTTTTGTAATATTTTTGCTTGTAAATCTTTTTTGAAGTTTTGTAAAAATGAGTGCAAATCAAAATTCACGTAAAGATGATAATGCATCGAAGAGTCAATGAACGGCGGCGCTACAGTTGAAGTCGGATGAATATTAACGAGTTTTATTAACGTATCCTTCTTTGTTTGATTCAAATCTGGTTATATGGGAAGTCATTATCAGTCGCTAACTTTTGTATTTTTAATAAATAGGTAATTTGATTAAGCGTTTTGGATAAGCCAACCTATTGAGTCATTTTAATTTATTAAGGGCGTGTGCCAACTGTTAAATGTGCTTTTTTTATTGTTTGACAACCGTGAAGTGGATAAATACGTAAAAACGTCAAAAAATAAGCTTAAATTACTTCATTTTAAAATTATTTAAAGTGCCCACACTACCATGTGAGACAATTTTGTTTGACCCCTTACGTACAGTTTTGGGAAACTTGTTGAAAAAAATGGCAAACAAGCAATTTTAAGGATTTTACCATACCTGCCACCATCATGCGAGAAAAATTTAAATTAGTTTGTGAACACTTTATTTACATGGCTGGAAATAAAAATAGTGATGCCAAAACAAAATAATTTTCAAGTTTAAACAAAAACTGACAGCATATTATTTGCTCAAACATTCGGCAGCTTTGTTTGCTAACCTTATCGAAAACTGGTACAAATGGTATAAAACTCAATTTTTTATGCAATTTCATCGATTGATTGATTGATATAATTTTTGGTGGTTTTAAAATTGCGCCAATATATGGGAAAATGTGCAATTTAGTAAATAGATTGTTTTTTTGTGAGTAGGATTATGGGAAGTACAAAGTTTTGTCGATAAAATGAAAGGCACTTTAATGTTACCAGAGATGCTCCGCGAGGTGCAGTACCTCTGCAAAAATAATTTGAAAAAGACTGGAGTAGAATCCGAACCTCCCGACCTAAGGGTTTCGCACTAACCATTACGTCAAGAAATAACTTAACTCTGGATTAACTAAAGAGATAATTTTATCGAATCATGTTTTGATGTATATTAATTTATCTTGATCATTCAGCTCAGATGATCAAACTTAATTGTTTCAATTTAAGAGTGGGCAATTTGGGCAAATGAGAAATTTAAAATACGAGACAAGACTAAATATATAATATTAACTCTCATTTCATTTCAATTTCTCTCTTCTCGTCTTTGTTTTGTTTTCTTTTTTTTAAGTTTTGAAATTCCAATCAAAATAACTTCTCTTTCAATTAATTCTGTAACAAAAACTTTCAATTAACTTTGACACACTCTTGGGAAAACTCACTGACATTTAATTGAAATTTGTCCCAGCTTTTTTTTTTTGCAGTTTTATTACCACCTCTGCAAACAATTTATTTCTTCTCCTCTTACCTAAATTGAACCACGAATTACTCTTAAAGCAAAAATAACAACATCAAAGTAAACAATACCGGCAGCAGCAAAAGCGGCACTAACTTATAAATTTGTAACGTTAATAAAAATTGACATCAACGAGGTAGGAACATAGATAGGCACAACAACTTTGAATTTGGAATTAAACAACAACAAAAAAAAATGTAAAGCAATGCAAAATGTAAAAAAAAACTAAAACAGAAAAAATTGGAAAAAAATACATGACACAAAGTGGTGGTGGAAAGGTAAAAACTCAAAAGTGGAACATGTGGGCGTGTTCCACTTCCTTACTCAGTCAGTCAATCGAACTACATGTCTCTCTTTGTATTTGAAATTATAATTTTTATAAAATAAAAGAAGGCAACAAAAAAGATAGTACAGCATAATTCAGTAGAATAAGGGGAGAT
The DNA here is from genome assembly GCA_951394125.1 of Epistrophe eligans. Lineage (NCBI taxonomy): Eukaryota > Metazoa > Arthropoda > Insecta > Diptera > Syrphidae > Epistrophe > Epistrophe eligans. The sequence goes on from OX596030.1 coordinate 75,625,288, forward strand.
ACAAGTTTCTGTTACAGTAGCACATTCAACTAACTTCAATACACATATGTATGTGCCTATTATGTAGGTATAATGTGAGCCTCGAGTATGCAAAGTATTTTTGTTTATATTTTTATTTTATAATAAAAAAAAATATTTGTTTTGCCTCTGTCCTCAAAAAGACACAAGAAAATGTATTTCCATTAAATGTAGAAAATATCTAGATATGTACACATAGGTTAGATGAGAACATTGCAAAAGAATTCGATTTTCTTCAACCTACTACGGTTGATAGACGTAAAAAAATTGTTATGGAATTAAACAGAACTAATTCCTCAATGATGAGATATTTATCTGTTGTAAAATATAGTGGTTTTTTGCTACAAATTTCTATTAATAAAACATTAAAAAATACTTTAAGTTTTACGTAGATATAAAATCAATTAATCAATCAGTTGTAATAATTGTGACTGTTGAAAATAGGCAATCATACATGAACTCAATTAAAAAAAAAAAAAAAATAACATAAAAACTTATCGAAATATTATATTATTTGCAGCGGATTATTAATTTAAGTATACCTACATACATATTTTCCATAAAATACACCATTAATGAATACAAATAACTTATATATGTATGTCAACCAAAACATAGACGGCTACTTGATACAAAGCTATAAATTTATTCAACAACAATAAAATAACTACATATTTAAATTTAAAGAATTTACAATTTCAGTATTTGAATCATGTTTTCTTAAACAATATAACACAAATAAAAATATAAATTAAAACTTTACGGAAGATTGTTGCAAAAATATAAAAAGAACCCGGCATTGATAACTCAATCATCTTTGATAGTGTGTCAGCTATCATTAGCGACATTAACTATTCCAAACCACCTGCTGCATCATGTGTTTTTCCCGGTAATGTTAACTTTTCTTTTCTTTTTTTTATTTAGTTTAGTTTAGTATATTCTGCATTATTAGACTTTGAAAAATGTTTATTTAGCGCTTATTGTTTTCCTTCATATCTTATGATATCTGTGACAGCAACTGTGTTGTGGTGAATACAATATTATATTCACCGGTTTGGAATGTTATCTACAAATAATTACCTATACAAGTTATCTTTATCAATTTCCTGCAAATAAAAGAAATACAAATTAAAAAAAAAACATAAAAGAGTAATATTTAAATATAGATGTGACAAAATTTTGTTTTGCAATTTTTAATACATAAGCGCAAAATTAGAAAGATAAAATGGCTTTAACATCGTACTAAATCGTTTAAAATTTTACGCTATAGAAATTAAATAGGAATAGTAGTGAATCAAAGAAATTCAAACAATAAAATAAGACTTTTTAAATACGTGCTTTTGAGCGAGAGGTGTAGGCCCTCATTGTAGATAACTAACAAAAACCTCATTACAAATTTCAAAATTTTAGCGAGAAATATTTATCGATTGTTTACTTTTCCAAAAACTATCTCTTTCTAATTTGAGGGAAAACAATGCAATACAAACAAATATACTTACGTATATACAACGACAAATCACAATGTTCATACTAGTTGCGCCTTTGAAAAAGTGTTTGTTTTCTTTACAACAACTAGGGCTGTTTTTTTTCTGTTGCTTGTTTCACATTGTCACATTGACGTATGGTGGAATCTCGGAATATGGATTCAATTACTTTAACGTTTTTTTTGTCCTGGTTCCTCCACACCTTTTCTTTTTGATTTTCTGTAAATAAAAGCAAATTCTTTTTATTTATTTTATAAAAGATTGTTATAAAAAAATGCTTATCACAGCCAAATTGAAATTAATTTCTCTGTACAGCTGCTTTTTGACGTTCGTCAGAGTACTGTTTGTTTCAAATGTTTTTTTTTTATTTAATTAGTCTCGCAATTATTGTAATAAGGTTTTGAGAGATTTTTGTATGATTTAATAAAATTCTATGAAAATAAAAAAATAAACGAACCTTAAAAATTGAAACGACTGTCTTATACGTATATACTTTGTTGAAACTAAAGGGGAAAACTTCGAAAATTGACAGGTTCTTTTGTGAATGGCCCAAGTGCGACCAGGAATTCTTCGAAAAAAAAAACTATAAAATCATTGTAACGGATCTCCGGTCACAAGAGGCCTATTCAGAATCAAGCCGGTCAATCTTCCATAGAAAATCTTTATAAGCTTCGAACGTATTAACAAACGTTTCAATAGCTGTGTTCCCAACATTTCTCGTACTAAATCTGGCTTAAATAGTAAATTTGAATAGTGGGGATGAAATGCTTTCAAAGAAAAAGAAAACTGTCAAAATGTCTGGAACGGATTTTGCACCATTTCGGACAAATTTTTAAACGTCATAAAATATACATAGTTGACAATAGAGTTGCTGTAGATTAATGATAATTTTTTTTTTTATTTTCAAGAATCACAACCCAAGAAAATAAAATTTTAGCAAAAAATGAACTTACCTGCTTATATCAAGGTTATAATTAATTAATATATAAAAACAAAAAAATCTTTAATAATGCATTAATTTATAAAACTTAAGCGTGTTTGTCTTCAAAAAATAATATATTTACATATAAGAAATACCCAATTGTCAAATCTAAATTTTCTTATGTAATAGTTTTGCTATTTGACATAATTTTTTTTGTAATTATTAAGATTAGTAAAATAATGAAAAATATGCTTATCTATGAAAACTAAAATAAAAATAAAATTAACACTTGGGCAACCCTTGGTGGCCATTGATATTTGAATGCAACTGACAAATTATGTAATCTGATAGATGTCAACCTAGTATTTGATATTCAGCCTAGAAATAGCCAGAAGGAATTCCTCGGATTTTTTGCGCCAATTTTCCAAATTTCAAATTAGTAAATTCTTACCAAACCAAGGCTATATTTTAAGACTTTTATGTTACAATGAATTTTAAGTTTTAAAGGTTCCAACTAATAAATCAATTTATAAATATGTTTCAAATACAAATTATTATTTTCAACAAAATTTAAATATAAATCAAATTCAATTACAATTTAATTTTCTGCATCGCCACAAAGCAAACGCCTCGCGTCGCGTCACTTCTGTTTGCCATTGACTTTATAACAAAATCAAATATAAAATCCTCTAATAAATTATTATAGATTGTTAAAATGGGTGTGTGGCGCAGTTAAAAATAAAAAGAAATGAAACGTCATGAATGCCGCACCCATCCTGCCATCTATATTCAAGGTGAAAAAGCACACACAAACCGAAATTAGTTATGCTTGTCTGCATATCGAAGCTCTTTCACTGATAAATTTTAATTTAAGAGAAATATTTTTTTTTTATAAATCATTTTGATTACTTACTTAGAATTAAGGCGTATTCACATAGAGACAATATCAGGAAAATCAACGTTTTATTCAGTTGCATTTTTACTTACCTGTCTCAATGTGAAAAACAGCTGATAGTGCCATAAAATTTGCCACAAACATTTGTAAACATTTCATGAAGTTTTCGCCTGTTTGTTCTTTCGAGATCTATTTGTGGGAGTTTGTGTGTGTGGTATTGCTTTTTTGGGACGACCGACATCGCCGATGTGAAAATGTCATTCACATTAATTCCATGACATATCTCCTTCAACACCATTTTGAACACTCCTTAAATAAGTCAAAATGGCAAATTCAAAAGTCGTGCTCAAGTAACTGCCTTATATTTTAAGTTATGGCTTATGTAAAATGTGATACGATTTTCTAATTCAAAATTCTGCGCTTCAGAATGAGTGCGTACAAAAGTTATAAACGATTTATTATAAAATTACATGTTTTTGCTCTTTAAGCTTTCAAAATATTTAATTTCAATCAGCAGCAAATTCATATACCTACACTACATACATGTTTGTATGTAGGTAGATAAAGTGATATTTGAGGCAATACAACTGGTTATAAATATTATTCGTTCCTCTTTAAGTACCCATAATCCGGTCTGAACGTAGCTTTATGTTTTAAATTTATCGCTGATTTTTAACTCATTCAAGGTATAAATAACATTCCAAGCCCGTAAACTTTTTATACATTCCAAAAATCATGACTTGAGGGTGGGTCGACATTTTGGCATGCATTCAGTAAAAGATTAATCTGTCATTGACCTTAAAATTATGCACTTTATGAGCTTGGCAGAAGTGGTTTGAAAATAAAAAAAATAAAAAAAAGATGTTCCTCTTTGGCCAGACTAAGTTGAAGGAATTTCATTATAGAGCCTTGAACTTGTATAGGCACGCTGCATCCAAAATACTCTATAAGTTTATACCTACCTACAGGCTGTACAAGACACCATTTATATCTAATCCCATTTTCTCTCATATAGTTGTTGCTCTACAAACAAACACAAACAAGAGCAATGACTTGGCATCTTGGCAACTCCTGAAGAATAGTATAAATGTAGAGGAGCAAGAGCAACGCCAACGAGGAAGGTACTCGTTTCAAGTGTGTAAAAACAAAGAACTACATTCTTCTTGAATGCGCATGCAACGCTTTTGATAAAAATAGTCACGGTACGGGGCGGTATGGTGGCGGCGCGGAGTGGCGTTCACTCTCTAGTTGGGATTTCTTGCTTTGGCTGGTTCTGGTTTTGGCTGTTTTTTTGTTTTTCTTTGCTTTAGATGCAATTAACCAACGCAATGCAAGACACTGAATTATGCATAAAGCAAAGCAAGAGCGAGAGAGAGTGTTAAATACAAATAAGTAAAGGAAAAGTAAGAACCTTGTTACGGGAGAAATAAGACAGACCGATAAAGAGTTAAAACGAACACAAAAAAAAAAAAAAAACAAAAACAAAAACAACAACAAGGAGAACAGACCAGCAGAAAAAAAGGAAGGCATCAATTGCGGTTCGTTAACTAGAAAGGAATGCGGTATGTGCTGTGCAATGTGCATGCTGTGCTTATTGCTGTGTGGCAGCAGTGTTGTCTACAATTTAGATTTTCACTTTCGATGCACTTGATTACGTCCAACGCCATCAGCCACAGCCACAGTTTGAATGGATTTGATTTTGATTTTTGGTTCTTGTATTTTTATGTTTGCGTGATTCGTGATGTTGTTTGATGGTGGCATTTACATACATACATACATTCATTTATATTGTATCGGCTCCTCTGCTTTGTTTAAAATCAATTACAATGGGTGGTGAATCATTTATAGACTTGCAACCATCTGGTTGACCTTTGATTACGTGCGTAATCGATGCGTATTATTCGTAACATTAAATCGTGACGAATATTTTTTGGGAAAATTATAATTATCTTTAGGGTTTATTTATTGAGAAAGATTTGTTGTTAGATTTCTAACGTGTCCATGCAAGAACTCTTAAATGTCTAATTCAGACCTTTCATAAAATGTCAAAAAAATGTACCTAAATTTGCACTTTCATTTCTTTTTTAAATCCTGAATCAATTTTCTTTAGGTTTTTAATAATCATTAAAATTCTTAGGTTTTAGAAATAACACACAAAATACCCAGCGTACGACTTAGTTGCTAGCGACTTTTTATTTTGGTAGGTATTTTGGTTTTCCCATTGCAAACACCCATAATGGGTATTCCGAATATTTGGAATATCTGGCACACAACTTTTGTGTTACTTCATTCCGGAAAAACTTTTTTGCTGTTTCTTTATTCCTTTCAGAAGTGGTAGTGCAAATGGAATATTCTCTAGTTTGACAGCCACATTTAAGATCTATTTCTTTATTTATTCCATTCTGGATATTATAGATAGATATTTTGTCTTTTCTATTCCGTATTCGGAAAAAATAAAGATACACACCCTATATGTACATACGTACTTTGTACATATTTAAAAAAGATTCGCTAGCAACAGTCGTTTATTTGGCAACTTTACGTTACTTAGATCGACGCAATTCACACACGATCAAACAACTGAGCAAAGAAGTTGCTAGCTACTAATGGCATACTACAGTGGTCGTTTTTATATTAAAAAAAGATACAGTTATGGAAAATAATGCTTAAATTTCTCATCGAAATATTTATAAAAAATGTTGCATTTGAATTTCTCACGTAGCAATTTATTGCTTGCAACTTATTCCTTTTTTTGTATACATTTACTTATAAAAAGGGTTTTTCTGTCATAAGTCTATTCACGGTGAAATAGCAAAATATACTGGACATTAATCATCTGTCAGCTGTCAAATTCCCTTTTAATAGAATATAATTCTTATTCGTAATCTGTTTATTTAAATATATTTTTTTTTATTATTCTACCATAAAATAAAAGCTTCAAATATTTACATGACAAATCATAATTAACTATATTATTATTCTCAGAATATCCAATAAAACTTACGCTAACGTAACAGTTTAAAAATGACTGTGAATATACGACCCATTCACTAAAAGTGTAAACTTCTAAGAGTTGTAAATTGTCTGTAACTGTCATTTTACATACCTCCTCCTTATTGAATCATTATCGGGTTAAAAACCTCAAAGCAGTAAAAAAAAGCTAATTTAACAACAAAGAAATTTAATTGGAATTTAATGACTAAGTCACGATATTTGTTACAACAAGGAATGTTAATGGTTTTTTTTTTTATAAAATACAAAAAAAAAAGAAAAAAATATTTGATAAAATTGGATTTTTACATTTTTAATTGATTTATATAATTAAAAAAAAAATATTTTCATTGATTTTATATTAATGTAATTTTGTTATTTCTTTTCTTATAATTTTACAGGGCTTTGTTGCAGCAAGCATTAAACGCGAACAAGGCGATGAAGTTGAAGTTGATCTTGCCGAAACTGGCAAACGTGTGATGGTCCTTCGTGATGACATACAAAAAATGAATCCGCCTAAATTCGACAAAGTCGAAGATATGGCCGAATTAACTTGCCTCAATGAAGCTTCCGTCTTACATAACATCAAAGACAGATACTATTCTGGTCTCATATACGTAAGTACCTTTACTTTTATTTATTAAAAAAAAAAAACAAAGAAACAAAAAAAAAACAGAGAATATATTTAATATTCCCGTTTCCTCCTAAATCTCCAACCAATGTATTGATTTTTTTAATTGATAGAAATCTTACTCGAAAATGATCATATTAACCAAATAAAAAAAAATAAATGCTGCCGCTTTAGATAGCTGGTGGATGTTGATATTGTGATTATGTATTCCAAGAAAAAAAAATAAATATTTGGTCACATTATACCAGTGGTGTTTGTTCCTGGTCAATAATGAAAGACTGTCGATGGCTATGTAGTTCCCCTTGTTTTAAGATCAAATACATGCATGCCTTTCATTTATTATTTTTTCACATGACATTCAAGATCAAAATTTTCTTGGGTCTTATCTAAGAAAATAAAATAAAAAATTAAATAAAAGAGGGAAAACATTACGATACGTACGTATTTCATATAACGCTTAAGTTGCGCTCGCCTCCTTCCTTAATTGAATTAGAAAATTTCTCAGTAAGTAAGTACGTACATAGATACTCGTAAGTATCATTCTTTAGGTCAGTTCAAGAAAAGTCGTGAGCAAAAACATCTAATTTTTTTTGTGGGAAAATTGTGACAGATATTTTTGTTTGGCTTGTTATTAAATCTGTTTTAATAACCAAAACCTTTTGTTTTGACATTTTCATTTTTGTTGTCAAATTTATTTTTCCATATAAAAAAGGTACAAAGATGTGAATTGTGTAGAGTAAATGTAATTCCAAGACAAGAAAAATATTGCATAAAAGAATGAATATGTCACACTGTGGCAAAACCTTAATTTTTTCGTTTGTTTTCCTACCTAGTACAAAATCTAGTCAATGGTCTGACATATATTTTACACAAAAGATAACTGTCAAAAGCAACCTGTCTAAATCAACTAAATTTTAAGGCTCCGTTTACGTGTAATCTGGCGATCTGATGTATTCTTTAGAAGAGTCATTGGTCTGACATATTTTACACAAAAGAAAACTGTCAGAAGCAACTAAAGGTTAAGGCTCCGTTTACAGTGGATGTATATTGTGGAGAACAAATGTTCTGACATATTCTTCAGAAGCGAGTGGTGTTTCCGTTAATGCTTTGAACTACAAAGCACTTTTTTTAACAAATATTTACTTTTCTGTCACTTTTCACCATCATTTCTGACGAAATTTTGAACAAAATATTGATTTGAATGATGGAAATGCAGAATACTTGGTATAATATTAGTTATTGATTTACCGTCTTTACAGAGCTGTAACTTTAAACAGCGACTTTAGACCATCTACATAAATATATTGAAATGATGCACAAATTGTGATCTTTAATTTTTATGTTGGGATACATTTTCTAAAGCTTCCTATAAGGAGCCAGAAAAATGTGAAAAAGTAAACAAAAAAATAATACGAAACAGTCTCAAAAAAAGGCATTGGCATCTGAAATCTTTTATTTGTCACTAGATGACAGTTCTTCTTCTGAAAAGAAAATCGATTCTGGATTCGATTCTGAAGAATTAAAAACAGAAGCACGCACACATCCATAATTTTAACGTCAAAATCGTGATACAAAATTTTTCTTTTATTTAATTCAATTGTGCATTTATTAAGTACATTTATGTAAAATATTCGAAATCCTTTGTTTTATTTACTACTTTGGAACATAATAGTATTATTCACACATGCAATATCTCAATTTTCATCACAAATAGAATCAAATAACGGTTCACCATATTTATAAATAAGGTTAAATAAAAAACATTTTTAAATTGTCGATTCACAAATATAAAGAAACGAAAACTTTAGATTCAAAAAAACGCTCATCATTATAATATCATCATCCAAACTACAATGGAATTTGAGAAATCAGCTGACATAAAGTCAGACTTAACCTTGGCCATCTTTTAATCAATAGCAATAAGATTCTTTTCAATAAAGATTATAATTGCGCGTCAATGTATTTTAAATTAAGTTTTTTTTTTATTAAAAGACATATCATCTATTTTCAACAAATAAGTCATTAAAATGAGCAGAGGATTAATTAACAACAAATTAATATACTATATGTAGCTCTGGGTCTCTGGGCGTGTGCGTTAATTTATTCATTTGTAAAACAAGTGCCAACAATCTCATAACACTGGCAGATGACAGCTATTAAAAATGAGAAAAATTGAAACCAAAAAATGACTGCAGCAATAAATGTCATGATTTTCGAATTGTTCGAATTTATCTTTTAATTTGTGGCTTGCTTTTTTTAAAGTTATTTTATTAATGTTTGTTTTAAGATTTTTCTTAATCTACCTATCTACATACATATATAGAATATTTTCTTTTGTCTGTACCTGCATTTTTGGGGGGAAGGGGACAACGTAGTAGGTATTTTGGTTGGCACACTTAATATGTACAGCTATCTGTCAGGTTTAAACGTTTATAAAAATCAAATTAAAAGCAAATAAATTACAGATAATTTGACATTTCATCAGAACATCATAATTGGTTACGAAAGTCACTCGATTGATAGCTGAATGGGAGATCTAGACAGATGTCTTAACCAAAAAACGAATACCTAGGAGCTCCCAGTAATTTTTTCATAAAAAAACTGAAGTTAGCTTATATGACGTTTAATTTTGCCAATAAACTGGCATCGGTGAAGTATTGTTCTGAAACCATTTTTCAATTCATGACAGATGGAAGTTGGTCATTTTTTCTTGGGTATGTATGCATTTTTTCAGTTTTTGATATGAATTCTGTCAGTTTGTCAATCGTGTGTATCCAGCATAAAGCAGTCCTTACACGAACAATATTATACTGACAGTAGTTCATATTCAGAGAATATTATTGATTGTTTAACTAACGTAATGTGGATGCTTATCAATATATCTATTTACGTTGGTCAAAAAAACGTGATCAAAGCTTTGTTAGTATGATATAATAACTACATGTCAATTAATTATAGATACATACTTTACAACTCTCAAATAAGAAATGTCACCCAAATAGAGTGCTGCTGTCTGTTGTTATTTTTTTTTCTCAAGTGCTAATAAATAATCTTATTATTATTTGATTGACATTTTATTAGCATAAATAGCTTGAAAGAATACTACCATTTGTTTTCTGGTGCTTTCGTAATAATTATCTATAAAAAAAACAAGTTTGATAAATTAAAAAAAATTCAAATTACGTACCTACCTATACTTATAAACCAATACAAATTAAAGAAAATTTAAATATAGAGCCTCCTCTCGACATGTTAACTGAATGCAAAAATGTATACGAATATAATATACTCGCAATTACCTATATTAAAACGAAGAAAACAAAAATTAAAACCTATAAATTGAAAGAACGCGTGTGCTCTCGTCATTCTCCATTAATAATGACAACGATGTGCAACGGAGGTAATTGATAAATGTTATGTGGTTGTGCATATATTTAGTTGGTCTGTATCGTCCCACAATATTGTATCATTCACCAGGCTTTCACAAAAAAAAAAAAAAAAAACTAATGTCAGTATGTACATATATGCAAATTGTACGCCCAAATTAAACGTAACACCAAGTGTAACAGTCGCCTAAGCCCGAAGTAATCGCATGATAAGCGTGCTCAACGGTAGAGCAGCAGCTTAACGTCTGCTCTCATGGTTCGTTTATCAAACGGCAACTATTAAATACGAGTATGTATGTATAATGTATAAACGAACGATGCGCTGATTGAAGGCTGTCTCTCACTGCTGATTTGAAGCTCTTCTAATACTGCACCGGCTACTGTCAGTTGATTATTATACATTATAAAGAGCTTTGGGAAATAAACAAGAAAGGAATACCGATTAGGTTGTTTATATATAGGCATTCAAATAAAGAACCCGGTACCGGCTTCGGAATTGCATTGTATTGCACGGCGGCGGCGCATACATGACGACATAGTCTAAGATAGATTAAAAAATTATTCAATTCGCACAATCATCATTCAAATATTTATATGTATGTACATTGTATATAGATTTAAAAGCAGGGTGAGTTCGAAGGGGGCTTGACGTGCGTGAGTCGGGTGGGTGTGCTGTGCTGTTTCTTTTTTTTTGTGATAAGCTTAGTACGACACGGCAACGTGTTGAATGTGAATTATTGGTTTTGTTCATTTTGTTTTCTATCGTTTCGCTGATTTTCCGGCAAAAACTAAAGTGAATAATGACGTGCGTGCTAAATGTATTTAAAATATAGCTCAGATATGAAGCGATTATTTAATTTTCACGATGTGACCTTCCGGCCTATACATTCATATACAGGTGTTAAAATAAAGGATAAGTGTTGAAGGGGAGCATTGTCAAGGGAAGGGTGAACATGATTTTGGTTAAAGTTATCATCATCAAAACTGACTTTTTTGAATTTTACACGAAACTGAACGCTCTTAGTCTTCATCTTTATGGGTTGCAAAATAAATTCGAAAATAAGAAATAAAGCCCCGTTTAGATACAAATAGAAAAAAATTGTTAAAACAAGCAATTGAATTGTTGCAATTTGGTAATTATGCTCCACTTCTTTGATCTGTCACTTATGACATTTTTCATTTTTCGGAAGATTTCACTCCTTTTTGATTCCAATAAATTACAAAAATGCGTCTTTCCAATTTGACACATATCCATAAAGGCAAGGGTGTCTCAAAATTAACGCAAGATTTGAATTTGCTATTTGTGTAAAGTGTTGGCATCCCTACAAAAAAAAAAAAACAATTTGACAGCTGACAGTTTAGGGTTATGCGTATAGAGCAAATGAGAGAACAACGTGTTTTTATTGTTGAACAATATTTCAAAAATAATGAAAGTTTAGCGGCCACATTTCGGATAGCTTCGGAGTACACTCCTAAATTAGGCAGTGTTAGAAGAAATAGAAGGATAGGATAGATTTTTGTTGGCACAGTGGATTGAGAAATCAGGTTTTGATTTTCTCATTGAATCCCAGGGGTGGCATTCAGTTGAGGGAATATAATTAGCAAGTTAGCAGTCAAGCACAACTCCACTGCGCCGGGGCCACCCCAATTGCTTAAATTAATAGTTTTTGGCTATAGCTGCTTTGACAGCCAAGGGATGACAACATTACAAAGCTATTCAGATCGCTATGAATAAATACCTGAACGTGTCCATTTTGATTGAAAAATTTAAAACGTCAAAGACTGCTTTTAAACAGTGCAATTTCGACTTGCGGTTTTTATGAGGGGAGGGGTACGTATATGCGGTGGCCAGGGTAGATAAAATTGCAGAGGTTGGAAAAAAGCTTTTAAACAAGCATGATAATTGTTTATTTAACGATTATAACTTCTGCGTCAACAAATAACGATCATTTATCAATTGGGCTTTTATTTGACGTTTTTCAAACAACCACTGTTGGCTTTGTGATGTTAATTTATGGACCTGAAGGATTCGGTATCTGGAAAATGTTTTTTTTTTTTTTTATAATCTTGTTAGACTTTTGAAAGAAAACAAATAAACTTTTACGTGAAGTTTGAAATATCAACAAAATCGCTTCACACAATCGTCCTCCATGATCTCTTAAAAAATAGAAATTAGGAAATATCTCTTGTGTTTAAAGGGGAAATGCAAATTTTCTCATTTAAAACAATCCCATTAAGTTTGTAAATTCATATCTGTGTATGTATGTATCTATTTTAATGAATTTTTTGTTCGTATAAAAACTTATGTAAATACAAAAATAAAATTCTATCTAAACGATGTGCAATTCTTATAAATTACGAAAAATAAACCATTTGTCAAATATAGTGTGTATACGTGTGCAATTAATTGAAATGATCAACTACTGACATTGTCGCCAGTGCCTCACAGCCCGATGCATCCTCATCATCATCAACAACATAGCCAGCCGCCTGTCCGTCGGCGTTGTGCCGCCGCTGCCGTTTAGCGGTTTATGTCGACAAGCGACGCACATCGCTATGATGACTATATACACTGCACTGAGTCACAGTCTAATAAAATTTTATAGTATAGATATACGCACAAATTACATATATCTACTCCTAAACATTATAAGATAGATGTTTATTTGATTTATTTTTTAATTCGCCGCCGGCCGCCAGGGTTTTATTTTTTTTTTTTTTGCAAACAACAAACTTCTCAATGTCTAAAAATAAAATAATCAAAAACAAACAATATATGTACCTACCTACTCGAAGTGATTAGAAAAGAAAAGATGCAGTAAATAGGTTGACCAAATAAATGGAAACAAAAACACAAAACGCTGCTATGGTTGTTGTTGATGTCGTGATGTGATGGTCCTCTCTATAGTTAGATTCATAAGCCAAGTGCAATTATTTTTAGTAAATGCAAACAAAGATATTTTTAAAATCTTGAATCATTATAAAGCCCCGTACACACAACACATATGTACACTCTTTGAACGCATGACGTTTTTATTAGAAAAATAAATAAATAAAATTTCACAAAAAACACAAAACAAATTTCAAAAAGTCTAATGAATACTGGGCGTCATGCTACATATAAAAGACTGATTTATTATTCGAATTTTTATGATTTTGATTTGCTAAAATTGAATCATCATGGCTTATCGTTGAGCTTTAAGATATGACAAGATCACTTTTGTCCTAAACGATTATCTGACGTGATGAGGAATTAAATTAACAAAGTTGACCATTGAAAACGAAAAGACGAAACACAACAAGCCAACTTTCACTTTAAATTATAGTATGCGAATTTTATGTTTTTTTTATTTTGTGTTGTCTTTGCATTTTTGATCATGTTTTTTAGCGCCATGATAGTTATAATAATCGGTTTAAATAAAAAAAGGATTTATCTTATCATACTGTCGGACAAAATTTCAGTCAATTTAAAAATTTTACCGTATAAATTTGAAGATTGTGTCACTGGCGTTATATTTAAAAAACTCAATCATTCTTTTTGTTTTGTTGTTATATTATAGAAACATGGAATCAAGGTGAAAAAGTGAAACCAAACGTCAAAAACATTCACATTAATATTTTGCTTTCAGCCCGTAATTTGGAAGTGAATCTTTGAAAGGAAAGAGTGAATACTAACAAGCAATGCTCAATTCAACCACATTTCCTTCTCTGTCCCATTCATGAAGAAAAAAGTATTTCTATCTCTATTCTCTGCAAAAAAATAAGAAAAATGAGATAACTGCGCATGCACTTCAGGGGAAATGATAAGGTAGTTCGGGATCGATAATATAGTTCGTCGGAAAATTTTATTCACTGAACTAGAGTCGCTTTTTTGCATTTGCACTAAGTGAATCGAAACAGTGAAAGCAATGCATGCGAGCGAATGTGAAAACCATTTATTCGATTTACTTTTTCACAGAACCAAAATCGACCACCAGGCTCGTTAAAGCCATGTCGCTTGGCATAGTATTATTTGTTTTACAAAACACTTAACCAAAACATTGGTTTTAAATCCAAAACATTTCTATTTTTCCCCTCCTTAAAACCGAAAAGCAATTTTTCATGAATAATGCCAAATAAAAAAAAAACAGTCCAAGGCCGTTGTGCTGCCATTTAAGGCATTCTACATTCACTTGCTATCGCTGCATAAAATATTTACATGCAAGTATAACACTTTGCTTAAATACACATTTTCCGTTAAACAGTTACCATTTTGGTTTTATTCAAAACAATAACAACGTTAACCTATGCACCAGTGTTAATGATGATATCATCTCGAATTTCTTTGCTTTAAAAACTATTTTATTTTTCCATTAGAAGTCTGCCGACACATCGCGGACACACAGATTACTTACGGGAACGCAAATCTATTATATATACATATGTGCATAGGTAGATTTGCTGATGTGGTGTGTGGTATAATTTATAATCTGCTCGCCTTTAGCTTACAAAATGAGAAATATTCCATATATGGCGGAAACATATTTCATTTAAATGTCGATTTGAATATAAAGTCATGATTAACCATAGACTAAAAATAATGTACATATAATACGGGCAAACAATATAAAGTGTTTTTTTTTCACTTGATATTGAGATTGTGCTGTTAACAAACAATTTGAAAGCTGATGTACCATATGTGGAGGAATTATCTATCTCTCGGCCTTAAAAATATCTTTATCTTCATGGTAAATTTTGATTCTATCTATAGATACTAGCATTGAAGAGTTGGTACTTTAATTTATGAAAAAAGTTTGGCATTCAATATTAACTGTTACACGCCACCGAACAATTCCGTTTGATTTGTCTGAAATAGGTATTTATTGGTTCGGCCAATGCAAGCTTTTTGATTAAATTCCTGCTGATCTTGTTGGTTTTCAAAAGAAAACACAAACTGACAGCGAGTATTTGCTCACAATTTCGTAACCTGGGGTAAGATCTGTTTGATTACCTTATCGAAAAACTGGTATAAACTGTTATAAAACCCAATTTCATTGGAATTGAGATGATTTTGAAATTGCATCAATATATGGGAAATTGTTCAATTTCAAAGATTATTTCAGAAAATATTCCAAAATTTTGTAATTTTGTCGGGTGTGAACATAGTATACCTAAATTATTAAATTTCGAATGAAATTTCGGATAATTTCGAAAAATTTGCGCAATATCTCAATGTGTGAACAAGTAAAACAATTATTATTCAATTAATATAGAAAAGTAATTGAAATTTTATCGAAAAACGTACAATATTAAAAAATAATATTAGAATTTAAGCAGTTTCGTTAAGTAGAAATAATAATTTAATAGTTTTGTTGAGTACTTTATCATAAATTAATTTTCAGTGAAAGATTTCTGACAGCATGTTAATCAAAGAACAAAAACTTGAACGAAATAAAAAGGATTTTTCCAACTGTCTCGAAGGTATTTCTTAAAACTGCGGGATTCGTTCAGTTGTAGGTTAAGAGCGAACTGGTTTCAAATGAATCCTCTTTTAAAGATAAAAATCATATACCTTGACCATCGCTTGTACAAAGTCATAAACAAACATATACATATTTATATGTACATATATGAGGTAGGTACTTTAAAAATGAATAACCTTATAGTTGATCCCACCGTGAAATTTATGAAAGGTGTGGCTGTCCCATAAACCAACACCGTTTATACAAATGTCCTCGTTGAACTCTGATTAATGCTCTTGTATACCTCACGAGATGCATTTCGTGGATTTGCATACCAATTTATTGTTTGATTTTAAAAAATGTATGCAAAAAAAAAAATCCCAAAAGGATGTTGACTTTAACTAGAGAGATGATGACATCTATAGCACAAACAGAGTTGTCAATTATGGTAAAGAAAGTACTTGTCAAAAAAATATGAATTTATTGAAATTCAAGATATTTCTTTTGAGGATATTTTTTTAAACTACAACAAAAATATTCACAGTGGGTAATTTAATTGAGTTATTCTGGGAAATCTTACTTACATAAATATCTTTGCAAATTCTTGTAGTTTACCATGACAAATTTATAAACAAAAAAATGACAGTTGCAAAAAATAGTTCGAAAGTTCCACCATACGTCAGTGTAAAACAATAAAAAAAAAAAAACAATAGTTTGACAGCTCTTGGTGGAGGGAAAACAAACAGTTTTTCAAAAGAGCGACTAGTAAACATTGTGATTTGTCGTTGTATATGCAAACAGGTATATTTGTTTATATTGCACTGTCAAGTAAAAAAGAGAAAAGACCAAGATATTAATTGGTTCCATGAAAATTATATTTTCTTTTTGTGTGGTAGCTTTGTTTATTTTAAGGTACTCCTTTTTGAAGTTTTCAAAGCACCAACGATTTTTTTTGTTGGAAATTCACATTATTGTGAATGGTTACCTATTTATGTACTTATGTATATGCGGTGAATGTAAATTGTTTTCAGCAACTCTTTATTTATGTATTTAAGATAAATTTTTGACATTTATATTAAAGATTTAAGGGAAAATTCACGAGAATTGGCAACACTGGTCGTCAATCATCGTTTTTCTGATCCGATAAACCTGCTTAAACTCTTTCATCTTATTAACTTAAAAAATATTTAAATGATTCGTCAATCAGGCCACATCTTTTTATTATTACAAAACAAAAAGGGAATATACGAGTATAGGTACGTTTTTTTATTTTTTATTGTAAGCTAATATTCATCCAAAGTGTGTGTTTATTTGAACATCAAAAAGAACTAAAAGCAGGTGACTCATAACCTTACTTTCTGTATAATTTTATATGTTGTGGATAGTTGGAATTCCAAAATGGGGCCATCTACAGCTCTTCCACGAAAATTCTCTGACGCAGTCGAAAAGAAGAAGAAAACAATAATGGTTATGGTGGTGTGCAATGGCAAACCCAAAAAAAAAAAATAATAAATACAAATACAAAATACAAAATAAAAGCCCCTAGGTTTTCCGTATCTACTATAGCATCCGGTATATTTGTTGTTTTTATTGTTGTTGTTGTTGTTGGCGTTGTGAATTGGTCATAGCTTCTGGTTAAACTTCAATTTAAAAAGTGCATACATTGCATATAATAATGATGTTGATGATACCTATAAAAGTTTTTTTTTTTTTTTTTTTGTTGCTGTATAGCCTTTTGTGTCTTTGCATGCTCGGTTTTCGCTTTTCATTGGAAAATTTATGTGAAAATATTTTTCAGCTCTAATTCGCTTTTGAATTGTTTTTTAATTAATTATATTGGAATGCGGTACACAAGTTGGTATTGCACAATTCGAAAAAAAATTAGGTATAAAAATAAAAACACATACCCTATTTCATATAGGGGTATGTGTGTTTATTCTTTAAAGGTAAATCAATGGACTTCTTTCGCTTCTTTTGAAAAAAATATTGAATAATAGTCGAGAGGTCACTTAAGTTAATTTCATAAACCCACAAAAATAGTTATCCGAATTATCAAAAAGAGAAGACTTTCACTTATGTATTTATTTAATACGCGCTCGGGAGCGCTCCCTAATTACGAGAACAAAATTGAACGAAACTAGACCAAAAGTAAAAATCCTTAGGGGCGGATCATATTGATTTCCTTATATTCACATGTTTTCGAACGACCACTTAAGTCCCCCCTCCGACAATTATAGTTTTACCTTAATAGAAAACAATTTGTTAAGAAGTCGGGTTGTAATAATTGTACACATTTGTACACATAGGGTGATTTGAAAGGGTGTTCCTGTTATTTTTTTTAGCACATATAGTTAGGGTATATCTATCTTAATGTAGAATTAAGAAACCCAGATTGTATACAGAATTGTAACCACTCATTAAAAAACGAATTGTTCAGTTTCGTTAAGTTTTCGTTCACGATCTGTTTCGTTCGCAGTTCCTTATAAGAACTGTATTTGATTTTTATAAAATATGGAATTATGAACAAATATTAAGGTAGATGTTCATCTCAGTGTGTATTGTATTTAAATAAGTAGCGTGAAATCTTGGAGCATATAGTGACTTCATTTTCCAATTTTTAATCCAAATCTGTCAATCTGTATTTTTGATTTTTCAGAGCAGTTCTTGATTTTGGATTTTTTTTCAACTTACCATCATTGACAGCCATTAGTTTGACAGCTGTCAGTTCTACCGAAACGAATATACACCAATAAGAATTGTAATTCATTCACTACGAAAAAATCAAACTTCAGACAAAAACTTTACAAACTCCATTATGTATGTACATATATAACCAAAATTAGTTTTTAAAACTGTCACTTATCAACAGTAAATAATAAAATAGAGCATTAATATTAGTAATTTAATTTTTTTTTGCTGATCTAGACCCGTTAGAAGGCTTTGAATCACCCTGTCTTTGTTTATTTTTCTTTTCAGTCTGCTCACGCTCGTACACTTAATTAATTACAAAATCACTACTAGCAGATAATAAACCGCTCTAATAATAATTATATAATTTAGTGCTATCTATCTGTCGGGCGGCGGTGGCGTCGGCTGGTGGACAGCTAAAGTGTTCCAGCCACAACAATATGGTTTTAGTTGATGTTTTTTTTTTTTTTTTTTTTTAGATGTATAATTGTTACCGCATGCGATCGACAAATGACCAAAGTGTGCAATGATTCCATCTCTCACAAAAACTTAAGTTTCAGTTTTGTTCCTTTTTTCTCGCTTTCTTTAATTTTTTTTATTACTTTGGGTGCGAATGGACATTTTCACACTATCTTGAGAAAAAGGCCGCGGGTTGTTTTTATATATATGTAGTAGATATATGTAATTTATTTAATGTTTATTTAATTGTAATATTTAGAATCGATTAGAGAAATGATAGACAGGCAACACGCAAAAGAAAAGCAACAAAAACGGTGCGGCGGTGGGGGCCGATGGCGGCAAACGACTATGAAATTGAGAAAATTGACGTAAATATTTTGATATTGATAATTGAAATGGATTTCCTTTCATTCGTGTATTAACTTTAAAGAATATAAATTGTTGATTATGTAAATATGTTGTTTGTTTTAAAGATAGAAAATAAAACTGACAAAGCGTTTATTTTATATGCTTGTCATTGACATTTGTTTAACAATAAGTCAATAATTGCACCTATTTAGGTGAAATCTGTTGAAGAATGCGAAAAACATAGGTATACAACGCGCTATATTGTACTCTGTTTGCGGACATCTCATCAGAACTTAAAAATAAAGGTTGGAAATTTATGTTTACTGACGGATCTAAGTCTCAATACAATACATCATTTGCCGTTACGCTAGAAGATGGTTATATTTTAAGTATTGGTTCACTCCCGGAATTCACATCAATTTTCTCGGCAGAAGCATTTGCAATCCTTCAAGCGATAAAGGAATCTATAAACCACAGTGGTAAATTTGTTATATGCTCCGATAGTATATCGGTTTTAAAAGCAATAAACAACCCTAATAACAACACTGAACTAGTTTCTGCAATAAGAAACAAGATTATTACGATGCCAAACAAAATTAAGGTAATGTGGACTCCCGGACACGTAAACATTCGTGGTAATGAGTATGCTGATAAAGCCGCAAACTCTGCAAAAGACGCACCACTTTACAATTTCATTGCATTTACCAAACAAGATCTTCTAACATGCATACACAAAAACCTGAGAATCAAACAAGAAAATGAATGGAGCCTTTACCACCATCACTACAAAAAAGTTAACGAAAGAAAACTCAAACCAATATACCCTACAAACCAATCCAAACACAAAATTTCAAACTTTGTCCGCCTGAAGCTCGGGCACACATCAACAACTCACCAACACCTACTCACCAAAAACGACCCGCCGATATGCACCTCCTGCAATACAACTTTAAATATCCAACATCTTTTAGAAAATTGTCAGGTTTCAAGACCTATTATAAATTCAATTTTCCAAAATGTATCAATTTATGATGTTTTAAAAAACCCGAATTGCACAAATATTAATAACATAACTAAATTTATCGAAATCATGAACCTTACTTTATAAATAACTTTATTAAATAAGAGCCAATAGTCTCCGCAGCTAGGCTCTATAAATAATTTATATTACCCTGTAATTTAAATTACTTGTTAATAAATAATAATAATAATAAAAATTAAGAGTTGTACTAAAATCTACATCGTAATGCTTCTTCAATCAGTATAAGTAAAAAGTGACAGATGTCAAACGTAAAATGTGCCTTTTCAATTTAAAATTGACTTTTTTAAAGGTAATATGAAAAATAAACTATAATAATTGATAATGTATTTATTGTCAGCGATTTTAAATCTTACTTCTCAAGTTTGCAAGTTTGTACATATAACATATGTAACCCAATGTTAAACAATTGATAAAAACATTGAAAATACAAACGTCATTTGTTTCTTTCGTGTGTGTGTGATGCAACGCGATTGTATTTTTTGATAATTTCTTTTCACTAAATGACTGAAGCTTTTTTGAGTGATTGTTAAATTATGCGGAGTCAAAAGTCCAATTGATTTCCATTGGGCAAAATCTGTTTTTTTTTTTGTCAGATTTACACGTTTTATACACCAACCAGTCCAATACTTTGACAGCTACCAGCGAAACACTTAACAAAAGATTTCTTCGAAAATCCATAGGAAAATAATTTAGTGTTTTTGTTTTTATATGTGTTCTCCCAATAAGAGCAAAGTTTGATCCAAAAACTTTAGAATGAAATAAGTTCTCTGTGAGTCTATAGAGTTTTTACAGAAATAGAGTCGTTTTTTAGCAAGTGCAGTTTTTAAACTGTTAACTTGCTCTAACAGCTCTAAATGTTTTTAAGATGGCAAAAAATCTCACGAAGTTAAATATTTTTCCATTCATTTCCTAGTGACTGCCCAGTATTACTACTCAACATAAAGGCATTTTTGACATTTTGCTTTTAGACGATAGCTGTCAGAAACTATAATGTCAAAATCCAAGTGGTAATAACGCTTAAATTTTTTAATCGACTTATAAAAAGTGAATAACAAATATCAAAGTTATACAGGAGCTAAATTTACTGCCCCGTTATCCCACTCAAAGATGTAATCCCATTTCATTTTACATTTAGATGAAAGCTGTCAATAACATAACTTTTTCCAACTAAATGTTACTAATTTTTTTTAATTATAGAAGCCTACCTAAAAAGCATTCCAAAAATCTAAATCAATGACGAGAAATCCCACTCAATTCCAAATTCTTTACCGCCAAATTTTCTTGGTTATTTATTTTTCTATGGAAAAGTCGTGGTTTAATATGTATCTTTTCGCATCTAATTACTAAAACTCCGGGTGTATTATTATTTGTTATTGCATATCATCCATGCATGCATATGCCACACTGACACCATCGTCCCTTGAAAGAAATGCATGCGCCATGAGTCATTATGCTGTGTGCACAATGCACATGCCGGCTTCTGGTCGTACAGGAGCACGTTGAATAGCTTCATTGTTTGACATGTTGGATGTTGGAATGTTGTCGACTCTGGCGTCTTTTTCAGGATAAAAAATATTTACAACATGACCCCAATTGATTTCTTGGATTTATTTTCTCTCTTTAATAACATTAAAAATCTGTGGTAGTCTAAGCGAGGTTACTTTAAAAACTGTCTAGATATCCGCATGCATTGCATATACTATCAGCTCCGATTAAATGAGTTTGTTTTTCTTTTTGACACTTAACCGGATTTAGGATAAAGGGAATAAAGTTCAGCTTACAGATTGCTTAAAGGTGAATATCAAAAACAAACAATTTTACGAAACATACTGTCAAAACTGACACATATCTCCCAAAGTAAAATGTCAAGTTTAGTGGTCGCGTGCATCAGTTCATCAATCAATAGGTATATTTGCTGTCGTTAGTTTTCTTCTATTTAACCAGGATTTTCAGCTAAGGAGGGTATTAAATTTAAATGAAATTATTTATATTGTTAATTGTGGAAACATTCGACGTGATATATTTTTTGCTTTAGCTATCCGTTTTTTTTGTAGTTCAAATAAGCGGAGTTGACTGTATTTGTATTCACTTAGCCGGAAATGTTATCATCCATCGAGTACTTTTCAAGTGTAAATATTGTATCCGAAGTATCAGAATAGGGAATAAATAATAATAATCTCATCCCCAAATATCCCATTCCCCCTTTTATATTTTAAAACCATTCAATGTACGCCTTTGTTGTGTACTTACAATATATAATATCTCTAAAATATTTACTTTCTATATATGAACATATCTATATAAACATTTCTTTTTTCATTTATCTTTTCAGACATATTCCGGCCTTTTCTGTGTAGTTGTGAATCCGTATAAAAAGCTTCCAATTTATACGGAAAAAATTATGGAAAGATATAAGGGTATAAAGCGACACGAAGTGCCTCCGCATGTATTTGCAATAACAGATACTGCCTACAGATCTATGCTCCAAGGTGAGTTGTCTCTTACCATTTCATCACCATACATATATATCTATCATATCAAATCACATCTACGAATATAAATATTTTCGATATTTTATAACATATTTTTTCGTCTACTTTGATACTCTTGCATGGAAATGAGAGTGTAAGTCGACTGCAAATATTGAAGTTTAGATAAAGTACATACCTCACTACTATATTTTATTTTATGAACAAAAACTTCCCCACAGAGGAAGTCACTACACCACACCTTTAATTTTGATTCTATGTTAGTTGTTTGTTCATATGTGCCTAGCTGGAGATTTGTGAATTTTGGAGATTATTATTTTTTTTTTTTGAGATTAAAATGTTGCTGTTGACGAATTTTAAAAATTTGACCACTTCCTTAAGATTTCACAAAAAATTTGAATTGGATTAGTCATGATAGGAAGTTTACATACCACAAATTAATAAACACAAAACTATTTAACTAAGTGGTACATTCCGTTAAGGAATATATGTTTCATCGAAAAACGATTTCTATACGGTTAAAAAAAATGTATTTATTTATTATAGACACGGTCTATTTTTTTATAAATTTTTTATCCAAACGCTTAAAAAAATTGAAAATAAATTAATAAAATCACGTGCTATCTTTTGTGAATGACTCCTACGAAATATTTTTATTATTGTGAATTAATTTGCGTTTGACAGAAGTTTGTTTTCTTTTAAAGAGTATTAAAAGAGTATCATTGCAGAAATCACATACAAATTAGAAAAAAAAAAACAATAAAATGATTTTAGTTAAACGATGCTGAATTTATTGAGCTAATTTGAATAGGCACGTAAGTGTTTAAGAGATGCATATCGAATCCTTTGGATTTTGAAATACAAATGTAAGTTTTGTTTTACAGATTAAATTTAAATAATCTGTAGATATACGTTATCTGTTCCGTTTCAGTTTTATAAAAAAAAAACTTCCAGTTATTAAAGGATGCATTTGCTAACCTTTTGGAAAGAATGGAACACAAATTGAAGACATGCGGGCTGTACCGAACAATTTAACACTTGCGAAAGATGTTAAGATTCTTTGCACAGAAGAACTACCAGTTGAGTTTGGGTTTTTCATTTCCTAAAAGTGTGCTCATTGCTAATTTGTTGTTTTTTTTAGTTAGCCCCAACTCGCCGAGTTCAAATCTACGATTGAAATTAAATTCACAGTACAGTACCTTTTTTTTTTATTCAAAATAGATGATTGAACTTATAAAGAAGATGAAGAAAATTTTAAAATTAAACTTTTGTTTAGATGGACAGATTGAATATAATTCAATTAAAGTTGAGGTCACTTCAACTTTTAATTGAATTGGTACGAATTCACAATTTATAAAAAAAAATTCATAGAAAATTGAAAGTCACAATAACATTTAATAGAATTGATTGAATAATGTCATTTATTAATTTATTAATAATAGCAATAAAGTCGATTGTTAAAAAAATTTTGGCACGCAGCATACTTTACAGATAATTTTAAATACAAAATTTTACTAGAACCGAAATTTTGTTTACAAATTTGTTTAAAGATACAAGAACACATCTGGTTTTATCTGTCATTTTCCTCAACTGTCCAAGAATTTTTTAAATCATGGGAAAAGTTTTGATTCGTACATTTTTATGAAGTTATTCTGATGCGTATGCCCAAATTTCGTTTTACAAGAAATTGGATATTTTTTTAACAATATTTTCTCATTCACATTATAAGCTCACATGAAAATAACCCAAATGACAAACATTTAATTTTCAAATCATGGAATGACGTGTAAATAATTTGCATTCACATTTAACTTTTCTGTTTTTTTTTTTTTCAAATGAAATGTATGCACAAACATAAGTTAAAGCATGAACAATTGTTCAGACTTATTAAATCCTCTTTAAGTTTAAATTCATTGAATTTTTTTCAATTTTATGTATGAGTGTATATGTGGTTCAAACTTCAATATTATCTAATCGCCCTTTGGATGGATTTCAAGTCATCAATCATTTATCTACATATTTCTTCACCACCTTATTTTCTACAGAAGATATCCCTCCCCCCTCTATATGTAATATGTATATCACTTTTACCATGAACGAAATTGTTTGTCATGACAAAAAAGTATATACTATTATTTATTCAATTTCCGAAAATAAAATCTAAAAAAGAAACCACAGATTTCTTTACTTAAGTTTACTTTAATCACCGATGAATCATATTCATGTTTTGCAAACATTTATAGGTTTATTAATGCAAAACGCGAATCTGAGTCACTTCGATTTTTTTATGTTAAATATTTGATTTGGAATTTAGTACAGTTGGCACGTATACGAGATACATTTGACGTCGGTATACAGACACGTAAATATATGTATTATATGAATACTTGTGCAATATTATCAACCATGCGGCCGTTGAGTGCGGCAGCGTCTCCCAATGTGCACCGGTCATCGTCTTGAACTTGTTAAAACTAATATACACTACACAGTATATGCATACATTCAAAATGGTGACTCTTTAAATTGCTTTAGGCACTTTAAGCTGTAAATGAAATAAAATGTTTGTATTATTATTTTTTTATCTTAAGTTTGCTCTTGACTTTTTGTACTTAGTAAGTGTCAAACACACACCTTAGTTGACTTGACACTGACAGTTGATAATTTTTAATTTTTCTATAATAAATTATGTATATCTTTCGTTCGTGCAAATTTTATTGTTTTTTGTTAAACATACAATTTTAGGTTATACAGTTTTGATTTAGATTCTTGTCCATATTCAATGTAGCATATGAAGAACTAGCTGCCAAAACTTCAATGTGATTGACAGGCAATATTCGTGACTAATGTCAAGATGAAGTTACATCATTGAGTATCTGTCAAAAATTATGGTTCATAATGTATAGTTGTATTCTCCCCTTATTTGTTTTGGCTGATAATTGTACGTACAGAGCCTTTTTTTTTGAGTTAATGACATACTCAATCCAACACGCATATTGCCAAACTCACTTGACATATCGTCAATTTAACGGCTGTCCGTTGGAGAATTCCACCAACAATAATTATTGCCATACATATATACATACACTACACATATGTTATGTATGTCGATTATTTGCTCAGACAGAAGACGCCAAATATCAAAATGTATAAAACCCTATTAGATATAAAATGAAGAAAAAAGTCTATACGTGCTTTACAATCAATGCGAGATCATTAGGCGCGTAAAAAAAAAAAAAAATAAGAAAAAAAAAAGACATCAGTTGATTTTGCTGACCTTATTGAAAAGCATTACCATAAATGGTGTTGGTTGTAATAGTTGTTGTCGACCACAGCACAGCTACTGTTCAATAAGATAAGATTGCGCAACCATAAATGTGAGATATCAACGTGTTCTATTTTTTTTCAGCTGTCAATATATGGCGAAGATTTTTTTTTTCTTAAAGGCGCTAAAAGTCCAAAAGAAATATGTCTTATCTTGGTGTATATAATACTGTAAATGTTGCAGTATTCTTAAAATTTATTCAAATAATATTATGATAACTGGAACTCTGCAACTATATGTATAAGTTTAATGACTCATTTCTCTGAGTCATACAAATGTACTATTTTGACTTAAAATTTTACTTTCCCTTGGATTTATCATCATACATCAGAAAGACTAGAGGAACGACAGCCTTTTTAGTTTAAAAGTTGCATGAATGAATCACCGGTCGGCTTGACAAGTTACAGAAGGTTTCATAGGAATCGAATATTAAATGCAAATTAAAAGGGTTGAATTTTATAAAATGTATAACTAAAAGAAAAAATTTGAGTTAAAGTTTTGTTTTAATTTGTGATGTGACACATTGCTATGAAGTGGGAGAAATTGTCTTTTTTCAAATTTACACACACTGCGTCAATATCACTTTGACTGAACAGGAGGAGATTCCTCACTTTTGCTGTCAAAAAGCTGACACTGATATTTTTTGATCAATTTATAAAAAAAGAAATGGCGAGTGCTTTTGACTTCCAGTGGAGAAATTTTGTTCAGATTTCCTCCTCAGAAGCTGACAGAAGTTTGCTGCTCAGTGAGAACTCAAAAACTTGAACTGGCCAGATACAAATTTTCTTTCTAGTTCAAAATATGCAACTCAATTCCTGTTCTATAAATTTGATTTTATGCGACGAGGAATAATATTAAAGAAGCGAATTTAAACCAAAATCTTTCTTGACAGATTTCTTAGATGTCAAAAATGCGAATTAGCTAAAATGTCAGATTTATGACATTTAACAGTAAACTTTCATCTATCACACTTTCAATTTTGATAAAATAGGTGCCCTGATTCTTATATTTTTGAAGGTCTTAAAAGATCGCTCAATTCTCCTGCATACATACATATATGTACATATGTACATATATAGAATGATAAATTCATGTGTTCCGAAAAAAAGTCACATTCCCATTTAAGATTATTATTTACAACAAAATATGATATTGCTAAAACACCAAATAAGGTCTAAAGACTATGTTGGAAACCACCATGAAAATTGCAGCGTAAAATCAAATTATTAGATACTTCTTGATATTATTAACAACACACATCTGTGTTTATACAATCAGCTGCAATGAGAATTCGAACAAAGTCACAGATTTCACATTCAATTGCCAACCATCTGGACTTTTGTTGTCTTCGAAATGAGGTCACTAGGTTTTTGCAATAATTAAAATAAAAATAAATGAAAACAAATGCAACTTACTTTATATACAACTATACAACTTAAAACTGTTAAATGCGACTCAAATAACTTTGAACTTTGTAACTTTGGTGTTAATTTCCCCTATTACCTATGCATATAGCATTTTGCACTATCTGCGAAAAGTTGCGGTGTGGTCGGCAAACTATACCTTCAATTAGTGTTATTTTTTTTTTTTTTATTTTTTGTAGTCTTCAATTGTACGCAATAAATTATGTTTGAATTTGAATGCGTAATCAAATATAGATCTACCTACTTCCATCTAGCACACACATGTTTGGTTTTTTTTTTTATTTGCATCTTTTCAATTTTTATTTTTCTTCAAAGAAACCACAAGTACGACTGCATGAGGTCTCCAATTTCCAGTCGCAGGTCTTCGGCTTCGATTGGCATTTACTTTTATCTGCAGCAACTATAGTATAGTTATCTACTGGGTATACTATGAAGCTTTTAATATTTATATTTTGTACAATGATATCAAATAGATATCCCAACAGGCACGAAGAATCGATTTATTGAACGCAGCCACCGCCACCGTCTTCGAAATTGTGCCTATACTTGTGTCCGTAAATGTGCCATCGATTGATCACGTTTCGTCTTTTTACCATATTTGATGATTTTTCTCTATACAAGCAATAATCGCGTTGTCTTATCAATTAAATGTAAATACGTGTGCTGTTGATTCCATAGCCAAATAAGATATTCGATATTTAAATTTAAATTTTGTACTGAATATGACTTACTCACTATGGGTGTTTTCATTGTAGATATCACTATGTCATGGTGATTGGGGTTCAGTCCTTTTTTTTGCAAAAAAAATTACAAATACTAAGCTTTTATTAGATACTTTTATATAAATTGAATTTTTAAAATAAAAAAACAAAATTATTTAAATATCTTCAAATTATAAACTGAAAATGTAAAAAATGTTCGGTGACGTTTTTAAATGTCAAAAGTTGATTTATAATGTCGAACATTTTTCGAAATATCACAATGTCGAATTAAATGATTCCAACGAAATTGCATTTTGAAGCAAACATGTATGTATATACTTATATTTACTTTCGACTGATTTATTATTAATATTAGAAATAATTCATATTTTATAACAAATTTGACATTATTTTAAATGGAATGACATGTATTTGTATTTAGTTGCATCAAATTCACAGACATTTCGAATTTAAACTTTGACGTCATTTGAATAGAATATTCACTTGTTAATAAAAATTTGTCGGTCGTATTTATTAGATTTTTGTCTACTTAGACACTGTCTAACTATTTTCAAATTGGTGGAAATATGCTTTATTTAATAAAAATACATATCACATTATTCACGGTTAAGACAATCTACTCTTGTGTCTAAGTTAGACAGCTGTAAGGCAACAATAAATAAGGTTTTTGAACACATTTTCCAAAGTTGGACAGTTGTCTAAAGTTAGACAACGTTTATAAATAAGACCATGTATGTTTAAACAATTCAAACAATTCTAGAAATGACATATCGAATTTATAATAAATAAGTCACTGGAAGTGTTATTATTCGAATAAATACGATATATTTCTTCAGTTGGTCTTGGTTATATCTATTATATCTTTCATTATTATGCTGAACCGAAAAAATAACAATTCACCAGTTCAAGAAGAAAATTGAGATATTTTAAGAAGTTCCAATTAAGTGCGAGTTTTGAAGTCCAGCGAAAAGAAAGTGAGTAAAGAGAACTTCTGACCAAAATTTAACCGTGAACCAAGTCATAAAACTTAGTTCATTACAGACTCTATAGAGCACTTTGCAGTTTGCGGATTAATTTTCGATTTTTTTTAAGTCTTGGTTTGGTACAGCTGTGAACCTTCCAATTAATCAGTCTTATTGTTAGTTTCACCCGAATAACATTCCACCCGGAAAATTTGACATCTCACTTTTCGCCTATTGTGAGTTTCACCCGAATTTTTTTTTTTCAAAAAATTCCCCTTATTGTGAACATTCATTTTGGGTGGCATGTAATACCACTGACAGCCTAAATTTTTACTTATTTATAGTAGGCAAACGAAATTTCGTTCGGGCAAAACCCACATAGCTTTTAAAATTCCGGCGAATAAGAAATTTTAAGGTGAAATATTTTTTGGGTGAATCTCACAATAAAGCTGAATGTTTAAAATCGGAATAATAAATACATACGTACATATGTAGATAATTTCTTTAATTTAAAAGCATTTCGGGGGATGTCAATTTGACATAAATCGAAAGGTTTCTTTTTGTTCAATATTGAAACAAACAGAACTAACAATTCTGCTCTTAAGTTTAGTTTACATATTGTTTTTTTTTTAACTTTTGCATGCAGTTGTTTGTTATTTTAATCTTCTTATATATAATCTTCTATGAATATTAATCTGTCCAATGGAAAACCAAATTTTAAAATCTAAAACTAATGAACGAAAGCAGAAGCTTAAGCTGACTGCTTAAATGTCATGGATATTATATCAGTGTTGTCAGAACGCTATAAAGTCTGTAATGTGCGTATTTGTGCACTTTTATTTCAATGCCGTTTCCACAGAAACCCTAAAAATGACAGTTCTTCTTTTGATACAAAATTCTCGAAAACTCTTATATGTCCCCATTTCTCTTAATTTTTTTTTACTCCCAGTAAGATTATTTTTGAAACACTAACAGTGGCAGAAGTAAATTTCCAATAACAACGAACAAAGTATGATTGTTTTCACGCTTTCAAATAGATTTTGAAATATTTTGGCATAAAGCACTAAATTACGAAATCTGAAAATAATAATATATGCTAAACCTGGATGTATTTTGATTTTATTTTGAACTTTTTGGTCAAATTATAGATAATTATAATTATATGATTCAGTGAGAATAATTAAATTAGTCTTTTTTGTTCAAATAGAGCCGTTTTTTTTTTCAAAGAAAAACTTATGCTACTTTTTAATTGTAATTGTACTTATTAAAACAAACAATAATAATTTGAACTTTTTTTTATTTATAGATCGTGAAGATCAATCAATCCTGTGTACGGGAGAATCCGGTGCTGGTAAAACCGAGAATACAAAAAAAGTCATTCAGTATTTGGCCTATGTGGCTGCATCAAAACCGAAAGGTTCTGGAGCGGTAAGTAAAATTTTTTATCTAGTTGGATATGTTTTTTTAAAGGTATGGTTAAACGAGTACCTAAGAGTTAAAAAAAATTATTTCACAAATACTACGTTTTCGCCTATCACTAAACCAAAATTTAGTTAGACCATACCTACAAATTTATTTTGTAAGCTAGTACATTCGAAATTAATCTTTGTTAAATTCAAAGGACTAATCATTTTACAAATCAAACTAACCGAATTGCAAACCCATATCGTGCTGAACACATTCATTCGAAAATCAATTTTCTTCTTTATTTGACACAAATGTAACCCTTTCTCACTTCCCCTAATATAAGAAAAAAAACTGCACCATTGCAATTTGAAAGGTTCTGTCAAAGTATTAATCTTGATGTTAATTTTTTTGCGTCTTAGATTAAGTTTTGATGAGAATATAGCTTAAGAAACGTGACAATTAACTTTTATTCGATATAAGTACATACATATCGAGGGTAAATATTTCGGAAGTTTTAAAAACAGTATGAAGATGTGTAAACATTAGTATTCGTTTCTGAATGCATTCATTTGTCCCCTTTCTCACGAGATTTTTTGAGTTTTTAGGTGAAAAAAGGCACGAAGCCACGAAGTAAAAGGAGTGAATAAAATCTTCTTGATCAATAATTTGAGGAGATTTTTTGACATTCCTCTTTACACACACCACCGTACCGTAGTGTGTGTTCAACCAAGCTACTTCAAAAGAAAACTACAGGTAATTTACGATTTTATTTCCTCTTATGAAAGGTAGATAGATACCTACATGAAATTTAAGAACAAATTAAAAAAATGTCAAAAAATCTCTAGCAACTTGTTTCTTCGGGTGAAAGGGGAAATAGGCCAGGCGCGCACATGAAAATTTTAGTTTGTTTAGTTTTAGTGTCTACCATAGGCTTATGGTCTCATTTAAGAAACCAACCTGTTGCAAACGAAAATTTGCAAGTGCGCGCATGGCCTTAGTAGTACACAAACTAACATGGAGTTAACCACCGTTTTGAGATCCGTTAATAGGTAAACTTAAAGTATTACACGTAAAGTGTTGCGTAATCATTTCACAATCTTCAAGAGAAAAACCCAAGCTGTGGTATAGATGTTAACATAATAAAATAGACTAAACCAAACTGTCAGTCAACTCGCTTATTCCTCATATTGTCAGTAAATTTGACATAAATTTAAATAAGTTAATAAACTATTCGATTTTTTTCAAAATAAAATAAAATTTCGTTCATATTTTCCTCCTACATTCACACCTTATTAATTAAATTAGAAATCGAAGTTAAATTGGCCCTTCATCAAAAAGTACAAAAAAAACCACCTACATTAAATTTAACACAAACTGCAAATGTCATTAAAATAATTTTCAAGTTTCAAGATGAATCAAATGGCTTTGAAACTAAAGACTAAAGGTTGTGTTTTTCAATAAAGAAGGCGTGCTTCATTTCCAAAAATGGACAATCTTTTTTTTATAATTAACCTATATTTAAAGAAATCCTTTATTATCTGATCTGCTGACAAATAATCATGAATATTTTAAAAGGCATGCTCTTATTCTAAAGATTTCCGATTTATTTTTATATTTTTTTGTATTTTCATAAAAAAATAATAAATAAATATAATTAACTTCAACCTACGTTTGAAACAGGTTTCAAACAATTCCATTAATATTATTGTCAATTCCTCGCCTTTTTCATTTTTTATTTTATTTTTTTCTTCGCTCCAATTGAGCTGCGTCTTCTATACTATAACAACATCTATGTATATAGTATCTAGCCCACAAACTTACTACAGATCGATTGACTTCATGAATATGTATGTATGATTAACCGAACACAATTTGTGCCTTGAAACCCTAGTTGTCGTCATCGTCATAGAGTAGAGTAGTTATTTATTGTCAAAGGGTGTTTTTTTCCAAGTGTGATGGAATTTTCAATTTTTAAATACAGAAATATTAATAGAATGAAAATGTATGTAAGCAAATTTTTATGGATTTTTCAATTTGTTGTTCTTACTTGAATTGAAAAAGAAAAACATTTCACAAAGTTTCTTATTTCCTATTTTTTTTAATTTCGCTACTGTACGAAGATTGACATTTGTCAAACAAAATTTTCGGAGCAGTTCCTAGATTTACATTTAAAGCCTAATCCACATCTCGAGTGAAAATGAAATGTTCATAAAAAGTTGTCAGCATGAAAATTTTTACTTCACATTCCACACCTATTTCAAATCAATGTAGAACTATTTCACATATTAAAATATGGTTATTAGAAGATTGTCGAATACCTACATTAATTTTTCATTTCAAGCGACTTTAGTAAAATTTATTCCCATCATTCTCCTAGACTTATACCAAAGAAACACCCTTTACAAAAAAAAAAAAAATACTGTGAGCCTTCGCAGCAAAATTATGTGTATTGTGCATTATATCGCATAAAATCATTACATTGGCTTCTGTAAGATTTTGAAATAACTTTATGGCAAGTGAACAAATTACTGAAAGAAGAAACAAAAATTGTAAATTATATATTTTGTAACAAATTTGTTTTATAGGCTTTTGCTCCATTTATGAGTTTGGATATCTACAAATATGATCATCACTCAAAATCATGCCTATTTTCAATTACAGCTTTTGTACGAATATATTAAATTTCCGTATTTGTCGCGTGAGAACGTTTCATATTTTTCGGGGGGTAATACATATGTACATACATACATATGGATATGGTGCCTTATTGAGGGAAGACTTCAACATCATTAATTTATTGTGGATATAGAACTTCTGCTTCCACTGATGGTAATTAGTGTTAATAAGCTTTTCAATAGAGTTTCTCTATTCTCTGCGTATTTATGTACATACAAAGCTATACAACATCTGTATATCTTATTTTTCCATCTCGGTCTTAACGAGGTTGTGTTTTATAAATACTTCCTTAAATGGAGAACGTGGGCATGATTCATCTTCTATCGATGTGGCAATCATCAAAGTAGATGGAGTTATTACCATTTTTTTTTTTATGTTCGGTTTTTTCAATGAAAACTTTAGAATGCACTTAAAATTTCTGCATCGTTATCGAATACCTATGCATACACACTGTACTGTACATACATCTCTTTTGAATTAGTTTTTTTTTTGCTTTATAATTGCATTTAAATTAAAGATTGTTATCTTTTGCAATGTCAATTTGTCACGCATAAATTATAATTTATCTTTGTATCTGTTTGAAAATGATTTATTGATATGATTTTCTTTGGTTACATGAATGTATACATATACAAATAGATTTGTATGTATTATATTCTTTAAGTGGGATCATGAAGTACCTAATAGAAATTGGTATTTTCATAATGACAGTGTTGATTAAGACGTTCTTCTTTTAGTTTAGTTAAAACCTGGAAATGAAAATCAACGTTTAAAATCTTTTTAAAGTAGTTTTTTTTTTTTTTTACAAAATTATATTATAATGTACCTACTTATTTTAACAAAATTGCCCACAAAATATAAATTGACAGCTAATTCAAATAAAATATTTGGTTAAAACTATTTATGTAGGTATCTGTCAAAAATGTCAATAGAACTATTCACAATAGATTTTAACTACGCATTCGTTTTATCAAAAAAATTGTAATTCATTTTTTGTACAAAATATTATAACCCTTATGGAACCTTATGTACAAAAAGGAACATATTACATACATAAAATCCCGAAAGTCATCTAAAACCTTAAATAGATAATGTCAAACAATTAAGCTTAAAGAATTTCGCTTCAGTGGGAAATGGTTATTTGGTCGCAAGTACAAAATAGATAGAGAAATAAAGTTGGAAATAGAAGTAGATATTAAAGAATTTTAATTTTCAAGAGTGTGTTTAAATCTTAAAAAAATATTTTTTTTTCTTATCGAAATTTTTAAGTAAATAAAGTAAATGCACCCGTTGATTCTTGTCTTTGATAGAATGTATGCATTTCCTTAAAATATTATCAATCAATTGATCTAATCAGCAATAGTTTTTGTTTTTGATGATTCAAATGCTATAATGTGTCACCGCCTTTATAACAAAGCATTTGTGAACAAGAATAATAAAACAAAATCGTGATAAGATATCTCACAAGTGCCTTATTTGATTAATTCGTTTAAAGGTATACAAGCTATCTAAGGCTATTGACTCGCATAATCTTTGACTTTTGTACCTGAGAAAACCATTTTAAAGAAAGAACTTTGTTGTTTTTTTTTTCTGTAGATTAAATTTACAGTTCCCGAATAAAATTCACAGTTCCGCCAATAGCTCAAAACAATGTACATAATATGTATATTGTTACCGTAAAACTATTAAATATCGTAATTGTAGCACAACAGAAATGTTTTGTTTTCATAATTCATTTCGGACTTTTGTCAACAGACACTTTTATCAGTTATGTTGGTTGAGTTCATGAATGTAAAAAAAGTTCAGCAACAGTAAAACAATGCGTTCCTTTTTTAAATATTGACAGTGCAATATAAATTAAGACATATCTTTGTCAGGTATTTGACAGTTTTAACAACTCCGTCGCTCTTTTTACGGTTTTTTCGAGCAAAACCCTATTGAAAAGTTTTCAAATGACAACTGCCTTTGAAAGATTGTTAGTTATTACTACATTGTTTGTTTTAAGTTGATTCAATGTTATTTGTTAATTTCCATTAAAAAAAATCAATCGCGCCTCTGTATTTTAACATTTTATATGTCAAGCAAAAAATCGAACTAAAGGTTTGCTATTATATTAATAGATTAAAAAACCGATACAATAATTAAAATAAACTGGTTTAATTTTTCGCTTTTAAGTACTTTTTAATGACAGTTCGAACTAATTACGTTTTCGATTGGTTGTTCAATATACTTTCAATTTTAAAGTCAGATTAACAAGCAGGTTATGTCAAAAAGATGAAAATCAGAATTAGAACAAAAATGTAATAAAAGCAAATGTTACAATAAATCTATTGATTTTAGACAAGTTCATATTTGAAAGTTGCTGTCCAATAAGCATTAAACGGGTATACGATAATCTAGTCATTGCATTGTACACACAAACACGAAAAATTTTCGAACACAGCCTTATGTGGCTGAAAAATTGTAAAACATGAATATAGCATTTTATTGGAAGTAACTTTTATAGCTTCGCTAGTAATAGATTACCAATAAAACCTTAGTCTATTCCTTTTATGTCAGTTTAATTTAATTTCCCCTTTTTTTCTGATGGTCATTAAAATAAACTAAATTTCCTCCGTTTTGGTGTTAATATTTTTATTTTTTTTTAAACAATTTTGTAAGTCTTTTATCTGTCACTAAAATCTAATTGTCATAATAGAAAGTAAGTTATTGACGTAAAGGAGAACATTAGTGAATCACCAACATTAATAAAGGGTGATTCACTTAAGAAAAAAAGATGATTTTGTTGTTTCGTTAAGCGTAAAAACCAATGTAGTATTTAAAATAAATACTCAAAATAAGAAAAATATAGAGACAGAGCAACCGTCAAAAGGACAAACACTTTATCAAGCGATCGCTTTATTCTTACACATTTATTCTTACACAATAAAAAAAAAAAAACGAATAAAAGAAATTGTCGTCAAGGGTATGGTTATTTTGCAAACACCCTGTAAGACATTATGTGGTAGGTGTTTTAAACATTTGTTTATCAAAAAGTTATCTTTTGTTGACATTTCATTCTTAAATCATTAAATACTCGTATCTTATCTTTTTAGAAAAAAAAAAAAAACAGTTTTTTTCACAATTTAAAATAACAACATAAATTTGTAAGTACTTAATGTTTATTTTTAGCTAAACTCCTCATAGTCATAATCTTGTGGTATATTGATTGGAAAAAAAAAATACACACATGATATTTTGGAACCAAAAATATCGAGTGACAAAAATCTCTTTTAATATATTTCTTCGTGCTTAAGAGGATACCGCTTTCACACGAGGAAACTTTCAGCCCTATTCTGCTAAACGTTCACGTAAATTTTCGTATTCTACTATTCGTCGGACGAAAACGAATGTTCCAAAAAGCTTTAAATGCGATCAAAATAAAATTTTAAATTTTAAGTTCTCTCAAGAACTTAAAAAATAATTATTGCTAGAGCTTTGAACTCGAAAGATTGAAGAGTTTAAAGAATAATTTGTGAAATATACAATTCACGTGAATTGAAAAATTAAATCGGATCGGATAGTAGAATAGGGCTGTTTGTGTCGCAGGGTACGAAGTAAGGGTGGTCAACAAAATCGTCCCGGTTAACGATTTGAAGAGATTTTTGACATTTTGATTTCACGTATAATTTGTGATCAACCAATGGACTTTGTTTAAAATTAAAGATCAAAAAATTTCCTACGATTTGTTTGCTCATGTGAAAGGTGTATTAGCGACGTCATCTTTAGAATTTGATAGCCTGAAGTTAATGTCAAAATAGGAATTTATTTATACCAACTTTGTTTCACACAATAATTTTCGTTTTTCTTTCGTTATTAATTCTTTTTACATAAATAAAACGTTTAATGGGTAAAATGTACATTTTAGGATTTATGAATATCTATAGAAAATTCAAATCAAATTAACCAAACCATATGGCCAGTGGACGGTCACACGACGAACCCATTGATTGCCAGCAACTCCTCTCTCTCTCTCTTTCTCTTGCTCTAAACTAAAAAAAAAGCTAAACTACAGCCATATTTGGATAAAATTAGTATTTTAAATTTTAGCATTCACAATAATGATGCTGTGTGCGATGTTGATGTTGATGTGACACACTTTCCAGCAAAAAAAAGTCCTTGCCATAGATGGCATCTTGTTCAAATGTAATTTGTTGTTAAATATTGAGGCACTGCACCGAGATACTGCACTATCAACAAAAAACCCCAACCAACAAAATGTCTATTTCATATAGGAATTCTAGGTTTTCACGGTTTTCAGTATTTTATTTTTCTAAAAATTTCAACACCAAATTGGAATGATTTGTTGTGATGGCTTTAACAACAGGTGAAGAGCGTGCAATTGTGTCATGTCAGCATAAGCAAAAACAAAACAGTAACGCATATGCACTGCTCGATATTTGTGCTGAATTAAGCAATTAATAAATACCAAACGTTAAATGCTGGCCTGTGAATAGGGTTTAATTTATTTTTTTTTATCAATTCTGGTATATGCACTGTGCAGTGCACACAATAGTGGGTCCATATAAAAAAAAGGTTAAAATGGCGTGAACTCATATAAGCAAGCAAAAAAGTTTTGGCGCTGAGCTATGGAATTGTTCCCATGGGCGATGTATATGGAAGTTGGTCTCGCGAGTATGCTGTTTTAATTGGAGAAGTAACGACTAGTTTTTAACTATGTTATGTTGATTATTTATTTTTTTTTTTGTAAACAGATGAATGTGTCACAAGGATAATAGAGTTATTATAATGAAATGAAGCAGTAGGTAAACAAAGTGAGTTGACAGTTTGGACATTTAAATTGAATCTTAGCTTCATTGAACTAATTTTGAATTGGTATTAATGGCAATATTCTACATTTAGTCAAATGGCCTTCCTAAGACAAACAATTCGTTTCAAGCAACCAAAATGTCTTTAACTTTGTTGAATTGCTCGATAAAATGTTATACCATGTTAACAACAACATTTCAAGTAGTTCCATCATGTATACTTACCTAGGTACAATTTCTTTTATCTAGTAGATTAAAAATTGATCTTATGTTAATTTTTAAGGCAAATTGTTTTTAAAATCAAACTTACCTAACTGTTGCGTTGGACGGATTAATTTAAAACATAACTTTCATCGTTTGACATCTTTAGCACTTGTAAGTTTGACATGAACCAAATGTTTGTACACCCAAAAAAATCGGTTGTAGAAATGATGAAAATCGCGGTTGATTTGATTGCATTCATTGTCACAATTGACCCGACAACCAATGTTGTCAATTTGGCTAAGACATGGTTGTGAAATCTATCACCAAGTTGTAGAAATAACAACACCTGCTATAGAATTGAAAACCAGAAAAAATAAGAAAACAACAACATTTGCTGCAGAATCCACAACAAAATTTGTAGAAAATACAAATTTCGTTGTGATTTTCACAACTTTTTGCAGTCGAATTGAACGATTTGTTGTAGAAAATACAAATTTCATTGTGATTTTTACAACTTTTTGCAGTCAAATTGAACGCTTTGTTGTAGAAAATACAAATTTCGTTGTGATTTTCACAACTTTTTGCAGTCAAATTGAAATCTTCGTTATCAAAACTACAACCATTTGCTCTTATTACACTGATCTACAAAATTAACCTTTTTTGTATTCTAAACAAAACTATACATTTTCGAAGGTTTTTAATGTGGTGAACTTAATCTGTAGGCAGAAATTGCTTATTTTTTTTAGTTTTTGAGATATTTGAACAGAAATGTCTCAAAAATTTACCTAAATTAATAAACAATTTATAGTTTCGGATTCGAGTTCACCACACCAAAAACCTTCGAAAATTTATAGTTTTGTTTATAACACTTAAACCTTGTAGAACAGTGTTATTTTTGAAAATTCTGTTCCAAAATAACAAACAAAAACGTACAAATTCAATAATTAATATTTCTTTTTATTCAATTAAATGATATTAATGACATGACATACATAAATTTTTATTATTAAAAAAAATCAATTACACTTATTCATAAAAACTTTGGACTTTGAATGGGTGGACTTTTGAATCTGTTTATATTGATAAGTATATATTTTTTCATTACATTTGTTAGATCTATTACATAGCAACAATAATGAAAAATAAAATTCAAAATTTTGTATTCACAACAAACAAAAAAATACTTCTTTATTCTCATGAATGATAATATTTAATATCTTGAAAAAGCGTTTCAAAAACCTTAATCATTTAACAATAAGTTTGAAAACGACATGCATGCCTTTATTGAAAGAGACTGACATATATTTCTACTATTTTTATTAACATGTGTATGTACTCTGATGAATTGATTCATACCTTAATGTCCAAGTAAATTTTACTGGTCCTGTTTTTCGAATGCCTGACAGATAGTGAAGGAGAAAATGATATTTTGGTCTTAAATGCGTACATACAATTAAAGTCTGCGGATGATCCAGATGCTGTGAGGTGCCTTCTGTGCTTGGTGTTAAACTAAGTGAACTGTTATTTTTAACCCAGTCCGAGGTGGTCATCTCGCTGGTGACCGTGCTACATTGTAGAAACTAAAACAAATAATTTTATAGTTTTTAATGAAATTAACAAAGTAGGTAAAAAGTTATATACAATCACCGCCTGAGGCAAAAACCATGGCTTCTTGAGATACTAAGTAAAAAAACTTAAGAGGTCATTTTCTCGTTTTCGCTCCGTTTTCGAGTTATAATTTTTGTTCATGTTTATGTGTTGCGTTTCATTTAAATTGCTTAGTCTTTGCCGAACTACACCCGATTCTAAATGTTTTTTTCGACTTGGTCTAAGAAAATAATAACCTTTTAGAATCGGTTTTAGTTTGACAAAGATGTAGTAATTCAATTGAAACAAAACCCAAATTCATATCTCATAAATATTTTCATTTAGAATCACCTCAAGAACACAAGGTTTTCGTTTAAGATGGTGACTGTGGAACCTTTATCAGAAATAAAGTCATTGACTATGTACTTACTTGACAAAGTGTTCCGACCTGAGTAGGAGTAAGATTCTTTTTGAGAGCCCGCGACCTTTTCAATTATAAAAGTTTTATGTCAGCAATTTACAGAGGTAAAATATTGGCGTATAGGACCGTCGACAAAGAATTTTTTTTACAAAACGTGGTGCTTTTTTATCTATGTCTCCTATTTCAAAACAGCAGCTAAAGCAATCTACTTACAATCAAAACTTTTTTTACTCTGAGATAGTTTAATTTAAAACATAAATTTTGAGCGGCCACGTTTTTTTTAATAAAAAAATCCCTAGACTGGCTTTATATAGTTAGATATATAAACAAATACGTAACTGAACACAACTTACCTGCTAAAAACGGCACCAAAATTTTAGATAAATTAAAATTTCTTACGATCTTGAAAACTTCCAGGTCCAAAAGAAAAGAAGGCGACGACGAATTACTTATGGATGGATTATTTTCACTTTCACGTTTATCTTTAATGTTCTCAGTATTTTGAGATAGGACAAAT
The DNA here is from genome assembly GCA_951394125.1 of Epistrophe eligans. Taxonomy (NCBI): domain Eukaryota; kingdom Metazoa; phylum Arthropoda; class Insecta; order Diptera; family Syrphidae; genus Epistrophe; species Epistrophe eligans. The sequence goes on from OX596030.1 coordinate 75,666,132, forward strand.
ATATGACTATTCATTTCCATGAAATTAATTAACACGATAAAACACGATGACCGACCTGATTGAACTGCAAAGCGAATGAGTTGATAACGAGACGATTCACTTTGATTTCAACAGATGGTTGCAGATTTGATTGCATTGTTGTGAATTCAACAAATTTGGATGTTGAAAGCACAACTTTTTGTAGATTTCAGATTTGCGGTTGTCGATTTGATTGCATTATTGTTAATTCAACAAATTCGGTTGTCATTTTTACATATTATTGTTCTTTTGATGGATTTAGGTTGTAAATTTGATTCACTTGGGGTGTGGATTTCACAAATTCATAATAATGTAGAATTGACAACCAAAATTGACAACACGTTGTGAATTCAACAACAAGAAATTGCGATCATTTTAAAAATTTTGTCGTAAAAATGATAACAAATCTGTAAAACCAACAATTAATTGTGAATTTGATCACACATTCTGTTGAATATACAAATAAACAGTTAGTTGTAAATTTGATTGCAACTTGTTGTGAAATTTACAGCCGAGATTTTTTTGGGTGTAGGTCCGTTTGTTTACTTCCTAAAAATGACAATACGTTTGTTAGATGTTCTCCGTCATAGGGTGACCTAGGGAATGTCAATCAACAGTCAAAAACTCAGTGCTGCTTCGAATGCTTCAGAGCTACAAGTCTATTCTAAGTCTATTTCGTATGTAATAACAAGAATCGAATAAATAACAATTTGTTCTTGCCTAAATGCCAACAGCTGATTTGAATTTTTGACTGCTCTTAACTTTTACACAAAAAAAAAAAAACCTGGGTCCCATGAGAGTCATTCGGAGCTCTCCCCGAACACGCATCGAACACAGTACAAATAACCTGAGGCGAAAAAAGTGCTACATAAAACATCTCAGAACGAGTTCAGGGCGACCCAGTGCGCCGCAGGGCTGGCATCGAACAAACCTAAAGTTTACTGTTTTTAATCCAATTTTATTTTTTAACTTTGACAGAACTTTGGATTTAAAAAACGAACAGATATAGAGTTGATACTCAGTGGGATTAAAGTGGAACGGCAGTTGTTTTATTTTTGACATTCATAACAACTGAAACATAACTCAACTGAGTCTGTTATACCAAAACACAACTTGTTTCTTAGCTGTTTTTTTTTTTTGTTGACATAATATAAGCTTAACTATTTCTACTTTGTATGTCTTTGTATGTCTTCAATACAATCCATTACTTTACACTTTAAAAATTTAAGCTTTATTTTTAAATTATGTTATATTATTATATTTTTTTTTTAAATCTAACATTAATGTTAAAATTTTTTAATTAATTTTATTTCCATATTTTTTCTGGACACATTTTGGAACACAGGGACCACATCCGGCTTTGATCATTGTAAGTATAATTTCTTTAAAGAGTTTTCTTTAAACAAAAATTTGTTTAAAATTTACTATATAAATAAAACAATAACAATATAATTTAACCTAGTTTAAAAACTAAATCTAATTCATACACAAATATTCTTTTATACTTATTTCTCCTATTCTACTACTAAAAAAAAAAACAAACAATTTAAAAATATCATGTGAATAAAACCCAACGCAACATCAAAAATTAAATCCCATATAATAGAGTCATAATGCTGAAACATTTGCGGTAAAGTATTTTCTAAGAATTTTTTTTTTTTTTTGTTTCGAATTATTGTATAGATTTCAATTCTTCTTTTATAAATTCGAATATTATAGTTTTATATAGAAATGCACATGTTTGAAGCATAATATTAATTATTACAATGTTAACGCATTATTAGAGTTCTTAATTTAAAAAAAAAAAAATATTTGGAAAAAAATCCTTTACTTTATTGTGACAATAATCCAACAAAGAACAAAAAAAAATATACAAACAAAATTTGCCCTTTCAGAATCTACAAGTTAACATGAAACAAAATTTAAAAATTCAATGTAACATTCAAAGTGTTTCGGCGGGAGAAAAAAATCATACCAAATTATGTTCAAGAAATGACAATGTTATTGAGTGTAATGAAGAACTTGGAGATTTTAAGGGTTTCGGAAAGGTATTTCGTTATAAAAATATTTTAAATTAATTTTTTTTTTTTTAAGAATTGAATGAAATTATTTTTTTCTTGTAAAGAAATCATCCCTGGAATACTTAAACTTAATTATAATAATTTTGTTTTATTATGTAGGTTTATCTTTTTGAAATAGTCAAGGTTTTTTTTTATTGGGGGCGATATGATATTTTATTGTGTTTTTCATGCAAATCAAAAAATCTTCGTTCAGTGAGACTATATTGGAACAGACAAACAATGCGTTTAGTATTATACAAAAAATCACTAATTCTATACGTATACGTTCAAAGTATTAGCATCCCTATTAATAAATGCAAATCAAACATGAATAATCTTAAATCATTGAGCTAGGTAGCAAATTTTTTCAATAAAACAAAATAGCATTAAGTCAAAAATACCTTTGACAGCAGATAATTAGATCCAAAAGGAAGAAAAAATGCTAGTGAACACATATGCATTAACAATCTCAAATGACAGAAAACTTCCATTTCTTGGGAGTGTTTGCAAAAGTTCGCATTTGGTGATAGAATTAATGTGCAGACTAATTATTAATACTCTTTGTGGCAACAGAGTTCTTGTTTACTATGGTAGATTTTAGTCACAATACACATAAGGTAATATCGCGTTTTCATTTTTGTTCAACTCTGTGCATCTGTCAAAATAGAGGTGGGAAAATGGTGGATCCAGTGCCCTTTTACTTGTCTTATTTCAATATTTTGTTGTTGTTTCTTATGATACATGTTGAGTTCCTGTGGGCTTGAGTTGTGAGCCATTTTTAATTTTTTGACACTTTCAACTTGGACAACTTGCGCAATATATTACCTTGATTTGTGTACAGTGGATTTTAGTAAAGATTTGATACTTAACGTGTATTAATATTTAAAAAAGAAGTTAACTAAGCTTTTTTTTATTAATAGGCGTATAGGGGTGCTCTGAAAACAGCTCGAGCATGCTCTGAAAATTCTAAACGCTCTGATTTATTTTTAAAACATACTTGAGAATTTTTTATATCACCAAACCTGCTCAGAGCGTTCTGATTTCCTTATGAAAAATATTTCAATTTTATTTTATTTTTTGTTTTCACTTCTGCAAGTGTGATGTTTCCCGTGGTCGTTAGTACAACTAACAAGTTTCTTTAGCTCTGTTTGTTTACTTTACTTAATTTCGATGAAATTGAGGTTATTTGGAAATTGTGCAATTTCGAAGATGATATCGGAAAGTAGATATTTTAAAATTGTATTTATTTGGGAATCTATCTCATCTCCAATATCTTAGGAATGACAGATGTTTTTCACTGATGTAACATAATAATTTTGAAGATAAATAGAGAATCCTCTTATGATTTTGTGAACCAGAAAATATAGCTTAACGAATGTTTTTCTTTACAAACTTTTTTGTTAGCCATTTTCTTTTAAAAAAATTGAGTTTCTGTACTAAGAGGGATCGATATTATTTTGGTAATCAAATATTTTGTCTTTCAAAATTTGTTCTAATTTAATTTTTATTTGTTGAAGTTTTGTTTTTTAGTTTCGGTAATAAGTCTGCATTTATTATGGTTTATTATGAAACATCTTCTGAGTCAAGAAACTTTGAAATAGTTGAAAAAGCAAGTGAACTAAGTAAACTTCGTTTCTTTGTTCTCGATTTGAAAGATTTTTCATGCATTATTTTCTGATATTTTTTAATCGTTTTGATGTAATGTATTTTGAATTTAAATAAAAATTAAATCAGCCTTATTGTGAGTTTCACCCTAACAAAATTCCAACCGGAAAATTAGACATTTCACTTTTCGTCTATTGTGAGTTTCACCTGAAATTTCATGTTTGAAAAATTCCCCTTATTGTGAACATTCATTTAGGGTGGAATGTAATGCCATTTTTGTAGGCGAACGAAATTTCGTTCGGGTGAAACTCACAATAGCTTTCAAAATTCCGGGTGAACAAACAAATTTAAGGTGAAATATATTTCGGGTGAAACTCATAATAAGGCTGAATATGATGTGATGATTAAATAGGAATCACCGAAATTTATAAAATGCAAAAAGTTTAACAATTAGCAGTTTTACAGCTTTTATTTAAAAAATAAAGGAGATTGGTAATTTTTGTCACAATTATTTACTATAAATGTGTATACCTATCAAACAAAACAAAGAAATATAACGGTATGGTTTCACACTTATCTACGGAAATACTTTTTCAAGGGAACTTGCTATAAATGTCGAAAAAAGCGAGCAACTCGTAGTGCAGTATTAAAAGTATTATCATGTACACGTACATATTTAGATATATTGGATTAAGATTTTTGTACAGATGTGATATTTCGTCCGAACATAAAATCATACCAATTTTAATAACAAACCCTGGTTTTTAACTAATCACGTTTCATACAGAATTTTAACAAGCTTGTTTTCAAATTGGCAACACTGTTTTCAGTGACCGTAAATGTGACATCTGACAGGTGCATTTTATTTAATTTGTATATCAATATACCTCTTACAAAAACATTTTACACATGAGCTTGTTTTTCATATTTAAATTTAATTTGAGTAAGTTAAGTTTCCCAAACTCATCAAATCAGTCTCAGTTCAGCGAATTTGAGTGATTAAACAAATAAGCACTTTCAAGATAAAATTTTACCATACAGAATTATATATCTTATTTTTGACTTGTTTCGTTATGTTACAATACAATTTAGAAGTTCAAAAATGGTGTGGAATTTAAAATAAAATTTTTGTTTGAATGACCCTGTACTTTTGAATGAAACAAATACTTTTAATAATTTTAGTCAAGTGGCGTATGTATGTACATATAAGTACAAAATGCCACATCGAACTGATGCGAAAACGAAATTAATAATAAATTGTAGATTCACTTCTCGATCTCAGAATTAAATTTTATCAAAGTGATACCAACTCTTTTCTCGTTGATTTATTTATTTTTTTTTTTTTTTTCATTAAACCACCAGCAAATTTTAAAGTATTTAGAAACCAGCTGTTTTCTTGTGGAATAATAAAATGCCAAATCATAAATTAAATCATTTTTTCATTCAATAAGTCTGTGACCGATAAATAAAAAATACTCTCCAAACTTCTGGAGAGTAGACATACGGCTCGCTTTGGATTTCTTGATCAACCCAACATAGTTTATAATTTTTATTTATTTAATATTTATACTTATTTTAATTAATTTTTTTTTTAAGAAACTTAAGTATCTAAGCTAAGCATGCATGTGCTAAGCTAATTTTAATGTTTGTTAAACCAACTACACGCCACATATATTCACCATTTATGTATTTTTATTGCATGTTGGAATAATTAACACCAATTTTAAATATTTCATAATATACACGTCTTTTTGCTTGGAGACAGCATGCAACAATAATATTAAGAATCTTACTTTATTTTTATTTTAAATAAATTACGTTTATTTTATTAATTTACAGGGTGAATTGGAGCAACAACTGTTACAAGCCAATCCTATTCTAGAAGCATTCGGTAATGCTAAGACAGTCAAGAACGATAACTCGTCTCGATTTGTAAGTATTTAAATATTTAAATAGATAAAATTTGACTTTAAAACCCTTCACATACATTTTAATAATATACATAAGTTTAAACCTTATAGGCGGGAATATGTACATTGTACATACATATATTGTCCCTTATCTCACGAACTGACGTAACTGCCTTTTTTATATCTTGGAAAAACGCATATTTTAGCTTTAGTTCTTCCTTAAACCATTAAATCGATCATTAAATTTAAAAGAAATCCTGTAGCTTTAACAACGGCCAACATCTATAAGAAGCGTTTTTATAAAATATAAAAACAATCTTTACCTACGAGCAAATCTTTTATGCAAGTAAAATTTACATAGACATCAAGAATTTACTGTGAAAATCATGTCGATCATAGAATCCGCAATATTCTCCTTACAGAGGAAGTCGAGTTAATCAAAATTCGCGTTAAAATGAAATTATTGAATCCGCCAGAAAGAACAGGAAGAACCATTTTCCTTAAAGAACAGTTATCATAATTCTCTCATGACACATTTTTGTTGAGAAAATCGTAAAAGTGGAAACATTTTTGTTCAACAGAAATTGGAAATTACTATTGTCGGTAAAACTCTCCACTATAGAGCAGAAACTTTGTTATATAATCTAGTACGTTGTTGATAGGTGATCTCCAATAAGATCATAGAGTACCTATGTATGTTTTTTTTTTTCAGTGTAATTATTCAGAAATTTTACTTTATTCATATTCTTAGAGCAACAGTATGCTAAATTTATTTTATATTTTGATTGATAAGGACTCAAAAAAGTAATTTACCGATAACGACCTTTCCAATTTATTTGAACAAAACTGAGTTAAAATCCATAAAATTATGACTAGGTTGGTGCGGTTTCATTTCAAATGCATTGGGCCGCTACCACATGCTCAGCCTTGTGGAGGAAATAAATCCTCTCAGTGCATCTTGTAGTAAAAAAATAACAAAAAGCCTTAATCAAAATAACAACAAAAACAAACCGATTAAAACTCAAATGTATTTGTTTGGGTGTGTTTATTTATTCGGAATATCTGGAACAGAACTTTTTCGATTGTTTATGCACTGAAATATTCCGGATACACTTTTTTGTTGTTTCTTTATTCCTTCCAGAATTATTTCAGTGCGAACAAGTTTCCCGAAACTTAATTTATTTTCCTTCGGGGTTTGACAGCAAATAATGAAAAATAATTGCGAATTCGCAAGAAATTAAAAAAAAATAATTTAATAAACACAAACCTAATATTTCGTTTGTTTCATAAATAGGGAAATTTTCAAAACAAAATTACAAAACGAAATTAAAACTGTTTCTTTTTATGTTTAAATTATAATAACAGTGCTATTTATATTAAAGTAAAGAAATGCGAGTATGTATTTGCCCTCAAAAATAGATAAACAGACCTCAGGGAATATGGCTTTATCCTTCACTTATAACTAAGGTACAACTCTCATAGAAATTCCATTTACGAAGATATAAAAAATTTCCAATATGGTATAAGTAGCAGAATTCTGATTGAATTAATCTGACATACAAAAAATTATATTTCTTTTCTTGTTTTTTCCTTTTTTTTTAGGGTAAATTTATTCGCATTAACTTTGATGCATCTGGTTACATTTCTGGAGCTAACATCGAAACATATCTATTGGAGAAATCCCGTGCCATTCGTCAAGCCAAAGACGAAAGAACATTCCATATTTTCTATCAACTGTTAGCCGGTGCGTCAGCCGAGCAACGAGATAAATTCATTCTAGATGATATCAAGACTTATCCATTCCTATCGAATGGTTCGCTTCCAGTACCCGGCGTCGATGATTACGCCGAATTCCAAGCGACCGTCAAGAGTATGAACATCATGGGCATGACCAATGATGACTTCAATTCGATATTCCGCATTGTTAGTGCTGTGTTGTTATTTGGTTGCATGAAATTCCGCCAAGAGCGTAACAATGATCAAGCAACGTTGCCTGATAATACGGTGGCACAAAAGATTGCTCATTTATTGGGTCTTAATGTGACTGATATGACTCGGGCTTTCCTTACGCCACGCATCAAGGTGGGTCGTGATTTTGTGACCAAAGCTCAGACTAAGGAGCAAGTAGAGTTTGCCGTGGAGGCGATTGCCAAAGCGTGTTACGAGCGAATGTTCAAGTGGTTGGTTAATCGTATCAATCGTTCTCTGGATAGAACCAAACGTCAGGGTGCTTCCTTTATTGGTATTCTCGATATGGCTGGTTTTGAAATATTCGAACTAAATTCCTTCGAGCAGTTGTGTATTAATTACACAAACGAGAAACTCCAGCAGTTGTTCAATCACACTATGTTCATTCTGGAGCAAGAGGAATACCAACGCGAGGGTATTGAATGGAAATTCATTGACTTCGGTCTTGACTTGCAGCCGACTATTGACCTGATTGACAAACCCGGTGGAATTATGGCTCTTCTCGATGAGGAATGTTGGTTTCCCAAGGCAACAGATAAGACATTCGTTGAGAAGCTGGTTTCGGCGCATTCTATGCATCCTAAGTTCTTGAAGACGGATTTCCGTGGCGTAGCTGACTATGCAATTATGCATTACGCTGGCAAGGTTGACTATTCGGCGGTCAAGTGGCTGATGAAGAACATGGATCCACTGAACGAGAATATTGTATCTTTATTGCAGAACTCACAGGATCCATTCGTTGTTCAGATCTGGAAGGATGCAGAAATTGTGGGCATGGCCCAGCAGGCTCTTACCGATACTCAATTCGGTGCACGAACTCGCAAGGGTATGTTCCGTACTGTGTCGCATTTGTACAAGGAACAACTGGCTAAGCTGATGGACACACTGCGTAACACCAATCCTAACTTTGTGCGGTGCATAATCCCTAATCATGAAAAGCGTGCTGGAAAAATTGATGCTCCACTTGTGCTGGACCAATTGCGTTGCAATGGTGTATTGGAGGGTATTCGTATATGTCGCCAGGGCTTCCCCAATCGGATTCCTTTCCAGGAGTTCCGTCAGCGTTACGAACTTCTGACGCCAAATGTTATTCCCAAGGGATTCATGGACGGCAAGAAAGCCTGCGAGAAGATGATCCAGGCTTTGGAATTGGATTCAAATTTGTTCCGTGTAGGACAGTCGAAGATTTTCTTCAGAGCTGGTGTATTGGCTCATTTGGAGGAAGAGCGTGATTACAAAATCACAGATTTAATTGTGAACTTCCAAGCATTCTGCAGGGGATTCCTTGCGCGACGCAACTATCAGAAACGCCTACAGCAGTTAAATGCCATAAGAATCATCCAGAGAAACTGTGCAGCCTATTTGAAGCTTCGCAATTGGCAATGGTGGCGTTTGTACACGAAGGTGAAACCACTGTTGGAGGTCACCAAACAGGAGGAAAAACTCGTGCAGAAGGAAGATGAATTGAAGCAGGTTCGTGAAAAGCTGGAAAGTTTAAATAAGAGCACCTTGGAATATGAGAAAAAATGGCAACAGGCGAACGAAGAAAAAACTGCCTTGGCTGAACAGTTGCAAGCTGAGATTGAACTCTGTGCTGAAGCTGAAGAGGGTCGTTCGAGGTTGATGGCTAGAAAACAAGAACTCGAAGACATGATGCAGGAGCTTGAGGCAAGAATTGAAGAGGAGGAAGAACGTGTTCTCGCTCTGGGCAATGAAAAGAAGAAGCTTGAGGTGAACATTCAAGATTTGGAAGAACAATTGGAAGAGGAAGAAGCTGCTAGGCAAAAGTTGCAGCTTGAGAAGGTGCAATTGGATGGCAAAATTAAAAAATACGAAGAAGATCTTGCCCTAACTGATGATCAAAATCAAAAGTTACTCAAGGAAAAGAAATTGCTGGAAGAACGTGCCAATGATTTGTCTCAGACTCTCGCCGAAGAAGAAGAGAAAGCCAAGCATTTAGCAAAGCTGAAAGCAAAGCATGAAGCAACAATAAGTGAACTTGAAGAACGTCTCATTAAAGATCAACAACAACGCCAAGAATCAGATCGTTCCAAACGGAAAATAGAAACCGAAGTGGCTGATCTGAAGGAGCAGCTGAATGAACGCCGAATTCAAATTGAAGAGCTACAAACTCAACTTTCTAAGCGCGAAGAAGAACTCACCCAAACTCTGATGCGAATCGATGAAGAATCTGCCAGCAAAGCAACCGCACAGAAAGCCCAGCGTGAACTTGAGTCACAGTTGGCTGAGATTCAAGAAGATCTGGAAGCCGAGAAAGCTGCCCGTGCGAAGGCTGAGAAAATCCGACGTGATTTGGGCGAAGAATTGGAAGCTCTCAAGAATGAGCTCTTGGATTCTTTGGATACAACTGCTGGTGAGTTTAATTTAAGGTTTTTTTTTTAATTTTTTGTACTTTTAATTAATTTTTTGTATTTTTAATTAATTTTTTTTTAAATCCTTAGCTCAACAAGAACTTCGTTCGAAACGCGAGCAGGAACTTGCCGGCCTCAAAAAGAATCTCGAAGACGAGACAGTCAATCATGAAGGTTTAATGGCGGAGATGCGTCATAAGCATTCACAGGAACTCAACGCAATTAACGATCAGCTAGAGAATTTGCGCAAGGCAAAAACGGTGCTGGAAAAAGCCAAGGGTACTTTGGAAGCTGAAAACGCCGACTTGACTACTGAACTTCGAATTGTCAGTAGTTCGAGACAAGAGAACGATCGTCGCCGGAAACAAGCTGAGCTGCAAATCGCCGAAATGCAGGTAAGTTTATTTATTTTGCATTAAAGGAACGAACCCGTTTAAAAATCAAAGCAATCCATAACAGATTTCTTGTTTTTTTGTTTGTGCTCATACGTCACTTCCAAGATGCAACACAATTGATGTGGTCATAAGTTTATCAATAGAATTCTTATCTTTGTTACAGCAACTCACATTGGGTTTTTGCTTCTGTAATATGAATATCTTCCACAAAGCCGTCAGTATAGATTTGCGTTTGCGTTTGCAGCTCTCTGAAATTAATTTTTCTACTTGAATTAATTGATATTTGTAAACTTAAAAACAATTGTAGCTCAATTTACAGTGACCCTATACTGGCTGTGGCCCACAACCACAATGTTTTTCTTTAGTCTTATGGTTTTGCATTGGAGAAATCGAATCCCCTATTGGACTTGAATTAATAAATATTTAACTTTTCTATTTCTACTCAATTTAACAGGCTAAACTGGCTGAAATCGAACGTGCCCGTTCCGAATTACAAGAGAAGTGTACCAAGCTCCAACAAGAATCAGAGAACATTACAAGTCAGCTCGAGGAAGCCGAACTAAAAGCATCTGCCGCTGTAAAATCTGCCAGCAATATGGAAAGTCAATTAACGGAAGCCCAACAGTTGCTTGAAGAAGAAACCCGCCAGAAATTGTCTTTGAGTTCGAAATTGCGCCAACTTGAATCCGAAAAGGATGTTCTTCAAGAGCAATTAGAGGAAGATGAGGAGGTGAAGAAGAACTACGAACGTAAATTGTCCGAGCTTAGTTTGCAAATGCAGGAAATAAAGAAAAAGGCCGAGGAAGATTCGGATATTGTAAAAGAACTGGAAGAGAACAAGAAACGCAATGGCAAGGAATTGGAAGCCCTAGAGAGACAGGTGAAAGAACTGCAAGCCCAGAACGATCGCTTGGACAAGAGCAAAAAGAAGATTCAATCCGAATTGGAAGACACGACCATCGAGTTGGAAACACAGCGTACGAAAGTTCTGGAACTCGAAAAGAAGCAAAAGAACTTCGATAAAATTCTTGCCGAAGAGAAGGCGATTAGTGATCAAACTGCCCAGGAACGTGATACCGCAGAGCGTGAGGCCCGTGAGAAGGAAACTAAAGTGTTATCACTGACACGTGAGTTGGATGAAGCGTACGACAAGATCGAGGACCTGGAAACCAAGCGAAAGGTTCTGCAAAATGAACTTGACGATTTGGCCAATAGCCAAGGTACAGCCGACAAGAATGTGCATGAGTTAGAGAAGGCAAAGCGAGCGCTAGAGAGCCAATTAGCCGAGTTGAAAGCACAAAACGAAGAACTCGAGGATGATCTTCAGCTGACTGAAGATGCTAAATTGCGTCTGGAAGTGAACATGCAAGCCTTACGCTCCCAATTCGAACGTGACATTCAAGCGAAGGAGGAACAAGCTGAAGAGAAACGTCGTGGTTTAGTTAAACAACTGCGTGATCTGGAGGCAGAACTGGATGAGGAGCGTAAACAACGTACCGCGGCGGTGGCTGCCAAGAAGAAGCTAGAAGGTGACTTGAAAGAAATCGAAACCACGATGGAAATGCACAACAAAGTGAAAGAGGACGCTCTTAAGCATGCCAAGAAACTACAGGCGCAAGTTAAAGACGCTCTTCGCGACGCTGAAGATGCAAAGGCAGCCAAGGAAGAATTGGCAGCGGCAAGCAAGGAAGCTGAACGCAAAGTGAAGACCCTAGAAGCTGAAGTCATGCAACTCACTGAGGACCTCGCAAGCTCAGAGAGAGCACGCCGAGCAGCCGAAACCGAACGAGATGAGCTCGCCGAAGAAATCAATGCCAACGCTAATAAGGGTTCTCTGATGGTTGACGAAAAGAGACGTCTAGAAGCAAGAATAGCCACTCTCGAGGAAGAACTCGAAGAAGAGCAATCGAATTCGGAAGTTCTTCTGGATAGGAATCGCAAGGCTCAGCTTACAATTGAACAACTCTCAACCGAACTGGCTACAGAAAAGTCCAACTCCCAAAAGAACGAGAATGCCCGAGCCTTAGTCGACAGGCAAAACAAAGAGTTGAAGGCTAAATTGGCTGAAATCGAAACAGCACAAAGGACAAAGGTGAAAGCAACAATTGCCGGTCTGGAAGCGAAGATTGCCAACCTCGAGGAACAACTTGAAAATGAAGCCAAGGAACGATTGCTTCAACAGAAATCCAATCGCAAATTGGACAAGAAAATCAAGGAACTCACCATGAACATCGAAGATGAACGAAGACATGCGGATCAGTACAAAGAGCAAATCGATAAAGTAACTTCAAACACATTTATATATATTATCATTATGATTATTTCTATAAAAAAAAATCTTATTTCAACAGCTCAATAGCCGCATGAAGACTCTGAAGCGCAACTTAGACGAAACCGAAGAGGAGCTGCAAAAGGAGAAGACGCAAAAACGAAAGGCACAACGAGAATGCGAAGATATGCTTGAGAGTCATGAAGCAATGACACGCGAAGTCAACTCGCTTAAGACAAAACTAAGGTGAGTCATTAAAAAAAAAAACTCTATGTCTCTAGGCTTACATATATGCGGGAGATTGGTATTAGGGCTGTTATATAGATCATCATCATCCTCATCATCAAAAAATGTTTTTTGTTTCATATATTAAGATCAATACATCTTACACAAACCGAACAAGCTAAGGCTTATTCACCAAAAAAGGATGCTACACTAATAATGAATTGTGAGGGTCTACAATGAGTAAGTTGTACTGAGGTCATACTCCTTTTATGTCTTGATTATTGCCCTTCAGAATCTCCCTTTTTGTCACACACAATTTATTATCCCAATCAAAAATACACTATTTGTGTTTAGTCTTATAGACTAGAGTTTTACCACCACACCACCACCGCATGCTTTTAAATAATTCTTAAAAATAAAGAATTTGAAATTTTCTTTGTTTGTGTGCACCTTGTAATTAATCAGAATTTCTTTAAAAATGCAACAAATGCATAAATGTTAGGGTATAAAGAATAAAAATCAATGTATCTAGTTTTTAGTTTAAGAAAGATTTTCCAGAATTAATCAAACAAAAATATATATTTCAAACTTTGTTATGAATCAAATCAATCGAATGATTCAATTTTCCCCAAGTTTTTAGACAATGTATTTTTTTGAAGTATCTACACATCCAACTGAATAATGTTCCACATATGCCCCATTGTACCCCTATATCTATCGACTTTGTAAACAAAAACTATTCATCTTATTTCGGACTGAAGAATACAAAAAAAACAAACACTACCAATTCAAACAGTTCATAGAGAATATACAACAAAATGTTCATCAAAAACCCATATCCTTACGCTTTTTGTGTATTCGAATGTATTTATGTGTTGGCATTTACAAAAGCTTTTGTAACAAGTTATTAAAAAAACTTTCTTTACTAAAGCCATTTATTTATTTTGTTTAAATAAACTGCAATTCGAATTTATTTTTGAAATTAATCGCGACTAGATTCTCTGTGACATCAGAATCGGATGAAGAGCTTACTGATATCCAGGAATAAATTAAAGGTTGGTTAGATTTCTTTTTTTTATTATTAAAAAAAAAATTCATAAAATGTTTTAATATTTAACTTTGAAAGAAAATTAATTCTGAGAAAACTACAAAAGATTACTAATACGATTATTATGGAAGATTAAAAAAAAAATATTATGAGCTTACTAAGAAAAATTTAACAAAATAAAATAATAACAAAATGAACAATTGGTTCAGCTAACATAAGGTCTCTTGTTGTAATTTTGGACCAGAAATGAAAACTAAGGAAACGCATTTGGGATATTTCTGATTCGTTTCTGGGTAAACGTCACATTTGACAACAAAAACTATCAGTAGTTTGATAAGCAAGAGAAATCAGAAGGTAAAATGTGTACAATTTAAAATGATAAGTGCAATTCAAAGGACTCTGATGATCGAGTTTGCACAGCTATAACTCCAAACTTAACATGTGTTCGTTTGAAAATTACTTGGACTAGTTATATCGATTATTTTTTTTACTTCAAAACATAGCCTGAAGAATAATTTCGTGTTTCATTTTTTTTTTTTTGTGAAATAATTTTGAAGAAATCCTTATTCTGATAGGTTTTTACAATACTATGGCCCCAATTGCGTTTGTCGATTACCCATCGAATCGATAATAATTTTAGATTGCTCGAATTTTTGGTATTATTGAACGCATCCTCTTGAACAATGCTCTATTGTGAATTAACTTTTTAATCTTTCAATTTCGACAGTTTATTGGTGTTCAAACAAAAAATTATTTTTAATACAAATTAGGTAAATTCTTTACATTTAAATATTTTCGGAATCCTCTGATTCCGAAAATGCGAAAATGAAAATGTGAAATTGTTAAAATGGCCCGAAAAAAGAGACATACACAAAAGACAAACTTCTATTCATAACAGAAGACAGAAACAGTGTAAAATGTATTTAATGTAGTTTTTTATTATTATATTTTGTAAACAAGTTCTTAACAAGTTTTTGGCAAAATTTGGACACTTTATTCATTAGTCGCGTTCTCAAAAATGAGATATCAGAGATTTCTTAACATGTTTTTGGCAAAATTTGGAAACTTTATTCATTAGTCGCGTTCTCAAAAATGACTTTGGAACAGAATTTGACGTCAATGAGTCATCGCGTTGACAGTCTAATGGTTTTTTTTTTTTTATTAGATTAGATAAAGTTTATTTAGCTAAGTTTGCTACTTTACAAATTTCAATACATTATTTTCTTATTTTTTAGATTTCTTAAATTTAATAATTATTTTTAACAAAAATTATTATAGCTCGTTTATATTTCAAGATATTTGTTTCAATTTTAACATCATTTGGAAGTTTTTTAAAAATTTGAATTCCTTTGTAAAATAACATATTTTGGGTTTTTGTATTTCTAAATAATTGCACATTTAAGTTGTTTCTATTTCTTAAGTTATAAGGTTGTACAGCTTTACTATATTACTTAAGATGACGCTACAGGCCGGGCTCCACCAAGTTCTCAACCACCAAACCACCCACCTCTGCCCTTACCTAACTGCATTTAGTTTACCACAATTAGTTTGTCGAGGTCCCCTTCCACGAAGGAGAGTAAACTGTGTAGCCGTTATCTTTAACTGCATCTACCATTGTGGTTGATAGATTTTCCGGGACGTAGGATTGCTGTTTTATAGCTGGATAGTTTTATAGTTTTTTTTTTTTAAACTTAAATGGCTGTTTATTCGTAACTCCTAAAATTGATTGTATCAATAATTTTTCTTTATTTACTTGATTTCAAATGACGGCTGCTTTCTTTTGCAGAAGTTATCCATATCCATGTCCTTAAAATTAACACAAAATATACAAGAATGCCAATTGAATACAATTAAATCCTCTCCCCAATAGTAATGAATAACTATTGGCTCTCCTAAAACGAGTTTAGTTCAAATCTGGAAGATCTGTGTTGAATCCGTTCCTTATTAACTTAAACAAGTGTCACAATCCATTTTTTTTTTAAAGTTTCTGCATGTATTTCCACTACATATTCAGTTAATTCTCCAATAAGAAAAAAAAAAAAGAAACCATCTATAATTGATCAATTTTTCCTTACAGGCG
The DNA here is from genome assembly GCA_951394125.1 of Epistrophe eligans. NCBI lineage: Eukaryota > Metazoa > Arthropoda > Insecta > Diptera > Syrphidae > Epistrophe > Epistrophe eligans. The sequence goes on from OX596030.1 coordinate 75,682,082, forward strand.
CACCGGCATTGGTTTGAGTTCATCCCGACTCACAGGCACCACATCGTCAAAACGGACGGACGATAGTTCTTCTGTTCAAGATGAGTCAATAGATGGCGAGGATTCAGGCAATTGACAAATTAAATATTCAAAACGGGATCTTTATTAATATATAAATATATATACATAAAACAAATTAAAAATTAAAAATTATAACCACACAACAAAATTGAGGAAACAGAATTAAAAATTAAAAAAAAAAAAACAAATATAATTCCTAAGAAGAAAAATAATAATAAAAAAAAAATCCTGAAATCAAGAAATTTTAAGGTGTAATTTAAAAAGAAAGGAAATAATGTTAAAACTAAGAGTTTTTTTTTTTGTTTTGAAATATGAAAAAGTACTTTTTTGATAAACCTAATAAGCCACGAAAAAAAAATCAATTATTTATACCGTTTTTTATATATAGATATGATATACATAATAAAAAATGAAAAAAAAAGAAGATCCATTTGAGGGGAAAAAACACTAAAACACTAAATCGTATGCATTTACACAACAAAATAAAAATTAGTATTAAACATTAAAAAAAAATTAACAAACTAATATCGAATAGCTTCTTATTCCCTTCGATCAAAAACACACACACACACCCATGTCTTCTTTTATTTCTGTTTAAATTTTTGACAACGAAAATTTCACTCAGAATCAGAACACCAACGCACGCTAAGACACTCGCATGCAAGCTAACTTCTAATGTTTTTTTTTTGTTGGCTTCAAAACATAAAAACCTATTCTACCACCAATCCGACCGACCGACCGACGACAACGGGTGTTTGTGAGGTTTTGTTTTAACTTTTTTTTTTTTAACTTTTCAAATTTTATTAACATTAAAAAAAGTTTATACAAAGCCCAAATGTATACATTAATTTTTAAGTACATATATGTATTATCTTTTGAACATTTTTTCTTTTTTAAATTATGTAAATTAGAACTTAAATATATTATTCAAAATTATTATTACTCTCTATCTGTTATTATCTCATTCCTTTAGCCTTATTATAAACAAAACATATAATAAACTATTTGTTGTTTTTTTCTTATTTCAAATTATTAAAAATAAAACTAACAAAACTTAAGAAAAAAAAAATATATTCTCTGTAAAAGTGCCATTTTTTCCGCCAACCCTCGGGCTCGTCTGGGCTTCTTTTCAAGTAGAAAATCTTTACAGGTAAAATTCAATAAAAAACCAATTTCTTTTTATTCAAACTCTGTTATACACATTTATCTGTATTCTTTTTTTGTTTTTGTATTACAAAATAATTGTAGATAGCCTAACAAAATGTTGAAGAGAAGTTGTGCTGACAATCGTTTCTATGTTCTCTTTTGTATTGTAACATCTCGATTCTCGACAATTTTTGTACTGAGACAAATAAATATAATAATATACGTAGCACACTCAAGTGATTGTGTAAAGCTGTACGATTTAAGAATTAAATAATAATAATTATTATAATAAATTAAAAACAATATTACTAATTGACGGATTATTATTAATAGTTTTTGTTTGTTTTGAAGAAAAAAAAACCAAAGTTTTGTTTTCTTCTCTTTTAAGTGCAACCTTCCATTTTAATGCGTTAATGTTAATTTTTTCATTTTTATAATATTCTATTTTTATAAATTATATATAAAAAAAAAATAAAAATACAATTTATTATTATTTTCTTTTATGTTTTTGTCGTTTCCTCATTTTCTTCTTTTAAATAATACGAAAGTAATTAAAACAACTACTTTTCTTCCTTATTGTAATATATTATAAAAAATTGAAAAAAAACGATTATTTTCTCCTAAAAAAAAATTAAAATCTTTTTTTTTTAATGTATGTTAATTCTCAAAATTATATTTCTCTACAAACAAAACAAACAACAAAATTAAATATTTTTAAAAACCCAAAATAAAACAGACACGTCAAAATTGAGTGATGTTAACTGAAAAAGATACAAAACTAAACATTTTGACATTTAATTAATTAAAAGAAAATTATGTTTAAAAAAAGGAAAATTAACTCAGAGACAAAAAAATGAAAAAAAGATCAGACGAAAATTTTGAATGCTTCAACCGCATGAGTACTTATTTTTTTATTAAATATATTTTTTATTTTCGTTTGTTTTGACTATTTTTTTTAATTATTATTATTACTATACATTTAATAATTATTATTATTCTTTATTATTTTAATAAATATAAAAACAAAAACTTTTGATACAAATTTATGTTTTGTTTTATTTAAATTTGTTTCCACTTGGTATTACTATGTTGTTTAGGTTATATTGTTTCGTTGAGTTAACTTATTTTAGGTTAAGGGTTACTTCTTTTCGTTCAAGTGAAATTTCTTAAAATAACCTGATTACAAAATTTTACACTTACCTGGCAATAATTGCACAATCTGTGTATTTGTAACTGGTTTGTGCATTTCGAGGGTTTTTCGTTTGGACGGTCACAAGGTTCATAGAATGTTGCAAGAGGAACATTCATGAAATAAACCGTCAATTACAAATCGAAAATCTCTACGAAACTTGCGAACGCCTCAAAGTGTACATAATGTCCCTTTTTGTTCCCATTGGTTGTTGGTTATCTCGTCTCACGTCTATCTCACGAACTGATGTAACTGTTTTCTTTTCACATTTAAAAAAAAACGCTTAAAGGTTTTGACCGTTGTTAAAAATATTTTATCACATTGTTTACAGGATTTTTATTTTTAAATGATCGATTTAGTGCTTTAAGGAAGAACTACATAACTTAACACCTTTTGCTCAAAGACCACGTATTGGAAATTTCACAAAATATTTAGAACTGAACTGGGAATAATTATAAGGCGTACACTACCCCAAAGTTAGAGCACAATTTGTGTATCTGATTTTTGCAGCTAACTGGATAAAATCTAGAATAGACCTTTAAACTGACAAATGAAAAAATAGATTTCGGAAACAAACCTTATTGTGAGTTTTACCCGAACAACATTTAACTTTTTGCCTATTGTGAGTTAAACCCAAAATTTCATGAAAAATATTTCAGGTGGAATGTAATAAATGCTATTGACATAATGACATCCTAAATTTTCATTTACATTAAGTAGGCGAAAGAAATTTCATTCGAGCGAAACTCACAATAGCTTTTAAAAAAATTTTAAGGTCCAATATTTTTCGGGTAAAATTCACTCGAGTTGCATTTCTTCCGTGAAAATTATTTCGTCGAAATACCACCTTTGCCAGGAATGCGCACTAGTATGCCCTTTAACTTTTACATTCTTGCTTAAGACGTACCGTTAAGTCTTTTATTAGCTGCACTACAAGAATGTGAAATACTTTAATCGATTCTTATGTTTCTTTCTATTTCAATATCAATATCTAGACATTTTAAACTAAACGTATGTAGTTACATACATCATGGGTAAATAAGCAGGTGCATCACAAGCTAGGGGCTCAAAAAACATCGAATTTGTTTGTCTAGGCGACAACTACCTGACACAAACAAAATTTCTTGATTCTGCTTAAAATTTGCGCTTCATTTAATACAAGTTTGCACTAATAAACACGTTACACAAAAAACGATACTGGTTTAATGCTTTTGAGAGAGATTTCTGATATTTTCGCTGCAAATATTGAAAAATATTTGCGTTTTTCATTTTCGAAAGGTATACATTCGTGAGACTGGAAGCAGTAATAAAATATTGTACTGTTCTTGTAGTAATTTTAAACTAGATACTGAGGAAGAGAAGAAATAAATAAGTTTTGCCACTTAAGAACTTATCTATCGGTTTCGTTCCAAATAAAAAGTTATCATTTCTAAACTTTGAATTTCAACCAAATTTAAGAAAAGAACAGTAGATTCTTGGATGGATGAACAGTGAACACTGTTTCAAAAGGTATAGCTAGTTCAATTAGGAATTTTTCTTCTTTTTACGTTATAATTAAGTTATTCAGTCATAAGAATGGTGTTTTTTTTCTGATTATCAGTTGCAAATCAATTTATTAAAACATGCCTAGTTAAACGTTGAGTACTTAAATTTCTGTTGTACTTTACTACCAATAATTAAATTATAAGTGCATGATACTTATAATTTATAATTATACTTCTAAATCTTTTATTTGTTCATCTTTTCAAGATTCGACTGCATGATAAGTGATGAATTCGAGTTTTCCAATTATTATCAAGCAATTTATAAATGTCAAGGTAAATCCCTCCACTAAATACGATTCACTTCTAATTCAATAATCCAGATTATTTTTCGTTTCTAAATTTTTAATTCTTACATTTTTTTTGTCGAAAGCTAAAACAATCTTCTTACAAAAATATGAGAGAGAGAATAAGTTGGTCTCTATAACAAAATATCAAGGGATTAATTTTTTTAATATTTTTCATGGTTCACTCATGGGGGTTTGAGCAATATTTAATGCAACTATCGTCTGCAAATGAATATAGATACTTAGAAGATTTATAATAAATAAGAAAGTTATCACTAACTTAGCTTTTGTACCATCACAAACACACCACTATTAAAAATATCCAGCATAAAAAAATATATACATTGAAAATATATCATTAGAAATTCATTAACAATACAAACAAAAAAAACAACAATTGCAAGAGCTTCGAAAACAATAATAATATTGTACACCAACAAAACAATAGTAAAGATTAAGTAAAACAATAATTATTGTGAATGCTAAGACTTTTTTTATATATATTATAAGATATAATAATAAAGTAATAACGTAAAGTGTTTAATATATACGATATTATGTAGTTAAACAGCTGCTAGGAATAATAATATTATTATAATACAATTTTTTACATGTAATTATTAAAACGAAAATAATATGTCTTAAAAGTAAGAAACTTTGATAAGAATTACAAAAATTAAAGAAAAACAAATCAACCATGTTACAAAATGAAACAAAATAAAATTGTTTAAAAATATATGTTGTTTTTTTTTTTTTGTTTTTATCGAGTAAAATCTGTTCGTGAAAACCATCGTGTTACAGATGCGTTTTCATTTTATCATTTGCCTCATAATTGTACAATTTAAAAAATAAGTCATAAAACATTTCGAAATGGTTTCGATTAGAGACTTACAACTTGAGTTCTATTCATTTATTTATTACCCATCTCCCTGTAATAAATTAAAACCCAGCCTATCGTTGGCCTCATAAGAAGACTTCGTAGTTCACCTAATACTTAAAATGACTTTTCAATGGCATTTCAAAGGAAATCAACCAGTGCACAAGTCCAAAAAAATCGAATCTCAAAACTAGATAATCTTAAATTTAATCCATGCAAAGCTTTAAACTCCACTTCTGTTCTGTTCTATGGCAATTCTAAGTATTCTAGGTAGAGAGTACTGGGAAAACTTAAAAATTAAAAATAATCTATATTTTGGAGGACTTCTTACGAGACTGAGGGCCACCTAAGAAAAATGTCCTTATTGAGTTTGCGAAGAAGTGAAATGTTCTCCAAGAAAAGTGTGTACCAAATGTTATTTTAGAAGTGTGTACCAAATGTTATTTTAGAAGTGTGTACCAAATTATAAAAAAAATATCATTTGTTCATTTGAAATACATATTTTTTATGGTATGTTATCTAACATTGACTACAACATAAAATATCAATGGTAATACCAAGTTATCAATTTGATCAGTAAAGGCTTCAACTCCAGCCGTTATTACTATTGCTGATAGAGTTAAAATCACACTTAAGCCATCAGCTGGAGTAAGGTTAAACAAATACAGTGGTACTATTGCAATTGATTGAGATAGAATAAAAGCCAAGCTTCCTTCTATTGATCGATTTGAGCCTGCAATAAGTAAACTAAATTAACAACAAATAAAAAAAATAACAAACACTACTTTCAAACTTACCACTCCATTTATGTTTTCCAAATTTAGAGCCAAACACACTTGCTGAGGTATCCCCAATTCCAACCGATAGTATTCCAGCCAACATTGGCAGTAAGTTCACTCCGGCAGCACTATCTGTCTCTGAACAAGGACATGGATTTATCCAAAGTGGCAAAGAGCAACCAATCAAAAGACAGAATGGAGTCAGTGCTATGTTACCAGCATCTTTCTCATCGTGCAGTGTTGCAAATGCTTCATCAAGAATATTCGCTAGGGGAGGTATTTTCAGCATTCGTATCATATCCAGTACAGAAAATGCAGCAAGAGCAACTCCAGTTGCAAGATAAAGGAATGTACATTGGAATATTAATCCTGGAATGTAAACCAATACAATTAGAATGTGAAATATCTTTCTGACTCTTGTCGATGCTTGTTCGGTATTGCCCATTTGCCATTTCACAGCGAGAATTGTTGCGATAGACATGGTCAAGTAGAATACAACAATGTAAACCTAAAGGAGATATATGTAATTTGTATTTTTCTATTACGGTTGTTTTATGTTAAATTGACTAACCCTTCTTAGGTCGGAATATATAAACTGCATGACAGTTATGATAGGCAAGAATTTTGTTACAGGAATAGTACACACAGCAAGTACTAAAATAATCATTGAGAAGTAGAATAGAATAATGCTCCTGAATATTTTAAATGTCGCTAAGAGCCACGATATCACAAGCAAGCAAAATAGTGCTCCCTAAAAAGAAAAGAATTTATTATTAATCTTTAAAAACTCACATTGTATTTTGCAGTATAATTAAAAAATCAAGAAGATGGCATTCAAAGAAAATTTTACACGCGTAACTAGTTGGTATTTCAAAAATTAATCTTACTCTTTTTCAACTCATTTTCAACATTTTGTAATTTCTTGAAAAATAGACCTTAGGGAGCTAGAATATAATTCTAGATTTTAATTCCATTTATAGGGGCTAATCAGTGAAAATGAAAATGTAAATAGATACAAATGTTACTACACCCTCAAACAGCCGATTTAATGTTAAAAAACCGTTAATGATGCAGTTCCTTATTTTTCTTCAATATTTGCTGACATAATTTGAAAGTATATTGTATGAACTTGCCACCCATTAAAAACCATATAAACGGAGTTTACTTACCATCATAATGGCACTAATTTTATCAAACTCATCACTAGGTGGTGAATTGTAAAACGTTGGAATCTTGAAGAATCCATTGATAACGAACAAAATTACACCCTGCACTAATATGCAGGCCTCACCGAGAGTACAACTTTTTGGGAATCCTCTGAGCACTCTTACATACAAATACTGATAACCAAGCGTCGCCCCAAATCCAACAGCAAGGCACACTCCATACGTTTGTTGTGTCCAATAATTTAGCTGAAAGTGAGTTATTGTTCCAGGCATTAAGGCGCAAAATAATTTCAAATATCGTCCTGGAGCAACAGCTAGACAAGCAAAAAATGTCAACGACTGCATCAGCATACCCATGGAGACTATAGTGAGTGCGAGGAATAAATCGTCTTCTTTTGTACATGTCGTCTTCAGTCGGTTGTAGGTGACAATGTAAGCCAATGGCAAGAGACAACTTAGCCAGTAACCAGGTGACGCATTTGGTCTTTAAACAGAAATTGATTTTTATCAACTCGAGATTTGGTGTGTGTATAGTAAGTACAAAGGTGATGAACTCACTTACCGGCTTATGATGCCTATGTTTTTCCCATTTTTGTCAATGAATTTATCTACTTTATTTTTGTCGGAGTTTTCCATTGTCAAAAGGAAATTATTTTATAACATGAAATTTTATTGGATTTCATGTGAAACTATTGCCATTGCCAATTAGGCTTCTTCTGCTTACTTAACATTAATTGCTTTCTTTTTTTTAGATTTTTATCAACAAATACAAAAGAAAAAAAATTTATCAATGAAGAAGAGGCAAAAAAGAAACTGAAAACCATATGCAAAGATACTGAATATAATTCAGTATCTTTGACCATATGTTTTTGATATGAAGTGAAGTTGGTTCTAGTTTTTTAATGTTTTACACACAGAAAATACTGGGTTCTTGTCGTTGGTATGTTTACATAATTTTCTTTATTTTCGTTTAGTACTGTATATTTTGATAACACCGTGACTACACCAGCAATATTTGATATAAAATAGCTTTTTACGGCCTTTAGTCCACAAAAATTTAGGCGTTTCGTCCCGGCGATCTCACTTGGACTCATCAGTTGACTAGTGAGGACCTTGTCAATACGCAATTTTTGTTAAGTTCAGTCCATCTAACATAGATTTCATGACGAATATCTAGTGTGAACTATATCCAACAAGACTAGAATTCCTAGTCATTAAATTGGAAGTTTTTGTTTTTGTTTTTTGCCCATAGCCTGGCATTGTTTTTTGTGGACTAAAGGCCGTAAAAAGCTATTTTGAATCAATAATTCAACAAGTCCAATTAAATAGTGCTAAGTCTTCTACTTGGCTGATGTATTTCAGTAGTATATAGAGTTTGTATTATTAAAAAAAAACCTTCAATATTTGATATAGTTATCAAGAAAACAAGTCCGTTTTGGATACGTTCTAAGTGCACGTATCGCGTACGGATCCGCCAAATTGCGTATGTTGGCTTATATTAATATATATGGGTTTTTAAAAGAAATTACGATATTTAAGTACAAAAACAAAATACAATTTTAGAAAAATTACTCGCAAGCAGGGGGTAATTGCAGCGTTTAAAAGCAGTCTAATGTATGTGTGTTTTTTCACTTTTGCAAAAGTTTTTTAATTTACAGGCTTTATTGTTATCAAAATCAGTGTAATACCACCCTCTCTTTCTATTTCTGCCTTCAATCCACTCTCCACTCTCTTTAAATTATAGCGATTTTAGCGGCTCTGTCTGTTGTATCTCTGTCTCTCGATGGACAAACTTATCTTTTGTTTTTGCAATTGGGCTTTTCCAAAAACTATCTATAACTATATTTATATTAGGCGGTCTAGTTGGGGAGAAAACAATGCAATACAAACACATATACTTACATACATATACAATGACAATTCACAATATGCATACTATTCGCGCCTTTTGAAAAGTGTTTGTATATGTAAGTTAATTTGTTTGTATTGTATTGTATTGTATTGTATTGCATCCCCAACTAGGGCTATTTTATTTTTGTTGCTTGTTTCGCATTGTCACATTAACGTATAGTGGAACTGCTGAATACACTCGGGCATATACATACGTACTTTCTATTATTTAATAATTAATATGGAATATTGTGGACCGATATGCCATAAATTGGAACATGGCATATTGCTGGAATTGACAATGTTTGAAAAAAAATTATATGTAGGTACCTATATAAATAAAAATATTCGTTTGTTCCTAATCGAAAATCTCGCGAAAGTTCTTCACCGATTGCTTAGAAATTTTAACACAACATTGCCATCGAATATGCGCGATATTTATATTAATTAAATACTTTTTTTATTTTGAAAAAGTGCCAACTGTTGGGCGAAGTAACATCCACTATATTCAGCCGAACAAAATTCCACCCGGAAAATTTGATATTTCACTTATCGCCTATTGTGAGTTTCACCCGAAATTTTATGTTTGAAAAATACCCTATTGTTACCATTCATTTATACCATTTTTTATAGACGAACGGAATTTCGTCTTGGCCAAACTCACAATAGCTTCTAAAAATCCGGGCGAACAAAAAATTTAAAGGTGAAATATATTTCGGGTGAAACCCTTAAAAAAATCAAAACTTTTTAATTTATAAAATTTCTATCCTGTTTTATTACAGTTAAATAAATTTGAAACAATATAAATTTTATTGTTTTTATTCATTAAAAATTCTTACCCACCACTAGTATATTACACAAATATATACACGCAGAACATGTATCATTTTTACATTTTTTTTTCGTTTAAATGCTAACAAAAGCAGCGTTCAGTGTTTCAGTAAAGAAAATATAATTAAAAAAGAATATTAAACAGCAACCATAAGTCTATTAAATTTGTTTGTCAAATACAAAAACTCTTGTCTAATAATAATTAATAATTATATTTGAATATAATATTTGTGTAGTAAATTTAAACTAGGTATGTATGTTTTATTTTATTTATACAATTTTTTTCTTTGCATTACTTTCTTCAAATCTTATTTGCCAATAACTACATATTATATTAACGCAAATGTTTAACAATACGAGTACAGTAAAAAACATGTAATTTTTATTAACTTTATTGGTAGAAATAAATTGTTTTTATACATTACAGTTTTCTCTTGTATAAAATGTATGACTTTTTAACTCAATTTGAAAAAAAAAAAAACTGAATAAAAAAGGCGTAGAAATTATGTACGTGCACAGTTAGGAATGGGTTTATACAAAAATTAAATTAATATAGATTTTTTTGCGAGTTCGCTTTTCTTTTTATTGTGAACTAGAAAAGAAGAACTTGTAGGCTATGGTAGCAACTAAACCTAGCACCAAAGGCAGCAGCCACGATTTCATTGACGCTTCAGACTCTTGGGTATCTTGTGTCCATGTAGGTTCAGATTTTTTAGATACAACTTTGCGTTCCTCTTCTACTAATTCACCAACTTTGTATTTGTTCATCATTTCACGGGCATCTGAACTGTGTCCAACATCTTCAAAGTTTTCTGTGCCGTCTTTGCCAGCCTGTTCAAGGAGGACTTCTTCACCACCGGGGTGCTAGAAATAAATAAATATTAATGTAAGTTTTTGTATGAAAAACATATTATACGTTACAAAATATACATAAATAAAACAGAAAGAATTTTGTCTTATGTTTATAAATTTTATAACATGTTTCACATTACAGTTTTCAGAAAAAGAATCTCGGCTATACTTTTATTACAAGTATCGACCAGTTCCCGAAATTCCACAATTCTAACTGGAATGGAACCAAATAAGAATGCGTGTCGAAACTTCGATAGGGCGAACAACAACAACGCAATAAATAATAAAACTGACACATGCATACTTCTGCGTTCTCTTTCATTATAAATTTAGCACATACTTTGAAGCTCTTCATTGCTGATCATAATGTAATTATTTGTCTAACTTTAGTTGCGTTCGTTGAACTTTACCCAGGGTTGACCCAGGAATTGATTGCCAGGGTGAGCTCAGGTTTTTCAAAAAATGTTTTATGGCACCCTCAGAATGACTTCAGGGCTCAACGAAGAAACTTTTTATATCGATATCGATTTTTTGGTTTAAATCTTGAATATAAAATCGGAAAGCCCTGAATATTCTTATTGAGAACAATCCGCTTATAATAAAAAAAAAAAACAACAAAAAAACCAAACGACATCTTTTTATATCTTGCTTGTATACCTAATTATTAATTTATAGTACAAAATTAAAAAAAATTACAAATTGTTATTATACTTAATTATATAGAATGCTTACAATGTTTGTGTTTTATTTAAGCTAAAAAATTCGTATGATGTTAAAAAAAATAACTGTACGCGTAAAATGTGCACTATTTTTAAAGACAGCACGATATTAGCATATTATCGATAGTTTTTAATACTTTTTTTGATTTATTTTGCCCTCTTTCCTTTTTTATTTTTACAAATTGAAAAACAATGAACTATTTGCATATTATGTATATGTTAGTGAAATTTATACAAAAATATTAACTACAGCTGAAAATTCATATAAAAAAAAAAATTAAAATCAATTGAAGGGCAATATTTTTAGAATTAAATATGGATCTGCATTCAATTCAAGTACATACATTACATATGCGTTTGCTTATTGAATGCAAATTATAAAGTCACAACACAAAAATAACTTGAATTCTTATCTTATAAATAATGGAACGAAATTCAAAATATGATTTACATTTTTCATTCTGCGAATTGATATTGCTTTTGCGATTATTTGAGATTTTTGTACCTTGTATCAAAAAATATAAAATAAATTCTGTTTTGGCATTCAAATATAAGCCAATAACTTAAGTGAGATCAGAAAATTTCTTCATCTTGCCATCATTTTGTGATCTAGCCTTGGAATTTTGAAAAAAAAAAGAAATAAATCTGCAAGACGAACTTTGTGTTACAGTCATAGTTTCATTAAAAACTCAAAAAACGAAAATTTGCATAAAGGGAATGGAATAACCTGGAACGTGAGCCTGAATTGAGATTCTAAACATTAGGCACACAAAAAAATGTCAATTTAACGGTAGCAGTATAACTTTGGTGGGACAAGTTCCTCCGCTAAATTGTAAAAAACTATTTGTGAAAACATATACATTATGTACTCATTTTTATATTTTTCGTACTGATCTTTGGTACAAGAATTTTAGATTGAATTGCAAATTAATTGTGTTCTATTTGCTTAAAGTGTTTTATACCGCTCCGAAATTTAATCCAAAAGAATTTTCTATTTTTTTCCGTTTGTGTCTCTGTCATTACTTCAAAAAAGATTACATCCCTTGATAAGCTGAAATTAAATGTGTCATAGTCTTAAGCGTTTCAAATCAGTACTACCTGAGTGAACTGTTGACTGGAGCCAAATACTGTTGAATCGCCAAATGCTTTCCTACGAATAACCAGTCATTTAAAGGCTTAGTACTTCATCTTCATCTTCATAGCGTATACCATACCAAACCATTAGAGGCTGGATAAAAGTCTCAACGTAAGTTTATCGTCCTTTTCTCATCAAATAAATAGTTTTAATGTATTTATTTTCATCTTAAGTCTCTTCAGATAGACCAATATTACAATGAAAAAAATGTAGAACAAAGATTGTAAACAAAATTTTATAAATAAATGAATCTTATCTACCAAGTTATTGAACTCGACTCCGGTTGTATTGTTGGGAGTTATTATTGAATGATTTTTAATTGGGATGGTGTTTTAACGAACAAAAGTGCACTAAATTCTACAAAAATGAAAAAGAAATACAAAAGGAGAAAAACTTTCTTACTGACATTAATTAAGCGCGTTTTTTTTTGCAAGTCCGGGGGGAATTGCACAGAAAAAAGACCACAGGAATTGTAGCGACACCATCACGGAAACAAAATGGAGTTTTCAAACAAACTATCGATAACAAGTATATAATTCAATCCGGTAACACAGATTTTCTGTGTGCTTAGTTAAGCCCGGAGAATTCTCTGGGTTTAGCTTAGCCCGGAGGGGATTCGTTGCTGTTGTATTTAACATGGTGATTGTTTAGCACCGACGTCGTTTTTTCGTCCAATTCCCCTTGGCCTTGCAAAAAAAAAAAAACACGCCTAATATTTGCTATGAGAAATTGATAGCGATTTTTGCAATGTCACCGCACTTTTAGATTCATGGATATTTGATTTTTTTTAAATACATTTTTTCGCTTAAAACTACAGAACTCCGGCTATCGCATTCTTGTTTTCTTTAGTTATATAAGTCGCTATTTATTATCTTTTTATATAATTCAGGGTAGTTTTTTTTTTAAACTTAATACAAAATAAACATGGTATCCTATTTCTATCTAGATTTAATTCGTTTATCCAAAAATGTGTCTTTACTATGGTGGATAGATGTCTTTTTTCTTATTAAATATTGTAATGCCAGTAGTTTAAAGAAAAACTAGACCAACTGCAATGCTGGATTTTGTTTAATAGGCCACACTCACGACTTGTAAGACACTCATAAATTTCGCAACTTTTATAAATCAACTGATCGGTTGAATGGTTTAAGTGCGAGCCCTTTAAAGATTTAAAAGTTTAGAAGTACAAACAAGTTTATTATCCAAATATTAGTGTTACGCACAATGACCTTTTGTAAGAAATGAATATGATAATGAATGTGAAATTCCTTTCATTTCTGAGAGCGGGAAACTTTCTACGCTCACAGTCTTTGTGAATGAATCACAATAAAGTATTCATGACAACCCTTAAAGATTATTAGCTATTCAAGCTTTCAGAATAACTTTTCGCTGGCAGAAATGTCTGTGCAGTTAACAGTTTTACAGCATAAATATTAAAGCAGCTGATAATAAATTTACGATGTTTATGATTGTGAATTCTAAAAAAGTGTTTCTGGTCATACCGTCATTCGATCTGTACTGTACGTCTGCACATACTTATGTACATCTTGGCATCCATTATTTACATTAAATCAAAGCCTAACGGATTTATTTAAGATTTGGAAAAGAGCATCATTATTCTATTCACTAAAGGAGATATTCGAATTTCTGTGCCGTACAACATAGAATCGATGATAAAATCCCAAAAAGAGGTTTTAGAAAAATTATGTGTGCGGATTCTTTCTTCACCGTAGTTAAAGTACAGCCTTACCTATAAAGTTATTTTTGAATATTTAAATTTTGCGGACAAAGTTCAATTTTTATTGTTTACGACAATTAAACCTTCTGATAAAGCTTGAATTATAATTACATACACACTTATAATTATTTTTTCACAAAAATATCATTTTTGAATTATTAACAATTTAATATGATAATAATTTTGTTGCATGTCCGAACGGTTTTGTGATGTTTAATTTTGTACGTTTAACAAAAATATTATTATCCTCTAGGGATATAATATTATTAACTAAAGTAATAATAATAATAATTTTAACTTTATGCCAGTAAGACCTAAGGTCTTTTAATTGCATAAATGCACGGCACTAGTAAGAAGGAATAGAAGAATAGGAAATAATTTTTATTGGCACAGTGAACTGAGATATAAGGTGTTTATTTATCTCCTTAAAACCCACGGGTGGCGTTCAGTTGAATCTGAGAGACTTTTTATACAAATAAAAAACAAACAAAAAAAATACAATTTTTTAATATATTTAACCTTTAAACACTTTTTGTCTGTCATAAAATTATAATTATTTTTTTAAATATAAGATAAGTATTTATAATGTATGTATGTATGTACATATGTACTTTAAACCCAAAAATAGTTTTACTTGATAAGATTAAAAGAAGAAATGATAAAAAATAAAATTAAATGCACGACTGGAATCCACGAACATAACGTGGCTAAGTATTAAAGACGTATGCAATATTATTGAACTACATATTTAGGAAGTACCTATTTGCAAAATTGTCAAATTGATTGATTAATTAAGGAGATATACGCCATAGCCCAAAAATAAGACAATGTCCCTAAAGAAATTAAAACTCTATTTCTGTTATGTGAATATTCTTCCCCAAAAGTATAAGGCGCAGTTTTATTCCAATTAGGACATAATAAAGACTAAGAATAATTCTGTCCTACTCCTGATCTTAGTTACAGTTGTTGTTGTATAAATTAAAATATTAAATTTAAATCAAAATTTTGAAACTGTTGTTGAGATAATTTGAAAAAAAAACAGAATTATTTTATAGAAGAAGAAAAAATAACAATATTTTCAAAAAAAAAAAAAAATAAATAGATTTAACTTTTTTTTTCTAGAGGTATATACATAAGTATAATAATAATTATTATTCCAATTACGATTGTTTTTAAAGAATGATCTTATGTCTGATTTACGCACAGTACACAAATCTAATAACATGTGTACTGTTCGGCTTACGTACCTTAAATGAGGTTATTTTATCTATTTCAACTAAAAAAAGATCGATTTTTCTAAAGGTTTTGTAAATAGGCGGTATTTATTCTATCCCCTCAGATTTTATAGACTATCTAGTTGATAGTGGGTTGACCTAAACAGATTTGGTTCTAACAATGTTTACAGTTTTAATACTACTCTTGATCTACATTTCTAATTTATTTTCTTGTTGAACATAAATAAATAAACACAACAAAATACTATTTGAGACAAGTTTCTGGATGTTTCTATGAAGTAAAAGAAAACAAGTTTTTAATTATTTAATTATATGCAATAATGATTTTCGGATGATTCTTTAAGTGATCATTACTGTCACTTTTAGTGTATGCTTCAGTGTTAATAGAAAAGATTGTTAATAGTTAGAAGGCATTCTGCTTATACTTAAAAAGTTTATTGTTGAACAGACAAAAATGACAAGTTAACTTTGGTTGCACAAACATCACTCACAACAATCTTATCTTTGAATATCTTCTATAATATAAATGAAAGCTAGGCAAAGCCACTTAAAAAAAATAATATTCCTAACCGCCAAATGAGTGTTACGTAAATACCCTTTAACCAATTATAGAAGCTCGCAAAAAAGTATTGGAATGAAAGCAAAGAGAAATTTATTCAAAATCCCCAAAAATTATTCAAGTGAACGCACGATTCGATTCACATCAATGTCTATCTATCTTTATTTTTGGTAAGGTTGCACAATGCAAAGAGATTTCAAACCAAGCTCTAAATACATATACAAGTCAAAAAACAACAAAAAAATAATAAATTATGCAGCTAGGCCAAGAGCAAAGTTCAATGCTGTTTAACCACAAATTATTTGTGAATGATTTAGAAAAAAAAAACTTTTGATCTAAACGATTGTGAAGATTTAAAGATAATTTGGAAATAGATTTTTTTTAAATTCATACTTGGGAAGTTTATTTATTGAATTGAACAAAAAAAGAAAGAAAAACAAATAGAAACAAATATCACAACAAATCATCGAATTGAAGATTTTACTTCTGTTTTGTGATCCAGAAGGGTATGGGCAAAGTTCATAGCCAGAAATAAAATATAGCCACTCAACTATCGCTTTCGAATCTAAAGCAAAGTGAGTAAGCACAAAATGAAGTAGCGAAACTCATAATTAGCTATTAGAAAATTCTCGACACTGTATTGAAATCCACCTAGAAATATTAGCCTTGATAAGTTAACGTAATCAAGGCTCTTGCATATGTGATCGTTTCTCACTTAAACTTTGTTGCGTTTTGGGTCTAGAAACAGAGGGAGAGGCACAGAATCTGAACTCGAACTACGCATTACAATAATAGAGAATACACAAATGGCGTGAATAACAAATCATGGTGATCACTGAATGATAGTGCACAATAGGTAGATAAAGCTTGATAGGTTTTAATAGATTTCAATGATTCTCACCTCATTTAAAAATGCTGAAACATCATAGATGTTATTGTGGATGACCAACCAACAATCCTTGTTGGAATTGTGTTTGGTTACTTCGGCACGTGTATAAAGTTTATCAGACATAATTTTTTACTGTTTTAATGTAATATTGAACAAATAGTTCAGTTTAATAAATAGTTTTTTTGGAGTGGAAGAAGACTAACAAAAGGAACAAGCTGTTGTTAATCAGTGGAAATTTCTTTGAAAACTGAATACTGATACTGAAGAGTTTTAATATTTTTCACTCTAGCCTTTTTCAATTTTCATATAAAATTAATCAAAAAAATAATGACGTAAGGGAGAGTGAACAAAATAGCGTGTCAGATTTTGTTTCGTTGAGTTTTTTTTGACGTGTAGTTCCATTTTTCGAAATTGAAATCTGTTTGATTTGAAAGTGCTAGGAGAACCGATGATAATAAGTCCCTTTTGCACACTAATTGGGCCTATTCAGGAAGATCTTTTATTCTGATATTCTTTTATTCTGTTATGAATTTCCATATAAAAGTTTGAGCTGTCAAAAAATCTTATATGAAATATGCTAAGAAATCTCTTATGAACTGTCAACACTTCGAACTCTCAAAAAATCTTTTATGAATTGCAGTTTTGCTATTCAGCCAAAATCTGTTATGAATCCCAAACTAATTTCAATAACTATTTATATTTATATTTGATTTCGTCAACAAAATGTTCTTACTTCAGGTTTAAAATTGGACTGACCTGAGTTTCGGAGACCAACCTGGAACTTCTTGTAGAACTTCCAAAATGCATTACTCAGCTTTGACCTGCTGAGTTGCATTCTGGAAGTTGGCTTGACCCATTGGTTTTGATTTTTCTCATTAAATTCATAGAAGAATAACATATTTGGCAGAATAGACCTAATATCATCTTCACTTGGACGATCGGAGTACTCCTTTTTCACTCCAACTACTTCAAAAGCAATTGATTGGCTGTTTCTAGTAATGTTTTTCAATACACAAACCCAAGCTACTTGCTCTTCAACATTGGCATGGATTTTTAAAACCTCATAAAGCAAGTGGAGAACCAAGTAAAGAAGCGTTTAATATAATTAAAGAAATTGATGAAAGGAAAAGTGAGGAACTCTTCGGAAATTAAAATTTATACCTAACATTTAAAACAGCAAGCAACTTATAGTTGCTTTAATTTGCCGGCAGCAAAGTTGTCTGGAGAGCGTTTCCCCATATAATCAAATGTACTTGAAAGTGAGCAACTAATAGTTGCCTAGTGCCATCCCTAAGACGTCTGCGATTTTTAAGCTTTGATTTTCTTTTGCTTTCCTTTCGGTTGCAAGGATGCTTTTAAACACTGCGATTTTTAATAAATGTTAACTTTGTTAAATGAAAAAGGAACACGGAGTGTGGATACCTCCATACTCCACTTATTTCTCAAACAATAAGAAAACAAAAGCACAAAGAAGAACCGGTGATAACTCTGCAATTTGCTTCAACCTCAGCAATTTTGTCTACCCCGGCCACCACATCCTAGGTGGGGGGACGTGCTTAAAAATCGCAAGGAGTAAGTAATTGCTTAAAAGTTGTCTAAAGCCAAAACTACATTGACCACTTTTTGCAAAATTGCAAAAGTAAAAATATTTTTTTTCCCGCTAGCGCAGCTATTTTTTGAAAATAATATACAATTTTTTTAAAACCAAAATTTAAGCTTTCTGCATTATTTTTATAATTTTCCCAGTCAAAAACACTATCCCAAAATGAGTAAAAATTTTCACTTTTGTACTTTTTTTGATAATATAGCTAAGGTTTGGGTCCGCTTTCACACGAGGAAATTAAATTTTTACCAACTTTCAGTTTTTACGTGAGAAGGACACCAAGTTAGGGTAATTTACGGTTTACGATTGGTGGAAATTGGAAATTAAAAGAAAACATCAAATCTCAATCTCAACTTGTTTCTTCGTGTGAAATGGGACTAAGATAACCCTCAGCTCACTGTACGTATTCATGAATGAAACGCACTGTACCTATTCTTTCTTTTTCGAACTCAACTGAACGAAATATCTTTTAACATATATTTTGACGTTTCAATATTCAATGTTTTTGTTTTGAGAATTTTTCGCAGTAAACAAGTTGGAATTGCATGTTCAAAGACTTGGAATTTATTTAAAATTATATAAAAGCCCGAAAATCTATTATTTTTATAATGTTTTCCTTTGATTTACCAAGCGTCGAAGTATCCACTGGTAGTTTTTCACTTGAAGGTGAATTAAGATTTGATCCACCGGTCTATGAGCAAAGATATGCTACAGTAATTCAAGTCCTCGAACATGCTGATTTTGAAGCACAACTCAAAAAAGTAGGACATTATTTTATTTAAAATTATGTGAATAAATATAATAATTATTATATTTCATAATATTAATTTTTATTTGTAGGTTGTTGAGTTTGGTTGTTCCGAAATGCGTTTGCTATGGCTTTTGCGTAGAACGAAAGGAATTGAGCACATTGTCGAGGTAAGTTGAGACTTAATGATTTCTTAGTACTTATAGTAGTATTTTTAAACCAAATATTAATGATATTGAAAATACAATTGTAATTTATAAAAAATATAGAGATATGCTAAGCTCAATAGTTCTCCTATGAGCTTGAATATTGAATTTTACTATACCACCATTTGTCAGATATTGTTCAATCTGGTCTGGTCAGTTCTTGATTTGAAATGAAAATCAACTGTTGCTGTTATTCAAATCTGCGAATGCATTCACATGATTCTTGAATTTGTTTCGAAATTAATGATTTGAAATAAATGAGTTCAAGAATGAATTTAGAATTGATTTTGTATTTTATATTATAAATTCAAAAAGAATTCTAGGTTCAAAAGCATACAATGAATTCAAAAATGATTTTAAAGTGTTGGGTTCTGAGTTCGCATTTAATTTGAATTTGTGGAGCCACTAAAAAAATAATTTTCCATTAGAAAAAATTAAGAAACACTAAATTTAACAACAGCATTTCAATAAATTAGTTACGAAATTTATCCACGGAAGAAAGCGACAGCAACAGCGATTACATGATAAATTATTTTTGTTGATATTTCTTAAATCTTTTAACTATATAAATAAAAATTAATGTTTGTCTGACTCAAAAACTACTGAACTTATTTTAAATTTTAGATGTAGTTTTTATTTATTGAAAAAGAGCTGTAAAGTGTGGCGGGGTTTAGGTAGTATAACTAAACTAGATTTTTCCTTTGGCAAAATTAAAGCGTTTCATTCTTCATCCTAAAAAGGCAAATGGAACACACCTGTTACTATTTATAGGGTGAAATGGGGTGGAACAAAAAGTGGTGTCTTCGATTTAAAAGATTCTTTTGTTTTTTTGAAAAGTAATATAGATTGGACTTCAGGTATCGCTTTTATTTTCAACCAATGTGCCTTTATATATCAAAATGCTATTAAATATCAATTTAAAACCAATATTCGATAATGTATTTACCTAAAAAACGTCACTTCAAATTACTTTATGTAGAATATGAGACACAATCGGCCCATGAAATTGAAAAATTGTAAATCCCATGTTTTTAACTTTTTTTTAAAATAAAGTATTACAAGTATTCACTATATTAAGTTTTATTTCACTTTTTTTATTAAGTTTAATAAGCTTTTTTTCATTATTTCGACGTTTTAAAATCTTAAAACATTATGTTATACCTAGGAAAATGACAGAAAATAAATACTATTTACAAGGTGAAATGAAAGTGAGTAGATTTTTGTAGCAAAAAAGTATTGCGCAATCAATCAGTGTTGCCGAATCTAATGATTTGACATGATTTTTTTTACCTTTAGCTCATTATATCATGAATTAGTTGAAAATCTCATGATTTTTTACTTTCACGATAAATAAAACAAAACAACTTTTTCAGTCCATGAAATACAAAAGATACAACCAACTACTTATTCAACTTTGATGTTGATAATGACATACCTCTTTTATATGAGAAACAGATATTAAAATTTTGTAAAACTGGGAAATTCGGAAGAAATTCACGTTACCAAACAGACGTACCTACTGTTTTTTTTCCAGTTTTGGAAAATTTAATTTCCACACAGGCATTAAGAATTGTTCAAAAAAAATTCTTTAACTTTCCAGTTTCATTAAGACATTTTGCATCTAAATGTTAGCACTATTTTCTTGACTCATAATTTCTTTTACACTATTTTTTCAAATACAGATATTAAACTTAATTAACGCTGATTTCACCTATTTCTGTGAAATTGTTGTTAACTTCAAATTTGTTAATTGATTGAAGATTTCGCATTTATTTCACTGATAAGATTGTTGATTTGTTGTTTTTATGAGGTGCTTGCATAAAAAAATTAACTGAATTCACTCACTCTAACCATGTGCATGCACCCTTAAAAAGTTGTATATTTTTCTGTTCGAAGAATTTTCGAACTTATCTGTCACAAAAACATAACCTCTCGGCGGCACGGCTTCTTGATTAAACAAGTAAACGTTTTCCGTGATTATTTTAAAAATAATTTTCATTTATTTCTTATTGGTATAATGGCTTCTTCAGTGTGCGTTAAAATACATTAAACATCTAAAATGAACAATGCAATAATAATTTAAATTCAATTCATCAATAAACGTTTACATCTCAAGTTGCTCAAAACAATCAACAAAAACAAGCATGGAGGGGAATGCAGAACAATATAGCTTCGACTTGAATCTAGATTTTCTGGATTCAGATACAACGGACAAGAAACATGCCACAAGCACTCCGGAATATCAAGAACAGTCTCAAATACATTCGACATTTGATATAGAAGCACTTGCTAACAGAATTGCAACAGTCAACGATATGGCCATTCAAATCAAGGCCACCAAAGATGAAAACTTAAGGCTTCAGAAACAAATGCAAGATCTGAGCGAATCTGCTATGTCCATACGAAGTATGTATGACCAAGAAAAGACTGACAGATTGAAATTTGCAAAATTATATCGAGAACTGCAAGAAAAGTATGAACAAACTGAATCACAATTGACAAATAAAACCCTGAACTATGAACAAATGCAATCAAGATTAGAGCTGGAGGCAGAAGACAAGAAACCCATTTCTTATAGGGATCTAGCTCTTAAATATCAAAGACTTGCCCTACACCTTGATGAGGAAAAGCAGCTGCCTTCGAAGGAGAAGATAATTTTACAGCAGGTCAAGGAATATCTAGAATCAAAGAAGCTCCCTCCTCTTCCAGTTTTTAAGAAGAAATCCCACTCCCGTAACAAGTGCGAAGTCCGTGATTTTTCTATGCAATATAACATGAAAGTTGAGTCGAAGTCAGAAGAAACTCAGTGTTCCTTTGGTTATTCTGAAGAAGAACCGAAAGACCTATGTACCCAAGGAACGCAGTACACATGGTACACCACCACCCGTGGAACCAATACACCGACCTTTAGCAATCCAAAAGCAGAGCTGAAAAATCAAGGTACCCAATATATATCCTCGACTACGACTCGGGGAACCAGTACATCAACATTCATCAAAACTCAATGTGTTGGAACCAACTTCCCGGAACCCCCTCCACCAGTGTCGATTGAGGATATTTTCAAGGAGATGATCTGCAACGTTTCTCCTCTGAGCCCAATGAGCGCAAGTTCTCAAGCCGAATTGAAAGAAGAAAAAATCGAAATGAAGTCGATTGGCACATGCACCGATTTGAAAAATGTACGCAAACCAATTGACTACGTTGCTGCCAACATCAAACATTCGGATTCGAGGCCACCCTCGAGAAACAGCAACCTGTACGATCGAGTGAAAAATGAGATACCTTTAATGGGAATGCCAACTTTAAATCCATTCCCCTGTCTGGGAATACCAGTTACTCCTATGTACAATACTGTAACTGAACTTTGGAACATGCTAGGCCATACGATATTTGCTTTATTGCAACAGAATGGTGGAGCTGCTTCTGCTCAACTTAATCAAATACATATGAATATCGTAAACGATCGGATGAGGAATCTAAGTGGAAGAAATAGGCCGCCAAGTGAGGAACAAAGAAACTGTGAGTCGCAGACGAGAGATGACTATTTCGAGCAAGAATATCCTAGAGGTAAGTTATTTTAATTGGTAGAATATTGCGGTAATGAGATAACAGGTTTCTTTAAAATGATTTTAAGAATCTGAATAGATATTGGAGAAAAAAAATGCAAATGAACATGATTTCTCCGCTAGAAATCAAAATCACTCTCCATATGATAAATTGATCAATGCAAAGAAAAATCACAAGAATCCGAAGTCGAGAATTTCATCAAATATGACATTTTGATAACATAGAGTAAGATAAGTTTAAATTGATCAATTTAAATCTTTTTACCTATTCGTTGTTGAAATCTCTCCAGAAGAGTATTTTTAATAAGCTTTACCTTAAAGAAAATATTTAATTTGAAAAAATATATTAAAAATATTAAAAAAAATATATATGTAAAACACGATAATAATGATTTAAAAAATTGTATTTTCTGAAAAATGTATTTTTAAGATTTATGTAAGTTTTGGATAAACTACTCAATCGTGTTTATAATTATTTTCAATTGAAATGGAATTCCATATGACATATCGTATTGAAAAATCATTCAAATAACTCCTTCTTTTCAAAAGAAATGTGACCATCATAGATGCTCAAACTGTTGTAAAACATAATCAAGACTTAACTTTTTTATTCGTTGAATTCGAATTACTTCTAGATAGTGTTTTAAAACAGCTACATAGGTGTCAACTTTTAGAAAAATCGGCTAAGCAGTTTTCGAAATATTGGGACTGTAAAAAAATTTAAGTTGTTTTTAAAATCCAAAAAAAAAATTTTTTTTTTTTTTTTACAAAAATTCTGGCATACGATTCTATTTATGTATACTTTCTACAAACTTGCATAAAAAAATTGATCAAATTCGAAACAAATGTTTCTATAATATGTTAATAACCATGTTTACAATTTGATTTTTTGATTATACCAATTTGAGGGACTGTGGAAAAACATGATTTTCCTTATAGGTTAAATAATTTAAATTTTTTATCACAAAAAAAAAAAAAAAACTGCCCAAAAAATAACTACATATTGAGTTAAAATTGCCGACCAGAGAGAAAGAAATGCCATACCCAATTTGTTCATGTTCCCTATCGTGGTAATGTCAAATTTGATTAAAATCACTTAGTGTCTTTTTTACGGATGCCTATCTTGTCAAAATAAACCAAATATTAAAATTATTCGCAAGTAAAATTTTAACCAATGTACCGAATTTTTGACTGATGGTTCCACTCATCTCTCTTAAATAGGACCTTCTTGAGGACTCTAATTGGTAGCATCCACTACCTAAACACGTTCACAGACGCATAAATGTTTGTTGTTTCAAACAATTCTAATTTTTATGTAATGCCATTTTTGTTGTTTGTACTGGCGATATGCCAAATGTGCAAACTCTTGGACTAGCCTGCACAGACGAAATTTGTTCAGTATAATTCTATGTTGACGTATCTTAATTAAAAAAATTAAACATTATTAAATTCTTGTCAGCAAAATATATTATTAATTTTTACCATCCAAACAAACAATAATTTCAGCATTAATTTTATCAGAGCATAGAAACTTTGTTTCCATTACCATGAATATTCATGTGTACATTAATATATACATATTTCTTCTTCGATATTAACATATATCCTTTCAGAATTCTCAACAACTACCAGAAGTACCGCAACAAGCCCAATTCTACCATCAGAATTGCAAATTAATGAACCCCAATCCGGCCCATCATTTAACTCCGCAGTGAGAACTCCTAATCAACCGGTGGATATTAAAAAAATTATCCTCAATAATAATTTCTCTGATGCAGTAGTTTCGAGCTCGAGAAAATCCTCTCAAGTTGATGAAATCCTTCAACTATTTCCGGAATATTCGGATTCATTTAAGAAACGAAAAGCTATCAAGAGGCTACTTAAAGAAGCCAATAAAAATAAGAAACTGAAGAAAAAGAGAAATTCAGCTTCATGTTCCAGTTCAAGTTCAAGTTTAGCATCGGCATCAACTCCAACTACCACAGAAGTGCAAACAAGAGCAGCAAGTAGTTCGGTCTCAATGTCAGCCTCACCTCAACCTTCGATGGATATAAAACCACAACTACAAGCCAATTGGAAGACTGAAATATTTGGTGATTGTGATAGTGATTCAAGTGTGGATAGTTCTATAATGGATTACATAAAAGCTCAAAGTCCTCAAACTGAAGCAGAAAAAAGATGCACCCCAATTGAAACCAAACCTCCACCCCATGGTCTCAACTGGCCAAACAGTAATTTAACTACAGAAATTAAACAAACTCGAATTAAATCACCAATAGATGAAGAATTTTTTGGATTCGCTGAAGAAACAAACCTCCCACCAACATCAGATGAAGTTTTCTGCAAACCATTTTTGCCACCAAAACGACAAAAATCAGTTATTCTTTCAGAATCTTCCATTCAAAAAATTCAGGAAAGGATAAAAGTGGATCCAAATACGTCTGGAAGTTCACTAAAAACAAGAACTGAACTGAATGAAGAAACCCAACCAAATCCAACAAAACCGCCAGCCAAAAGAAAGCGTAAAGCTAAAAAAACAGACTTCAACAAAACAAATAAAATCTATAAATTTGATGAGGCCCAAATTCCTGCAGAACCCCAAACACCACCAGAATCGAAGAAACCAAAAATATCATTAAGCTTGAATAAAACAAAAGCTAAAATAACGACCATCCTTCCCCTTCAAGCCACAACATCTCCTGCTTCTGTTAATAAGCCTTTGAGATCGTTAAGTTTGAATAAAATTAATAAACCTAAACAAGAACCGAAAGAACTTATGTGTGGTCCTCAAAATGAAACAATTGAAACACCAAAGAAACCTATTGGTTTTAACAAGCCAGATTGGATGAACAGAATTAAAGATTCAGAAGGAGAAGAACTTTCAATTCATGTGTCAAGAAATCACCATGGGCCAATGGTAATGAAAGTTGAAAAACCACCCGATTCTGTTTTTGAAGATATAAAAACATGCTTTTCAAATCAAAAACAGGATTCAATTTTGCAAGATATCAAAACTTGTTTTATTAATCCAAAGCAAGAAAGAGACATGAAACCATTTATAGGCCCATTAATGCCTAATCAAGCTGCAACAGAAGATAGTGTAGTTCTCTCAGAAGAATCAATTCCATCATTTGTAAGCCCAACAAAAGATGGCACATTCAGATTTCTTCTTCAAAATCATCAAAGTACAGCAATCAATACGAATATGAATTCGTTAATCAATTCCAAAAAGAGTCCGGATAATTCTTTTAAGATCTTGAATTATTATGAAACTTCATCGGTGACGGAGGATATCCCTAAAAAAAACTCGAAATCCTCAATAACTATTTTAAACGAACAATGGATTTCACAATCAAATGATTTGAAAGCAACCAAACTGGAAAGTCCTATAAGTATTGTCACCAGTGATGTGAGTTGTCATCCATTGGATCACAGAACATTAGACCTGGAAAATATGCCCATCTACTTTTTAGATGATCAGAATTTATTGCAGAACCCTCAGCAGCCGAAAGAAGAGAAATTGACTTTTGAAACACACCAAGGAACGCCTCATAATGGTCAAAATCTAACAATACTGCCGGGATTTCATGAGATCCAAAGAGGAATCAAAACTGGACCTGCACAGTTCATAGTCTCATCTAACAGTGCACTTCGAAAAGACGAATTGCTTATTTCAAGACCAAACGGGCCTCAGTTAAATAGTCTTCCTGTCATTTTAAAGGATTATCCTAACAGTTTCCAACAGGCAAACATGGCAATGAACACAATAGAATCTGTACCAGCAGTTCAAGATGTTAAGCCAATGGTAACAACGCTGCAGGACGAAAATTCATATCTTGTACTAAATCACCAAAAGCAATTGAACTCTTGCAAAGAATCTTCCATCTGCACTCGAATGGAGGAGAAAATGGAGAAGGAACTTAAAGTTTTATCAACGGGAATTAATTTCAATGAACAGGAGAGCTTAAATACAAATGAAACAACAAATTTGCAGCCTTTCAATCCTCTGAATGGTCTAATGATGCCTAACGATGAAGCAGACCCCACGACTAAAGAAATAGGAGATAATCCTTCAATGTTCAACGTGCTTCAGAATCAAAACTTGTTTGGTTCAAAAATACTTCTTCGTGATGCAAAATCTAATGCAGGTCCTTTCAGGGATGGCAAGCAGAAAGTGTCGGAAGTTAGAGAAATGCTTTTCCCCAATCCTGTTCAGCCATCAAAAATCAATAATTTTGAGAACCATCTTTTACAGAGAGAATACCAAAGCCAAGAGACAACTCTGCAAGACGAAATAACTCCCAAATCAACCAACTTAGTCACAACAATGGTGAAAGATGATTTAAGTTATTCCAGCAGTTCGGACGGCGAAGGTGATTTATCAATAGATTTTCCACCATCACCACAGCCAACAAATATCTCATCTTTAGATCTGTCTACAATTCTTAAAACTCCTGAAAAAACTGATAACCCAGAAATTCAATTAAAAACACCCGCAAGATGTCAAAATAATGACTCTACTATTAGCAAAGCTATCACAAATTCCACCGAAAAACTCGTCGAAGAATATCTCTTGAATGAAAGCCCAGGCGAAGAAGGTCCAAAATTTCAAGTGTTCCTCGATAGGATATTGGATGACGTTGCACCACCATTGAGTCCAGTTTCTGCTCTTGCATTATCGGAGAAGCCAAATCATAGCGAAACAGAGAGTTCTTGTGATGAAGCATCATCAGATCCAACAATACCCATGAAAAATAAAAGAAAGGCTGCAGCGACAGCAGCGATAGCTGTTAAACGATCTGCAAGGATCAATGCTAAGAAGATTGGAGCATCAACAAGTATGATGAATAGTCTCTGTTCGATGACTATTCCCAATATAGAATTAGGAAAGTACACTAAGAAAAAGACTGAAAAACAGCTGGTCAAACAGGGGAAATTAGTTGAGCCAATTAAGGAAGACAAAATTGATATTCAAATGGGATTCTTTAAGGAGGCGATGGATGAAGAAGATGATGAACCAACTTGTGAACCAATTAGACGGCATTCCGTAGAAGAGTTTAAGTCTGTAGAAAAAATTGTCCCCGAAGAAAGTTTGACAAATCTCGGGGCACCTAAGAGAAAATCCGAGACTGAAATTGTTGCACATGCTGTTGAAAGTAGACTTTATACAAGCACTGTAGATCTTAAACAATCATCTTTCCCTGTTGAAGTTGATTCATACCTAAGTTTATACAATAAAGCTAAGGAATCAATATCTCTATACCTTAAAGCAGAAGAATCAAATAGAGTGCCGATCTCCGATTCATCTATGAATTCTTTATGTGAGAATTTTGAAGAGTCTTCATCATTCTGCTATGAATCTCCAGCTTCACCACCACCATCAGATCAAATGCCCAACGAATCGCACCAAATTCGAGAATCATTTGAACTGTCACCTCTTCCAAAAGTGCATATGAATTCAGGCCGAAAAACAATTATATCCCATTTAATCGCCAATTATAATCACAAACTTCACAACATGTTAGACAAGGGTCAAAAAATCAACAACAACCTTCTCAGCCAGCTTCAGTTTTGTATTAAGGAATATACAAGTGGACTATGTCTTGCCATGGATACTATACGATTTATAGATTCTATTGTTAAGCTCACTTCAGACGACAAAATAATCTCTAAGGCTTTAGTCAATGTTTTGAAAGTGGCACCTCGCCCAGAAACCGAAGTTTCTGGTCCAATACCCGATACATTTTTAAGTCAAACACATCGGAAACTCCTCGCAGTGTTACAACCACTTTGTTATCATTATCCAAACATACATTGCAACCTTCAGTCAACCATCGAACAATCAATGTTCACATTTACCAAGGAAGTAATACCCGTCGAAGTGCTATTGAACTTAACCCAATTCTATCTGGCCATCATTAATAATCCCAGTGCGGGAACAAATCCAGCTAGACTCTTTATATGCAAGTGTCTGTACTTCTTCAATGTTAAAGCCGTACCTATGATCTATTATACGCTGTGCGTGTATCCCACTGTCTTGCCACAAAAAATAGATTCTACATATGATCGGTCGGATATTCTAATCAGCACAATACAGAGCATTCTAATGAGCACATACTATGATCCTGAAAAATGTGATTTTATGACCAGACAAATACTAGCCAAGCTGCGTATGTTCTATAACTATGAAAGCTTTAAGCCGCCTCGAGATGAGGTTATTGAAAATATGATAGCTAAAATTCGAGCAGGTCGTTTTAAGAACGTATCTTATGCCCTTTCGTTGATATGCAAGCGAATGGAGCAACCTCAAACAGAGAAATTCATACTCAACGAGCGACTCATGCCGCTGGCCAATGAGTTCTATCACACCCTAAGTCAGAGCAATGAGAATGACGAGAAAATTGCATGCGTTTTAGAATGCATTTCATTCGTTATAAAGCCTTTTAATCTCAACACCGATATATCACAGTATACCAATCTGTTTGGGAGGTTTTTGAATGCCGCTACCGAGAGAAAAGTTGTACAAGAGGCTGCTGTAGCAGCAATTCTACGTACAGCTCGATTTGGATTCGTGCAGTGTTTTAATGCAATTTATAATTTCCAACCCACCTATGAATTGTCTGACACCTTGAAGCTAATGTTACGATCGTTTGTTTATAAAAAAGGAAAGCTCTTCCTGAAGGCATTGGAACAGCAGGCACAAGAATTATTGGCTAAATAAATTGGTGTTAATTATTATTATTATTATTATAATTATTATATTTTTTTTATTTATTCCCAGTTGTGTACTATGAATTCTTGTAAATACATTTTTTTAAGTTTTAGGAATTTAGTTACAGTCCCGTTAAGGTTACTGATAAGATACTTGTTAAAAAATGTAAAAAAAAAAAACAAATTATTATTTTTTCTTAGAAAAAACACTAAAATTAATAAACAATAAAAATATGGTTTTGTAGTAAAAAGATACAAAATGTAATTTTGCAAGATAATTTATGAGTTTTTTCTTCCTTTTTTGAGAAGATTGTACGATTCCGCTGACGAACGGGATGGTGTTTGGAATATAACTTATTTGGTGTAAGATAAATGTTTTTGCTACGGGGATCCAATTATACATACGAGTAGTTATCAAAGAAAATTGGAGTATTTGACTTCGATGCATTTAAAAAGCAACAAGGCTAGATTTTTTTAACACATTCAGCGTTATTGTGAGTTTCACCCGAAAAATATTTCACCTTGAAATTTGTATTCGCTTTCTATTGTGAGTTTCGCCCGAACACAATTTTGTTCGTCTACAAAAAAATGTAAGCTCACAATAATGCTGATTTTATTATTCGAGATATTAAATCATTTTTTCAAGGATTTCATAATAATTGTCAATGGGCGTGTTTTTTTCGGAGTAAGGAATTAATTTTCAAAAAAACGCACCGAAAGTACCATGATTTTTATATTTTAAATTTGGAACTTACTAGAATGGTCAAGGATATCTAAAAACGTGTGCAAAAGCACTCAGTATAAATATTATTGTACTCAATACATTTGATTTTACAGTTTTAAATGGTATAAATCCTACAAAAACCAATAAAAGATCGAAAGTTATCACCATTTAATTCGATAGGGTGATCCCCAAAAATCATTATATTCCTATTTTCTACAACTTTCATAAGAATAATGATTCTGCCATTGAACTTTGAAATGGTTATTAATCGAAGATATCTTGCCTCTATTGGCTTCTAATCTCAGGTTGATATAGATGAGGAAACCCTTAAGATGTACCAAAATCGAGCTGCTCCCCTTATAACCGATCACATTGTCAATCGTCAAACTCCACTTCGTATCGAGGTTTTAAAGGGTAGCATTGATGTATCTTCAGAATACTTAAAAAACGCTGACGCCGTTATGGGCATTGAGATGTAAAACACTTATTGGTAACATTTTCCTTATAACTTGTAATATATTTCTAAATCCTTGGCAGAATCGAACATCTCTATCCGGACGTTTTGGAAAATGTGCCATACAACGTATTTGGATTTATCCAACCAAAAATCGCCTTATTCTCAACACCAAATTCGGATTTTAATGTCCTGTTTAAGCCACTATCGAATGGTTTTCGACATTATGATCACAAATTCGAATGGTCCCAGGAGCAGTTTAAAGATTGGTAAGTTAGAAATTTCTATTGCAATTTTTCAAGAATGAATAATATAATGAGGTGTAAACAGGGCTTTAAATATTTGTGAGCGCTTCCCCAATTATCGCGTATCCATATTTGGAGTTGGTGAATCTCCCCCTGATGCTCCTGATTTGGGTCCAGTTTCTCAATTTGCTTTGTTTGTTCGAAAAGATGTTCATGGGCTTCCATTGGTTTCGGAGATCTTAGATGTTCCGGCCGATCTGAATCCTGACACTGCCTATAAGGAAATTTATGCTGTTGATTTTCCAATGCGTCATGACGAACGTACTCTTGACCAGAAAATTTGGGACGAAGCAAGCTTTTTCATCAACCAATACAGAACCTTCGAAATGTATCACAACACTGAAAGACTGATCTATCAAATTCCTTTCGATAAAATATTGGAAGCAATCGAACCAGTATCTGACTCAGCTGATGATTTGCGACGGGTATTACTGCAAAACGATCAAGTTATTGAAGATCAATTTGTGGTAGTTCCCGAGGATGATCCCAATCGTATAGAAGGACGCTGGTCTGGTGATTCCGATTCGAATTATGATTATGACTATTATGATCAGAATGATGACGAGGCGAATTCGAATAATGTATCAAATGGGAATTGTCAAAATGATGATGAACATTATAATGCAGGGGCTGAGCCGGAGGAAGAAGAATGCTGGGATTGAGCGGAGAGTTTTTTCGTTCCGCTTACATAGAATCTTTTGTATAATAATAAGTTTTGTATTTTGTTTATATATTATGTACTTATATGAACTATTGAACTAATTATTTATTATCATCATCATTAATATTATGAGCAAAAATTTAACTCTACATGATCCAATAAAATTTATTGGAGACAAATCATCCCCGAAGATGGGTATTAAATTCGTTCAAATACACATACATACATACATGTTTGTAAATACAATCAATTTAACTTGTTTTAAAAATTTCGAGACAAACAAAGGGTGTAATTTATATTTATGGAAGTGAGCACAGGGGTTGGAGACAAAATACCTACATAATCTAAAATATGTACATATATCATCTTTCGACGAAAGAGTGGTTCTATATTCATAAGAAAATCAACCTTAAAGGCAGGTGATATAAAAGGCTCGATTAGGTCGAACGAACTTGCAACAGAAGAGGAAATAATACCACTTCAGGCGAATTTTTAACAACTAAATTGATTTTAATAAAAAAAATCTAAATCTTAAAAAAACTTCGATATTGTTATACTTTGGTTTGGACACTTGTAAGAAAAAATAAATAACAAATTAAAGTTTATTTTGAATTTCATTTAATACAGTCCACAAAAACAAAAATAATAATTCTCTTATTGTTTGTGTTGCTCTTCTTCTTATAAAATAAAATATCTTAAATGTACTAAAAGTGTGTATGTGTGTATGAGTTAAAAATCAATCGAATACGATCCCTTAAAAAACTATTCTTCTTTGAAAATTCTGTTTAGATCTTTTCAATATCTCTTTTAATCTCTGAGAAATCTCTTGTTGAAATCTATGTTTGGTAGGTATTATGTATATATACAACCCAGTGGGAAAATTCTAAAAATTCAATGGTGAATAACCTGCTTTTTCCTTGAGGAAAGGGAGCTCTACCCGCCACTTTTGTGCCGAATCCCTTGATGAATTTAACATGGGAATGTCATTGGCGGTAGGCACATGCCACTGTCTCGATGAAAATTCAACAACGAAATCACTACTTTGTTGGAAGTTGCTTGTTCACCAGTTGGACTCCGATGAAAAATATGATGAATATTGAATATTCAACGAAGAAATCACTAAATCAGCTTATCAGCTTATTTTCGATTAAAAATATGTAGACAATTTAATAGTGAAAACACTATAGGAAATTGGGGGTTACTTATTCACTGCCTCATTATTTCCCCAAATCAAATTGCATATAATTTGTAAGTTAAAAAATTACTTCTGTTTAGATTAAATATCATTCAATTATCAAGTGACGTCAACTCAAAAATGCGTTAGATGCTGTTGTACCCTTCTAAGACACTATAGTCAATGTTTACCGAGTGTTATACATACAAATCTCATCATGATCCCGCTTTTGTGATGCCAAACAAAACGCGAATATCATTCGGTGTTCTAGTTTTTGCTATAATTTCTTCGTTAAGATAACGGTTAACCCTTGTTGCTTACATTTGTTTGATTACGACTTGTCCTGTCTCCTCCTAGGTCCTTATTTTTAATTGCGATATATATGTACATACATATATCTATAGGTGCTATATGGCCAGTTGTGGATTCTTAAAAAAAAATATACCTCCAAATTTTGATCAAACTTGACATTACGATGATAGCTAAGATAGAAAAAAGTTGGTCTCGCAATTCTGTCCGTGTGCCTGTCTGTCCACACGATTTTTTCATTTTATTTTTTAGAACAAAAATAACTGTACCTGCCGTACAATTTTAATTGTTTATCAAATTATTTTTATTTCCATCCAGTGTCCGGTTATGAGTGAGTTCACTGTATATACAGGGTGTCCCGAAATCACCGCCACAGAAGAAAACCATGAGTTCCTGAGGTCATTTCAAGTCGAAAAACCGTTTTATAACGGTTTTTATGATTTTTATTCTTTTTTCCTTTGACTGGCTCTAACTTTGCCAAACTACAACCAATGTTTAATTTTTTTTTTACCAAGAAGAGTTAGAAATTTGTATCTGCCATACAACTTTTCCCGTGTCGATAACAGTTTTCCCGCAATCAAAACCGAGAAAATTACCTCTTAAGTGTTGCGACTTGAAATGACCTCAGGAACTCATGGTTTTCTTCTGTGGCGGTAATTTCGGGAAACCCTGTATATGCTAATGTGTTTGTTTATTATGTAGTTCGCAATTTTTTTTCCCATAAGCGAACGAAATTCTGGACACGGTCAATGTCCGGTAATAAGAGAGTTTATTGTATTCATATGATTTTTCTAACACACGCACCTTTTAATGTGTGCCCGCATCGACTTAACTATTTTCAAAAAGTGGTCTTATCGCAGCATTATCGTATCGACGCACGTTATTTATTTCTCATTAAATTATTTCGTTTCGATCCAGGAGGGATTTCTTTCCTGGTGATTGGACTCTATCATTTGTATCTTTTTGCTATAGGCTCCAGTTGAATTTCACGGTGGGGTTGTCAGTTTTGTGCCGGATTTCGACTCGGATCCTCTCTCTTCTATAACGTCCTAAGGTCTTTATGAATTCAAAGGGCAGCTGCTTCAAAAACTGTCAGAGTGTGTCTTAAATGGCTATTGCATTAAAGAAAAAGGGAGGAGCAGGACCCTTTCGAATGAGCAAAAAAACTTAAGTACCTACTGCGATAATTGAGCTGAAATTTGTCTCAAACGTGATGAAACACTACCTAAAACTGTAAAGCCAACGTATTTGTTTTAATTTTCACCAAAGCAATTTGGATAAAATTACGAATAAGAGGTTTTTCGTCAAAATCGCCGTACATACAGCCTTTGACTATTTAAAACTACTTCTATATACGCACATTTACCAACTTATTGCGTACTTACATATGTACATCCATATTATGGAAAATTGATTCTAATGAAGTAGGTTGGAATTATGATACTCCACATCTTCTTTGTCTTTAACATTTGCACTGTTGCATATTTGTAATTTGCCATTGCCACCCTTACCCCACCAATCGACCGACATAAATTCATTTGTTTCAGGACGTATGTATTGGGCATGGTAATAATGACTTAAGGACGGGACGTAACGGCTAATGCCCAAAGCTGAGCAATCATTCATCCCTTCAAAAAGCAAGATATTTCAACTTACTATCCACTTATTTATGTGACAAAAGAAAAAAACAAAACTATGGGTGGAAGTTAAGTATTAGGGTGGCAGCTTCGTTTAACCCACCACCCACCACACCACATGCATTTTGTTTTTAAAAGATGTTGCCAGTTGCCTCTTACCGCATGCGCTCTGTTAACATTTGATTGACGGATTTAACCCCTGTTCCCGGAAATGTGCCAAAATGATGCACTCTCAACGATAAAACATTGTAATTTATTTTCAGTTCGACATAATTCCTTGGAATCGACGAGTATCCTCCAGCTCCAACAGCAACAGACTGACAATATTTAATATTGTTTATATTTACACATTTATATGAATTTTTATTTTTTTTTT
Source organism: Epistrophe eligans (assembly GCA_951394125.1). NCBI lineage: Eukaryota > Metazoa > Arthropoda > Insecta > Diptera > Syrphidae > Epistrophe > Epistrophe eligans. The sequence goes on from OX596030.1 coordinate 75,717,449, forward strand.
CTAAAACACCCCTTGGTTTTTTAATCTTTCAACTTATAATATTTTTTGTGATCTTTGTGAAATTTTTGGAAAATTCTTGGATATTTCCCCTCGTTTATTGTGCCTTCTCAAAGGAGGCCACGACCAAAAAACACGACGGTGTGGCGTATATAGCTTCTCATAAACAATGGCTGAAGAGGGTAGCAAACCGGAAGAAGCAGGCGAAAAGAAAATTGTTCATGTGTATCCGCTAGTAAAGGTAAACATATGATAATTTAAACTTACCAACTATAAAGGCATTTTATATAAAAAGTGAATGACTTCCTGTTCGCCTGCATTTAGCACACGGACATGGTTGAGGAAATGAGAAACGAGACAATCGAGTTGACCATAACTGCCTGTGAGAAATATGCTTCCAACTATGAGGTAAGAGGGTTTGCGTGAAATGTCAGGGAATTCCTTATAATTTATCGACTAATTTTGAATTTTTTATTTTTTGTATTCGAGTAGACGGCGGCAAAAGTCATAAAGGAGACGATGGACAAAAAGTTCGGAACATATTGGCATGTGGTGGTTGGCGAAGGATTCGGCTTTGAAGTGTCCTTTGAGACGAAAAATATTTTGTATTTATTTTTCGGAGGCAATTTGGCTATCGTTGTATGGAAGTGTTCATGAGAAGGATGTTTTTTTTTTTTTTTTTAGTGTCTTTAGGGTACCTTGAAAATCGACCAATTACAACAATAAATAAAAAAAATAATAAAAAGAATTGACACAGTTTTCTCAGGACACAGATGAATGTTTGGTCGATATACATTTAGATGTGAAGGCTTATTGGTGTTCTGTGAAATCTAATCAATATAAAAGAATCCATGGCCGTTGCAAATAACTATTATGTGGGTGTATGATTATTATGTAAATGTTTCGTATATGATTATATATTTGTACCGAATAAAATAGTATTTTTATATAGAGAATAATTTATGAAAACAAAAAAAAAAGTTTTATTACTCTCTGTCGAATAATTTTATAATTAACGTCCACTATCAGGATCCTTCACAATATATTGAACACCAAAAACTTTAAAATACACCTCCCTCCCTAATCCACGTGTAATTGAATTGTTCGTGTAAGAACAGTGTAATTATTTGGATTATGGAGACTGAAAATTAGTTTCACTTTTCGAAAATTATGAACTTGAATGATGCTGGAAAGTTTCCTTTGGAATTTATTGGTATCGCTTATAAAATATTCCGAGGAAAAAAAATTCCCACCGAGATTCCCGATATAGGGCCAAATCCTAAATATATTTTTGTTTTCTTTCAAATATTATGAACTTTTTTAATTTGTTTAGGCTTAAAATTTCTGAAGACAGTGAAAAGTAATTTGGAAGAAAACATATTTATACATATAAACACTTTGATATCTGACAGGCAACTTAAAGTCATCTTCCAAATTAATTTTATACCCAGCATAAACTATGTTTTTGAAAACTTTTTTTGAAACTAAACTATGTATGTATATATCGATCTATATATTCATACATTAAACATAATCAGTCATTATGAGTTTTACCCGAAAAATATTTCGTAATTTTGAAAGCTATTGTGAGTTTAGCAACAACGAATTTTCGTTCGCCTACTAAAACAAGTGAATAGGTAGTTTGGCTGTTAATGGCAATACATTCCGCCCTAAATGAATGTTCAAAATAAGGGGAAATTTTCGAAAAAGAAATGTCAGGTGAAACTCACAATAGCCGAAAGTTGAAATGACAAATTTTCCGGGTGGAATTGGAATATTGTTCGGGTGAAACTCACAATAAGTACAAGCATATGTACATATAATGAGCGTACGTCTAAAAAATGTGCTTTATCATACCGAAACTGTTCAAATTATGTGCAAAGATTATTTCAACATTAACTTGTCAGTCTCTTTTTTTAATCTGTCCGTTTATCTGACAAGCTAGGTTTACGCTTATGAAAAATATCATAATTGCTCATGCCGAATTTAATTTTCAGCAAGGTTATACATTTCACTTTCGCTCGACATGAAATTGAAGTCCATCTAATTTCAATTGATTTCAGTTCTATTTCAAGTGAAATGTAGGTTGTATAAGTTAATAAGAATAACCAATACATATTTTATTTACTTTTATTGATGAATAGCAAAATATCATGATTATTTTTCCAATCCAACACGTGACAACAAAAATTAATTAATTAGATATATCTTTTCGGTTGAATTTGACTGTAACATTTCTATAAATTATGTAAAATTTTTTAAATTTTATTTTGTGAAAGGGATTTTAATACCAACATAATCTCTTATACGGGTAATAGAAGTCACAAAGCAATATACTTATATACTTTATGCCTTAACTTTGGTATTTATCAAAGTTTCGAACGTAACAAGCAAAAGAAACGAAAAAAACAGAAAATGTAGACACCGTTTATTTTGTTTGGTTTTGAATGTACATTCTTTTTTTTGGAATTTTAAGGTAAACCGATTTGATCCCTAGATTTATGGCTTGGGTAGGACCAACTTAACCATTACACCACGACCCACGGACTGCTTTTGTTGCTTAATTTATCCATAATTCGGCTAATTGTCATTTTCGTTTAAAAATCCAACCTAAGTAAGGTTTTATTGTCGAGACGCAAAGCCACGTAACGAAAGCTGGCACTGAATGCATACTTTTTAACTTCAAAAACAATAAGATCATGTTACGTTCCTCTGGAGAAAAAATGCGCCAATTTGCATTTGGTGTACGACTATAAAATAAAATAAAACAATCAAATATATAATATATGTATATATTGTAAGTGTTAAATATATATGTAATTTATTTTTAGTATGTAATATAGCTAGTTCTTTAAACTTTGTAAGACAATTTTAGTGAATTTTTGTTGTTGGTTACATTGTTGGTAGTATATTTTATTTATTAATATTTAAGTAGAAAATTTCCAATATCAAATGCTTATTAAATTTGTAGGCATATCGAATTTGTCTTTCTGTATGTTCAATTTATCTACTGTAACTCATAATTTATAAACGACACTATCCATATTCAAATAAAATATGTATATAAAAATCAATGACAAAAAAAAAACAAAAACAATAAAAACATCTAAAGTACTTAAAATTATAACTTATTTATTGCGATTTGATCACTTATGTTATGTACAATTACAATATAAGAATACATAATAGATTTATTTTTTTTTAAATTCCTACCTAATTTTTTGTTTAATAAAATTGAATAATTAAATTAAAACAATTAATTAAAATGCAATAAATACACATAAAGTATGGGATTATTATTTGTGTTTCTTCTAAATTTACGTTGCTTGCCAATAAAAACTCTGAAGAAGAAGTTTGTGTTTAATTTTTTTGATAACATAATATGTAGGTACATTTTTCTTTACATTTTTTTTTGTTTACAATTTCATAAGCAGTTTTTTTTTGTTTTTTTGTTTTTTTTTTAATTTAACTTAATTTTTATTAAATCTAAACATTTACAAAAACATTTCACATTAGCGTTTAACATTTTTTTTTAATAATTAACAACTCATATGTTACCAAACGCTATAGGATTCGTTCTCCTGCTATAGAAGTTTGTTAAGTTGGCCGAGCTAAAAGAAAACAAATTAAAACGGTTAACAAAATAAGTTTTGGGTTAAAATAATTCATGATAGACTGATTTCAAATGTAATTCATTTTGAGAGAAAACAGTTTCTGATTTTGTATATTGTTATGAACAAATAGCATTTAGATTATGACTATTCACTACGACATGACTATGGTTTGTGGGTGAAAACGGTGAGGTGATAAGAAAGGCGAGTCACGAAGAAAATATAAAATTGTAGTGGGCATTCGTGTTTCATAACCGAAATTTTATATTTTATTCCATTTTCTTAATTTTGGAATTGTGCGTTTAACGGTAAAATAGATAAGAATAGAAATAAAAAAAAGTTTAGTTGATCGAGGGTAGACGCAAAAAATGTTTATTGAATTGTGGGTTTGATAACATTAAAAATGTTACCCGAACGCGATGCACACGATAATACCTATGCTTGTGGTTTAAAAAAAATATATTTGTGCATGACTATAGATATTAGTCTTGACATGGTATTCAAAAGTCTGGCTGGAGATTTTTCTCAGACCAGGTGTTAAATTACATATGTCTGGTATTTACTTACCAATGATCTTCTCTGGTGTTCTTTTTCAATTGCCACCTGTGTTTGCTGCGGCGTAAATTTCAAAACCGCAGATATAACTTTGACAAGTGTCTCATTATTGCCATTCAATGTTCCAGTCAAATACTGAAAAATTTAAAAAAAACAAAAATTTAGTTAGTAAATTTTCAATTGTAAACTTAACAAATGCTAACCTGAAACATGATATTCTTCAAGTATTCAAACTCTGTATTCACTGTCACTCCTTCGTTATGCTGCATGGATATCTAAAACAAATTAGAAACAAAAATCCTCAAAAAATTCTAAATCACTACGAGGAAGAACCGAATTGAATGGTTATACAGAAAAAAGATTAAAGCTTTACTTGATATGATTTTTAGTCACCCATTCAAAACGTCCTTTCTCATTTTCTACTCACCAGAGTTTCATCCAATTGCCGTGATAGCTTTTCGTTTTGTGACTTCAATCGTTCGTTTGATTGCTCCAAAATTAAATAGTTCTCACATTTCTGCTCTAAAAAGAGATTGCGATTAGAGACATCTTGAACATCGTGCATTATAGTCTTAAGTTTCGATTCTAATTCCTCTTTTTCTTGCTGTATGTTTTCGGAACTTGCTTCCTCCGATGCCACAGATATAGTTGCCGTGGTCGCTGCTGATGAATTTTTTTCTTGACTTTCATACTGTGTAAGCTTTTCACTCATGTGTTTTGCATTCGCTAGTAGATCATCGATTTCCTCGGTGAGATTTGCAATTTCTCCTCGCGATTTATATTGCAGATCTTCCAATTCTTTTTGCAACCGCTCATTGATTTTTCTCAAGTTCTCCGATTCATGCTGGGAGGCTTTAGTCGATTCGGCAACTGATTCAACTTTCACTTGTGATGGCATTCTCTCTGCCAGCTCTATCTTTAAGGCTTCGATCTCCTTTAGCAGTTCATTCTTTTCCTCCTTCAGAGCCTCAACCTTCTCGATTTCTTTATTCAAATCATCGACTTCTTTATTGAGCGTCTCCAAGGTACTGCTACTGCGCTCGAGTTCAACTCGCAAGCTATCTATTTGCTGTTTACTTAAGGCCTCTGCACTAGCCAGCTGGTCGATGAGCTTCAATTTTTCTCCGGTCACTAATTCACAAGCTGTTTTTACTTCTAGCAGCTCTTTTTCCACCTCGGTCAACTGATGCTGACAAGTCAAAAGTTCTTTCTGAATATTGTCATTCTGAGCGGTGATAAATGCCGCATGCTCATTCTGTCTTGTTAGTTCGGCTCGCTCCGTCTCAATACTCTCCTTCAATTGTTGCACCTCCTCCTGCGCTTTGAGAATTTCTCTGCACTTGGCTTCCACCTCGATGGAGTGCTTTTCCTGGTTCTCATTAAGTACGTAAAGCTCACATCGCTGGGAATTGATTTTTTCATTCAGTGCTGTAATTTTTATGGCCACATTGGCTCGGTCCTCACTTTGATTTCTTATATCTGCTTGCAATTGCTGAGTCAAAGTGTTAAGATATTCGTTCTCCAACTGAAGTTGTTCGTAATTTTGCAACTTTTTTTCCAGATCGGTTGCATTACGGGCGGTTTCTTGGAGATTTTGATTTTCGTTACTCGCCTGCTGCAGGCGAGACTCCAACTCGGCCAAATGTGATTGTTTGTTGTTCTCTAAACTAGTGATTTCAGTTTTTAGTGTTTCATTGGTTGCTGTGAGTTGTGCAACATTTTCCTTAGCTGCTTTAAGTTCTTCACCCAAAGCACTTATCTCTGATCCACTTGATGATAGTCTTTCGCTTAGAATGTCGTTTTGTTGTTTGGCTTCTTCGAGCTGTTGTTGGAGTTCATGGACTTTTTCCCTTAACTCTGACAGTTCTTCATTTGACCTTTCGTGCTGTTCTGATTCCTTTGTGTATTCTTCCAGCTTTCTTTGAAGTTCTAGAGTTTGATCTTCAGCGAGTTTAATTTGTTCCTGGGACCTCAACTCGAACTCAGTCATTTTCTTTTTCAAGTCTGCAACCAACTCTGTGTTTTCTCCATTTTCTTTTGCAGCTTTAAGCTCTTCTTCGAGATGCTCCTTTTCTTTTACCATTTTTTCGTTCTTCTCTTCTTCTTTGCGTACCTTTTCCAATGCATCACTTAGGTCTCCTCGTAAGTTATTAGAAATCTCACTAAGATTATTATTCTCCCTTGTCAAGCTTTCAATCTCTTCCTTGATCACCTTCAGTTCATTCTCTAAGCACTTATTCGAATCCAACACACATAGCTTCTCCTTCTCTCGTGAGTCACATTGATCCTGAAGTGATCTATGCTCGTGTTCCATCAGCTCTTTGGCATTGTGTAGCCTTGAATTCTCGTCCAATACCTGAGCCATTTTTTCATTTAACTTTTGAATGTTTTCCTCGCTTGTTTCGAATTGCTGCTTTAGATGAGTTACTTCGGTCTCGGATTCACAACGTTGTCTTTCGTGTTCGGCAATAAGTTTCTCGAGTCTATTGGAGTTCTCTTCTAGCAAACAATTCTTTTCGGCCAGCTGGGAACTTTCACTTTCGATGTTTTGCAGCTTTTGTTCGACAAGTTTAAGTTTCTCCAGAGATTCATCAAGTTCCGACTTCCACCTTTGCTGCTCATCACTTTCTTTTGTTATATTTTCAAACTTCTGTTCCAGAGATCGTTTTTCTGCTTCCAACTCTGAATGGGACGCACGCACATTGCGAATTTCTTCCTCCATTGTTCCTATTTCCTGCAAAATATTCGTCACCTGTGCCTTGAGGTCCGATTTCTCTTGTTCCATGGCTTCTTCATGTTTCTGATGATCCTTTTGAATCTGTGCTAAATTCGATTCGTATTCCGTAATGCTCTGTCGGAGGCGTTCGATTTCTTCTCTTCTATCAGATTCTTTCGATTCGAGTTGTTTCTTTAGCTTTCCAAGTTTGCTTGTCGTTGATTTGAGTTCTTTCTCCTTCGCTGTGAGTTCTTCCTTAACTCCTTTCAATTGGGCATCCGCTTCTGATTTTGCTTTTTGAAGGGCTTCCTTTAGAGCGACTATCGTTTCAGATTCAGTATTTAGATTCTGATCGTTGAGTATCTTTACTTCCGACTCGAGTTGCTTCAATCGAATTTCATTTTCATCTTTTTCTCGTCGAACATCTTCCAATTCCTTGGTGAGTTCTTCATTCTTTTGATTTGATTCTTCACTTAAAATTCTCAGATTTTCTTTTTCTCCTTGAATGTTTTCCAATTCTCTGCGGTTTTCTTCGATTTCTAATTGAATTTCTTGTAATTTACGTTGATTTTGTGAAATAGTCTCTTGAAGACCATTGTTTTCGGTTTTGGTGCGATTAAGTTCGTTGTCAATTTCAGCTATGGAAATCTCAGAATTTTGATACTGCCTTATCATTTCACTGAGTTGTTCGTTTTGATGTCTCAAATCCTTCATCTGGTCATCATATTTCTTCGATAGATCCTGCAGCTTTTCCTCAAGACCCGCAATAATTTTTTCCTTTGCCACGATTTGTTGTTTCGCTTCGCCCTGTATGTGATTTGATGAAATCAATTTAGCTTCAGCTTCTTGTTTAGCCATAGTGATTGTCTTTATTTTTTCCCTCAATTCTTCCAATTCTTTAACCTGTCCCGAAATTTGATTATTATCTTTCAAGGTTTGTTGGTATTTTGAATCAACTTCAGTGAGATTTGTTTTCAAACGTTGAACTTGGTTCTCCTTGCTCTCCAGCTCAGAGTAAATAGCTTGTTTTGTTTGGGCCAACGAAATGGCATTCTCTTCTTCTTGTTGTTTCATCAATTCAATTGTTTTGTTAGCTTCTTCAAGTTTTTGGGTAAGTGCTTTGATTTGGTGTTGTTGTTCGGCAAGTTGTTTTTCCAAATTTGATGTTTCGCTGTGGCTTGTAGATGTTTCCACATCAAGATTGATGAGGTTATTTGGATCGGTGGTTGTTTGGTTTGTGGTCGCATTGAGTTGTATTAGAGGCTCACTTTGAGTAAGTGCCATAATGTTTTCAGGATTTTCTCCCAGAAGGGTTAGTTTTGTTTGATAGGCCTGCATCTTGCATTGCATATCATCCATTTCGACACGAAGAGCTTCTTCAAGGTGAGCTTTGGCTTGCTGTTCCAATGCGCACTGTTCCCGAAGTTCATTTATACGACGAATTGCTTTTTCTTGAGTCTCCACTAGGACAGACTGTTAAAGAAATAAATACAAAATAAATGAGTGAGAAAAAAATCTGTATTTATATTAAGTTTTAATGGATATTTGTTTCCCAGAAGCAGATATAATTTTTATCCATTCAAAATAACATTAAAAAAAATTATAACATAAACTACTGAAACGATTTTTTTCATAATTGGAATTTAGGGTTTTTAGTGGATTCTTGGAGGAGAAATTGATTAAATTTCCTTTAAATAATCTTAGATTCTGCGCGGACCACATACTACTTAAATGTGAGGAGAGAGCCTCCTTGACGTTGTCCACATTCAATCCGCCAACTCATTTTGAAGCCTCAGTATTTTTCTCTAGATCTAAAAATCCTGCCTGAATTGGACGCTTTTTTCTCACTATTTTTTCTCATTAAAGTCTATAATTTTTCGAAAACAATTTAACATAGCTGAGGCAATACTTTGAGACACTCCATCAAACTCTAGAACAACACAAAATCCAAACACATATACCTGAGCCACCCTTGCCATTACATGCAATATAAAACGGTGATCTTAGTTAGCTCGATGAAGTCAATTATTAGTAAACGAATCCCCGTACCAATAAAACCCATATCTGATCTTACATAAGGCATTATTTGTAACAGCATTCTTATCAGTTGTCAGCGTCGGAGATTATGTGCAAACAAAATAAGATAAGGTTCTTAATGTTAAATTAGATATGGGTATGACGTATTATTTTAAAAATTTTTGAACTCACCCTTGCCTTAGTGCTGTCGGTTTCCAAATCTTTATACTTTTTAGCCAAATCTGCATATCTCGAACGGTATTTTTGATATCGATCCAAAGCTTTTCTGTATGCATCATACAACTGCTCTTTGTTGATCACATCCAATCTAGCTGTGGAAGCAGAATCTTCCACCTCACTTGCCGAAACGTCAAGATCCGATTGCAGATGATAGACCTGTTTCTCAAGCACAAAAACAATTTAATTAAAGTTAAAATAAAATAAATAAGAGGATTCCACTTACAGCTGGGGACTCATAGGCAGGCAAACGAAATGAAACGTCACTTGCAACGGACGAATTCGAGAGCTTTCTGGTTCTGGGTATGGCGCCATTGTTGGATTGCGGGGAGATGTTTGGTCCCTTTGCCCGGGCACTTCCCATAGGCAGTTTCAATGGTTTGTGAGGAGAATTCTGTGGAGTGTCTGTAAATGGCCCATAAAATTTAGAATTTTCTTTGACAAGACTATGAGCGAAGTATCGAAAACTCACCTTCTTCGGTAATGCTGAAAAAGTTTTCATTTCCTGACACTGATTCGGACCCGGGAAGTGTTCCCGATGACGACGAGACGGCTGCCTGATAAATCAAACAACAATCAATTATAAAACAAAAACAGATAACTAAACATGGAATTCTATTGCTCGATTCCTTTGCATAGCAAGTACCTATGCACTACTAACTAATCGAATTAAATGCAATTTTGACCCAGTTAAAATGGATTTTGGTTTTTTTTCTTATTTATCACTTACAAACAAAGGACTTTTCAATCTATTTTCAGATTCAAACAAATGAAGTCTTAGTTTTTTAATTTGTTTATTTCGAAGATGTTAAGTTTTTAAAAACATTAAAAAAAAAACCAAGACCACTTTTTCCAACCAAATTACTCACCTGTGCAGCATTAGCGAATTGTTGGAATTTCGATGGTGATGCCTTCACTTCTTCAATAAGTTTATTTTTAAGATTAGCGAACATTATTTATTTATAATATTGGAATAATATTAATGGATAGATTTTAAAACAAATATAATTATAAAAAAGAATTTACATCGATACGTGTAAATTTTCACTTCGCTGAAAAGTTGACAGTTCTTTTGGAAGTGGGTTTTTGTGAGAGACCAAAATGGTAATTCGGAGTTGAAGGTGGAAACAGGATGTTGCTTTATTTTTAAAAAAATGATCATGATGTGAGAAGAATATATCCTGCAACAAATATGTCATTCGAAATAAATATCATGACAAAAATATATCAGTTTTTATACTACTTGCAAAATAACTTAGACTGCTTTTAAACGCTGCAAATATTCTGCAATTATCCTTGCAATTTTTAAGCATGTTGGTGGGGGACGTATGCGGTGTCCGGGGTAGACAAAGTTGCAGAGGTTGAAATAATTGCAGAGTTATCGCTCTTTCTTCTTTGTGCTTTTTCTTATTGTTTGAGACATAAGCGGAGTAAAGAGTGACGAGATATTATTTCCTTCTCGTTTAACAAAAACTGCAGGTATTAAAATTTGCAGCGTTTAAATGGATGCTGCAATCGGAAAGAAACTTAAAAGAGAATTGCGGATAGAAATTGCAGTCGTCTAAAAGCAGTCTTACCAATTTCTGATACAAACATTTGTAGAATAAATTTGCAAGTTTTTTAAGGGATCATTTTTATAAATTTCCCAGTCAGAAACAATATCCCAAAACTTTTGTACTCTTTTACTTTTTGTTAAGGCTTTATATAGCCACCTTTTCCCTCAAAAGTATTTTTTGTCATTTTTATTTACACTACAGACGTCATTTTTCATTCATAATTAGTTAGTTAGAATTTTTTATTTAGCTTTAAATTTGCTATTTACAACATATATATACAGTATGTACATATTAATAATTGTTTTTTAACAAAATGTATAAAAAACAAAACAGCGTCTACGATCTAAATCAAGTGAAAATACCTACTCCGAAAAAATAATTTTTTGGCATTACTTATTTCATCTATGTCAAACATTTCACTCTACTACATTCAAATTTCTGACAAATGAAATCTCGAATATGTCCGCCATTGGCGAAAATTGAAAACGTTTTACAAGAGTGGCTACGCTAATAGAAATTTTCAAAACCAATTTTATTCATTTAGAATATAATAAAAACAATAAATAAAAGAAAGCAAACCCTCTATTAATAAAAAGTAAGTAAAATTTTATTAATAAAAAAACCCACCAGTCGAGGTATTCCCATAAAAAAAAAGAACCGCTTTGATTTGGAACCTCGCGTCGATTCGCATAGGTATATATCGATTTTTGTTTTTCGATTTCAATAATTTTTTTTACGTAAATTTTCAAATAATTTTTAGAATACTATCATTAGTTAAATTAGTTTTTCGTAAAAATATTTTCTTTTTCATTTAAATTCCATTATTTTTTGCACAATTCCGTCGCGCTCAACACATTTTCCAATTCCTATTTAGCAGCAGACGGCATTACCATCCGTGTACATAATATAGATATGCTTATATTTTATTTTATTTTTTCTGTCAGACTTTACAATGGCGATTCCGCCATACATGCTTCCCCCGGCGCCTTGGGCTGCCCAACTTATGGCCCAGCAGCAGGCTTTCGTAGCTGCTCAGGCCCAACAGCAGGCGCAGATGCACGCCCACCAGATGGCCAACCAAATCCAGCAAATTCCTCCCCCAGGAGCCCCCCTACCCCCTTCTTCATCGCAACTTGGTCACATTCCAACTCCCAAACCAGAAATTATCACCGAAGAAAAGCTCCAAGAGAAAGGTTTGTATTTTTTTTTACTGAACCAAATTTATCTTATCGTTACAAAATCCTGATTATAGCTCAAAAATGGGCTCAACTACAGTCAAAGAGATTCGCTGAAAAACGAAAATTCGGTTTTGTGGATGCACAAAAAGAAGATATGCCACCGGAGCATATCCGGAAGATTATTCGTGACCATGGAGACATGACAAGTCGCAAATACCGACATGACAAGCGTGTTTATTTGGGAGCTTTAAAGTACATGCCTCATGCTGTTCTCAAGCTACTCGAGAACATGCCAATGCCTTGGGAGCAAATTAGAGACGTCCAAGTCTTGTACCACATAACTGGTGCAATAACCTTTGTGAATGAGATCCCTTGGGTTGTGGAACCAGTTTATATCGCCCAATGGGGGTATGGCATTGGTAATCAGATCATACGGTGTTGTTTTTCTAATGAAATAATTTTACAGGACAATGTGGATTATGATGCGTCGTGAGAAACGCGATCGTCGTCACTTTAAACGGATGCGATTCCCTCCGTTTGACGACGAAGAACCTCCACTAGATTATGCAGATAACGTTCTCGATGTTGAGCCGCTTGAAGCAATTCAAATTGATTTGGATTCAGATGAAGATGGCAGCGTTCATAAGTGGTTCTATGAACATAGACCGTTAGTTGGTACACCGTAAGTTAGATTTAGCTTGAATTTTGAAAAAAAAAAAAAAAAAAATTGTTTTTTTTTTTCAACTTTTAGCTATGTAAATGGGTCTACCTATCGCAAATGGAATTTAACACTTCCACAATTAGCAACGTTGTACCGTTTAGCTAATCAACTTTTAACTGATTTAGTGGACAATAACTTTTTCTATTTGTTTGATCCGAAAAGTTTCTTTACTGCAAAAGCTCTAAACATGGCTATTCCAGGTGGCCCTAAATTTGAACCACTGATTAAGGATCATAATGTTGGGTAAGTCATCTTTCTTATTTATTTCTTAATTTTAAATAATTTATAATTGTGATAAGAAAATAGTATGTATTTTTAAATGGTCCTTACTCAATTAAAAGTGTTCTCAACTGCAAAATGAGATTCATATGACAGTAGAAGCTACTGTATATCTGGGCGTAACACTTTCTGGAGTTGAGTTAACTTAAACTTGTATTTGAATTATAATTAAACGCTCCACTTAAACAGAAAGAATTATTTATAAATTTCATTATTTTAAAGTTCCACTTTATCATCCAAAAACTATACTTGTGTTTTTCGACTTCGGGAAATTTATTCCAAGATTACCGATTGAAGAAAAATTTTCGGAGGAACTAATAAAGGAGAAAACTTTTAAATTTTTTACTGATATCTGAGAAATTTTTTTTTAACTTGAGAAGGCTACACTGGTGCTGGTCCATAAGTAAATGGAAGAGTATACTTTTCAGAGATGAAAACAAAATTCAATTTATTAAAGCGATAATTAAAGAATAATAAGGTGCTCAAGAGGTTCAAATCCATTTACTTGTCTCTCTCTATTACAGTTAAGCAAGATGGAGCCTCGGTGATGCATTTTCATGTGCAGACTGTATTCTTACCCACCAAATCACAAGAATTTTGGACCGTTTCCAATTCAGTAAAAAAAAAAATAGTTATAAAAAATCGAGTTACTTAAAATATTTACCATTAAATTTAAAACCGAAAAATCCGTTCAGTTTTTCACAGCCTATTTTAAATTTAGTTTGTATGTTTATTTTTTTTTAAATGATTTAGTAATAATTGTAAATTATGTAGTAGCTAAAATTTTTAGAGCCTTTTCCCCAAGCAAAAAACTCTCCATGGTTTCAAAAAGAAAATAATTTTTTATCTGACGCACCCTTATACATTATACGCATATTTTAACACATTTGTTTGTTAAATCTTTTAAATTTTAACCCACTGAAGCACTAATTCTTTTACACCTCCTCCACCACTGCAGCCCCTAGGGCCATTCAACAACAATATATTAGAAGGAGAAAAAGAACCTAACTTGGACAAAATTATTGAAATTTTATAAAAAAAAAAAGAAAATGAATTCTATAATTATTTCCAAACACAATTTCATAGAGCGATCTTTTCAGCTAGAAGCCCATTTTGAGTGCCAGCTTGTAATTTATTGCATTTTTAATTAATAATAAAGATAATAGTCCACTTAAACTAAGGCAAAAACGGTCGAACCAAAGGTGTATCTATTTTATTAATTGTGTTTTTATATTCATCCACCATTGTGTTTGTTTTTTTACATTCTAGAGATGAAGACTGGAACGAATTTAACGACATAAACAAAGTGATAATCAGACAACCCATTCGTACAGAATATAGAATTGCTTTCCCATATCTATACAACAATATGCCACACTTTGTCCATTTATCATGGTAAGTTATGTTGAGTGCTATAGTTTATTAACTTTAATATCCACATACAAAAATTCAAAGCTATATATTTGAAGTTTTGAAAAATTTGATAAATCTTGTGGTATAAAAATCAAGCCAAATAAGAAAATTTACTACAAAAAACTATGCGATTTAAATTTAAAAAAAAATCATTTAAATTTTCGTTTTGGTATGGCCAGCGTAAATTGCAAAGATAAAACACTTTTGGAATTGCTGATGGTCATGAACAATAATTATTCTGTCATCTCAAAACACCCGAAAAAATAAAATCTTATTGTAATTCTTCACAGGTACCATACTCCTAATGTGGTTTACATCAAAACAGAAGATCCTGATTTACCAGCATTTTATTTTGATCCCCTCATCAATCCCATATCCCATCGACATTCTGTGAAGGTAAAGAATTTTTAAGTTAGTATACAATGAGGTACAATATTTTTTTTAAATATTTACAAAAGATTCCCGAACCAATGCCCGATGATGATGAAGACTTTAGTCTGCCCGACGAAGTGCAACCATTTTTACAAGACACACCATTGTACACCGATAACACCGCCAATGGAATATCACTTCTTTGGGCTCCACGTCCGTTTAATTTACGTTCAGGACGTTCGCGTCGAGCCATAGATATACCATTAGTAAAGGCATGGTACAAGGAGCATTGCCCACCAGGACATCCAGTTAAAGTACGAGTCAGCTATCAAAAACTGCTGAAATATTACGTTCTGAATGCTCTTAAACATAGAAAACCAAAACCCCAAAAGAAGAGGTAAAATCATGCCAACTGAAGTTTGAAATTAATTTTTTGTTTCTAAGGATATTTTCTTTTACAGGTATCTGTTTCGTTCGTTTAAGGCAACAAAGTTCTTCCAGACAACCACACTTGATTGGGTTGAGGCAGGTCTTCAAGTTTGCCGACAAGGATACAACATGTTAAATCTTCTCATTCATCGAAAGAATTTGAACTATCTTCATTTGGATTATAATTTCAACTTGAAGCCTGTTAAAACTCTAACAACAAAGGAAAGAAAGAAGTCTAGATTCGGAAATGGTTAGTTGATAGTTTTCCATTTACGAAAATAGTTTTAAATTAATAAGAAATGAGGAAAAACATGAAAATCTATACAAAAAAGATACTACGATGAAAACAGTTCAGTGTAATTGTTTAATATTTTAAAGACTGAGGTCCTTACTAAATTCTAAAGTTTATTCTCCAACTCAACACGCAGTCAAGAAAAAAAAATTAATTCGATGACTTAAGCGATAGGTAATGTCTGGTCAGAACTACTTATATTATCATCCCTGATGTATCTAACTTGTGAGAACTGAAACTTTCGAACGACGATCCTTAACTTCCATAATTATCGTACTGCACTTGATACGTCCTTTATAGAACTAAAACATTAAACACTTATTCTCTATTTTTATTATTATCTCTGTCTTTGAAGTTTTTTGAATGTTTTCTTGCAGCTTTCCATTTGTGTCGTGAAATTCTGCGCCTTACGAAATTGATTATCGATTCTCATGTTCAATATCGTCTGAACAATGTGGATGCTTTCCAATTGGCCGATGGTCTGCAGTACATCTTTGCCCATGTGGGACAACTTACGGGAATGTATCGATACAAATATAAACTTATGAGACAAATTCGAATGTGCAAGGATTTGAAGCATCTCATCTACTATCGTTTCAACACAGTGAGTTCCAACTTAATGTTAAATATTTCCATAATTTTGATTTTAAAGTTTTACGTGTTTTTTTTTTTTTTTAGGGACCAGTTGGAAAGGGTCCTGGCTGTGGTTTCTGGGCACCTGGATGGCGTGTGTGGCTTTTCTTTATGCGAGGAATTACACCTCTGTTGGAACGATGGTTGGGAAATTTGCTTTCTCGTCAATTTGAAGGTCGTCATTCAAAGGGTGTGGCAAAGACGGTTACAAAACAACGTGTTGAGTCTCACTTTGATTTAGAATTACGTGCATCGGTAATGCACGACATTGTTGATATGATGCCCGAGGGTATTAAACAGAACAAAGCCCGTACTATTTTGCAACATCTATCAGAGGCATGGCGTTGTTGGAAAGCTAACATCCCATGGAAAGTTCCTGGTCTTCCAATTCCCATTGAAAACATGATTCTTCGTTATGTTAAGATGAAGGCTGATTGGTGGACAAATACGGCCCACTACAATCGTGAAAGAATACGTCGTGGAGCAACTGTTGACAAGACTGTGTGTAAGAAAAATCTTGGAAGATTGACGCGTTTATATTTGAAAGCCGAACAGGAACGTCAGCATAACTATTTAAAAGACGGTCCTTACATCTCCCCCGAAGAAGCTGTTGCTATTTACACTACAACAGTGCATTGGTTAGAATCAAGACGCTTCGCACCAATACCTTTCCCTCCACTGTCCTACAAGCATGACACAAAATTACTTATATTGGCTTTGGAAAGATTGAAGGAGGCGTACAGTGTTAAATCCAGATTGAATCAGAGTCAGCGTGAAGAATTGGGATTGATAGAACAGGCTTATGATAATCCTCACGAAGCTCTATCTCGTATTAAGCGTCATTTGCTGACACAGCGTGCTTTCAAGGAGGTTTGTTAAAAAGAAAACGTGTTATATATGTGCATACATATTTCTCGTTTTTTTTTTTGTTCTTAATCTTAGTTTTTTTCTTCTAACAGGTTGGAATAGAATTCATGGATTTGTATAGTCATTTGATCCCTGTTTATGATGTGGAACCATTGGAGAAAATTACCGATGCTTATCTTGATCAATATTTGTGGTATGAAGCAGACAAGAGACGACTATTTCCCCCATGGATCAAACCCAGTGACACAGAACCACCTCCACTTTTGGTTTATAAGTGGTGTCAAGGTAAATAAAATATGTAGTACCACAGATACTATAGTTCCATAGATATTGCACGCAGAGCAAAAAAAAATGACCAATTTTCAAACGCCTGGGACGTACAGCTACGTCCCAGTTTGATCGAACTCGTATTGACTATACCAGGACATGATGGTTACTCTATTTTGTTGTATTATGAAGTTGCTTGTTATATTTACTTATTTTTATCTTATCTCTTCCTCCTTTCTTGACTTTTGTGTAAGTAGTGTGCGTGTTTTTTTTTTTTTGTTTTTGGTTGACGTGATTCGTTTATCCTCATTTTAATGCAAGGTCTTTGTATATATACATTTAAATACTAAGGCAAGGTATTCTTCTTGGTCACGGTTGTTTACATTTTTTTATGGGTAGGAGAACATTACCATGGAAAAGTAACATATTAAAGTTCATTGTAGGTACCTGCACACTTTTGTTGTTTTTACAGAAGGAAATAACTAAGCATAGGCGAGGGGGTTAAGAAAAAGAAATTAAATTAGGTCATTGAATAAATTTGAATTACATAGTTTACATGACGATGATGCTTCAATAATTTCTTTTAAAATTTGTCTAAAATTTTAATTGCCGAAGAAAAAAAAGTTTGTGCATGTATTTTTTTTATCGGTAAGGATTGTTTCTA
Organism: Epistrophe eligans; assembly: GCA_951394125.1. Lineage (NCBI taxonomy): Eukaryota > Metazoa > Arthropoda > Insecta > Diptera > Syrphidae > Epistrophe > Epistrophe eligans. Next base: position 75,735,252 of record OX596030.1, read on the forward strand.
TATTTTTATTTACATGACGAAGATTTTCTTTTTATATTCAAAAATATCTGCTATTTTTTTTGGTAAAATGGGAGCAGTTTTAATACTTAAAATATTTATTGATTTTTATTCCTCTACTAACTTTTTAGTTGAAATGATAGCCTGGTAAAAATGTCACCCCATAAAAACTAAATTTAGAGGTCGCTCATTGCAATTTTCTTTTTTCCATACAAATCCTATGGGACATTTTTGGTTTTTTGCTTCTTTATTTTATAACTTTAGAACCAGTTACTGTTAGGTAATGATCAAAACGTATTTTTAATTTTATTTAAAAAAGTGCTTACTTTTTATTTGATTAAGGTACTTGTCATCGAGCTAAACTTTAATTCATTCTTTTATTAACTTTATTATAATGTTCTCTTTTTTATATTCTATTATTACAACTCTAACTTTTAAATATTTTCAACTTTGCTTTTCTTTACTTTGTGTTTTTAGATTAATTTACCCTTTGTTATTTTTTTGTAACCTATAGAAACCGTTTTTATCTTTTTTAAATAGAAAAATATTTATTATTATTATTACTGTTTAAACTATTTAAATAAGTTGTAGTCGCCTAATTTATCACTTTGATAGTTTCAAGACAACACTTTAGCGCAAACTGCTTGTCAGATCAAGTTTTGCTAATTCCGTAGAATATTGAACCAAAGATAACAATTAGAATTTTCAGTAGGGGGAATTCTCTTTTAGATTTTCTGCAATCGGAGCAAGAAACTCCCGACTTCCTTTATTCACCACCCATTGCTAAAAAAAAATTAAATAATGCTGAACTCGCTCAATCATATACATACATTAGATTAAAATCCTTCGAAAGTCGACGGCGAATGTGGAAGGACGAACTATAAAAATAATAAAATCGAGAAAAAGAAACAACCACACCGCAAGCCGTCCGCACTCCGCGTCCGCAGAGATAGATATAGGTATATACACACAAACACAACGGCGACACCATCAGGCTAGCCAGCCGAGCCGATCGTTCGTATACTCGTATATTGTAACTGTTAGTGCGGAACCGAAAAAGGGCGAACTTGTATTATACTCAAAAGGGTTGTATTGGCATACGAATTCAAATGAGAAAATGTGTATCTTTAGAATCCAACTCACTGGTCGACCTCTTTTGGGAATGCTCTAGTTCAATATGTTTGATTCTTTTCTGTTTGAAAAGGTTGCATGGTTTGATTTGGAAAAATTAGTTAAATATTCGGTTGAAAAAGTGATCATTTTTTTTTGTACTGAATGCAATATCTATGTAACTCTATTATCTGTGGTAGTACTGTTATTTTATGATTTGAATTTAATTTTATTTAATAAAATTAACGAATTAATTGGTTAATAATAATTTATCGTTACTGGTGTGTGATTTGTAGCAAAGTGATTTGTATTTGAAATCCCCTTGTTGCAAACCTCACGCTGGTGGTGATTTAAGCTCAACGTTGGAAATGGTTGTACTTAATTTTCTTGCTTGTTAATAAAAATTAAATATCTTTAAAACTAGCTGAACCCCCTTATCTCTCGCAGCGCCAATGAAAATAGCTCAGACTACTTTCAAAACTTTTTAGTAATGTGTGGAACGTAGCTCGACTTTCAAGACAGCATACAAACTCTTAACTTTCTAGTGACGTTAAATAAGTAGGAAAAGGCGACATAAAATAATTGAGCAAGCGAATCCAAAAAATATCAGTCTCAGCTTTTTGACAGAAAAAGTGAGGAATCTCACTGAGGAATAACGTTCAGATTTCTGAGAAACCTGAACCGGCTAAATATTGTAATGCTTTGATTAAAAAAACTAAATATGTAATGCTTTGATTAAAAGAGCAAAAAAGTACAGTACGTCATCCTTGAAGTTCAAGATAACTAAATTACTCCCTGGGAGTAGTGGACGGAGAGATGGAATTACACATACCATATCTAAGTTATAAAAGAAAAATGGGCTGTTCAGTAGGCGGATTCTACTAAAACAACTTTTTTAATCTTCCCCCTAGTCATTAAATCAAACAACAAAATCGGTTCAGTAGTTTAGAGTCTATAACTGATACATCTGTATATTTAGTAATTACATAAATAAACTTTCTATTTTATTTGTATTTATTGATTTTCTTAAATATTTTTTTTTAGGTATCAACAACCTGCAAGACGTCTGGGATGTAGCTGAAGGCGAATGCAACGTCCTCCTCGAATCCCGTTTTGAGAAACTCTATGAAAAAATCGATTTAACATTGCTCAATCGTTTGCTGCGTCTTATTGTCGATCACAACATCGCCGATTACATGACAGCCAAAAATAACGTTGTAATTAATTACAAAGACATGAATCACACCAACAGTTATGGTATCATTCGTGGTCTACAATTTGCATCGTTCATCACTCAATACTATGGATTGGTGTTGGATCTACTTGTTCTTGGTCTGCATCGAGCTAGCGAAATGGCCGGTCCACCACAAATGCCAAATGACTTCCTTACCTTCCAGGATACTCCTACTGAAACTGCACATCCCATTCGATTGTATTGCAGATATGTTGATCGAATTCATTTGTTCTTTAGATTCTCGGCAGAAGATGCAAGAGATTTAATCCAGAGATATCTAACTGAACATCCCGATCCAAATAATGAAAATATTGTTGGTTATAACAATAAAAAATGTTGGCCACGAGATGCAAGAATGCGACTCATGAAACATGATGTTAATTTGTAAGAAAAACACATACATACATGCATGATAGCAACTTTGCTTTAAATTAATTTATCTTTTCAGAGGAAGAGCCGTATTTTGGGATATTAAAAATCGACTGCCACGTTCGGTGACCACGATCAATTGGGAATGTACATTTGTTTCAGTCTACTCCAAAGATAATCCCAATTTGCTGTTCAATATGAGCGGCTTTGAGTGCAGAATTTTGCCGAAGGTTCCTTACTTAAAAAAAAAGAATCAGATATAAGAACCGAATTAAAATGAGTTTTTATTTTAATTTTATAAATTTAGTGTCGGACGCAGCATGAAGAGTTCACCCATCGTGATGGAGTTTGGAATCTACAGAACGAAGTTACAAAAGAGCGAACAGCTCAATGTTTCTTGCGTGTCGACGATGAGTCATTGGGTCGATTCCACAACAGAGTTAGGCAAATCCTCATGGCATCTGGATCAACTACATTTACTAAGGTAAGATAGCGCTAAGACACTCCTTAAAAACTTGTTCTTCAAATCTCTTGTTTGTTGCAGATTGTAAACAAATGGAACACAGCGTTAATTGGTTTGATGACCTATTTCCGAGAAGCTGTTGTCAATACACAAGAACTCCTTGATTTGTTGGTAAAGTGTGAAAACAAAATCCAAACTCGTATAAAGATTGGTTTGAACTCCAAAATGCCCTCGCGTTTCCCGCCGGTAGTGTTCTACACGCCCAAGGAATTGGGTGGCTTGGGAATGTTGAGTATGGGCCACGTTCTTATTCCGCAATCTGACTTGAGATGGTCTAAACAAACCGACGTTGGTATTACACATTTTCGATCAGGTTCGTATTTGACCATTTTATATTGAAAAGAAATTCAGCTTATTGGTTAAATTTTAAGGTATGTCCCATGATGAGGATCAATTGATTCCTAATCTCTATCGATACATTCAACCGTGGGAAAGTGAATTCATCGACTCGCAGCGTGTGTGGGCTGAATATGCTCTTAAGAGACAGGAAGCAAATGCTCAAAATCGTCGTTTAACACTTGAAGACTTAGAAGACAGTTGGGATCGTGGTATTCCTAGAATAAATACACTTTTCCAAAAAGATAGGCACACTCTGGCCTACGATAAGGGCTGGCGTATACGAACGGAGTTCAAACAATATCAAGTTCTGAAGCAAAATCCCTTTTGGTGGACTCATCAGCGACACGATGGTAAATTGTGGAATCTTAACAACTACCGAACGGATATGATCCAGGCATTGGGTGGTGTTGAAGGTATTTTGGAACACACACTATTCAAGGGAACATACTTCCCCACATGGGAGGGTCTTTTCTGGGAAAAGGCGTCTGGTTTCGAAGAATCAATGAAATATAAGAAGCTAACAAATGCTCAGCGTTCCGGTTTGAATCAAATTCCAAATCGTCGTTTCACTTTGTGGTGGTCCCCCACCATTAATCGTGCCAATGTCTACGTTGGTTTCCAGGTGCAACTCGATTTAACAGGTATTTTCATGCACGGAAAGATTCCCACGCTCAAAATTTCATTGATTCAGATTTTCCGTGCCCATTTGTGGCAGAAAATTCACGAATCCATTGTCATGGATCTTTGTCAAGTATTTGATCAGGAGCTGGATGCGCTTGAGATTGAGACTGTCCAAAAAGAGACCATCCATCCGCGTAAGTCATATAAAATGAACTCTTCTTGTGCGGATATTCTACTCTTCCCTGCATATAAATGGAATGTTTCAAGACCGTCGTTGTTGGCCGACACCAAGGACACCATGGACAACACTACCACACAGAAATACTGGTTGGATATTCAATTGAGATGGGGTGATTATGATTCCCACGATGTTGAGCGATATGCGCGAGCCAAGTTCCTTGATTACACAACCGATAACATGTCCATCTACCCTTCGCCGACTGGTGTCCTTATTGCCATCGATTTGGCATATAATTTGCATTCAGCCTATGGAAACTGGTTCCCTGGATGTAAAACGCTCATTCAACAGGCAATGGCTAAAATAATGAAGGCAAATCCAGCGTTATATGTGTTGAGAGAGCGCATCAGGAAGGCATTGCAATTGTACAGTTCCGAGCCGACGGAACCTTATCTATCGTCGCAGAATTACGGAGAATTGTTCTCGAATCAAATCATTTGGTTTGTAGACGACACAAATGTGTATCGTGTTACAATTCACAAGACATTTGAAGGCAATTTGACAACAAAGCCAATTAATGGAGCGATTTTCATCTTCAATCCGAGAACTGGTCAGCTTTTCTTGAAGATCATTCACACATCGGTGTGGGCTGGACAGAAACGTTTGGGTCAGTTGGCAAAGTGGAAGACTGCTGAAGAAGTAGCAGCGTTGATTCGTTCATTGCCAGTAGAGGAACAGCCGAAACAGATTATTGTAACCAGGAAGGGAATGTTGGATCCGTTGGAAGTACATTTGTTGGATTTCCCCAACATTGTGATCAAGGGTTCCGAATTGCAATTGCCTTTCCAGGCGTGCCTGAAGGTTGAGAAGTTTGGTGATCTGATTTTGAAGGCAACTGAACCTCAAATGGTGCTGTTCAATCTATACGATGATTGGCTGAAGACCATTTCGTCCTACACAGCTTTCAGTCGATTGATTTTGATACTTAGAGCATTGCATGTAAACACAGAAAGAACAAAGATCATTTTGAAGCCAGATAAAACAACAATCACAGAAGCTCATCACATTTGGCCAACACTAACAGACGAGGAGTGGATAAAGGTCGAAGTGCAGCTGAAGGATTTGATTTTGGCCGATTACGGTAAGAAGAACAACGTCAATGTGGCTTCACTGACTCAGTCGGAAATTCGGGATATTATCCTGGGTATGGAGATATCAGCTCCATCAGCGCAACGTCAACAAATTGCCGAGATCGAGAAGCAGACAAAGGAACAGAACCAACTGACGGCGACGACAACCAGAACGACAAACAAACATGGTGACGAGATTATCACGTCGACGACGTCCAACTACGAGACTCAGACGTTTAGTTCGAAGACTGAATGGCGTGTGCGTGCAATATCGGCAACAAATCTTCACCTGCGAACGAATCATATTTATGTGAGTTCGGACGACATCAAGGAAACTGGTTACACGTACATTCTGCCCAAGAACATTCTCAAGAAGTTTGTCACTATATCTGATTTAAGAGCACAAATCTCGGGATACCTCTATGGGGTGTCGCCTCAGGACAATCCACAGGTTAAAGAAATTCGTTGCATTGTAATGCCTCCGCAATGGGGTACTCATCAGACGATAAACCTACCCAATGTCCTGCCCACACATCAATATTTGAAAGATATGGAGCCGCTAGGTTGGATTCACACTCAGCCCAATGAGCTGCCTCAACTTTCCCCGCAAGATATAACAACACACGCGAAAATCATGCAAGACAACAGTTCGTGGGATGGAGAGAAGACTATCGTGATAACATGTTCCTTTACTCCTGGTTCATGTTCGTTGACCGCTTACAAACTAACACCCTCCGGTTTCGAATGGGGTTCCAAAAACACCGACAAAGGCAACAATCCCAAGGGATACTTGCCATCGCACTACGAAAGAGTACAAATGTTATTGTCCAATAAATTCCTCGGCTTCTTTATGGTGCCAGCGCAGGGAAGCTGGAATTACAATTTCATGGGAGTGCGGCACGATGCGAATATGAAATATGAACTACAGTTGTCCAATCCGAAGGAGTTCTATCATGAAATCCATAGGCCGTCGCATTTCTTGTTGTTTGCGAACTTAGAAGATGGTGGTGATGGTACCGGGGCCGATCGGGAGGATATGTTTGCGTAGAAGAATATTTCGTTTGTGCTAATTATATAATTTAATTTTTAATTTAGATTGTAAGAAGAGTTTATTTTTTATATAAAATCTAAACAAAACCGCAAATTGTTGAAAATATTTTTAACGATTAAAGAATGAATATGACTAGTGAAAAATAATAATGAAAATAGAGTAACGTGCTTTAAGTTCTTTAATAAATGTTATCAGCGGATACTGGTGACCTGTTTCTGTGGATTTGGGGAGAAAAAACTGCTGTTTCTGTTCAATCCCTTAAGCGCTGCAATTTCTTGGCCCATTTTTCTGCGCAAAGAATGTATGGAAGTGATACTAGCAATTTTTGGGGGCGGACAGAAGCCGTTAAAATATGTTTTAAAAATCTTGCAGTATCATCCTATTTTTCTGTGCTTAGCTTAGCAAAATACTTTAAAAAACCAATCTAATAGAAAAGATGTTGGTCTCAATTCCCGTGTGCAAAGAAAAAATCTGCAGAAACAATTGCACAGAATTTACTTGTTAATGGAAAAACATGAAAAACTTTTTTTCACAATTTTGTCTTTTTTGGCAGTAACTTTAGGAGTATTGTGAAAAGAAACGCTTCATTTCAAAGCAAAGTATTGAACTGTTCTATTTTCTTTAGGGGTAAATGGTTGCTCTCGAACTTTTTTTTAATAAAAATTCAATACTTAAAATTTAGGTAAGTGTAGATTTGTTATTTAAATTTATAAAAACATGTTTGAGATATTTTCACACTTAACTACAACAATAGATCCTCTAAATACTTTTCAAACTCCTCTTCGCGTTCAACTGTTTCAACCTCGACTTCCGGTTTGCTCCATATATTCATGCTTTCCTCTTGGGTTATATCTGGATCACCAGAACCGCTTTCATTCTGCGAACTTTTCGACGTTGTAGGTTTTTCTATATCTAATGATTCGTCTTGTGGTTCTTCAATTTCTTCATCGATATTCTCGCCACCTTTTTTTCGTTTCGATATCTTTTTCTTGGATTTTTCTAGCCTCTTTTGTTTCTTCACTTCACGTTTCTGATGACTGTAGTTCAGAAGTTTAGAACAATCCGGACATAGGCCTAGAAAATCGGTATTTAAATAAGCGGACTCTTTATCCATGGTATAAACTTACGCAATTTAATGAGAGCATTCATTTTCTTGCCCTTTTCCATGTATGCAAAATTTACTTCCCAACTGCGTAGAGTCTCTTTCGAAGGACATTTTCGACTTCCACATATAAACTGACCCTTGCCGGAAACGACTTCCTGTTCTGTTCGCCATCTGAGAGCAATCTTTGATATTTCCTCACAAAAACAAATCAAATTTGAATGAAATTATTTTACATGTATTTACCTTATTCTCCTTGTATCTACTCAAATCTGAGATGCAATATTCCTTGAATAGCTTATCATAGTACTTTTTGGCCAGTCGAGATTCCCAAGAGTCGGGCACATCCTCGTCTTCCCATAGAAACTTGTGATTTTCACGGATAACATCGATGTCACGTTTGTGTCTACTATTTTGTGCTGCAGCTTTGTTAAGGATGAACGTTTTTAAAATATAATCGTGGCGTTCCTGGCCATTTAGGGATTGAATTTGAAACATTTTTGGAATTTTTTCTTTAACTGTTCAGTTCAGCGGAATTAGGTGCAATGTTTTGTTTATGTTAAGTGCTGTGAATTCAAATTTAGGTTTGGAACGCAGCTAATATGTCAAAATTAAATTAGGGGTTGAACACATGCCTTGAATTTGTAAACGACTTCATTCAGCAAGTCCTATAAGAGACTTTTCTGTTCTTTAGTCCCCTTTCATACGAGGAAACAATTTATTGGAGATTTGTTTACGTTTTCTTTTAATTTCCTTAAAAATATCTTGTACCTTTCACACGTGGAAACAAATAGAAATTTTCTGTAGTTTCCTTTTTAAGTAGATTGACAGAGAGTAGAACACACACTACTTAGTGTGTGAAGAGGAATGCTAAAAAAATCTATTCAAATCGTTGACCGGGGAGATTTCGTTACCCCTCTTACTTCGTGCTCTTTTTCTAAGGACACCAAGTAAGGGGAATCGGTCTATGATTGGTGGGAATTGGAAATTAAAAGAAATGTTAAAAAATCTCCAGCAACTTGTGTAAAAGGTGACGTAGAAATCTCTTGGTTGAACGGTTGAACGAGATATATAAAAAAGAACGCCAATTATTTTACCGAAAATTGTTGACGCATGTGATTTTGTCGCTCCCCTTGCTCCAATCACTTCTCTCCTTAAACGTTTGTCGTTTTCCATAGGGATTTCCCAACTATTCATTTCTTTTTGATTCCAATGACATGAACATGAACCGAAGTCGCATTTTAACTAAAGCGTATTGAACATTTTGAAAAGTAATCCAAATTTTCAGATCTGTTTGATAACTTGAAATATCTTAAAAACATTCAAAAATATTACTCAGAGCAGCCAATGGATATTGGATAGCTTTTGGAATCTTGGTGCTGGAAAAGGGTCAACAAGGGATAACAACATTCAAGTTTACAGACAAAAATGGCGCCTCGTGTAAAATATTTTTTTTTTTTCAGAATTATTTTTTATGTGCTGAATGCTTCCTATTTCCTCAGTACTCAGGAGATGCTGTACATTTTGAAGTTTCATTAAAAAATATTTGTTGTTATTTTAAAAAAGGTGAGGTTGTAATTTATTTTTATTTACAAGACCACACAAAAAAATGAAACTAAACGAAAACATTAAAATTATTGGATCAAATGTTATTCTTGTTCCTTACGAAGCAAAACATGTTGAAAAGTAAGTTTTTAAGAACCTTTTTTTATTTGAAATTATGTTGATTAAACTCATAAATGATAAGATACCATAAATGGATGAAATCTCCTGAACTGCAAGAGCTAACCGCTTCCGAGCCTCTGTCGATAGAAGAAGAATATCAAATGCAAGCTACTTGGAGAAAAGATGATGACAGTAAATTATTAACATAATTTAATCTTAAAAGATCATTTATTTTAGATTCACTTTCCCTCAGAGCTAACCTTTCTCGTAGTTTCTAGCCGGATATTCTCAGATACACAAGACGAAATAGAATCTCTTGTTGGGGATACAAATCTATTTTTAAGGACTGATGAAGATGAGGAAAATAATAGAAAAATTCGAGTGGCTGAAGCTGAGATAATGATTGCAGAGCCTGCATGCCGTCGTCAAGGACTAGGAATGGAAGCAATGTTGCTTCTATTGAAATATGCTCTAAAACATCTGCCTCTAGATAAATTTGAAGTTAAGATTGGATTTGATAATGTTAAGAGCATTAATATGTTCGCTAAAATGAAATTTGTAGAATCATATAGAACGGAAGTATTTAAAGAGGTCACAATGGAACGCACAGTCACAGAAGACTGGATTAGTTGGTTAGACGAACAAGTGCAATTTACTGTTGAACAGTATCATAACCACCCATGAATAAACTTAATTAAAAACAACAATTTTTTCTAGAATAATGCCCTAACGGTTATGTGTAATCGTTTAAGACTATTTTATTTTTTAATTAAAGTAGACAAACATCATTATTTACCCGAAATGAAGCGTTGCCGTAAGAAATCTACATAATGTTCCGGTAAGTAAACACCTTTAATGTTATCCAAGGAAAATCCCCAATGGAGTCTACCTTAGCCCATAGCGCCATTTGTCTATCTGTTTTGAAAACATGATCTATCTTTTGGGTACAAAATAATAACCGATGTTAAGGGTACTTCCAATATATCTATTTTTTATTTTCCAACTTTTCGCAAATAGCAAATCACAGTGCACATATTAAACAGTTCCAGTAACATTCCTCATAACGATGTCATTGTTTTAATAAACCAAAACGTTAAATCTTTAATTCCTGCAAGATCTCCCGTAGTAAAAAAAATTTATGTTTTTCGATAGCTCAAACAATTTAAATTTTCTTTAGAACACGAAAAGTGTTTAATGATTTTAAAAGAAGCTTTAAAATACATTTTATATATATGTATATATATATGTTAATATATCAACGCTCCAAAAAAATGTTCTTACCGTCTATTTTTCTAGACCAATTTTATTTACATATTTATTTTTTCTGGCGACAAATAAGAGTTTCTACCATGACACCGAAAGTATAAATTCTAAATGTATTCTTGTTTACATTTTATGAACTAATCATACTTATAAAATTGATCAAACTTGACAAATGTATTTGTATAAAACAAAACGAAACAAAAAGAAACAACTCCGTTTCAGTTACTTGACAACCTAATAACGCATTGTTTTTTTTTTTATTCATTCATGTTATATCGCGATATGGCTGAAATTCAAATTTTTCTGTTATTTTAACCTTGGCCCGTTACTGAATAAGTGAATATAAACAACTAATTCAGAATGTATAAACAATATTTTAATGAGTAGCTGATAAATGTATTTCTCGTTGTTGAAAATAACTGCTCTCTTTTTTACGATACTCAAGTGGATATGAACAATTAAATATTATGTAGGTAGCCCCCAAAACCATTACAAAGTATTATGTTGGGAATAAAAACTTCCACTTGAATAATTTTCAAATATTAGTAACAAGTTTTTTATGTGCACATTCATTGCGAACCGATAATTGGGCCGGCAACAAGGGCGCAAATGCACAACACAAGGCTTTACTCCAATGCTTATTTAAGTCATTAAATCGTCGAACAAAACATGTCATAGTGGTGTGTGTAAAAGGTGAGCATTTAACTGATGAACACAGTCCTGTGTATGGACGAAACGGAATAAAGTAGTGACCAAACTACTAACCATTTCCAATTGAATTTAATTCAGCCCCTCCATATACTAAAACAAATAATTATTTTATAAATATTTTGTACGGCGGTACACCAGAGAACTGGCTAATATTATAAATAGCATAATTTACTAAAAATAAAACTTCTCCAGCCCTAACCTCTCGGTCCCTAACCAGCTTTTTGACTATTACATACTAAATTGCTTTTGGTCCGCTTTCACTTGCACGCGTCGTCGTCTGAGTCGCAGTCTCCCTTTCCTGTGCCGTACTTGGAGGATGGACTAAAAGATTTTTCAGTCCCATCTGATCCGCTGACCGATTCTCGTTGGATTTTTATATTGGATTTACACGAATGACAAATCGACACATTTTCAATAATGTTAAGACAAAACAAAATGAATAAACTTAAAACAAACGAAATCAAGTTGCCAAGGGCGCAGAAGGTTATAGCTTCGGATCTGTTAATAACTTTCACATCATTTACCCCCCGAGAGTGCCTTCCATCAAATGAGTGACAGTTGGTGTCCTTATTTATTTTTCATTATCTGGACCTGGAAGCTTTTAGTGGTTCTATCTACTCTCTCCACTTCTCCAGCTTATCTCACTAAGCTCTTGATTTAATTTTAATCAAAATCTCACTATCAGTTGTTTTGTTTTAAGTATTTAAAAACATTCTTATCTACCCAAGTGTGTTAGGTAAGTTAGTGGGGTAAATTCAACGTCGCCAATCCCCATTAATCATTGTACTTTCGAGCGTTCTCTCATACGGTCGCAATAGTTGGAAAATTAATTTTAAAGCAAAATGGCAAGCATCAAGAAGGAAAAAATTGGAATCATTGGAAGGTTTTTAGTAGCTCCCTTGGTCTCTGTTTTGAATTTTTAGTTATTCTTTGTTTGTTTTTGTTTAGTGGCTTGATTGGACGATCGTGGTCTATGCTGTTTGCGTCGGTAGGTTATCAAGTTATGCTGTATGACATTTTGCCAGAACAAATTCAAACAGCATTGCGCGACACTGAAAAAGAATTAACTTCGCTGGAATCGAGAGGTATACTCCGAGGAAAATTAAATAGTCAGCAACAATTTAAGTGCATTTCGGCTACAAATGATCTCAAGGAATTAGCCAAAGATGCTATTTTCATTCAAGAATGTATACCTGAGAGATTGGAAATGAAGCAAAATTTATATTTGGATCTTGATAAAGTTGTTGAATCAAAAACAATTATGTCAAGTTCGACAAGTACTTTCTTGCCCTCGTTGTTCAGCAAAGATTTGAAGCACAGAGAGAACGTAAGTATTTTTTTTTGTACCTATAATAAAATAAACTTGTTATTGTGCAAGTGAAGTGTCGATAAGTTAATAGCGATTTTAATCAAGTTTTTTTTTAATTCATTTTAGATACACATTTATTTTTTTGCTTTTAAAGAGAAACAGAGCAATGATAATTTTTTGTGTGTTTTATAATTTCTTATTTGAGTATAATTTTTATTAAAATGATAGGTGTAGTTAACCATAAATCTTTTTCTTAAGATTCGAGATTTAATACGTATTCTTCGAAGCCTGATTTTTTATCGACCAGACTATAAAAAGATTCATATCATCTATCAATTAACCCGTTTTTTATTACTATTTTTTATCCATAACGTTCAGAAAATTATCATGTAATTACGACAACAAAAACCAGAATGATCCATCATTATCAGATTGCACGTCAGGTGCAGATTCAAAGTCAGTAGCATGTGACGGTGTAGTTATGTAAATATCGTCGAAGTTTTTCTAAATCGTCGTTTTATAGCTAGTTTTTCCTTTCTGATAACATGAAAAAAATACTTGTTCCACTTTTTCTGACTCTGTAGATTGAGGCGTGAATCTTTTTCCTTGTCGTTTTCCAAAAAATATTTGTAAATTTAATTTTACCGATTTTTCAGTTTTAGTATTCTTATTTAATAATCATTTATTTTTTTATATGTATGTATGTACATATATTATGTATTTATTTCAGCACATTAATATTGTTACAATAAGTTAAATTTAATTATTTTGTAGATCGTCGTTTCTCACCCCATTAATCCACCTTACTACGTGCCTCTTGTTGAAATCGTACCTGCCCCATGGACCAAACCGGATGTTGTCATTAAGACACGCGCTATTATGGAAGAAATTGGTCAAAAACCAGTTACACTTAGTCGTGAAATCGAAGGATTTGCCTTGAATCGTATTCAATATGCAATTCTAAATGAAACATATCGTCTAGTCGAATCTGGAATTTTAAATGTAAAAGACATTGAAAGTGTTATGTCTGATGGTCTCGGTATGCGTTATGCATTCTTGGGTCCCTTGGAAACAGCACACTTGAATGCCGAAGGAATGAACAATTACTTAGAACGTTATTCACCGACAATGTATGCTGTGTCTCAAACAATGGGACCAACCCCAAAAATGGGAGGTGCCACAGGTGCTGAAATTGCAAAGCAGTTAGAAGCCATGGTGCCATTAGATAAATTGGCCGAAAGACGTGCCTATCGCGATAGCTGTCTAACCAAGTTAAGCATACTAAAAAATGATATTAAAAAAGGATTTTAAACATTCCAATATTTGCTTTTGAAATTCGTATTTTATTTACAAAAAAAAAAAAAGAAGAAAAAACTGAAGACTTGTATAAAACAAACAATAAAGTGAATATCAACAATATGGATACGTGTTGTTTTTTTCAGTTTCTACATAACAAACTTAATTCAAACTTAACTTAACTACTACTTATATGTAGATGAATAATATATATTTATGAGTACAGATTTTTCTTAACTTAAAGTACTTTGTAAAGGAAGAAAAGTGCGTGGGGGGGGGGAGCAATAAATGGAGAATTTAAATTGTTTATAAATTAATACGCTTTAAGTATCAGTCGATTATTGGGTGGTTTTGATAAACCTCGAAACCACTTGTTGTCTCAGATGCAATATATGCGAAAAAATCTTTATGGAAGGGCCCAATTTAAGTTTTAAAATGTCTGTGAGATCTGATTGATGCATGCTTAGCAGAGCAGCACCATCAATGTCTTCGCGCTTAAAGAGATGTCCGATGGGATGGCACTTTGTGGATATATAATGAGCTGTTTCTTCCGTTGTCCATTCAAGTGGATTCTTTTTAATGCAATTCGAATTGAAATCACTATTATCACGCCAAATCATATAGTTTTGTTTAAGACGGGGACCATAATCACAAAGATATTCACGAGCTATTTTAATTTCATTGTCCCATGAAATAGGTTCTTTCTGTTGTTGTGTTTCTTCTTTAATGTTGGTGATGGTTGTGGTGTTGGTGTTGGTGGTTATTTTACTCTCGGATGACCGGTTTTTCTCGCCATGTTGCTGCTTTTTATCGAATTGTTGTTTTGAATTTTCGGCTATGTCAGGTGATTTGACTTCAATTTTTTCTTTTACCAATAATTTTTCCTCGTACGTATACCTAAAAGTAAATTTAATTTTTTGAGAAGTAATTTTTAGTTTTCTTTTCTGTGTGTTTGTATTCAGGTCTGATTTATTCCATATTGATTTATAAGATTGCTTACCTTCCAACTTCATCTATCCGCGATGGCCTTTCAATTTCGATACCCCAATTTTTTTCTTCATACGGGCAGGTGTCCATGTTTGCATGAAAATAAACATCAATCCGTGTAGCATGGCCAATTCCACGACAACCATATACCGGACATGGCATCACTACGTTTAATTGTTCAAAACCTAAAATAAAAAAAAAATCTTTTTTAATAATTGTTCAATTTTAAACGGTTTTCGTTTTTGACTTACCCGGTGGTGGCTCTAAATCATGACCAGTTTCTTCTGCCCATCTTATGGGATGTATATCTGGACTATCATCATTAACCCAATATGTCAATCCACTCGGCCAGCCATCCAAGTGTACCAAAACCTTATACTCATCTCGACACAATACTGTTGCGGGACGAATCAGGGATGGATTTTTAAAATCTACAACTTCCAATTTCATTCCGGCATTAAATTCGATCGCATCACGTCGCAAGAACATAGACGGCGAAGCTGCTTCGCTGCGCATAAATTCAAGGTACTCCGGCCAATCGAAGTACTCATCCCAATCGGGCGGCGGAACAAGTTCCAAACCATTCTGTTCGTGCCAACCAATGGGATGTATATAGGGCGAATTGATGTCAATCCAATAGTCATAGCTCTCATCCCAACCATCGAAATGAACCAATATTCGATTGTCTAGCACATCAGCCACTGTGGCAACGCAAACTTTTCCTGTATTCTTTAGATCGACTGCCTCCAGACGCATGCCAACTTTGAAAGGATTCCTCTTCGACTGAAAAAAATAAATTATCAAATTATTATTTACAGCAACTTAAATGAAGATTCAAGACTTACCGATGAATTTAAATGCGTAAATAGACTTCTTAATGCCGGAGTGCTCTTTGTGCTATTCAAATACGTTGGCCAATTGAATGTCAGCAAGTTCATACCCTTTGGAGGCTGAAGAACTCTGTTAGTTTTGGAACACCAACCAGGTGGAAAGATGTCCATGGAATCAGCATTCACCCAAAAGTTATGAATTTTAGAATAGCCATCGAATTTTAACTTCAGGCGATAGCCTTTCTTTTCGACTACAGTACAAACACAGAACAAAGAATTATGCTCTGGATCAATGGCTTCAAGTTTCATGCCAACTTCAAATAAATTATCACCACACGGGTAGGGATTCGGAAATAAATCGACAGGAGCTGGTTGGGCATTGGTTGTGTTCAAATGTGAGGCCCAAGTAAAGAAACGCTTAGGAATTAAGTGTTTAATTTGTATTTCAGGGCTAACAACTGCAGGCAGCGGAGATGTTTTGATTTTCTTGAATCGTTCTTGAACTTCTTTTTCGCGGGTTGTAATGGTCACTTTAGAGCGTTTTCTAGATTCGCGCCGGAAACAATCGTATGAACAAAAGTCAGGAGCAAGGAAATCAACGGCAGCTCCATGGCACTCACACCGTCGGCAGCAGTATAGAGCTTCCGAATAGTTGGACATTTGGGCAGTTGAATCACGTTCGAATATGGGTTTCTCATACGCTGTATGGACTTTATTCCGCTGTTGACACTTTTCGGCAATCTGAACAAGATTCAGTTCGTTTAACTGGAACCTCATTTCACTTTGCTTGCACTTGCCAACGCGTTCCTTCCAAGTGAGCATATTAAATGTTGATAGCATCCCTAGAACCATGTTCATGTGTGCCGAATTAAAGTATGTCCTGTCCATAGGTTTCGTCGTCGTTTCTTTGGACTCTGTTTGAGAAGTTATTTCCAAGCTACTGTTGTTGCTACTGGACGATGGAATCTTTTCTACTTTATCATTACAAAGTAAGGATGTGGTTGTGGTTGGATTTACCACGGCCAGAGGCGAAGGTTCTTTCTTTACTTTTATTGCATCTTCTAAGGTAAGTTGTTCGACAGCTTTTTGCAATAATTCACCATCGGACGCTGTTGAAAGCCGTCTATTTTTGCGGGGACGACCACGTTTTTTAATTGGGTTTCCCATAGCAGTCATTGATTTCGAACGCTTAGTCCTCGGACTAGTGTGTAATAAACGTGCCAAGCTATTAACTTTCAGCAAAGACTGTTGGCGATATTTGACTGGTGGTGCAGGCGGCGTCTTAGGTGGAGTTTTGACAATATTCGTAGGTGACGGCTGCTTGATGAGCAAACTTTTCTGGCATCCTTCGGTAACAGACTCATCAAGTGACGTTCGATGTTCTGCACCATTTCCAAAAACACTTTTTCCTTGTTTGGGACAGTTGAGCAAACTTACATTGCTATTTTTCTTTTCAATTGTGACCAATGGCGACGGAAGGTGATTTGTTTGTTTGCAGTTCATGGTTGCACTTTTAGTTAAAGTAACAGTTGACGAAATTTGTGTTACTTCTACTGATGATGGTGTTTCAGAGCTATTCCGACTGGTTCGTATAATAGTCATTGGTTTTAAATCCATGTTATTTGCAGGTTTTATTTGAATATCTCTGATACTTGCACGTCTTTTTGATAATTGCGCCGGGATGGTTTTTATTTGAACATCTCTATAGCTCTGACGTCTTTTTGTCAATTGTTCTGCAATTGGTCTGGACAATAATGACGATGTAAATATGTCATTACAACTGGATGCTGCTGAGTTACCATTTATTGTTTTGTAGATGATATGACTACTTGGCGATGCTTGCATTCCAAGGGAGGTCGTTGGTGTTGAGAAAGTCTTATGTTGAATCATTGGAAGAGGTCTTTTTAAGATTGTGTGATCCTGTAATTAAAATTTAAAAAAAAGATAATTTTTTATCAAACTAAGTGTATTTTGCTGTAATTATTTTCAAATTATTCCAAAAACCATAAGAACCAAATAAAACGAAAAAAACTTGCTATCAACAATTTTTTTTACAAATTATCATCAAGTATCATAAACTCTTTGAAATGCAAAAATTATGTTTACCTTTAATAATTAAATTAAGTTAAAATATTAAACAAATATGTAAGTATGTAATATTTTTTATTTAACTAACTTGTTTATTCTTATTTATTTTTTGATGTTTATTCACTCGTGATTACCTAAGCACTCATAGGAAAAATATACATGCGAGTGCTTTTATCTTAAACGAGTCCCGTCGACATCATCACTGACTAATTATTTAACTAGGCATGTCTACTTTACCGACATGGATTAAATACATTTTACCAATAACAATAAAACATACCTGGAGAATAGACAAAAAAAAACCCGAAATGAGGATTAGACACTTTTCTATAATGTATTTGGATGGGTTTTTATGGTGTTTAATAAAAGAAGATAAAACAGTCATAAAAATAATATAATAATTTTAAAGATTATTATCTTCTTCATACCTACATTTGCTAAATAAGATAACTATAGTTAATATCCACGAAGAGAGATCTAAGAGGGCTTGAATCTTTTGTTTATATGTTTTTTCTTGTTTTTTTTAACTTCATTTTTTTTGTATCTAGAACAGATTTTATTTACATTGAGCCATTATTAATTCTAAAAACTAGGTCCGTTTGATAACTTTTATAGAAAAATGGTTAAGTAAACATCAGGCTTTTTACCAGATAACAATAAATGCTCTCTTGTTTATTCACAAATAAAAATCTCCACGTTTATTTAGCTGTTTTAGAAACCTGTTATTAGGTATCATTCTATAAAAAGAAATCATTTTGCAATAAAATAAAGGCTTAACTAAGTCCAAAACTTTCTGCAAAAAGTACCTACAAAAGGAATATCCGAAACTTTGAGGCGCCTCTAAATATATCGAGCGGAATTAAAAAAATAACTTTTTTTCATGTCGTCATATTATTTAAAGATACCTTTTTTTCTTTCGTCTTCTTGTATTCAATATGTTCCCGATCGAAAGGCTAAAGATTCTCTAATATATTTGATAATGCATATACATGTTTTGTATTCCTATTAATCATTTGATTGAATGTGGCCGGAGAACGGTGCATCTACCCTATGTTATATTATGTAGGTACATTTATTTATTTTGTACAAAATCACCGAAAAATGCACTTTTAAAAATAAAACCAACAGAATATGGATTTAAATCGACACAAATAAAAATTACATACCTACCTAATGTATAAAACCAAATATTAAATAATAATAATGACGCGCTTAGATTAGTTTTGTTTTTGTTCATACTAAAACACTTCGAACAAACATTTACCGACCACCCTAAAAATTAGTCACACGTGCTGCCATGGTCAGGCCGTCCATTTCCCAAATAAGATGTTCATACACTATTTTGATAAATTTAAAAAGATTTTTTTAATTTCAATTGATAATAAAATAAAAATAAAATCATTATGTTAAACAATTTGCACTTATAATTAGTTTAGTTCTTTACTTTTTAAATCAATACCACCTGATCGATGACACAAAGATTAAGATACACTATGATTGTTGGTTGGGCAGCTTTACTTCAGCCATTTACACAACTTGTTTGGAACCCAATAATTATTTTGATCTGGCGATATGAATAAATATACTCCAACTAAAGCTTTACGTCATTTATGTTTGTTTCTATCTTGTTAAAAAAAACT
This sequence comes from Epistrophe eligans, assembly GCA_951394125.1. Lineage (NCBI taxonomy): Eukaryota > Metazoa > Arthropoda > Insecta > Diptera > Syrphidae > Epistrophe > Epistrophe eligans. Next base: position 75,754,695 of record OX596030.1, read on the forward strand.
CCATGAACGAAAAATAATATAAAATATTAGTTTCATGAAATAAATAAATGTTTTAATTGAATACTTAGAATAAATGTTTTTTTTATAATTTTTCACTAATTAATTCAACAAAGTAAAATATAAAAACAATTTTTTGTAAATAACCCAACTTTTCAGGTCTTCATTTAACTGATTTGTAACAAGAAAAATGTAAATAGGTACCTTCATCGAAACTATGTTATCACTTTTAGTTACTTAACTTTACGTACATATATATATAAATATTTATTCACTTTATATAATTATGTACCGACATGACGAGCTATCTAGTCGTGAATCAGCTAACTTTTATATCGTTTTCATAGTTTTGTTAATATTTATTTGTAAAAAGTGGACACCGTTCAGTTCATAGAGGTACAATTCTTTGCAAGCAACAATCGTTTGTTATGTAAGGATTAAGGATTTGAGACGAAGAACAAAAACGTCAGTTTCGCGTGGGATATCTCAAAATAGTTAATCGATTATATTAAAAAATATCAACTACATACAACTTAAAACCACTTACCGATATAGGGGTGGCCATCCTAATTAGGCTCTGTTGGCCAGCAGCAGGCGATGTAGTCACTACGGTCGACGTGCCAATGGCTATCTGCTGTTGCTTCTGAAGTTTGCATTCGCTGCTTCGAGCTAAAGATGCAGATTGCTGCTGCTGATGTTGTTGTTGCTGCTGTGATTTGACAACCGCGTCAGCTTTGGGTCGAACTATTCCTTTAACGATACTGTTTGATGTGGAAGTTATAAATGTTGCTGTAGTTGGTACTTGAATGGTTGGAGAAGTTTTTTTCAGAATTGAATGTTGGTTTTGGTTTTGGTTATTCGATGGTCCAGCACCAATGACCTGTTTAATTAATGCCTTATCTCCATAAAGTGCAGGTGTGATGATTTTTTGATCTTTAATTTCAATTATATTGTTAGAGGTGTGTGAGGAAACGCCGCTGCCGCTTGGCCCACTAGCACCAGGTACAATTATTCTTTTATGTAAAGAATGCTCTGTTGTCGATTCAATTGGATTCATTTTTTCGAAAGTTTTATGTTATATAAATTCATAAACTACATTTAGATTTTTATTTTGTATACATTGAAAACATGCATATAATTTAAATATAATTTACGTATGATTCTGTATTGTTTATTAACTTTTTGCCAAAGACGAAGTTAATTTACTTCTTTTTTATCAACAAAACCGACGATTTCGGATGTATAGGGCAGAGTCATCTAGTGTAGAAATGTCAGTAGTTTTTGTTAGAGATGAACTGGAAATAAATTTTGTATGAGAAATGAGATAAGTTCATTAATTCAGTACGATGAGGAATGAACTCCTTGCAATTTCGAAATATGTTTCGTTTTATTTTTTTGTTTTGAAAATATAAACTTTATTTGAAGGAAAATTATGGTTTTATATATGTTTTTTAAATATAATTAGTATTTAATTTCATTTTTTTATTAAAAAAGTACAGAAATAGTTGTTTTCATCAAATTGTTTTGTGCGAATAAACGTTTAGATTCAAAAGAGTGCGTGCCGAATAATTGGCAGCTCATGTCTGGTGATTTGTTTGAATTAAATGAAAATATTTATAAATAAAAAACAAATCAAATGAAACACCTTAAAAGTACAAAATAATTGAATAATCATTTTATTTAGTGATGTAAACATACATTGCATTAAATGTAAATCAAAGTATTCACAAATGTTTGAGACGTATCTGGAGCTACTTACCTCTCTCGAAAGCAACACTGTCTGTAGACTTTCGATTGACTTTCATACATATAATAAATAGGTGGAAGATAACTCGGATAAAAAAAGTAAATTAATCCAATCAATATTTGTTGATTTGTATTTATAATTTTATATCACTAGTTTTTCGTAAGAAAATAGTCCTTTTTGCAGCAAGCGACTGTGCACTGTGGTAAATGATTATTTTCTTTTTTTTCTTTTGCTAGATATGATTTTGACAGATTCAATGAATATGTAATGGACGGGATGAACCGGAAAAAAGGGAATGAATTTAATCTATTCTAGGACATATTTTTTTGGCAATGAATTATTTATTCTTTTAACGGATATTTTCTTTGAAAATTATTTATAAGAAGTGCTTGTTGAATAAAATGTAATAACAATTTATTTCGTGGTGTTACTTTAGAGCCCAAGAAATATGATTTGAAGAATATTTTACAATTTTTCAAATACAGAAGGCTGAGAGAAGGTTTTTTCCTGTTTTTAGTCTGTTATCCAAATATATAATCAAACCTATAGATGGGCATAATTAATAGGTTGCATTTAATTGATGAGAATAATTTAAGTGCACTGAAATTGTTCTCTTGAAGATGCAAATATAAAAACTTTCGCATTAATAAAATTGGTCGAGAAACTTTGAAAAATGGAACAAAACTCAAATGATTTGTTTCAATTTTTATCGTTTCTCGACAAATTTTTCCGATGGGAGAAATACAGAATGTTTAGGCACTGATTTCTATGATTTTAATTATTATAGGGATCAGTAGAATATAAAAGCCATATTTATTATTTTTTTGACTGGTTAGTGGTTAGACTGCTTTTAAACGTAGCAATTACCCCCTGCGATTTTTAGCACGTAGGTGGGGGTCGTATGCGGTGGCCGGGGTAAACAAAGATGCTGAGGTGAAAATAATTGCAGATTTATTGCTTTTTCTTATTGTTTGAGACATAAGAGGAGTAAACATTTAACAAAAATTGCAGCTATTAAAATTCGTAGCGTTCAAAAGCACCTTTACAACCGAAAGGAGATCAAAAGAGAAACGACTAAAAGCTAAAGTCTAAAAGCAGTCTTATACAGTGTTTACAGTTTTCGAAATATTTTTGAATATGCTTTATTTAATTTAATAAAATGTCACATTAGTCAAGACTAAGACAACAATTAAAAATATTTATTTATAACTTAGACGGCTGCCAAAATTAGACAACGCTTATAAATATGACCCTAAGGGCCAGTTTCTTCGCACTGGGTTAAATCTGTACTATGACTTTAACAGGTTGTAATTAAATGGCGCTATAATCGATAAAAATCAGCTGATTAACTACTCCCATGATTAACATCTCAAATTTTGAATTCCTTGATACAAATTTTGGTTCACATCCACATAAGATGATATGTATACCAGTTGCAATAATCCTTGATTAAAGATGATCAGTTGTGAACAAACTGGCCTTAAGTGTGTTTTCTTTCAAGTCCGAAAAAATGAGATGACAAAAATATGACTGGGGCTGAAAAATTTATTTTAATTGCAACAAGTAATTCTACATAGACTTAAGGCCAGCTTATTCACAGTGCGTTAAATCTATACCGTGACTTTCAAAGGTTTTAATCAAAACCGGCTTATAAGGTCCATTTTGTTCACAACTGATAATCTTAAATAAAGGATTATTGTAACTGGTAAATCATCGAATGAAAATAAAACAGTCCATATCAGTGTCACAAAAAATCGTTATTTATGTTGGTAGACATCACTGATCTCTATAATACACTGGATAGTGGATTCCCTATATGTATAACAGTTTTTGTTAACTCCAATTGAAAATGACAAGCCGCCAAAAGTGCACTCTTTGACGTTTGGCTTTTCAAAAAAAAAAAAATTTTTGTTTTAATTATTTTATATATTATACTTTATAATTAATAAAATTCAAGATTGGTAAACAACTCCAACAACAAGGTTCTAACTGACAATTTTGAAAAAAAATGAGTTATATATCAATTCTGGCTAATATGGTAGCGCTCCATTCGATTTCCGCTGACTATTTTGCTCTATCTACTACCATTTCTGAGAAAGGCAGGGATACAGAGTTCTATCTGACAATTTTTCATTTGACATTTAGTCAAAAAGGTTCCAACATCCACATAGAACTTTGTATCACAAAATAAAAAAAAAATAAAAATGGAAATAGAACTTTGTTGCATTTTAAAATGCAGGTAGAACCTTAATGCTCAGAATTGATTCATTATTTTTAAATAAAACCAAGTAGGCTTTGAGATTTATTTCATATAAATTTGAATTTGACTGATAAAATGACAAACAATTTATGTTCTTATTTATAAACGTTGTCTAACTTTAGACAACTGTCCAACTTTGGAAAATGTGTTCAAAAACCTTGTTTATTGTTGTCTGATAACTGCCTAACTTAGACACAAAAGTAGATTGTCTTAACCGTGAATAATGTGAGATTTATTTTTATTAAATAAAGCATATTTCCATCAATTTGAAAATAGTTAGACAGTGTCTAAGTAGACAAAAATCTAATAAATAGGACTGTTATAGTTTAGTTTCAAGTTTGAACGATTAAACAAGTGTTTTTAAGTAAGTAGTATTTTACCTTTTCCTCTACTTTTTTTCATTTAACTAAGTGGCTATAAGTGATTATTTTATAATATGTTAATAATATTTAACTAAATAAAAAATAAAAAATTAATAAATCTACCTTTATTAAATAAGAAAAATTATTAAAATGTTATTATGTTATCGCATCTCAATCCTTCAATATTAGAAAATTAAGGTCACAAGTTTCTATGTGATGAAAAAATATAAAAACATAGAACCATTTTGTCCTAAGGTCGCGTAACTTCGAAACTGACGTTTTGCTTCAAAATTGCTGCTGTCAAGTGCCACACACACAACAACAAAAAAAATGTTATATAATAAAAAACGGCTACTATACAATAATTTGTATGTGTTTACTCTGAGATATAGTCTGAAACGGTTTTAAGTAATATAATATCGTCGTCGTGCTATTAAAACTCCCTAAGTCCATTTTTGTAAATTTTCTAACATTTGCCTTTGTGAAGGAATTTTACTGACAAGAACTTGAACATTTTTGAGTTTAAGAAATTTTGTATTTAGACTAAACGTAATTAAGAGTTGGGTACATTTTACAAAACTTAAATCTTGATATTCTGTTAACTATGCCGTATTTATGAAAGGTCTATCAATTTCTAATGAAATGGACTTGGGAGTTTTCATAGAACGACGACGATATATAGTCATGCTGCTTATACCTTAACTTTAGGCTCTTTTAATTTTTTTTTTCCAATTGCCGTTTTTTATTGTTGGAATTGATGCAAAATACATGCATTACAACAACAATACGATACTGTTCTTTATCGGGATCACGTTTCATGATCCAAACATTAGTTTTTACTGTAGTGGGTAGTTTTGCAAAATGTTTTTACAAATGTAAAGAAGAGGGACAACATGTGCATTTAAAATAAACAAACACAAGGAAAAAAGAGTTAAAACAACCCGAACCCTGATAAACGGGTGTCTCGTTTTTAAATCTATAAATATTAAAACTCAAAAAACTTTTTCAATCAGTTCTATATTTTTATCTTTAGTATGATACTTATTTTTCTAGGTTTCTATGCAAAAATATGTTTCTTTGCCAAAAACATAAATGGATACAAAAATAAATGCTTCAATATTCCGAGTGACGTCGGTTTCTTAAAATGATTAACATCGTTCTAGCAGCACAGCAATACCCTGTCCTCCGCCAATGCAAGCTGATCCTACAGCATATTTCAAGTTTTTACGCCTGAAACGAAGATTTTTTTTTGAAAATACATATGAAGGTTATACGAAATACAAAAATGTAAATAACGCTCTTACTGTAATTCATGAGCTAAATGACCAGTTATACGAGCGCCACTAGCAGCCAAGGGATGTCCTAAGGCAATCGCTCCACCATTCAAGTTCAATTTATTTATATCGAGTTTTAAGGCATCCATGCAGGCCAAAGTTTGTGCACTGAAGGCTTCATTGATCTGTTTTAATAAAAACACTTTTATTATTTGAATTTTATTTTCCAAAAATTTAAATTGTTACTCACTTCAACTAAATCCATATCTTCTAATTTAAGTCCAGTTGCCTTAAGTACATTCTGAATTGCTGGAACTGGACCTATTCCCATAATTTCTGGTTGCACTCCAACATAAGAATAACCGACAAAACGTGCCAAAGGCTTCAATCCAAATTCCTTGACAGCATCTTCAGATGCCAATACAACAGCTGCAGCTCCATCACAAATTCCCTTAAAATTCGAAGCAATAGCATTTTCATTTGTAAAAATTTCAGAAGTTTAATAAATCTTACAGAAGCAGTTCCTGCTGTAACAACTCCATTCTTCTTGAAAAGCGATGGAAGCTTAGTCAGGCCTTCAATTGTTGTTTGAGGTCTTGGGAGTATTTAGTTAAATAAGTTTAAGTTTTTAATCTATGCAATTTCAAAAGAACTCACCTTGGATGTTCATCGACAACAAAGTCGATTTCCTTGCCCTTGACCTTGATCTTAAAAGGAGTGATCTCTGACTTAAACGCACCATCGTCTTGGGCCTTCTTCCAATTTATTTGAGATCTCAAAGCAAACTCGTCAACGCGTTCTTTTGTAATTTTGTATTTTTCAGCCAAATTTTCCGCTGTAAGTGCCATTGGCAATTTGCAGTAGGTATCGGTGAGTCCAACCCACAGACCATCCTCCAGAGCATAATTGGCTCCCAAAGCTGTCCCAAATCGAATGTTTCTGGCCACAAATGGTGCTTGAGACATACTGTCTACACCACCAGTTAAGGCAATCTTAGCCGATCCCATAATAATATCCTGAACACCATTGATCACCGATTGAAAACCAGAACCGCACAGGCGATTAACACCTAAAGCTGGTTTTTCAACTGGTACACCGCAATGTAGAGCAACATGACGAGGGATGAAAATACCATCTGATGAAGAAATCTAAAAAAATATAACGAAAATTAGAAGGAGCTCAACTTTTTGTTTGTAATACAAATTATAGAACTTACAGATAGAACATTGCCAATAACTGTGGTGTCAACTTGTTCGCCCTTTAGTCCAGATGATTCAAGAGCAGCCTTAGCTGCAACTGTTTGCAATTGAGTTTGATGGACATTTTTTAACGTTCCGCCGAATGTACCGAAAGCTGTGCGCTTAGCGCCAACAATAAATATTCCTGAACATTAAAAAAAAGGCAATATTTTGTACTTTTTTTTATATAAAAATCTGTGAAATAGTTTTTGAGAAAAATAAGTCCAATAATGAATAAAACATTTGTATGGGAGTAACCGTTAAGTATTTTTGTTCGATGTATACATTAGAGAAAAATGTCCATGCCTTTTTGTCTGTTTTGACAGACAGAAAAAAGTGTGTCCCGCATCTGACCCACCTTCATGTTTGATTAAAAACTTTCAAAAACCTAACAATGTACCTAATTACTAGGTTTTATTATTTTTTTGTTTCTATAGGCCACACACCACACAGTATGGTGCGCTTATCGAAAACAGCGATCATCAAAATTTAAAAAATAAAATCCAATTAGTTACATAGACGGGTGTGAACTTTGATCAATTAATAGGTATACCCATTACCCAGTTTGTTTTCTTGTCGAACTTGGTCAAGAGTTAAGAAAACTGCAGCCGTAGCCTAATATTATTTATTAAATTCATAATCAACATAATTTATATTTATCTGTAAGGTTTTGGGACTTTTTGATTTGATTTGATACAAAGTTATGTTCTCAGCAACTAAAACAAAAATGAAGTTCACTTTATTAAAAATCTAAAAATACACGTACATCTCTAGATCGCATCGGCTGGCGGCGAGAGTCAACAAGTGCAAACAACAAAAACACTCATATTAAAGTCCAAAGTACATTATAATATTAAATCAAACTAAAAGCAAACCTTTCATTGAATATAAATGCAGCATTAATTGATTATATAAAGTCTTACCTTTGGTTGCTGCAGACATTTTTCTTTAACAATAAATTAAAAAAAAAATAAGAAACCTAATCTAAATCAAATTAAAGAAATCTAACTTTAATAAACACGTCTTCCCACCTAACTGCCTCTAAAGAAAGGAAGCAACTAAACTGAACTGAATCATTGGAATTTGGAAACGAGTCGAAAAGTAAAATGAATTCCAGAGAGCTGTCGTTTAAATTAAGTTCAGTCAGTGATGGAATAGCCGCAGAATTTATTTTTTAGTTTTCTATATTAGCCATTTTCGTTAACAAAAAGCTTAAATAAATATTTTTCAAAATATGTGTAGGATTTAATTGTTAGAATTTCAAACTATTTTTTTCGATTAAAGAAAAAAAAATTTAAAGTACATCTATGGCACAGTACACTTATTCAATGTAGTAAATAATGCACATATTGTGCATGTTATTAACAAAAAAAACAAAAAAAACATGATAATATAAATATATATATACAAAATATATTCATTAGGTGAGTGACGTCACAGTTATTTGGTTCTTTTCGGAGAGAGATAAGAGATTATTTCATTTTATTATTTTTTTTTTAGTTTTTATTAGTTCTTTTATTTTTATTTATTTATTTGTTACTTAAAATAATTGAAGAGATAATTGTGAGGTCACAGAAAATCCAAGATGGCGGCTTGGGGGTAAGTAATGAGCATTATAATCTATATAAAAAATAACACTTAGACAACGAGAACATTATTCTAATGAAATTCTTTGATAAATTCACACGAATGACAGTTTTAAAATTAAAATAAAGTAACAAGGGTCTCTGAAAACTAATTGTACCGGTAAAATTTTGTTGGAAAAGTATTTTTTATAAACAAAGAATCTATTTCATTATTACCTTTTTTAAAATAGTCTATTATTGGTGCCTCATAAAACCATTTTTGTATATTTTCGATTTTTTCAAAAGTTTTTTAACTGATTTTGTTTACATTTCAAAATGTTTTTTTTTTTTTTTAAATTTCATATTTCAAAAATAACCCATTTAATAATTTTATTTGAAATTTAATTTTAAACTCCCCATTTAACGGTGTTGTACACGTTTTTCTATCAAAACAAATTCAAAAGTTGTTAAATTAATTTATTCCTTATTACATTAGGGGTATTTAAGCAACATCGTAAAGTCCTCGGAAAGTGGTTAACTGCGTAAACCTGTCAAATGTTCATACAAATTTGACAGGCTTACGCAGTTGACAACGACTTTACGCCATTGCATGAATAGCCCTATTATGTTGTTTTATTTGAAGTAATTTAATTTAAATTCTAAATAGTTTAAATCTGTATGATCCCTGCATGCAAACATACATGTTATGTAACACTTGCTCATTTTGATTTTCCTTTTCCGAACAAATAAAAATAAACTTCTGGAATAAAGAAAATAACTTTTTAAAAATGTTTCCAAAATATCCATTTATCCATCGCATTTATTTCTAATCAGCATTTTTGTCCATACATACTAAAATAAAAAAAGATCTTCAATGGGTTTGTCAAACATGTATTCCAAAATGGTAAATAGATACGACTATATGGTCGTGGTCGTCCACCGTTCAGCCACTTATCTCTTAAAATGAAAACATTAATTGGTTGTCTCGTTCTTTAAACGCAACATACCGAAGTTTTACTGAACAAAATTCCTAGTGAGGATGTAGAGTATATATGTAAGTGAACAAATCATTTCGTTTTTTTAAATTTATTTCGCAAAATTTACTTATATATTATGATGGTGTTATGGTCCATTTCTTAAACATAATCAACAACCCTATATCTTTATTCATTTTAATTTTAGATTATAACCCACGTCCCATATTTCCTTTGCTTCTACAAAACTTTAAAAACAAAAAGTCAATTTTATGGAGAATCCTTAAATGCTTCATTAAGAGCATTTAAATTCCTATCATTGACATGTTCATGCAAATCACTTCGACCCATCAACGATATGATCATTTTAAAAGTAGTCCAAATAGTGTCTGACATTTGATTTGAAGAACCAGTCAAAACAGCTCCCTCCTTCAACCCGGAGCGTAAAGTTGAATTAGCTTGTAAATTCAAAGCAGTAAGTAGATGCTCAGCAGCTTGTTTGTAGGCCTTCAAATTCATGCAACACACCCCCACATTATAACGAACTCTAATAAATCCCGGTTCGATTTCTAAGGCTCTCTGATACGCCTCGACAGCTTCAACGGAACGATTGCCATTAGCTAGACTAGCGCCAAGACGATTCCAGATTTTGGCATTTTGCGGTCTAACATGTAGCGCAGCTTGGAAACAATCTACAGCTTTGTCGAACTCAGATGAAAGATTGAAAAGAACACCCAAAGCCTCCTGAACTTCTGCATCGATTTCGTTTGGATTTAGTTTAACAGCTTCCAGGAAAATATGTTGGATTTCTTTTAGCTCTGGTCCACGCATAAGCGAGGTCGTCAAGCTGTTAGAAGCAGGACCCAACAGATGATCGGGAACTAGGTGATTGTATTTTGGATGACAATGTAGCCAAGTTGTGAGAGATTTTAAAGCCTGACTTTGCAAACTCTCGTTTGTATAGGAAACAGCTAGAGCCATCAGGACCCGCATATTATTTGGTTTCAAAGCTAGAGAACGTTTTAAAGCGGCAATGCTTTGAGGGTCCTGCAAAAATAAAAAATCGAAGCAAATTAGGCGTCGCAAAGATATTTCATGCATGCATTCTAGTCTGATGTAGTATGCAACTCCCCAAACTAAGGATGTTTACTCTGCAAAAGCTCGGATAGTTATGAGGTTTGAAATGTCATTTGGAATAAAGTACATTCAAAAGTTTAGTCAGTTAAAAAAGAAATGGGTAGAAAAATATTTCTGCTATCAAAAGATTACCAATGGTTACCATTTCATTTTCAGCTTGACAAATCCCCAATAATTCCCACACTTCGGCATTTTGGGGTTCCTTAGTTGAAGCCGCTTCAAAGCAAAGAACAGCACTGGGGATGTCACCTCTAGCCAGGAACTCTTTGCCTTTTTCGAAAGCATTTTCTACATCAGCCATCGGATTGTCCTCAGCATAGCTGTATTCTTTGTAGGGATCGTACATGTCTGTGTAGTCAGATAGCCACGGATATTCCACTCCACTTTCGTCCGATAGTTTCTGCCATTCCTCCTGCAGACGTTGCAAAAACTTTGAGTTGTAATCGTCTGTAGCTTTCTCTGAAAATATAAAATGCATAGAAATTGCGTTCGAAGATCAAAACATACCATGTTCTTTCTTAGAAGTCTGAAAGTCATTTAACCAATCTTCCATTGTTGAAGTTGTCTGACCACCAACAGCACCTAGTTCATTGTCTCCGAACTAGTTATGTAAAATTTATAGCGAAGATTTAAAGAAATATTCTTATTAGAAAAAATTAATATTCTTACTGGCGCAGTCCCTGGCGGATTGTATGCCGGGCAAATTGCTAAGTACGGCGCAGGAACTTGGGGTAGACTTATTTGATTATCGTTTAAATCGAAGAATTCGCGAACATTTGTGATATTCTCTTGGACTGGTTGAACATTTATGATGTTGGGCTGTCGCCAAGGCTTGAAATTGGATACAGTATACAAATATGAAGATTTATTTTTCATCGTAATACTACTACCTCATCAAAGTGAATTGGGCCCCCTTCCTGTGATGCTAATGTTTCTTGGGCAAATTCCTTAGCCCATTCGGAACTATTTCGAGTCACTTCATCAATTACCCGTGGAGCATTAACAACTTGGGGAAGAAAACGTTGTGATTCTATTTCACGCATCTCTTGGAGCAGTTCATTTACTTGGAATGACTAGAAGAAGACTATTCGACAATTTCTTCTCGCTTTCTTCAAAGTGATACATACTTGTGGAGGTCCCGAAATCTGTCCCATAAATTCATTTACCATTTGTTCTTCGGACATATCTGGACGCAAATCAAATGGTGCATGATTTCCAGAGAAGCCTTCTTCTTTGTGTGCAATATCTCGCGTAAATTGTGTACCCAATTGCATTAGTGGATTCACACCTCCACAATCCGCCTCAACTAGCTTTCGTAAAGACATTTCTGGATGGTTTGTTATTATCTGTTACAGTATTATCTTTAGTTATTATCTTAAAGCGTTATTTAGAACAAAAAAAAAATAAAAATAAATATTTCACGGAAAAATAAAAACTTGTAATAAACATCGGTCAGTCGGAAAACCAACTAAAATCAAGTGTCAAAATACTGTCAACAAAAATAACCTAAACAGTTTTGCGTTCCAGGTTATTAAAAAGGTTCACATCACGAAATGCAGACTATTTTCATAGTGCCTGTTTACACTGTCGTTTTACAGAAAGGAGCATCAACTAGAACTTATGTGCGTAGAAACGAGAAAGATTTTGGTATGGAATCTACCCTTGTCGTTTCTACGAACAAATAATCTACGTGTCTCAGCTGATACGACTTTCAGTAAAACGACTGTGTTAACAGGCACACACGAAGCTATGACTGCTTTTAAACGCTGCAATTACCCTCTGCGATTTTAAAGCACGTAGGCGGGGACGTATGCGGTGGCCGGTGTAAACAAAGTTGCAGAGGTTGAAATAATTGCAGAGTTACCGCTCTTTCTTCTTTGAGCTTTTTCCTATTGTTTGAGACATAAGCGGAATGAAGAATGTGAAGAGATGTTTCCTTCTCATTTAACAAAAATTGCAGCTATTAAAATTTTCAGCGTTACATTTAGGATGTTGCAATCCCAAACAAACTCAAAACAGAAACGCCGTTAAAAATTGCAGTACTTGAAAACTTGTATGATAAAAACCTTATTTTTTCTTCATCCAACGTTTCTTAAGAATTCCTTCATTCACGTGTTTATTATTTATTTAGTGCTTGTTTCACGATCTCTGAGTAAGCAAATCAGAACTTTACTTGATAGATTTTCCAACAATTTTATGTAAAAAAAAAGGTTCTAATTAGCTTACTTAGAACTTTACTTAGAGATTGTGAAATAGACCCTTAATCTGTTAACAATAATTTACTTAAGAAAATTAATTCGAAAACCAAATAGACCAAAAGAGTTTAATAAAATATAATCAAAGTAACACTACACCATTTACAAACAAAGGTCTTGTGTTATTTTTGTGATACATGTATTTCCACCAAAATCGGTGAATTCAAAACATAAACCGAGACTAAATAGAGTACATATATCCAATTTTTAGTTCTTATAGACAGGTATATCACACATAAAAACCTGAGCATATCGATAAAAAAAATATAATTTTAATTTTAAAAAATTGTTATTAAGAAATCTTTCTTATCATACTTATACTTTTGTTTAAAGTGTCTATTAACAAAAAAAAACTTAAACATATTTTTTTGCGTTATCTTTTTCTCGCAGCCATAATTGCTCCTTTGAGTTTTTCAACACAAGTTCTTCAATATAAAAATAAGTAATTAAATAAAACCAATCAATTAAATTTTGTTCATTACCTTATTCGATTATCTTCACCACCACCTCGTTTTGCTTCTACCACTGCAATTTCTTCCAATAAATACTCCATTACATCCTCAACAAGAGGACAGTAAATATTAACAATCTTCATTAATAATTCAAAATAAAAAAACGTATAGTAAGCCAAATGCCGCTTGGCAATTATTCTCAGGTGTTCAGCTATAAGTGATCTAAAAAACAGAGCTTAGTTAACGGGTATTATTGTTAAGCAATCTTTAACCTCATAGCAATCGACTTCTCAAAGGCACTACTCTTTACAATCTTCCTCAGAAGGTCTAACATCAATCCATGACTTGGTACAATCTCATCCACCATCATTGTATGCTCAAGAATAGTCAAGCAACTGGCTTTCAAAACTACCAGCATTTTGTTTTCATCACATTCTACAGCTTCGATGACCTCTTGAAAAATTGTAATCACTAAGCAAGCATTTGAATCAGCTTGTCTGCGTTGTGTGGCCAAAAACAAAGACGTCAGCTTTTCGAATACAAAAAGTGATAAATTTTCGTTGTCACCATTTAAACAAACAACGAATGGTCTTGCAACAATCTTGGAGTTGGGCGACTAAAATTATGGAGTATACAAACATTATTGATTAAAATTATGTAAATGATAAAAATAAAACCAAGGACTTACGATTTTAAAGTGTGGAGTCCATTTAGCCACCAGATCATTTAGAGTCTTAGTAATGTACGGATCACTGCGGAAATTTAACCGTCCAATACCCTGAACAAGTACTGGCCATACTTTATGAATAACATGGTCCAGTTTACCTTCGGGTGGTTTTCCCATTTGAATTGTGGTTGGAAGGATGAAACGTGTTAGCGCCACATGGAAAAAACACGTTATTTTAGACTAAAGATAAGAATATTTTTTTTAAGGATTAGGAACGCTTCAAAAATGGTCTTACCCTTGCATAGACAATGTTCGCGCAATTATACACAACAATAGCTATAAAACTGTAAAATCTAAACATAACCTCAGACTTTTCATTTTTATCTGGAACCCACTTTTCAAATGAGCTTAGGTAGGCATTAAATTTGTCGCTTATAGTTCTCTTCCGTTTTGGATCTATACATGAGTCAAAGGTCTTCCCTACAGCTGAAACGAAAACACAAAGTGGTTCTTTGGATTTTAAGGCCTCTCCATCGATAATGTCGGTCACGTAAATAAATTCTTCAAGGTTAGACACTATTCTGGTTAGGTTTACCACGTCCTTGAAAGTTTATTAAGTTACAGAAAATACATTGGATTCTTATAATAAAAAAAATATTACCTCATTGTTAGTTGAAAGTTGTATTAAGCTTCTTAACCAAACCTGAATGATTGCCGTGGTGTCTACAAGGTTTGATTTTTCCGATTCTAAGATGGTCAATAGAAACTTAGGAACCGCCCTAAAACAATAATAAGCTTTATTAACAGTTTTTAACATATCGACCTCAACTCACTGTCGATTAGTAGTCACTGCATCGATAAAAAATTTATAACTTTTTTGATCGTTGGGTGTTGTCATAATACAAAAGTCAGCAGCTAATCTCGGTATCCATGGTGAAAAACTGATCATAAAATGTTGTTTTACATAGGGCAAAATGTGAGCGTTCAAGGACTTGATCAGATATTGGACATTGCCATGCTGATCTCGTCCCGATATCAGAATTGAGTTTTTCCTGATCTTGTCGAAAATTAAATGCAGAGCTTCAAGGGTACGCTCTTGCTCTGCTGGAATACATGCATTCAAGAAGTTTGGGATCCAAGAGTCTATAAATAAATTTAAAAAGCATTAACTATAGGTTAATATTTTAGATTTTTCATACCAATCAATACATGTTCGCCTTTATCGAAGTCTTCCGCACTTTTGAATATATCTAAGAGTCCATCAGCGATAATCTTTGAAACTGCTACATCGTTTCTTATTCGCCCTAACTGTTGTAATAGTTTTGTAGCATAATCAGAAATGTTGCATTGTTTTTCCGAGAAGAGAATTAATAAGGCAACATGTCCTTTAACAACAGCTATTTGCCTGTTGGGTACTACTTTATCTAAGGAAATGGACAACAGCTTATCGCGTAGCTTTGGTGCCTGGAAAGAAATTTGAAAGAAAAACAAAATGTAATATAATATTACATAATTTATGTGCAAGTACATACGGTATCATTAAAATCAGCGCTCAAAGCCAAAGACAAAAACAACTCATTTAAATGATGAATTCCAGTTTCATTGAGTGCCAAGAACTTTGCCAAGCTGAATTTCGAATATATTCTACCAAGGAGTTTTTGGGTTTGATTCGTTTGTTCTGTTTGATTTAACTTTTCGATAGTTTTCCCAATTATAATTGTGAATAGAGAGAAACTGGAAAGGTTTGCATCAGGAACACAATTACTTAGGAGTAAACGCGTTTTATCGAGATATCCCTTTCCAGAAGTGCTGCAAATATACAAATAGTATATTTTTTAATTTAAACATTACATTTTTGCAGTGAATGCTTTTTTGAATAATCAACATAATTAAACGAATACATAGAGTAGGGGAGCGAGGGGAGGATAAGACATATGACATAGGAGGGAGAAAGTTGAATATGAGAACGCAAAGATAAAAGTAAGAGAGAAGAGGAAGAGACCTCAGAGAGAAAAGACTTATTATGGCCAGTTATAGTTATTTTTCGGGACGACTCAAGCAGAATAATTCATACTAACTCAAACTTCAAAACAAAATGGCGTGTAACTTCATTTTTTTTAAACTTTCCATTTTAAAGAGGTATTTTTAGTACAACAAATTTAAAGATAATAGAGAAAAAGTATTAGCAAGTTGGGAGTACACTTGCTCACATTTTAGTGGATCATTTTATGTTAATAATTCGCAAAAAATGGGTATGTAAAATTCTGATTAACCATGCCCTTGTAGACCAATATGATACCTTGAGACAGCCAAATTTGATGGCGCTGATCCAGTAATAAAAAACGACGAATTGAGTTTCTTATGAAAATATTCCCACAATATCATTGGAATGTTTACTTTTGGCTTCCACCTAAAAAAATAAAACAGATTATTCAAAATGTTTTATTTTATTATAAAATTGTATATTTTCATTCTTACCACTCTAAAACCACAGGCATTAAAATGCAAATAAAGATCCGAGTTTGTTCCTCATTCGGATTTGAGTTTAAAAATATTTGTACTGTATTCTCAAGTTGGTCATAGTTTTCAGTGACCCTTGGATAATGCGGTCCTTCAAAAACGCCATTCGAACGATAACCTTGTAGTCTCGTGAGAGCTTTAATCATCCAAATAGAAAATTCAGCAAAACTTTGTGCCGTCAAACCGAAAGCATCTAAAGACAATTTAATAGATTTAATAGTTTGGTCAGAAAACTTTATTTTGTGTAGGTAATCAATGTGCCTTTAAAACATACCTGATTTGGTTTTAAATTTTTCTGAAGCACAGTTAAATAGCTTCCAAAAGTTCTCGCCTTGCCATTTTTCGATTGATATTTGTAAAATCAACCATGTTTCTTTAATGCAAGTGCAAGGAAATGGCGATGAGAACATTAGATCTGTAGTTTTCTTCTGGAATTATATACAAAATAAGTTATAATGCAAGTATTTAAGACTTGAAAATCAAGCCGAACTTAGTTTACCTTTTTGTACAAAAATATCGAGAGTATTATAAGATCGTCTAGAACTTTTTCCAATTGAGTTTTAAATAATAATGATGTAGATTCCTGAAAAGCAATTTACTTTTCAAAACATACTGTATCTTAATTTATTAAAATTTACCTCGCCATCGGCAGTTATTTCCCCCAAAAATTGTTTTAAAATCAAAAGATCTAACAGTTTCCATTCGAGACATCCATGAAGAAAATGATAAGCTGCTGTGTTAGTCTTTAAATGTAGGTATTTAGAAAGTGAAACTACAATACTCAAATCATCTACCAACTGTACCTCATTCCCTTTGGAACTATTGGCGATGTAAACCATTTTCAGGACATCTTTGTTTGTTATTCTATTGAGTAAGTGCCTCAAGCTATACAAATGCTGTTCCACTCTTGACCAATTCATTTCTGATTTCTTGGCAAGGATCAAATGATAGAACAAGGTCACTTGATGTCTCCTTTGATAATAGGAGAGACCATCATCCGTTTCAATTGGATTTGTAAGACTTGCCATTATGTGCTGAATGGACATTCTTTAAAGGAATATAAATCAAAAAGCCAAATATGTAGGTATAGGAAAGAGTGAATTGTGGCTTACCTTACTTCTCCGACTACATAGTTAAAAACTAAGGCAGTTTGCAGGGATGGACTTCCAAATCCATAGGAAGACAAGCATATTTCATCGATGGCAACATTCTTTTGATTCAATGCAAACAAATTCCTAACGAAGGAATCACTTGAGAACTGTCCATTTGTTGAGTCTTCGCCGTTGCAATTAAACTCAGGGATAGGATTGCTGGCTATGTCCGGTTCTTCTGCAGTTATAATTATATTATTCATATGTTTATGTAAATTGAGGATGCTATAGGCAGTTAAGGGTGTCTCTTACGTGTTGGGGCAATGCAGAGGGAGGAAAATATATCATCATCTTCTATTTCGAATAAATCGAAATCCATTGTGGATTATGGAATCGTATTAAACCTGGACCTATAAAAACCACATCGAACGGTATTTATTATTACAATCCTCTATCATTAAACCAGGAGTTCAATACTAGGAAATGACAAAAATAAAGAAAGTATAAAATAAATCTATTTACTTATTTTATTATTTGCAAAGTAAACACAAAAATTAATAAAACGCAAACGTAAACAAAATACAAAATTTTCACATTTCAAAATTTGTACTCAAACTAAACAGCTGATTCAAATAATGTTAAGAATTGGCGGGAAAAATATTATTCTATTACAATTTAATTTTACAATAAACAAAATCAAAGTAACTTTCGCTAAGCACATTTTAAAACTTAATTTTCTTTGCAATATTTCTTTTATTTTACGCCGAGTTTGTTCACAGCTGATCATCTTTATAAGGGTTTAAAGGAATCTATAATTCCAGTTGTTAATCATGGAAATGGCGAATCATTCGATTTTTGTCGATTAGCGCCATTGTGAACAAACTGGCCCTAAGTAAAATATAATTAAGAATACCGGATTTGCATTGCACTGGTCAGCAATCATCCGTTTATAACTTTTCAAATTATCAATGAATATTTTTAATTTGCTTATTACCAACTATGCGCTTATTTTGATATTAAAACAATTGCTTCTAGGTAAATAAAACAAAAGGCTGATATGGTTATATTGATCATTATAGGTGTGTTCCTTTGGGCCTTGCAAAGTACTTTTTAGTTCTTCCCAGTAGATGATGAATGGAACGCTTTAATTTTGCCAAAAGAAAAATCTAGCCACAATTTAGATGTAATTTTTGTTGTTTGTATTTGTATTTAATTTTAAATAAACATCAACAATGTAAACAAACAATGCACGGAACTGAACGCAACTCATGTTTCGACAAAGTATGGTCAGATTATCCACTTTGCCGAATAGTGCCGCGCCGTGAAGTACAGTTGTCGCTTAGTGCGATATAACTCATACAATTTCCTACTAATAAGTCATGAAGTTCAGCTCCGCTGAAGTGCAGTTCCGCTGAATGCAGTCTTACCTTAAAGATTATTGAATATTTTGAAATCTATGAAAATGTATTATTAACCAAATACTAAAAAAAAAGATTGTTTTCTATGTTTAAGTTTTAAGGCTCTCCCAAAACAATGCGAATACTTCAGAACGACAGCGAAACTTTGGCCTGTCAAAATATATTTATATGGCCAACATCCATAACACTTTTTCCACCATTTTGACCCTTTTTTCTTATTATTTCTTAAGTGATAGATGTTTAAAGAAGTCATTTTGCTAAATGGTGACCTTCGATAGTGTGTTTGTAAATTTGGGAAGAAGAAATTTTACGTTTCACTGAAATTAAAGAGAAGTGAAACCATTCAAAACAGCAACTGAAAAAGACATCAGTTTAGCTTACAAAGAATGACGAATTGGAAAATATAACATACTCGAACAACAAAGAAAAGCAAAAAGAAGGAACCCGACAATTCTCCAATTTTTCTTATACCAAGCTGTAATATAACTAAAAATTGCATGATCCAGTTTGATCATTTAAAAGTAATAAAAGGAATTCGCCTAATATGTAAATCTAGTACAATTTTCATAAAAACAAACAAATCGGGTATGACAACACCCTATGACATCTGGCGAAACAAACCTCATTTCGCCTTGAAAAAAGTACTGTGTCAAAACAAAAGTCGGCGTTCTTTTATTTTTTTTTCAAAAAAAAAAGTTAAATTTTATTTTTAGTTTCACCAAAAGTCTGTTTAAAGATTTAATGTTTTCATTTTCATAAAAAATAAACAACATGTCCACTACCGAACTAATACAATCGGCTTTTCCACTGCCCGCTCAAAGCGAAGATAGCGTTTCCAATTGCAAAGCTGTAGGCCTCAAAAGACCCTCACGTCCCGAACCCGCCGAGCAAGATCGTGGAACATTTTTTCGCGCTTTACAAAGTTTCCATGAATCTCGAAAGTAAGTTTTCATTAAAATTAAAGTTTAAAAATACCAGAGTTAAATTGGTTTCATTTTTACAGCACTCCGATAACTCGTCTCCCTAAGATAAATGGCCAAGAAGTTGACCTATATGTGTTGTACAACGAGGTCACTAACCGTGGCGGCTGGCTGAAGGTCAACATTCGCAATGAATGGAATGAGTTGGTAGAGAGTCTGGGCTTTCAGCAGACGTGTGTTAATGCTGCTGTAGCGATAAAGTCTATTTACACACGTTATTTAGACAAATACGAGCGATTGCATTTCCTCGGCGAGGATCCAGACAAAACGGACGATTTGGACGATGACGGAAGACCAAAGAAATGGGCATCGAAAACGTACAACTCAATTCCCATGACTTACAACTACAAACAACACGAAATGAATGAAGAACAACGGAATGCAAATCGGATGTCCGAGGACCTGTATAAAGAATCCGAGTACGATAGGTTACTGCTTTCGTTGATATCCCCACTTCCCAATGAACAGGATTTTGCCATAAACGTGTGTACGCTTATGTCCAACGAGAGTAAGCATACCCTGAAGCTGGATCACTGTCCGAAACTCCTTGATGCTTTGCTGGCACATGCTGGGGTTTTTAGTCATTGTAAGTGTTTAATCAAAGACTAAATAAGAGCAACTAGTTAAAATTCCACAGGCATGTGTATTTATATTTATTAATTAACTGGTCTTCGATAATTGGGGATCAAATTTAAGAAAATATTGTTAATAATTCCTACTTAAAAAAATTTTTACATATTGCTTAATGCTTCTATCGATTTTATTGTTCACGGAGCATCATAACAGCCAAAAGAAACTAAGCCGATTTATCTGTAATTTGTACAATCGGTTCCTATTTCTATTATTTGCGTAAAGGTTCTGAAAATGGTTTTAGAAAAAATCGCCAACTTCCAAGCTCACTTTTCTTATAATTCGTGTTTACTAGTTAACGTCCCTAGAAAGCTGATATATTTTTCTCAGTTTTCAAATTTAATTCGTAACATTTTTAACTGAAGCCTACTTTCACACCCACTTTTTTTGAACAATTTTTATTGAAGAATTAAGAAGAAGTAATGATCTAAAATCAATATATCATTATGGACAATTCGTATGACATAAATATTAATTAGTATATTTTTTTTTTGTAATAGATTCCATGCGTGAACTTTTTCAAGAGCTATATTCAAATGTGAGAAAGCATTCGCTGCAATCATTTTGGAAGGATCTGCTTTACGACAAGCCACAAATCTTGGAACTATCTTTTGACGACTTCTTAACAGAAAAGGACATAGAAAATGCTGACGTAGAAGGCACACGAATTGAGAAAATCTTTCAAGACGGCTTAAATGCTGATTCAGAAGATGATTATATGCGCTCGCTAGATTTTCTTTCTTTGGGGCCAGGATTAGGTACTCAAGAATATATTGGCCAGCGCGTTCATCAAGTTTCCTCGATAATAAGAAATCTAAGCTTTTACGAAGAGAACACATATGTATTGGCAAAAAATCGAACTTTCGTGAGGTTCCTAGTGATGGGTGCTAACATCCGTTGGGGCAATCTCCATCACATGGTATTAGATATGTTTGGAAATATCGCTCTGGAATTAGACTTACTAGATCCAACACTGGATGAATTAACACGTTGTCTGATGTCGACGGTTTGCGAGGGAATTGAAAGTTCAGACCGAGGTGTTATCATAAGCTGTCTGGAAGTGTTGTGTAAAATCTGCCAGCAGGATAGCAATGAGGAACCCATACACAAGTGCCTCGATCAGAAGTTTTATAATACCTTATGTCTGTATTTGTCGTTGAATGATATAATGTTGTTGTTGTACACCTTAGAGGCAATCTACGCACTTAGTTCATTGGGACATCGATCGTGTAATTCACTAGTCCAAGTGAAAGGAGTCATCAATTCGCTTGTGTCGCTGATCACAGTTGAGGTGAGAAATTTATTAAATACAAAAAAAATCATCAAATTCTATGCGCAACTCAGTGCAGCTGCAAAGTCTTATTCTGCCGATAAATACAATCAGTCCAGTCCTTTTGAGGCATCCGGTCGATTAGTTTAAAATTGCAGATTTTTTAATCAAGTTATTCTTTCCGATTGACATGTCAGACAGATCTTTGGATGCAGCGCACATTACCGCAGTGCGACACATTACTATCGGTTATAATAGAGTTAACATTTTTATAAGTCAAAGCAGTTGACTCACGAAATGTAAGAAAATGTTTTTTAACATATATTTTCTTTGCAGGCTCAATCATATGGTCCCGATGGATGTATTCTTATGCGAGTTGTCGAAACAGTTCCCGGAAATATGTTGCCAATGGTTGCCCAGAATATTGCAAACATTGCAAATTTACAAAACGCAATACAAACAACGCAGCCACCGTCACAACAACCTGAAACAACTTCAATGGGGCGAGGTAAATGAAAACATTTTATTTTACTCATACCGTTTTTTAATTACTTACTTTAATCTCTAAAATAAATTAGCTTCTCCCGTGCCAACACGACCAATACAAGAAGGACCACAGGCGCATAGAACAAAATCTCCAGTTCTCACAAACGTAAGTCAAATAAATAAATAAAAGCAAAAAACTTTTCTTACTAAATTAACTTAATTCCATCAAATAATTTCAGCAAGATCATGAAAATTTCGCATTGTCTTGGCTAAGTGCTACCTTTGAGCCAACACCTTCACCTGATAGTCGTGTTGAACAACAGGAACTATATCGCATGTATATGTCGGCAATTCAAAAATGTGGTCGGCGAGGAATTGTATCACATACACAATTTCCGCGTATGGTTCGTACAATTTTCGGAGCTCAAGTTGTTCCAAATTACAATAAAAAAGTCGAAAATCCCGAAGGCGCTAAAGCGTATTATGTTTGTATTCGGGTTCGTGCAAATCCATTGCCAATTCAAATTAAAGTCTCTTCAACACAAAAAGGCTTGAAAGATGGAAAACAAAAGCTCGAATCTGGGTCAGCTAAGAAGACAAAAAAAAGAATTCGATTACATGAACAATTGCAACAAGAACAGTTACAGAAACATGCTGTTACAAATGCACCCATGAGCCCAGTAAATGTTCAAAAACAGCAAGAACAAATAATCAACAGTCCAGTTGTTGTTAAAACTGAAACGAATGTGCAGCAAACCACTCAGCAGACTCAACTTGTTCCCCAACCCATTGTAAAAAGCGAACCACAAGTAGTTACTACGCCCTTAAATTTGCCATCAATTACACCAATCTCAAAAACTGTAAGATAACCATCTAATTTTTTGTATTTATCTAAAACAGCCTTTATTTATTTTTAAGACAAACCCCAACCAGCCTCAACTTGTGGGAAATATTCTCATAACTCCAACTCCTCCAACAACTCTAGTTCAGCAGTCTGCCAAGCCAATTCAAATTACAAATATTGCTGAACAGCCACAAGTCGCCTTTCAACATCAGATTCAATTACCTATTTCATCTCAAACGCAGACGCAATCGCAGCCACAAACACAACCAAAGCAACAACAACAGCATATTGCTATCAGCAATCCAGCTTCTTCGACATCAACAACTACATCAAATAATGGTGGTAATGGTGGTGCACAACCATCTTCGTCATTAGTTAAAAGCCTATTGGCAAATAAGGTAACATCTTCCCCCACAGCTACAGCTATTACTACTACCAATACTACTTCTGCTACTGCCAATGCCAATATCCCTGCTGCTGTTGTAATCGATACGAATGCGAGTGCAACACTAAGCACTCAGCAAAGTTGTTTGATTACCCAAAGTGTTAATTTGCATCAGGTAACACCTTTTCTTGTTGTTGTATTGTAGAATTTTTGTTTTTTTTTTTGTTATCCTTATCTAATACTTATTATTACCTTTTTAAGCACTTTATTTAATTAAATTATATTTCTTACTAACTGCATCACATTCTTTTATCTTGAAATGCACTCCTCCATCTGCCAAGTTATAATAAAAGCCGTGTTTTTTTTTTAATTAAATTTTGACACGCATTTTAACAAAAAAAAAGAATATAAAGAAACTTTGATTTTATACACAATCGATACAAAATCGATTTTTTTATTTGTTTGCGAATACAAATTTTTTGAGCTTAGTTTTATTGTGGTTATTTTCAATTTTATTGATAAAGGATCAAAATATTCATCTCTGTTCTCATACGGAATAATCAGATATGCGTCTTTGCTGAAATGAAACTAAAATATTTATGCTACATAACGCTTATTTTCTAATTTTTCTTTTGTGAAAAATGTTGCTCATAAATATTTTAGTTTCGTTTCAGCAAATGGACCTAAGTCCCTCACTGCATGTTGGAGCTTTGATATTCCTCAATTTCTATACTATTTTGTATTTGTATTTGTATCTGTATCGCGTTGATGAACGCGTTGAACATGTTAAGTTTAAACTTCCTTTAAATTCTCATTGTATATATGTATATGCTGTGCTGGAAAAGTTGCGATGCGAACTTAACATACATACGTTTTTATTCGATCATTGTCTATTTTCATAAAAGTTTGTTTTCTATTCATCTACTCATTCTAATTGGTGCCGAATAATCCAGGTTTCATGTATAAAGAGCTTAGGTCCTACTGGCACTTATAGGAAAAATATTCTAAATGTTTGGATCGTTTTAGAATATTTACCATGTCTCAGTATGCAATACATATTCCAATATTCAACTCATTTCGACTCTGTTTTCATTAGAAGAGACTGCGCATCATATTTTTACTTCATCGACGTTAACAATTCAGTCTACCTGATCACTTATCAACGAAGAGCTTCAGTTGTGGTGAGAGCAAATCTGTGAAATCAATCGATGCGATTTCCTCATTAAAACTAATATTTCATATATTCATTTCGCGTTTTCCAAAATGTCGGATTTCGCTAGGCGTCCCAATAAAACTGAAAAAAATCTTTACGTATTTCGTTCCAAAAAATAAATTATTTTCTTTTCTGTATTTTTTTCCATATCAAAAGTTTTCGATTAAAACTTGGCTTTCTGAAATTGTTTTCAAAGAAATTTTTTAACTTGAATATCGCTTAGATCCTTTTATAAAAATTAATTCAAATCGCCATTGTAATAATAACAACTTAAATTAAAAATTTTTTTTTGAAAAGAAAGATTGATAAATATTTTTATCGCTTTTTCAATAAATTTGCTATTAATTTGATACCATTTTCACATCATTGGCTCAAAATTTTAAACGATTTAGTACAATGTTAGAGCATTTCTAGTATATGACAAAAATGCTTTAACATCGTACTAAATCGTTTAAAATTAATAACAGTCTTGAAAAACTATCATTTGATTGATTGACATTTGAACCAGTTTGGGCTAAAAGTATTCATGTATTCCTAAAGTATACGTTGAAAAAAAAAAACACCACTTATCCTAACAATAAAACCTACATAAACATTAATTTAATTTTAACACTTTTTTCTTATAACTCATGTAATGTTTTTTTATTTTCTTCAAAACTCTTTTAAATAGAAAAGTATTATAAAAGTTTCGTTAAAATATTATTTTTGTATAAGTTACGTACTAGCTATTAGATTTATCTGGAAATCATGAACTGTTTAAAGTTGACAAAGTTGTAAACTAATTTTAAAACTTAGAGCTAACCTTCCATATAAGCACGTGAAACTCAAACTCATGTGAATTGTCATCATATTTCGGGATGAAAACACTAAACAAAAAATCACAATAGGTTTGTTCGTTGAAACCTGAAGTTACCCTGGGGTCGCCCTAAAGCGTTTTTTGAAAAACCTCAACTCACCCTTACAGTCAAATTCTGTGTGCCCTGAAGTAGACCTAGGATTTTTGCTGTAGCGAGTTGAGATAACGAAACTGCCAAAGTGACTTATTTTTGCAATAGAAATTAATAGATACATTGAAAGATAATAAATAGAAATAGAAAAGGGAAACGCTTGAAGTTGATTTAATTAGTTTTTAACAAATTTTATGTTTTTATTATTGAGCATAGAACTTCATTTTCTTGCTTTGAATGTCAACGGTCAACAACACATTTTGCACCCTCAAGTGTTTTTTGAAAACCGAAAAACCCAGGTTTTTTTTTTGACAATTCTTAGGGTTGTCAAGAAAACCTGGGTCGACCCTGGGTAAAGTTCAACGAACGAAACTAATGTAACAATTTGCGACACAATTGTACCTAGTTAGGCCGGGAATTCACGACACAAAATAACTGCGCAAACCCCAGTTTAGTTGTGTTGTGAATGGGGTTGTTTGTGCTAGTTGTGCAGTTAACTGTGTGAAAATCAAAACAATTTTGATATTTTGCTCAAGTCTTCAAATTTGTGCAGTTATTTGTGTCGTGAATGTAAAAAGCTATGCAACCGCTCAGTTGAAAAATTTTATCAACGCAGTGCACATTGTTTTTTGTTTATAGTGGGTGATGAACAAAAGTTCTGGAGCGAGTTCCTCGAACTTTATAAATCCTGCTCTATGGAAAAAAGCCCAGAATATATAACAGAATTATAAAAAACAAAGCCTACGAGCTCTTGGTTCAAAAACTGAAATAAAAATTCCCAGAATCCGACCGGGACACTGTTGTTATAAAAATTAATATCTAGTGTCCGGACAAATTACCGAAAAGAACTTAAAAAAGTTAAATGCAGCGAAAAGTCCGGTGCCGGAGCCGATATTCACTGAATGAAAACTTTTTAAAACTGAGAACTGTGCAGTTCACTTGTATCGTGTTTTGCACAAACTGACTTGAGTGAAATGACAGTTTGCGCAGTTATTTTGTGTCGTAAATTCCCGGCCTTAATATTTCAAGCGAGTGGCGTTTGTAACATTCAACGTTCAAAACTTTTATTTTTTTTATAAGTAAAAAGACCGAAAACAAGTTATTAATTTTAAAATTACAATTTTTACAGTTACAAATGCGTTATTATCAATTTGTGAAGAAAAAACAAAAACTGACAAGCGAAAAGCTTCTAACATACTTTTGTCGCATCTCGCATCTCATTGACCCAATTCAATTTTCTTAAATCTCATTAAATTCCTCTGGCTTGGGTCAGATATTTTACACATGACCTCTTATAACAATTACGTTTTTTTCTGTCTGTCTGTCTGTTTGTGGGCTTATGCGTTTTACGTTTTCCAAAACATAGCATATGGATTTTTTCGCCCCCTTCCTGTAATTTATAATAAGAATATTCTCTAATTACCAACTTTTCCTAGGGCAGACAAATAAAAACTTTTTTTGTATTCATATGAAAACAAAAAAAAGTTTACAGTTTTACGTTGTTCTTGGAATCAGATTACCGATAAAATGTAGTAAATAATATTTTGCTCGTTATATTAGTTAGCTTATCCCTACTAACATACATCCAGATGTACTGATTTGTATTTAACTGAGTTTTAACTCTCTAACTTAAATCTAAAAAATAATCTTCTTATATCTAACAAAACAATAATAAGTCCCCTGGGATATCGGGTTACAGTACAATGCAGAATGGAACGGTAAACCTCAACATGAACAAAACCATTTAATTTTTAAGTTCATTACATTCATTTAATTACACCTATAATTATTTTCATCAAATCAGGTGAAAGATTTTATTTAATTACAACACCAACAACAATATTTAGCTTGTAAAAGAATTACCATTCATTTGAAATAAAGAAATAATACTAAATTGTTATAGGTTGCTCAACGTCAGCAAAAACAAAAAGAGCTCGCTGCACAACAACATCAACAACAACAACAACAGCAACAACAAAGTTCACCAATGAAAATGCCCACCACATCCCTCAGTGCAGTAGTTAATAATCCTATGATGCACACAACGCCAATCAAAGTAGGCCAAACAACAATCAAACCTTTAAACAACAATGGAAACGATAAGAAAACAACTATAATAAGTAGTGAAAATTCGGACAATTCCAACTGGGATCCGATTCCACCTTTGGCTCCTCTTAGCTCTGGAACATTAATCCGTTCAAATGTTATTATTCAGCAGCAGCAGCAAGTTCTATCGGCAAATGATGATTCGAGTTCAGCTTCAATTGCTTCGAGTGTTATTAGTTCATCTCAAATTGAAGGCGATGGTTCATTTGCCAGCTTTGAGGGTTTGCTTATGTCGAAGTCTAATAAAACTGTTAGTACATTTGGTATTGATGACGACAGCTCCAAAGATTCTCTGAGTCGAGGTTCTAAAGACAGTCTACGGGTGATGGGTGCCAATCAGATGCTTGTTGATTTATTAGACAAGAAGACGTTGGATCCACCTATAAGTGGAAAACGTAAACATGACGATGATTTTGATGAATCGGAGGAAAAGAAAATCCTTCTCGAGGTTGAGCCAAAGGTAACAGCCTCCAAGAATGCAGCTAATCTCTACGCAGAGATGGCAGCATCGATTCTCGAAGATGAAGATTTAGAAGAAGAACCACCATTACCACAACAGACATCAGTTATTCAGCAAACAAAGCTGGCCATTCAACAACAACACGAGCCACAGAATCAATTAATTTCAATGCCGGTAAATATGCCGCGCCAACTGATAATGAATCCAAATAATCCTCACCAAATGATTCTGTCACAAGGTCCGCAACAATCTAATCTTCCTACTGCTACGGCTACAATTAAAACCGAACAGGGTCTGCAGACTGTTCCGTGCATTTTACAAAAGAACGCAATGGGTCAACAGATCCTCCAGCCAGTCATGTCACAACAGCAACAACCGCAACCGCAAACACAGTATGTACTCGCAACTAATCCCCAAGGACAGACGTACCTTGTGGCTCAGCAAACAACTCAGCCTCAGCAACAGACTCAGCGCTTGTTGGTCACTCAAACGCCACAACAACAAGCCGCCGGTACGAAGACCATAATCATACTTCAGCAACAAGGACAACCTGTTGGCCAACAACAGATGATTACTACATCTCAGCCCCAAAAGGTAATCATGACAACCTCACAAGGTCAGCAGATGATTGTTACTCAAATGCCACGTCCAGTGCAACATCAGATCTATATGAATACTGGTGGAACCAACGTCATTCAAACCGGACCGTTACCCGTCCAGCAGCAGCTGATTCAGAAACAGATCCAAAATCAGCCAGGAAATGCAAATATCCTCTCTCAGCTCTCACATATCCCGGCCACAATAAAAATCCACCAGACCTCGTCGCCTATGATAACTTCCTCAATTGCGCAATCTATTACAACAACAGCAGCAACTCCATCGCTGCCTCGTCTTGGGAAATCGGTCTCCATAGTTCAACAGCAAGGAGTACCTCCACCACAGACACAGATGACTCCAGCCGTAATGCAGGCGCAGATTGTTCAGCACACTGGGACCCCAGGCGGAACAGAAAAACGACAAGTCATCATTTCCAGTGGCAGGACTATTGAATATGCCGATTCTCCCTCACAACAGGGACCCCAGATGGTTCGGATGATACAGCCTACGCAGGCAAAACCTCAGCTTCAGGTGTCACAGAAAATAACCAATGTAGCTCCTCAAAAACAACCGATGCGACCAGGCTTGCAGATTCAACAGCAATCAGCTCCATTAACTCCAACAGTGGCACCAGTGAAAATTCCGACTCCACCACCACCACCACCTGCGACTGTATCTGTGCCAATGCCAATTGCTGCTTCTCCCGCCACATCAACTCCTGCCAGGTTATCAGCTATCAAACCCAAGCCCGAAGCAAAAGTTGAAGTTAAAGTAGAGGTAAAAGTTGAACCGAAAACAGAGAGGATGGACGAGGATCCACCGGTTGATCCTAATTGGCTTTTTGTTTGTGATTGGCGTAACTGCCCCAAACGGAAGTTCAAATCTATTGCTGATTTACATCATCATACCTGTTTGGTTCATTGCCCTGAGCATTTGGATGCTGGTGCTGAAATCTTTTGTCAATGGGGCACTGGACCCGGATTGTGTGATAGTATTCCACGCAAACGCTTTTCACTTATGACACATATTCTCGATCGACATTTAACTATAGAGGTTGGGCTTCAGAGATGTTTTCATTTTCTAATTCCGTTGTTAATGTTTTGTTTCTGAATTTATTTTGAAGAGTCTTCGAGGCGCAGTTCAGCGACGTCTGGCCAATGGCGTTCAAGCACCTAATACAGGTCAGCCAGTTACAATTATTAAAAATTTAGCAGCAGCAGCTGCTGCACAACAACAACAAGCCGCGGATACTACACGTGGAACGGCATCCCCAGCTCTCTCCACATCATCGAATGGTTCATTGCCATCGACTGGAAGCGCTGCTTTACATGCAATCAAAAGACACGCATCCGATTTTATCAATCCCAAAGAGCTTATGGTGAGTTTAGAGATGTTATTCGTTTTAAGTAGTTTTTTTTTTTTTAGATGTTAGTGATGTTATTGCACTGTAGTTTAGACGCATAGAGCTTAGAGTAGTAGTAGTATTTTACAAGTACATATTTTGTTTAAACAATCGTATCTCTATGGCTAGCAAACTATTTTTTCCTTCTTTTAATTATTTTAAATAATACAATGCTTGTAGTGGTATTAACAATAACACTAATTTACAAATGTTTGGTCCATCTTAGGTCTAAATAAAATAAAATAATTTTCTAGGCTGGCTAACTTTGAGTAGTTAAAAACGAAAATGAATTTCATTATTTTTTCAAAAGACGCTTTTTCGAGATATGTATTGTGCAAAATTTTTTTTTTTTTTTAGAAAATAATGTGTTTCAAGTTGCTCTATTTAAAATTTTGACTGCAACACAATGAATTTTTGTCCGACTAAAAAACACAGCATATTCCAGCAAAATCTTCCACGAAACGCCGATAATACGTGGGCTGACTTGAGTTGATGTTTGTCTTGAGGTGTTGGCCAATTTTTCACAGTGTCAAATTTCTCAGGATGAGTCTTTACTCCTTGGGATGAGAGGATATGTCCCAAGTATTTAAGTTCAGTCTTGAAAAGCGCACATTTGTCTGGATTTAACTTTAGATGTGTTAAGGTTTCCAAAATGTTCTTTAAATGTTTTTCCATACACGATGACATCGTCCAAATAGACTAGACAAGATTTCCAAGTAAAACGATGTAGAACGCACTTTATCAAAAGCCCAAATTTTTTCAGAGCATTACAGAGACCGAACGGCATCACTTTGAAATGCCACAGACCATTTTTTGTAGAGAAAGCCGTCTTTTCCGATCTTCTAGATGAATTTTTATCTGCCAGTAACCGCTCTTCAAGTCTAGAGTTGAGAACAATTGGGCTCCTTCCATTGCGTCTTAAGTATCGCTGATTCTGTTCAGAGGATAGCTGTCTTTCTTTGTCACATCGTTCAGCCTTCGGTGGCCCACACAAAATCATAAGATATATTTTTTTGTTTCCTGGCATTAACTTGTTACACTAAACGTTTCTAGGTCGCAACGATGTTCTTATTATAAAAATAAAAACAGTTTTTACATAAATCGTTCTGCCTAAAAAAAAAATACTAACTTGTTCTTATTCGTGGCAGTCAAATTAACTTGTTAATTTCCGGTGTTATTTTAAGCATGGCGTCGTTTTTTTTTAGTTGTTACCTATGTAAATTATTATACATATTTAAAAAAAAAATAACAATCAAATTAATCAAAATACTTTCGAGTAGAATCCCGACTTTGAAAATTTACTTAGCATAGAATCTACCGCAAATACCACTGTTGCTTCGTCTAACACAATTCCAATGCATCCTGCTTCCAAATCTGCTTGTGCTACTACTACCACTATTGACATCGGTATGGATACTTATTCAAAATCAATGCAAAGTAGTTCACATTCAATGGTTCCCGATGGTGTAAGTAATCGTTATGTCCATGTCCATAAACAATATTAATTTATTATTGTGCTTATAAAATGGTTTAGTGGGAAAATTTTTAATATTAATCACAGACAAAAAAAAAAAAAAAACAATTTGATTTTTTCATTCATATCTTTGTTCTCTTTGCTCTTAAATTCAGGACGAGAATGAAGGTCCAGTGACTAAGAGTATTCGATTAACAGCTGCTTTGATTCTACGAAACTTAGTGACTTACACTCCAGTAGCTAAAAGGTTTGTATACCCGTATTTTAAATTTGGATATGAGGAAAACTTTACGAAGAGAATATTTATTTACAGAACTCTGCGTCAGTATGAACCACACTTGGCCAGTGTTGCTCTAAGTAATGTTGAATCCAGTGGAACTATTTCACAGATTTTATATGAATTGAATAACTAAAACAGGAATGAATTCATGGAGTATGAAGAAAAAGAATGAGGTTATATTTATGGAGAAAGTTGAATAGATTATTTTTTATTACATACATTTCAGTGTTATTTTAATTATATAAAAATACTTTTGGGAAAATAAAGTACGTTTCAAATTATTGGAATTTATAGATTGTTTTATTTGAAGAAAATAACAAAAATAGAATTATATTATATATTTATTTATATACATATGTTACACATATTTATTTATTACATTATATATTAATTTCATAGAAAATTAAATTGATTAACAAAAAAATATTAAAATATACTAAATATACTTCTAGGTTTATGACTTAAATATTAATTTTTTCCAAAAAAATAGATTTAATTCTGGCCCTACCTTCGACATGAAAAATGAAATGAATTTCATATTTCAAAGATTGAACTACCTTTCCATCGTTCATTGGAAACTTAGAAGTCACTTTACGTGAAAGATTGTTCAAAATGAAATAATAATTGAGTCATTAGCTTTATATTGGCATCCAAATAATCACTGATTTTGAATTTAAAGTGTCGCAAAATAAGAAATTAATTTTTTTAATAATGAGTTTCAATGAAAGCTATAACTGGCAACCCAGACGATGTTTTCGAACATTTGACTTGAACAAACTAAATTATAAACACAATATTTTCACAAAGTGTGGAGTGGCCCTTAAACTGACTTAATTTGTATCCCAGTGTTCAACACCAAAAGCTTTTTCACCCATCCATAGCTTCTAAAACATTCAAAATTGTTCACAAATGTCAAAAAAGCACTCTGCCAAACAATAAAAAAATACTTCTGTCAAAAGTGACGGTAATGGCGCTGACAAGTTTTATTCGACCGGTATTGGTGCAAGTGTTTCACACGAGGAATATTCGTGCCGTGTATTTCGCCAAAAGTGTATCATCAACGAGATCTTCTCTAGCGCTTGCATTAAATTCCTTCTATTCCACGTCTGCACTGAAAATGCCTGGAAAATATACAACTGTCGAAAAGGGAGCACCCAACTCCACTAACTACAGCATTTATTTTAGTAAGTTGATAAGAATTTAATTATATAATTTCCAATTCCAATAAGTTAGTCAGTGCGATAGACTAGCCGAAGTATTTTTTTGTATTCTGTTATCTTTGATTTATACTATTTGTCGATGATTATAATGTTAATGCAGCATTTGGATTAAGTATTTTACGTAATAATCCATAACTACCTTAGATAATGCTGTATAAATTAGTTTTTAAATAGAAAGCCTTTTGAGATAGATAATTATCTTAACTTTATTCTGTCCTTGATGGGTCATAGAATGAACGTCATCAAATTTGCATGCCATGTTATGCTTTGCATTGATATACAATGATTTCTAAGTAGCAACCACGCTGCAATAATGTCCCCTATTGATCTGGAAGTCGTTTGACCTGTTTAATGTGCCAAACCATTTTATTCTATAGCTGAAGACAAAAGGAATGCCTAAAATGTTAGAATAGTCAGGTTTGGTTTGGTTTTTATTTACCGAGCTTTCATTTAAAAAAGCAAATCGGTAAACGTTTTGTAAACTGTACAATTTGCTATTCTAGCAACAATATTCAATTCAAACATACTTTTCTTAGTGACCTTTCAAAGAAGAAGATGAACTTGAAATATTGATTAAAAATTGTCGTTAAAGAAGTTGTTACTCCTTTTGTCTGTTCAAAAGTTTACAGTGCTGAAGGGATGACGAAGATGGGGTTATGTATAATTATAATAGTGGGAAGCTTAGTTTAGCTCATGTGAAAGTATCTTATTTTGATTCCAATTCGTGTATTGTTCCCTTTATTTAACTACATAAGCTGCGGTCAGAAAAGATCTTTTGCAACTACTAAAATCTGTTAAATTCACTTGCATTACAAGTACTTGTATGTTATCATTCGTTAAAGAAAGAAATAGCCATAATATTCAAATAGCGTTCACCTTTTATATTCAATAAAAACGTGATATCTTAAGCTATGCGCCATTGCAAACCTAATATCGAGTTCCTTCAGTTGGGATATTTCATTTAATTTTTTAACACTTGCGTGTTCGAGTAGTATATCTTAAAGATGATTTAATCGCCTAAAAACACGATTATTAGTTCAATTGATTGTCCCATATTTAAATAATTATAACTTTTGTTTTATAGAAAATGAAGCTGGAAACGCCATTTCACCCCTTCACGACATTCCATTATTTGCTGATGAGGCTAAGACAATATACAACATGGTAGTTGAAGTGCCACGATGGACAAATGCTAAAATGGAGGTAATTAAAAGAACGACAGTTAATTAGACAAAACGAACTATAAATGGATTTTTGTGGGGTGAAATATTTGCGTTATCGTCATGGAAAAAAACGAGCACATTCGATTTATATACATATACATATAAAACAAACAAATACAAACTTTTGACATATTGTAAATTTTCCAAACCCAATTAACAGATCAGCCTGAAGAACCCATTGAACCCTATCAAACAGGACGTAAAAAAAGGCAAGCTTCGTTTTGTTGCTAACTGCTTCCCTCATCACGGTTACATCTGGAATTACGGTGCTCTACCACAAACCTGGGAGAATCCTGATCACATTGAACCATCCACCAGTTGCAAGGGAGACAATGATCCAATTGATGTAATTGAAATTGGTTCCCGAGTAGCAAAGCGCGGTGAAGTTGTGCAAGTTAAAGTTCTCGGAACAGTTGCTCTTATCGATGAGGGAGAAACAGATTGGAAAGTCATTGCCATCGACATCAATGATCCGCTGGCCGATCAAATGAGCGATGTTGGTGATGTTGACAAATTCTTCCCCGGACTTCTCCGTGCTACTGTCGAATGGTTCAAAATCTATAAAATTCCCGATGGCAAACCCGAGAATCAATTTGCATTTAACGGTGAAGCAAAGAACGCAAGTTTTGCTACGAACATCATCAATGAAACTCACAAGTTCTGGGTTGGATTAATCAAGAAGGATCTAGATGGTGGCTCGATTTCATGGTAAGAGTTAATTTAATGCTTTTTACGAAGCACTTACTTTATTTCTCTTGTGATTTTCTTTATATAGTGCTAACACAGCTGTTCCTGACTCACCATTCCTTATTGCCCAAGAAGAAGCTGACAAAATCATCGAACAAGCTCCAACTGATGGAGACGTCGAAACTATTGGTGAAATTGGTAATTTCAGCAAAAAACATTAATCTGAGTGGTAATTTCTTAGTTTTTTTTTCTTATTTACAGTTGATAAATGGCATTTTGTCCACCTGCAGTAAAATTCTGGTAGTCTAAAAACGTGTGTAACTAAATGTTGTAGTTATGTGCTGCGTAATATCCATGTCGTAATAGAAATGAATTAAAAATATATATGTTGAATGGTAATCATTTCGTGTGTTCTTTTTACTTCCTCATTTATAATTGTGAGTATTTGCAGCGATTAACATAAGAAAACTATTCTCTGTCCACACTCGAGTCAGATATTTTTTTTCCTGTTTAAATATTATAGGTTATTTTGAGCGGAGACAACTAAAATACGGGTTGCATGTACAACCATATGCACTCTATTATGTTAATTTTACCAGAACATGGAAGACTAGGTATTTGAATTTTCTATTTAAATACCAACATAACAGCGAATTCATTGTTAAAAACTATAAACAATAATTATCTTGAAAACTAGAAGACTACTTTATTGCAATAATTTCGTTTAAAGATTACAAAATAGGAAGATTATGGTTAAAGGCAAGTTCCGATTTGTCAAAACAAAAATTCAGACCTATTGCACTTAAGTGAAAGGGATCATCTCACTTTTAATTCCTACTTCAATAAATTTAAATCCGGATTAAAGTTTTAATCTGGATTAATCAAGTGAATAATATAGTGGTAATTGACTAGTTCTAGTTAGATGGGTAGGTATTTGATTGCAAATAGGGTCAGTACAGTAGTGGGAAGAAAAAAGTCAACAAATTATTAGTTGTACTTTATCATGAAAATAAAACAACCCAGGGTCACAGTGATAACATTTGCTGCATTAATAATATATACATACAAAGCTGTAACTCTCGCGAGAGTTGCAAAACGTAAGCGCTGCATTGGCTCTGGAGGAAAAATAAAACGCAGCTATTGCTATATACTTGATTATCTTTTTCCGATAGTTTGTTTATTTGAATGTACTCGTTGTCTAGACTACTTAAATCTAATTTTTGCAAAGAAGTAATAAGGGTGTGTTTTCAAAATAAATTTTGAAATCCAAATTAAAAAGCAAAGTTGGATCCTTTTGCTAAAACATGTACATATTTAGGTAAGCAAATCCAATCTGCTTTAGATTTTAGGGGAAATAAAATTGATTGATTGATTGAAAATTGGTGGAAAAAATGTTGAAAAATGAAACAAAATGCATATAATTACTTGTTTCAATTTTTATCGTTGCTGGACTAATTTTATCGATGCGAGAGTTACTGAACGTAGGCATAGGTACTTCGTTTGGATCAAATAATAAAAAAACTGTGAGTACCGGTTTTACATCACAGAACGCGAAAAGTTCGAACTGTCAACTAAATTTCAGTTCAAACTCAACTCGATCTTTCGATTTAGTTTGAAGTACGAACAAACGTACCCAATATTGAACGTATTCAATTTACATCAACGTATCGTAACGTGTAAGATCACAACGTAAAGTGTCACAGAAATGTCCACGTTTATAGTTTACCCAACTGCCGCGCCGGCATAGATGTTTACACATCAAAAACGACTATTATGCAAAATGCAAAATAAAAATTCAAAGTGCTGTCGAGCCCTTAAGGCACACCATACTTCTCAAACTTTACATCCATCCATTCGCACTCAAACCAAAAATGTCAAAATAAAATACAGCTGGCTGCTTTAGTGATTTCGTTTTGTTTTCCAAAAACGTAAAACGAAACGGGTTCCCTTTTTTCTTTTTAATAAAATCGTTTTATATTTCTAAAAACCTAGTAAAAAAAAATATAATTATGGACCCAAAACTTCTTAAAGAATCATTAAAAGAAATCCGTGATGCAATCAAAAATGGAAACAACTCTTTAGCCATTGAGAAGTGCCAAGTATGTAGATATCTTACCGGCAAATTCTATTTCCAGACAAATTTCTCATAAACTGTATGAATATAGGAAATCCTTCAAGCAGATCCTGAAAACTATATGGGTCTCATATTGCTAGGAGCGGCATATCAAAGCACAAACCAAAACCAAGTAAGACACAATAATATTACGTAGAATTTTAAATTAAAAAATAAAAATTTAGGCAGCTATTCATTTACGAAAAGCTGTAGCCTGCTCTACAACTCCCACTTTAGCGCTCCAGGGACTAGCCAACTGCGCTCCAAAAGATGAACTTCCTGAAATCTACGAAAAACTATTAGATCTCGTTCCGTAAGTAAAGGAATTTTGATTCATGTTTTTAAATATTTATGTATGTACTTGAATAGCTAGTATTTGTTTTCTTTGTATTTAGTGAAAAGTCATGTGAATACTACGGGAAAATCTCATCTGTTGGCTTAGCTTCCCATAAGGCAACCCAAAAATGCATTGAAGTTCTAAAAAAAGCGGCACTGGCTGCTCAAACAACGGACACAAAACAAGCATCTTATTTCAATTTGGCCAAAATTTGGGTTACCCAGGATGACATCGATGATAGTGATCTGGATTTGGTTAGCTGGCCCATTTTAAATCTTGCACTCATACAAAAATAAATATTTACCATTTTTAGTTTAGATCCTGTCTTGAAATTGCAATAAACGTTGAAGACAGCAGCGACCCCAGTATGCAAGTTAAATTCTTCAAGAGATATTTGAAGCACCTCTATAAGCAAACTGATTTGGAAAAGCTGTTAAAAATGTCCGATCATATGTATAATTTTTTTCCAGACGAACTTTGTCCTCTAGAGTGGATCTGTAAGGTTTATTGTGAGAATTACGAAACCAACACGGACATACTGTCGGCCCTTGAAATGCCCATTGACTTTTATGCTGAGAAATTGGAAAATCTCAACACAAAATCGAGTTTAGCTCTTCTTATAAAAGCCATAAGGGCATTTGAATCTGAACAGATGGTCACTGCTAGAACTTTGCTATTTCAATGCAACCAGATTCAGCCAGGCTATAAAGTGGCACTGAAATTAATGGCACGTACAGAAATGAAAATTGGAGCGTATATAATAGCTGCGCCGATTGTGCAAACTTTGGAGTGGACAAAAGAATATGGGATGTGTCTGTCCCATTTTAACAATCCAGATGATGTGAGAAAAGCTATAGAAATACTCGGTAGTGTAGAACAAAGCGAAGAGGTTTTGGATTCTCTGGCAAGGTCTGTTTTCTTTAATTTCCAATTTCGATGGATTTTTTTCTTTTACTAATTTATAATTTCAGATGCTACCGCCAACTAGGTGAAGAGAAAAAGCTGAAAGAACTCCCATTGTCATCTCTACTCCAAGCCAAATACAATCTGTAAGTCATGCAAACACTAGTTTTTCGTTTGTTATCTTTAAAAAATTAATATTTAATAGCTCACCAACAGAAGCTTTGGAAGCATTAAATACTTTAGCCGATCAGGAGTCTTACGAAGTTCTCTTGTTGAAAGGCGAACTAAATATTACTATCCAGAATTACGATTCTGCCTTGATTTGCATGCTTAAGGCAGCTAGATTAAGACCATATATAGCTGAGTGCTTTGAACACCTAGGGAAAATTTACATGGCTCTGCAGGATCAAACAAGAGCTATAAAATGCTTGGAAAAATGCTCTAGTTTGGATATCCTTAATCAATCAGCTGTTGATCTTTTAAGTGCAATTTATCTGGAGTCCGGAGAAGAGGTAAAAGTAATTCTCCAATTTTACTCATCATAAGTCTAAAATTGAGGATTTTAGTTTCAGGAAAAGAATCTCAAATTGTTGTTGGGCGCATTGGAGAAGAGTCCTATTGGATTGTTAAAATGGGTGCATTTCAAATTAGGAATACATTATTTGACTGTGAAGGACTTTGATGGGGCGATTAATTCGTTTAGGGATTCGTTGAAATTTGATGTTTCCGTTATTGTTTCTTGGGAATGCTTGGGTGATGCATATAAAGAACGAGGATCATATAATTCAGCTATGAGGGTGTTTCAAAAAATTCTTGATCTTGATCCAGGAAATGTCTATGCAAAGTTACAAGTTGCTTTGATTAATATGGTAAGTTTTTTTTTTAGTTTAGTTTTTCACTAATTGATAGCAAAAGAAATATTAAAGTAACTGCGTTCATTATTTATAGATGTCAATCATTTTAGTCTAATTTTATGTCCTTAAGTTTTACCATCATGAATTTTGTACCTGCGGTACTTGTGCTTGACATATTGTACCTTGGCGATGTGTTTGTTTAAAGGTTGCCATACACAATCGGACCATTTGGCTCTGATCCAATTTGGCCCGTCGATTTTCAACTTGCTTAAAATTCAAATGTCTCAAGCGATCCTATTCACAAGATGCAATTTGGTTTGATTGTGCGAATTCGGTTTAAATGTTTTTTTTTTTTATAGACTTGGGCAACAGGTTGAGCTATGCCGTGTAATTATTTTACATATTTAACCTCTAATTTTCTCTATTTTTTTAATTAAAACTCGTATATATATAAATCAAATACGTATTTCATTGCTTCAGACGGTAAGAATGTATACAGAAGCCATTGAAAAGTTTGACGAACTTCTAGTCGACCATCCGGACTACCTACCTGGCTTGAAAGGCGCTGCTGAATCTCACATTGGGCTGGCCAATAACCTTAAGCTTGAAAAACGTCTTGGTCGATGCAAGTATCATCTTCAAATAGCTTTGAAGTATTTGGAAAGGTAATAAAAGCTCCGAATTTAGTTTAGTTTATTTTGTTTCAATTAGTCGTTTTATCCATTTTTTGAAAATTTTTTCTTTCTTAGAGCTTTTATAAATTCCAAAAAAGATATGGTTTGGTTGTGGCGGCTAGCTGCGAATACATTCGTTCAAGTTGCAATGCTGCCCACATCTAAAGCTCATTTGGAAGTTTCTGGTAAGTTGGCGAAGCAAGGTGACGATGATATAGTTGTGCTGGATCGAAAGCAGTTATTAGCCCTCGCCACAAGGTGAACAGATTTAAATTGATATAAGTATTTTAACCTCAATTATGTCATTCACAGATTTTATACCTGTGCTCTTAAACTAACTCAAAATACATTCCTTTGGTATGAGCTGTCTATTTGCGCATACAATACCGCCAATTTTGACTCTAATGACGAAGTTAAGCATCTAGATCTGGCAATTAAAGCCTGTAAAATGGCAATAAATCACCAGAGTGATCGTTGGGAGAACTGGAATGCACTGGGAGTTTTTAACGCTCACAAAGCCATCAACGATTTACCCTTTGCTCAGCACTGTTTCATTCAAGCTTTGATGATGGATCGAAAATCTTACACAACATGGACAAATCTGGGAGTACTTTATTTGAAGTTGAATGATATAAAGTTGGCCAATAAAGCATTTCAACGAGCACAGCAATCTAGCCCAATATATCCAAATGCATGGATTGGTCAAGCAATGATAGCTGAACTCATTGCTGATGAGGAGGAGGCTCTAGATCTCTTCAGGCATTGTCAGCAGTTTGAATGCCATTTGGAATCCAGCATAGGCTATGCTCATTGGGTGTGTAGTATTCTCTGCGATGAAAATAAACGCAAAGAACCGAGATTCAAACGAACAATTGATCTTATGTTCGCCGGAACGGTTGCCCTGGATGCCATTAATTGGTATTTCGCAATTGAAGAGGACAACTGCTCTGCGGAAGCACTGTCCTATCAAGGTTTTCTCAATGCCCATCATAAGCTTTGGCGTCCGGCTATTAGAGGATACTTACAAGCTGTAAAAAATGCAAGTCCAGATGCTAGAAATAAGCTCTACACAAACTTGGGCTATATGTTTCTGAAGAACAATCAGCCAGAGAAAGCTATTGACGCCTTCAACTCAGTGTCCGAGGCTAGTTTCCAGGCGATTGTTGGTCTAGCTTTGGCCTATTTCCGAGCAGGTCATCATCAAGAAGCCTATTCGGTTTATAATTCAATTCTAAAGAGTGTAGCTGGCAGCGAAGATGATAAAGCTGCTATGATTTTAGTTGCAATGGCTTCAATGGTTTATTCCTCACAGGGTGAGGCTGATACTAAGACTATTCTATACCAATGGTAAGCGATATGATTGGTTGTTCATAAAACTTTGTTAACTCCCGATTTTAGTATTCTCTTAAAAGACTCGCCAATTGAAGCGCTTTATTCAGCATGTGCTCTTGGAATCCTTCATCAGGACAATCAGCTTACTGAGACAATTTTGTGTGAACTAAAAAAGTATGAACGATCCCTAGAACATTGTGCTCACATTGCTTTCCTTACTTCACAGTATCTACTCAAAAACGTAGGTTTAGCATTTCGTGTTAAGTTATAAATTTTCATGTACGTATTTTATGTACTTATATTTCTTTTAAGAATCAAACGAGAAAAGGGCTCACTTATCTCATCTCACGGATTCACATGTATCCCCAATGTGCCGAGCTGAGGAAGGTTTTGGCAAATTATTTATTGGAGAATTATGGACAGATGCGAAAGTATTTTTTTGCCACCAGTCAAATGGCATTGAGTGCTATTGATTTGGGTCACAGTAGCACCAAGAAGTATGAGTTTTATTTTTTATTCGAAGTATATATAATATTTGAGATAATTTATTTTATTTTTATAGAAGTTCATGTATTGAAGATGCAAACTCACTGATGACGGCCAGTAAGGCATTGAAAGCAGTGGATAAAAAACGTTCCATCAAACTTATTCAGCGAGCCATACACTTATATCCCCAAAACAAAGATGCTTGGAACGCTTTGGCTGTGAGTGTTGGAGCTTGAATTTATTAAATGAAAAAAAGAATGTTTTATAATATGGACAAAATGAGTTTTTAATTTAAATTTGAGGAAGAACTTTAATATTTTACTTTAAATTTTTACATCAAACAACATCCGTTGCTTTTGCAATTTCCTTATTTATTTAATATGCTGACTAACCCCGTTTCAAAGAAGAGGCGTTTTACATTCGTATCTACTGATTGTAATCGATTAATAATCCTATGCAACTACTTCAAAATTTCACTAAATCTGTACAAAATGCTTTGTTACAAAAAAGAAAAGAAGTATTCAACGAAAGTTATATCGAAACAAAACTGAAAATGTAAGTTGAATATTTTTACTAAAAAGAAAAAAAGTAGAAACATTTGTTTGAAAAATCGCCTTTGAATATCTCTACAAAGTACAAGGTTATTGAATTTTGCAGTCAAGGCAGTAGTTACATATATGAACCATTAAATTATTTCAATATAAAAAAGACTGATGAAAAAATTCCCTTTCTGACAGATCATCAAGAAGACGTACAAAAGATTTACTCGTCGAAACATTGATGCTTGGTTTTAAAATTAAGATCTTTTTGGGAGTATCAACGATTTTCTATTATCTCAAAGCCTTCAAACGTAAGTTCAAGTTTTAAAATTTCTTTTCTCATCATCACACATACATACATAGTGGTTCTTCAAACAAAATCTGAACGAATCAAAAAAAAAAAACTAGAATCTTTTGCATTCAAAATTTAAACAAAAGACTAGGGAGACAGAATATAAAGAGTATTTCTTTTAGAGGTATAGAACTATAAAATGAAATAAAACACAGATAAATTGTATTAATTGCCATAAATTGACTTTATTTGAAAGATAATTCTTTTCCATTTATATTTTAATATGGTTTCCGGCATAAATGGCCACCGCGGCTGGCTTGGTTGTAGTCCAATCTTGAGGTTCGATTTATTATCACTTTTTGGCGAATTTTGCGGAATTTTAAAAGCTATTGTGAATGTTCACAATAAGGGGAATTTTTCAATCTTCAAATTTCGGCTGAAACTCACAATAGGCGAAAGGTGAAATGTCAAATTTTCCGGGTAGAATTTTGTTCGGGTGAAACTCACTCACTTTCAAAGTCGTCAATCGTCTCTGTTTAAGCGGTGTAGACTAGCGACTTCACATACCCCCACAGAAAATAGTCTAGCGGTGCTAAATCTTACGATCTTGTGAAAATCGGAGTCAACAGCAATCTCATTTCGAGCCCATTCAAATTTATAGCGTAAGTAGTTATTTTTATTAAAATTTTAGTTAAGTTATTATACAAATATTATTTTGCTGACTACAACGCCATCAATAAATAGAGGGAGAACAGTAGTTTTTTTTCTGTTCCATGAGAGTGCTATAGAGTTTGTATGAAATGCTACATCTAGACAATTCTAGTAAAGCAGTAAACTTATAAAAACAATAAAAAAAAAATCAACCCAATCCTTCGAGCCGGATTTGAACCAGCGACCTATGGATTTCTATTTAATTTCTCAACTCTACAGTCCACCGCTCTACCAACTGAGCTATCGAAGGTTGTTGAAAATATTGTGTCAAACTGTGTTGTTGACAGAAGTTGAAATTTGTCAAATACGATGAGTGTAGGGAGAAACTAATAACTTTCACTGATTGATTAGCACTGTTATAATTCTAAAATGTTTTTATTTTTGTAGCATTAAAATTTTTGTGAACTAAAGGCCGTTCAAAGCAATTTTGAATCAATATGAAAAATATTCGCAGAATTTTGAATGTGAAAATGTGAAAAACCCCGTGGTGAGAATGTGAAACGTGTGATAGATAAAATCCCAACCGATTGTTTTATTATTTTTTCTGTTTTTTGTTTTTATTATTTTCTTCTTGTATTCTACTCAGTCGTTCGTATAGTGTATGGTTCGCTGAATAGGATTAGGTCTAAACCTATGCATCCTCATGCGAATCACCCTGTATACATTATTACATAGGTTTCAGTGAAAACTTAAAATTGATTTACAACACTGCTCTTACGATGTTTATAATTTGTTTGCATAAATTCAACACAAACAACAAATCAAAGCGTCTTTTAAATCTCAAATTTATTTCTGAATTGTTTAAGCAATTGAAATGATGAATTTTATGATTTAAAAAAAAACATAACTACACATCTATTTATAAAAACTTGTACATATGTCTACGTATTTACAGTGAAAGCTCTACTTGCGGACAGCTCCAATAAGCGGACAATTCTCTTAAATTTAACCATTTTCAGGAACTAACTTCTTTTTGCAATTTTTCATGCAAATTGTTTTCCTATAAA
This sequence comes from Epistrophe eligans, assembly GCA_951394125.1. Taxonomy (NCBI): domain Eukaryota; kingdom Metazoa; phylum Arthropoda; class Insecta; order Diptera; family Syrphidae; genus Epistrophe; species Epistrophe eligans. The sequence continues at coordinate 75,799,104 of OX596030.1, forward strand.
CGGACAATCTCATAAACGGACGCGGACATTTTTTAGAAAACCTCCCATACGCGGACACATAATTTTATTTAGGGATTATTTTTTATCAACAAATGAACCCGAAAAAAATACAGTATACTTTCTGCTATATTTTTATAAGAAATCTCCGATAACTAGATACGAAGCTCTAATAACAGGACAGAGCAATGTTATGTTGAAAGCTTATCAGGCGATTTCCCGAGTTACTAACTTGGTGTAATTTTGAGAGTATATATGTATGTACTTAGTTCCCTTTTCTCATCGCTTTCCGTTATATTTTGAATGATGTAATAAAAATTTTGTATGAAGTAAAAAAAAAGTTTTTCTGTTTCTTTCCCTTAAACGGACAGTTTTAATAACCGCACAAAAATTGGGAGACCATTAGTGTCCGCTTATTAAAGCTTTCACTGTATATGTATTATGTATGACTGCTTTTAGACGACTGCAATTTTTATCCGTAATTCTCTTTTGAGTTTCTTTCGGATTGCAGCATCCATTTAAACGCTGCAAATTTTAATAGCTGCAATTTTTATTAAATGAGAAGGAAATATCTCTTTACACTCTTTACTCCGCCTATGTGTCAAACAATAGGAAAAAGCACAAAGAAGAAAGAGCGATAACTCTGCAATTATTTCAACCTCTGCAACTTTGTTTACCCCGACCACCGCATACGTCCCCCGCCTACATGCTTGAAAATTGCAGGGGGTAATTGCAGCGTTTAAAAGCAGTCTATGTATACCTACAATTTTTGAAATTCCAAGCCGCTTGAACACACGAGTAAGTACGAGCGACCCAGTCGTGCATATTTTGTATATTATTAAACCTCATTTCCATTTGAAGAATGTCTAGGCCACATTCAATCCAAGACCAAAACCGTTCTCAAACAATAGTTTTTTTTTTTTTTTAATTCAGCGAATTACTCAATATGTGGTCATTGTGCTGAATAACAAATTACGGCTAAAAAGCAGAAATCAAAAAAGAGTACATTTTTATTCTCTTTTTCATGAATAGTTTTTTCTCAATTCTCATACATTTTCTAATTCAAATTATCCACATTAACTTCATCTACTATACCTATACTATAAACCACGAGTAAAATTTGACGAAAAAGATTGAAACAAACAAAACCAACACTAAAGGAAAAGATTCAATAAAACCCTCGTCGTCGTCGTCAGTTAATTCGGTGTAGGTAGGTAGGTGGGTATTACAGCAAAAGATAGAAGAAGTGAATAGAAGAAGAAACAACCAAAAGTAAGTTAAGACTCCAGTCAACACTTTTAAGTCGTGTTCAAGATTTTCAGTCGTTTGCTAGACATACGAGTTGAAGGTTCGCTTAACGGTTAAACTTTTATGTTCAACGGTCGTTTATTTTAGTTCGAATTCATCCATGCAACAATATAGCATCAGACAGAGAATCGTCATTTTGGGTTTTTCAACCCTAAGCAAGGATTAAGTGATTGGCCAAAAGAAAAATTCAATTATAAGTGAAAAAAGGATTGATTTCACTTACTAAATTCAATGTGCAAGTGAAAAAAAAAAATATATGTCTTTTTTGTGTCGTTGTTAAAAAAAAAGTGTAAAAAACAGAGCGTGCGAATTGAGCGCTGTGCAATATCGTATTACGCGATCGCCTACGCCCGGCTTTGGAATTGTATTTGTAAATATTTTGTTGCAGCAACAATAACACCAAACTAAACATCAACACCCCATTGCGGTGGAATCTGGTATCTAATTCAATTCACCTGGGGCACCACCAGCCAGGCATCACAGAGGTACTTACTCCAATTCCAGCACCTCGCGTCGCGTCGCAACCGTTGATTAGTCGTCCGATCGGAACGACAAACATACCGCAAATATTTTTGCTTTTCTTCAACCCGCGTTCGTGTCAGATCATTTTTATTTTTTATTTGTTTTCATTTCATTCGTTCAATCTCGGGATTTGATTTCAAATCCATGTGATTTAATATTCAAAAAAAAAAAAAAAAATATAAAAAAATAGACAAAGGCGGGAGAGAGAGCGAGAGCAAGAGCGACGAAGAAATTCGAAGGAGTACCTGTTTTGTTAGCTGTCAGGCACAAATTGTCATAATTATTTTTGACCTTAAGCTCCATCTAAATGTAAGTGTACGAGTATCTCTAATTTATTTAGAATGTATCTTTAAAGATGTTTATTTCTATTTTATTTGTTTTGTCCGGAGGTAGGCATCTTGTAAAAAAAAAAAAATATAATGATAGCTAACATAAAAAACATTGGTGCGATCGTGTCGCTTTCGAAATTGACGTGTGAAGATTGTTTACACTTGGCATTATTTATTTTTTTGCGTATTTTTTTTTTTTAAATTTGGTTTTCATTTTCGGCATCTGGGGAAGCGTGGGCAGCATGATTTTAACAAACCAACCATCAATGGTGGTGAATGAATGGCAGAGCATGTCGAAAGCTATTAAAAGATTTTTTATATCGGTTTTAGATGTCAATGAACGCTATACGCAAATTAAGCATTATTAAAAAAATCGATTTCGAAAAGTTAAAATTTTTAACAACATCCGGTAGAAGTTTAATTTTGTATTCGAAAATTATTATTTTTACTGCTCCAAGGTTTATATTATTTTACTAATTAATGTTGGCGTTCGATAAGGTTTTGTGGGTATATTTTTGAAAGTGTTAAGATGATTTCCTAAATATACGGTAGCTATGGGTATGATATTTGTATTTGAATTGTGACTGAGAGTATAAATAAAATTCAATAAAATAATCCAAGGTCATCGGTTTGCAATATGTTTTGCTCATTTGAACGCACATTAGGTTTTTATTAGATCGTTAAATAAACATTAGTATAGGTATACAAAAAAAGAAAAAAAAACCTATGAGATTTAGATGTGTTAGATAAACAAAGTGCAATTAGTTTAGTTCAAATAAAGCCAAAGTGCACACATTTAGATGTTTGTAATTAGGAAAAAAAAAAATCACAAACACAGCTTTCAAGCCACCTATATTGTGATTTTCTCAATGTTTGTTTAATTAGATGCTTTATTAGGTATGTTGTAGTTTCGACATGTTTTTTTTTTGTCTTTAAGTGGGTCAAAAATCTATATTTTTTTAAAACAAAATGTGATTTAATAGTTATCACATATTTAGATCATTTAAGAAATTTCAAATCAAAATTAATTTCACGCAAGATGTCAAACTGCTCAGAGGTAATAATATCATTAGCGTTTTCATTTTTGTTCAGTTCTGCGCATTTGTCGAAATCGATGTATTATGGTGGGAAAATGGTGGATACAGTGCTTGTTTTATTTTAATATTTTGTTGTTGTTTCTATTGATGCGTGTTGAGTTCCTGTGGGCACTCGAACAGGCTTTTTTAACATTTTTATTCTTTTGACACTTTCAACTTTGACAACCTGCGCAATATATTATCTTAGATTTGTGTACTGTGGTTCCGAATGTTTCGCATTAGTTTGGTAGAGAGCTTTCAAATCAGACATATCTAAAAATTTGTCCCATAATTCTATATCAGTCTGGAGCACATGCAGCCTGAACTCCTTGAACAATTATCTTCAAACTAGGTAGATAGGTGAGCTTTTATCTTAATCTCTAAATTTAGTATCTACATTTAAAGGCTTATTTTTACTTAAAAAAGCGTTTACTGCGTTCTGCATCCTTTCCACCATTCGTATAAAAGTACTTATTTAAATGATAAAAAAACGACATCCATATAAACATGATAAATGAATATAGAATGCCAACAGGTAACACAAACAGATTCAATTCAATTCTGAAGTTTTTGTATCGTTGCATTATGTGTGAAACGTTACATGTAGACGCTTAATATAGTTGATTCATCTTTGTAAAAATGATTGACACAAATATATGTATGGACGAATATAATTATGATATTGTTAACCATGAAAATGGAAAATTATTAATTTTGATCAAATCGTCAATTCAAGGTTCCTAAGGGCGTGTTTTTTTGTAAGCCCGGAGGGAATTGGACGAAAAAACGACGTCGCGTCGGTCGGTGCTACACAATCAACATGTTAAATACAACAACAACTAATCCCCTACGGGCTAATCTAAACCCAGAGAATTCTCCGGGCTTAACTTAAGCACACAGAAAAACTGTGGTACCCGGCGTTAATAATATACTTGTTATCGATAATTTGTATGAAAACTCCATTTTGTTTATGTGATGCTGTCGCTAATCCCTGTGGTGTTTTTTTCGTGCAATTCCCCCCGGTTTTGCAAAAAAACACGCCTTATATGGAATTTAAAGATATCCTTTTTAAGAACTGCAAGAGACTGAGTATTATTTTTGTAAACATTCCTTTCAACGATACACCCATTGGTTACTCAGCAGCGTACAAGCAAAATGTTCAAGTCTTTTGTTCTATAAACTCGTTCCCATTTATTAAATGGATTTCAATTTTAGTTTTCAAAAACATAGGACAATATCATGTGACTTGAAGTGGTAATAAAATTAGTCTGACATTTTCAATTTCTTAAAACTTTTGGAGTTTCTGGTAGTTGGTGCCTTAAGCTGAAAATACATCGGATCTGTCAAAACGTTTTTGATTCATAAGGCAAGAACAATTTTCATACAAACTATTGATAACAAGTATATAATTCACGTCGGTAATACAGTTTTTCTGTGTGTCTAAGGGGTTTAGCTTAGCCCGTAAGGGATTAATTCTTGTTGTATTTAACATGGTGATTGTTTATTACCGAAGTCGTTTTTTTTCGACCAATTCTCTCCGGGCTTACAAAAAAACACGCCTTATATTCCACAGTTTTCACACCAACTATACAAATATAACATAAAATACTGCAGAGACATTAAAAATTAAAAATGGATGTTCGATAGCCTCCAAAAACTGCACATCTCATTATTTGAAACAACATAAAATATTGACATTGAATTAGTGAAGTGTAACCGGATCCGTCAGTTTCTCTTGATTTTCATTATAATGTGAAGAAGTCAACAAAAATGAAGACGGTAATAATACCTTTGATATTTTTACTGTTCCAAAAAAAGAATAGAACATTATAGAAAAAGAAAAATATAAACAATATAGGTATCGCACTTAATAATTTTGTTTTCAAAAAGCCGCCATCAGGGCCTGGTGTCTTCCATGCCTCCCCTACACTATACCACTGCAAACTATTGTTCCTATCATAGGCATGAAGAATTTCTCTTTAGTATTTCATTTCTGTCCTTTTATGTATGTAAATTGAACGAATTGTTGTACACCACGCAACTAGTTGCAAGCAGAGCAATATGTAGGCAACAATTTACCTGGTTACCATGCTCCCATATAACACGCATTTACTCAAACCAGGAGCAATTAATTGCCAGTTCTGTATGTGGGATAAGATCTTATTTTCATTTTGTGCTTAGTTCCGCATATTTCAACTAACATTAAAAAAAAAAACACTTAATTGTAAATATTGAAAAGAATGTTGTAATTTTTTTAAGTGAACGATAAAAACCGTGTGGTGTTTTCTTGTTCTAATAATAATAATAATTTTATTATACAAAAAAATTAAGTAAAAGGACTTGCACCATTATTGCATACTTCAGTTGTTCAATTAACTTGCAACAGTATTTTATAATTAAGTAAGATACAAATCAAAAACAAGCGCGAAATGTTTTTTTTTTTCTTATAATTAAATATGCTAAATTCTCATAAAGTAATAGTTTTATATATTAAAAAAAAAACAACAAATAGTCATTACCTTTAATAAACCTACCTATCCCACCAACCAGGCGTAATGATCAATTATGTATAATTTTTTTGTTGTTATTTTTGTATTGTTGTTGTTGCTATTATTCACTCCACCATTCATGTAAAATTTGCATTTAATTGCAAAATTCAGAGTTGCATGCTAAATTTGCTATATACAAAACACACATACTTGTATGAAGCACTTTTTACGCATAAATGTGCTATCAAGTTGTTTTTAGTCAGATTGCTGCGTCTCATGCTATGACGTAAGACTGCATGGAATGTTTCGCTATTATTTTGTACAATTTGCAATAAATTTTAAAATGGAATTCACCATGGAACCAAGACCAAGTGGAAGACCAACAAAACAAAACAGACATACACAACACATCAGGCACATATCAGAGAGGAGAATGAACATTCAAAAAGAAAAAAACCAACATCTTTGTTGGTGGTTGCGGTTTGGTTTGCTGTATGGTGTATCCCCTTTCCTCATATAATAAAAAAAAGACCTGTGTGCACACAATTTTAGCCGCATTATATTCTTTTGGAGCTCGTGTTTATCTATTAAAATCTAAGACTGAAGGTGTTCACTAGACCGCAGATGCCAGGTTTAACCACCGAAATTATGTATAGAAATGAGTTTTAGTATGTAACGTATATAGTTGGCCCCTCCAGCTCCACATACATTCCACGGGATGAGCAAAATGTTCTGTTAATTTCATCACCAAAAGAGCATTGTGTAAATATTGTGCTAACACCAGGGGCCTGATTCAGTAAAACGAAAACGATCGATCGATATCGTTTTGGCAATAGCTATCCCTATCTTTCTCTTTCGATCTAATAGAGATGGGTATTGTCAAAACGATATCGTTCGATCGTTTTCGTTTTATGGAATTAGGTCCCAGGTCTGTTTATTTACTGTTTGGGAAAAGTTTGGCAAGAAATTCGGGAAAAAGTTTGTATTTTTTGACCAGAAATGAAAAGTAAAGAAACGCATTTGGGATGTTTCTGATTTTTTCTGGGTAAACGTCACATTTGACAACAGAAATTATCAGTAGTTTGACAAGCAAGAAAAGACAGTAGGAGGGAAAATAAAATAAATTAAAAAAAAATTAAAGCTCTGGCATTTTCGTGCCAGAAAAAAGTAAAGAAACACATTTTGGCTAGATTTGGGATACACTGGGATCCCGCAGGCGAGTAAAGAAACAGATCTACTTTTTTGCAAATTTTAACAAAACCCAATAAAGAAAGAACTTGCTCATTATTGTAGAGGTGTACATCATTTATGAAGTGTTTGTTTTTATATGGTGTAGATAAAACGGACAAATATTTTTTTAAAGCCCTTTCACGCTTTCTCAAATTATATTCAAGCATTTAAAAAATGTGTGAAAAAAACTGTGTACCCATAAAAGAAAAAGTATAGAAAAAATATAAAAGTTCCTCAATCAAGATTTGGCATGTATGTACTTGACATTTTTAACTCACATTTTAGATCAGTTTAGTACTTTTTTTCGTTCATCGCTACTTTGTGCAAAGTTGATATAAAATGTCGACAACTTGTCAGTTTGACTTAACAACATTAAGTAATTTTTCTTTCAATTTTTATATTGTTTTTTTTTTTATCTATATTCAAAAAAATTCCACAAACATATTTAGCTTAACCACGTTCCATAATGCTCGTAATACTTTTACCGAAAAATTACTACGTGTACCGAAAACATAATTGTTATCAAATTTATGTCATCATAGGAATGTCAAATATTTCTTGCAAAAATAATTTCGTAAGTTGTTTCTACTAAAAAATGATTTCACTTGAAAGAAACATCCTATGACTGACAAGTAGAATTTCGTAGTGACTTTTTTAAATTTCAACATCATATTAAGTTGCCTTATTTATGTCAAAAACTAATTAACTGGTACAAAACGACGATTAATAAATTGAGGATTTGTTTTCAAAACAAATTAAATTCCTTGTATTTGAAGATTATTGCACTTATACGTATAACCATATAATATTGCTCATCATCTTTCAATGTTGTTAACCTTTTGCAGGCTAAATAAAAAAAAAAAAAAACAACTTGAACATCTTCTTCAAGGTTTAATAAATTATTATTCAAATTAAAATCAAATGAACCTGGAATTATTTTTATTAAACTAACACGCTATATTGTATGGAGTTCTTGGTTAAAGCGAGATTTGAGGCACCTTTGTTAACAACTTGCCTCTGGCTAAATATTTTGTTTTGTTTTTAATGAAATGCCAGAAAGTCTGATTTCTTATTAAATGGTATTTAAATCCCGATAGCGTTGTTTTTGGTAAAAGCATTCAATTTGTCAAAACGGTATAATGTATGTATAGGTTGGAGAAGCTTCCCGGAACCAAAATATTTTCTATATTTTTTCTGTAGTGTTTGTTTAAGCTAAATAACAGGTCTTAACTATATAGATATGTATGTAGATAAATTCGTATCAATTATTTAATCTCTTATCTTATAAAAGTAACCAATTACAAATTTACTTGATGAATTTTTTTGAACGTGGAGATCATTATTTTTTTTTATAAAGTGGTAGCTACATATGTACTGTACATGACACTCCACTTTTGTTACTTTATCATTTATAATTTCCAACATTTCTATTAACATAATCAAAAAGCAAGGAAAAAATGTAGCACCTATCTTCTCGTGTAAATAACTTTAACATGTTAATGAGGTTTAAGGCACCTGCTACACCATATCTGTCAAATTAACACAATGTATCTAATTGATATTTTCTCAATCAATTAATCAATCTAAACTGAAAATGAAGAAATTTCTGAAATACCTGAAATAAATGAAGTCCCTTTTGATTACACACGATGGCACAATCAATCTTGGCACATTAACGCACAAATAATATCATGAGTTGCAGACGCACTGAACATAACTGCGTTTACTTACTTTATGCAAACTTTCACTAATGGATAAATATGCCAGCTTTTTGGTACCAGTCTGCCGCGCTAACGCAATTTGAATTGGACGCACCTATATTTTATTCGTTTTTTTTTTTTTTTTTTTAATATATTAACAACTTTCCAATATTTTTTTCCGATTTTTCTTTTCTTTCGTTTTCTTCTACTTATAATTTATTTATGTGATTTTATTAAACAAAACAAAATAAAAAAAAACTATTGGAATCTTTGCTTTAAGGTAAATGGTATATTTATAAAAACTTTAACAAAGTGATAGTTAATAATAACCTAGTCTTAGATATAATGTCTATCTAATTGAAATAAGCTGTCATTTATGTTTAAAAAAAAAAAAAAAAAAACATTAAATCTCTGCTAATGATTAAAAGAAACAGAGCTTAATGCTTTATTTGGACATGAACACTCAACATGAGTTTGATACTCACTTAGTGAATCAATTTTAGTTTAAACAGTCACACTTTATAGTGTGTTAAAATGTTGGTACAAAATGATTGATATAATAGAAAAACATCTTTGAAAATAAGAAACAAACGAAGTTTTGAATCTTGATATGATTTACCTTTTAAGGGTTTTTTTTAATTTAGCCTTCACGCATTGCCTCAGATTTATAGGTATCACTTTGCCCATTACAGGTCCGGAGTTTAATTAAAATCGTCAGAGCCGTTTTCGGCTTGTTGTAAAGGAGCTACAGATTCTAGATGAGCTTAAACAAGAATTTGTACTTGCTCTCTAAAAAATCGGAAGTCGTTCGTCGGACAGAATTCATAATCTAGAAATCCTAGATTTTAAATCCCAAAAACCCAAAATCCAGAACTTCAAAAGTCCCAAATCCCGTAATTAAAATTGAAAAAAAAAAAACAAACAAAACAAAAAGAAAATAAAAGATAAAAATAAAACTTAAAATAGAGAAAAAAGTCAAATAGTGTTAATAAATTAGCTGGAAAACGGATTTTCGGGCTTTTGGAATTTTGATTGTGGGGTTTTCGGATCGTGGGTTTTCGGAATTTTGGATTTTAGTGATTCGGAGTTTAAGGATTTTTGAATTCGGGATTTTGACCCCAACCCTAGAGGAAATTAGGGATTTTGGGTTTTTGGGGATTCTGGGTTTAGGGATTTTGGAATTCGGGATTTTGATCCCAACCCACGGGGGAAGTTAGGGATTTTAGGTTTTCGGGATTTTGATCAAAACTCTAGGGCAAAATGCTCTGTATGTACCAAACTTAAAGCAAATCAGTATGCCCAGCAAAAACCGACAACTAATGTATGACGAAACTCACCAATATTTCCCGTTCATTATAGATTATTTAAACTATAAATTGAGTGGGTAGAGTTTTACCATAGAAGATTATCAAAATATATCTAAGACATCATCAGTCGTATTTATAAACCCATTTCAAAGTATGTCTAATTTTGGACCGCTGTCCAAGTCCAAAACCTTATTTATAATCATGTTTCATCGAGTGTCTAACTTAGACACTAAAATTGGTTGTCCAAACCTTTTCCAAAGTGGGTACGTTCAATGAACAAAAAATTGAAAAATAATCTTCAAATGAACGAATTGTTTATTGAACGCATCCAAATGCTCACGAAATTGACAGATTACAGGGATGTGAGTGAGTGTATGAGAACATTTGTAGGTCACTGTTGGAATGCGTTTATAAATAAGAAGATGTCCTACTATTTAGACAATGTCTAGCTAGACAACTGGCCAAGAGTGTTCTAAGGAAATGTAATAAATACGACTGCATGTGTACCGACGTTTACTCTTTCTTAAAATTGTGTAATTTTTCGCAACAAAACTCAAAAACATTGAGTAATCTCATTTTTTAAGTAATCAATTTGTTTGACGGCATTTTAGAACGTTTTACACAAACAAAAATCAAACAGAACATTTTATTTCTTCGCAATGAGAAGAATAACATAACATTACAAAAAGTGATTCGATTCAGACTCAGAGGAAAAAAACTATGACTTCCAAAAAAACTCGGTCATCATCAGAAACATGAAAATTATTAAAAAAAAATGTTTATTTATTTTTTTTATTATTAAAATATGCAAAGAATCTTCAGCTAAAACTCGTTATAGCCTTATAATCGAAATTCACGCATTTTCAGTTATAAATTTCACCTTAGCCATCATCAAAGCCTAGACCCGCATAACATGTTTCAATGAACACACAAAAAAAGAAGCATACCTCGGTGAATTTACCACCTATAAGGCCAAAAAAAAAGCAAGGCAGATTAAAAATATACTCCCATATAATTCATATCGAAGAATTGTTAGGAATTAGCATTCACCTGCGCAATCGTATTTACAAAAAAATAAAATAAAAAAAAAATATTAATCTAACACACTGCATACATATACATATACATATGAGTCTCAGCCGTTCTCTGTCATATAATATAAGCCCGGCTCAAATGGCTAGTCGGTCGGATCGAAAAGTGAAGGCAGCCACCAGCCAACAGCACCATTGAAATTCGCGAGCTGATTGGAATTGTTTATTTATATTATTTGACATCGAAATAGCCCGTCTCTGTATAAACTAAACTATACAGTGCAAAGATAGATAGATTCCTAGTGATGTGATGTAGGTTTCAAGAAATTAAAAAAAAAAAATTAAAAATTTATATTCCTAAGCTTGTGTGTAGGTTTTATTTTGAGGGGAATATTATTATAATTTTTTTTTTCTTTTTTTTTTTTAGTATTTAAGAATGCAGATTAACTGGTTTTCGTTGGTGTTGTTTGTTTAATTGATATATGAATGAGTTTTTCTAACCTGAATCACGAAAATATTTTTTTTGTAAATATCTATCTATACGTAGAAGCACACAGCTAAGCTAACTCGATCGGTATATATGCCTTCACAGTTTTTTTAAATTTAATTTACCAAGGTGTATACTTAACCCAGCTTTTCTGAACAGATACATATATACTGCCATATTATTGGCAAATAGTTCTTGGCTAATTGAATTCTCTTTCGTAATTGAACATTGAGAAAATTAGCGAAGCGAATTCTTTTTATCTATTTGTAATTAAAAAATAATTACCTACAGAGATTTCCTATTTTATATTTATTTATTATTAAAGTTGATTCCTTAGATATGTACATATATAAATTTAAAAGACCAACAGATGCTTGTTTTTGTGCTGTTAGATTGAAAAGTAATTATATATTTCGACAGATGTTTTATTGGAAAGATCCGTCAATAATTCTTAGGTTTTGAGAACATCACTTTTATAGAATGAAGTGAATTTTTAAAGGGTGTTCCTTAGCTTAGATGAGCATCGAAAATATTTAAGTATGTATCTCGAGATTTTGATCAAACTTGACATTACGATGATAGCGAAGTCGAAAAATTGGGTCTCGCAATTCTGTCCATCTATCTGTATGTTTATCCTTTCAGCTGCTGCTTAACTGGTGGGTCGATTTTCTAGGCACCAAGCCTAGGTGTTTTTTGACATTCCCTCACTACGTTTTTTTGTTTCATTTTTTAGGACTAAAAATAACGGTACTTAACTTACAATTTTTTTTAGCAAATAATGAAAATCTCATTTATTTCAAAAACGTGACAACAACTTTAAAAAAAAATTATTATTTTTTTTACAAAAAGGCTACAATTTGATAAATTTTTTTTTCGGAGAAATGTTTATAAAATAGAACCATATTTTTTTATTTTAGATTTTCTCAAAAACGGCTGTGTTGATTTTGATCAATTTTTTTACAGAAAATCTTTCAAAAAGTTTTAAAAGTATTGTATGCCGAAATTTTCGATTTTTTTTTTTTTTGGATTTTTAAATAAGTTTCAAATTAATTTGTTTGAGAACTTATAGAACAAAAACGACTTGATCAGTTTTTATTAAACTTGGCATTTAGAAGTTTTTTAACATTATTTTAAATTAAAATTATTCTTATGACCAAAAATAACGGTACCTCCCATACAAGTTATTTTTCTCAAAAACGGTTTCTACGATTTTGATTAAAAATTTTATGTGAACTAATATTAGAACTATATTATTGAAAAAAAAATGTATCTATCAATTAAAAATGATATCTCTGAGCGGACCATTTTTTTTGGTTACCGACTATCTCATTATCTGTTGCACCGATTTTAATGAAATTTTTGGCACAAGAGCTTTTAAAAAAATTCGAATAATATTGCATATCAAAATTTAAAAAAAAAAAATTTTTGATTTGTAAAACAATTTTTTAAAAACTCGATATTTCGAAAATGGGTAGTTGATTTTTTTTTCAAAAAAATTAATTTTTTAACTCTGCATTAATAAATACTATAAAAGTGACAAATTAATGTTTTTTTCTTAAAAATGTTTTCAAAATTTTATATAACAGTTTATTCATTTCGTGGTTTCAAGTTGGTAGCGCTGAAAATTGACACATGTCAAACTCAGCTGTCATTTTAAGTGCCATAATATTAGTTGAATGTTTGCCATTTACAATAATGGATGGCTTAGCAATCGAAAAACGCGTTTTCAATATTAAAACTTATTACAAAAGTGGTGATTCAAACGTAGCGATTTTTCGCACATTACGCGATGTTTATGGTCGTCATAATCGATCGACTACGCAAGCAATCGGTAAAATTGTGAAGTAATTTGAAGAGAGTTGAAACGTTACTGATTTCGTCAGGCTTGTGCATCATCGTAATGCACGCTCAGTCGAAAAAATATTTCTGCTGCAAGTGCAAGTTTTGTTGATGATTCGAATTTATCGATTTCCCGGTGTTCGCAGCAATTAACCGATTTTTTTTTTGGTCGGCGATTGAAAATCATGACGTAGACGCATTAAAAACCAACATTTCTCAAGTCTCAGTTTCAGTCTGTTCGCATATTTACATATGTACTCACATAATACTACCATAAACTAAACTACATTTTTTGCAGGCGGCATAAAATAAAGGTACCCATAAGTAATTTATTTCTTTTAAAATCATATAAATAGATCTTAAATATTCAGACTTTAAAACCACAGTGTATTTTTTATTATTTGTTTTTTAATAAAGGGTGTTTTTTTAGAGGTATCTATATAACTTTGAAATGGAATAAAATAAAGATGATTTTTTTAAATTGACATGAAAATTAATTTATTCGAAAGATAATCTTCTGGCATTATAATTTAAATATGTTTTCTGGCATATGACCGCCACGGCTGGCTCGGACGTAGTCTAATCTGGAGGTCCAATTTCGATGACTTTTTCCAACATTTGTGGCCGTATATCGGCAATAACGCGGCGAATGTTGTCCTCCAAGTGGTCAATCGTTTCGGGCTTATTGGCGTAGATTAGCGACTTCACATATCCCCACAGAAAATATTCAAGCGGCGTTAAATCGCACGATCTTGGAGCCCAATTCACGGGTCTGTAACGTGAAACTATGCGGATAACAAACTTTTCTTTCAATAAATCAATTGTGGCACGAGCTGTGTGAGATGTTGCACCGTCTTGTTGAAACCACAGCTCCTGCACATCATGGTTGGTCAATTGATGAACGAAAAAGTCTGTAATCATTGCTCTATAGCGGTCACCAATTTACTGTAACGTTCTGGCCAGCATCGTTTTTAAAGAAGTACGGACCAATTATTCCGCCAAGCACACCAAACAGTTTCAACATACACTTGAGGATTATCATCACTCCAAATATGTCAATTTTGTTTATTGACGTATCCATTCAACCAAAAGTGAGCTTCATCGCTAAACAAAATTCACTTATGAAAATTGGGATCAAACGGCAATCTTGTTTTGAGCCCAATTTGCACAATTTGGAAGCGTTGTTCAGGCGTCAGTCTATTGATGTTGAAATGTCAAACCAAACTAAAAATAAATCACTTGACAGCTGACAAAATGGCTGCCAGTTAAAATAGTGTTGCCAACTTAAAGTTCTCTACCTCTAAAAAAAAACACCCGTTATAAAATAAAAAAAAAAAAAACGGTAAAAACCATTTTTCAGTATTGCAGTATTTTTTATTGAAAAAGTGCTCAATTTTCTAAGGAAAAGTTTTAGAGACCATTGAACCTACCCGCCATAACTATATCGACAAAAGTTCCTAACTAACTTTGGTATAGCCTACACAATAATAAGAAAAAAAAAAATTCCGAAAACATCAGGATACACAAATAAATTTTAATCAACTTACATTTTACATATTAATGTTTCAACAATTAGTTAAATATATTCAGTAAACCTTTTTTTTACATTATACCTATTTGTTTATAGATTTTTTTGGAATAAAATCAATTTTTAAATAAAATCAATAAAAATCCGGTTTCTATACTTTCATTTTAAATTCAAATTATATATTAATATATCTATACCAACAATTCTATAGCCATGTATAGGTATATATACAAAAAAGTAAAAGATTGTATTTTTTTATTGTAATTATTTTTGATGTTGCTTAAGTTATCACTTGATAGGTTAACGAATACGTGATGTTTTCGAATTCTTTCATTTATTATAATTTAATTGAAATTCTTAAGACGTTTCAAGAGAATTGTCGGTGTGCTAAGTATTTTTTTTTTTTTTGTTTTTTTTTTTTTTGTTTTTTTTTTTTTTTTTTGTTATGACCAATACAATGGGGATATTGCTCGAATAGTCATATTATAATAAAGGTAAATTTGTATTCACTTTTGACGCCATCAGAATCAAGTTAGATAAAAAATAAAATAATAAAAATAAATTTTTATAATAAATCAGTTTTATTTTTCAAAAATTCCTAGAAGTCAAGAGGTATAAAATTTAATTTGTTTTTATTCAGGTTTAAAAAATTAGTTGAGTCACTACTCGATTGGCGACTGACTATTCCTTTTATTTGATCATCTGAACATTTAATCAGTTTAGTTCACATTTAGAGAGAGGTCTTGTGCAACTATTAATGCTATTAATCAATCGAAATTCCAACCCTCATTCCCAGGAAACAATCAATTAATTGGTTATCATATAATTATTTTTATCTCACGTTAAATTCTTTAAAGTTTTTGTTTTACATCGATCCATTAAGTTTATCTTAAAATGCCGTTTAACTAAGAAGTGTAAAATAAAACCAAAAACAATTCGATTTAAATATAATTTTCTAACCCTCGTTGTATATTTCAATTTTAGTCACAAAACTCATAGATTCTTAAAACTTGGATTTTTTTAGCGTCAAACAAAAGAGTCGAGGTTAAAACTTTTTTTCCATTTCTCAATATTCTTTAAAGAAGTAAT
Source organism: Epistrophe eligans (assembly GCA_951394125.1). NCBI lineage: Eukaryota > Metazoa > Arthropoda > Insecta > Diptera > Syrphidae > Epistrophe > Epistrophe eligans. The sequence continues at coordinate 75,815,036 of OX596030.1, forward strand.
TTTATTTAAAAATATTAAACAAAAATAGAATTGCTTTGAAGATTTAATTTTTTTTAGTTAGCAAAATGTAGGTGGTTTTGGTATTCGAAACTTTTTAATTATTTCCGTTGCTTTGATTTTATTCTTCTTTTTAATTTCGATTTTAAGAGTTGCATGATGATTAAGAAAATTCTGTTTAAAAAAAATAAACATATTATGACGCATATTTTTATTATAAAGAAACACACAATAATGCTGGACCGGAAATCCCGAAATAATGGTTGGTATGCACAAAAAAGCCTTATAATTGTGCCGAATCTTAAATATTTTTGTGTCATAAAATAAATTTCTTGTATGAAAAATACACAAAATATAATATTTTAACTGCGAGATAAATCTTTTTGATTATTCCTTTTTCGTGACCTTTATAAAAATATTGAATAAATCTTTTGGGTTTATATGTATAGTATTTTCAATATTTTTGATAATTTTGTTTGCCATTTGGATTCTTTAATTAATTATTTTTCTTGGCTGATTGAGTAAAAAAAAAAATATTAGGATTTAGTTCGAGATATTAAATCACATTGATTTGGAATTATTAAAATTATAAGAAGAAACAAAAGAATCAAGTAAAATTCAGTTCACTTTTCAGTTAAGTTTTTTTAGGAAAAGTAGATTTTTAAAAAAATGTAAGCCAAAAGTTATCGAACTTAATTTGTACCCATTTCAGCCCTCAATATCAAAAGCCCTCGTACAAATTGAAAGTATTTTTAGGAAATGCAATGAAGCCCAAAATCCTGAAGTGCCGAAATCCAGGAAACTTACCCTAAAAACCGAGAAAGTCCAAACCGCAGAAAGCCCAGAACCTAAAATCCACTAAACCAAAACTCCCATAGCTTAAACCAAAAAAATAAATCTTTAAATTGGAAAATAAATGTGTGTTTGAAAATCATTTGATAGACAATTTCAATTGTAAATCATATCAAAATAATAAGTATAGTTCAACGGAAATGGACAGTTATCTTCTTGTTTATATTATAATTATATTTTATATTTTTTTCGGGATTTCGATTTTGGAGAATTTGGGCTCTCTGAATTTAGGAGTTCCTGGATTTTAAGTTTTTTGGATTTTGGTTGGTTGAGATTTTGATTTTTTGTGATTTTTGCGATTTTGGGTTTTCGTTGTTTTGGGATTTTGACCTCAACTCGAGTTTAATTTATGGATATTTGAAAACAATTTGTGTAGAAGATTATATTGGATTTTGACTTTTTAAATTACAATTTTTATGTGAAAAAACTCAATATTTGATTTAAACAAATTTTTAGACGAGAAAAACCAACCATGATTTTGATAGAAAAAAAGGGAAATCTAATTAATATCCCCAAAAACCAAAATAACAATTGCATAAAATCTCAAAAAAATGCATTCCAACAAAAAAAATCCCCATGGGAAAAGGCGGCCTAAATCCATATTAAATGTTTTCTTGGGAAACAAACCAAAAACCAAAATCTCAATCGGACGAAATACCAAAAAATATCGAAGCCAGCGAGACAAAATCCCCAATAAATATTTTCTTTTGCTAAAATCCCCAAATCTCCTAAAATCCCAAATAATTTTATAATACGGTTAGTGGTGTTTGTCAAAAAGTCATAATCCCAAAAAGAAAATCCCCAAAGTCAAAATCCTTAATCTTAAACCAGGTAAAGACAAAATCTTCAATATAAAATCCTAAAAAGAAGATGTGCAAGTTTTGAATCAAGCAATAAAATCGTTCACTTCTTAAACTGGTTATTGCTTAATTCAATACTTGCACATCTTCTATTTGGGACTTTATCTTGGGGATTTTGTCTTCAAGAGATTTTATCTTGGGGATTTTGTCTTCAAGATATTTTATCTTGGGGATTTTGTCTTTACTAGGTTTTAGTTTGGGGATTTTGGCTTTCTTTTTGGGATTTTAGCTTTCTTTTTGGTATTTTGGCTTTCTTTTTGGGATTTTGGCTTTCTTTTTGGGATTATGGCTATTTGACAAACAAAACTTACCCAAAAAAAATCTGTGTACTAAAATAGGTAGGTATAGTGTTTCTTTCAAATAAAACAAAACCTCTTAAAAAAAACAATTTTTTGTACGTAAAATTATTTTATACTAAAAACTATTTTGTACTAAAAAAATTATTTGTACTAAAAAATTATTTGTACTAAAAAAATAGTTGTACTAAAAAATTATTTGTACTAAAAACTTTATGCATCGAATTGAAAGAAAAATCTGTGTGCTAAAATAAGTATGGTATTCCTTTCAATAGAAACAAAACCTCTTAAAAAACCATTTGTTTGTATTAAATTTGTACTAAAAACTATTTTGTACTAAAAAATTATTTGTACTAAAAAAAATTATTTGTACTAAAAACTTTATGCATCGAATTGAAAGAAAAATCTGTGTACTAAAATAAGTATGGTATTCCTTTCAATAGAAACAAAACCTCTTAAAAAACCATTTGTTTGTATTAAATTTGTACTAAAAAATTATTTGTACGCAAAATATATGCATCTTATTAAAATAATCTTTTGCTTCTAAACTATTCGCGGATTGCCTGCACCCTTAAAACCCAAAATTTATAAATTGAAGTAGAAACGCTTTTCATCTGGTCAAGCAATATATGATATAACATTCTACATCGATGATCGAACCATCTTCAAAACACTTTTTTGTAAAAATCACCGTTTATGAGGTATTCAAAATTCTCATTTTTGATCCTATTAAAATAATTGAATATATTAATATCTCAAAGCATTGAAGATCAAATGACCAAAATTTGTTTAGCCCTAATTTAATGAATTTGATTTTTATTTTACACATCAAACAAAAGACTGCATCTTAAAACTTGATTTTAATGATATGAATAAAATAAGAATACATTATGTATGTTTGAGCAATTTATTTTTCTAGTAGTTCTTATGCAATCCCTATTCTATACAAACATAAAAAATATAGCGGTTTTTTTTGTTTTGTTTAAAGCTTGTGCACACTGCACATTAACCATATTACCACAGACTTGTGCCCAATTGCATTGCATCTTTGGAAATATTTTAACTTATTCATGTGAGAAAAATTTTCTATTTCACGCATAATTTATTTCATATAGTGTAATATTTTTCCTCAGTAATTACACAAAACTTAAAAAAAGTAATAAACAAAAAAAAAAAAAGTACCTCTATTCTTGTTTTTTTTTGATGATGATGAGGAGATACAATTTTAAAGCAACAATGGGGAGAAAAAAAAATGTTGACACTTTGTTTGACTTCAGGTTCGAATTCTCTCACTATAACAGGTCCACCACAATAGATTTGTCTAAATTATTTATTCATGCTGTTTCGGCTGCTGGTGAGGAAATTGAAAGGGGGGTAATCATCAAATGGATAACTTTCGTAAATGAGATAGGTATATGTTTATTAATAAAATGACGATGGCAGGTCACTTGACCTCTCTCCATATTTAAGTTGAGAAGCCTTCAATGTCATGCTTGTCTATAGAGTCTAGGCCTATTAAATTTGGAAGTCACTTTCTATAATATGGCAGCCCATTCCCAAAAAGTAAATACAACGTGATCAGGCACGTAGCCAGGGGGGGGGCTTGAGGGGCTGAAGCCCCCCCCGAAAGTCTAAAATAAAAACTAAAACTTTCTAATATACAGTATTATTTCCTTGTAGAGCTCTTCAAATGCATCTCAATAAGTCTTGAAGAAATAACGAGCAGAACGTGGGCGATGTCTTCGAAGGCATCAAAACTTTTGGCAGCGGTCCAAAAATGTGATTTCCTAGTTAGCCCCATTGTATGCGAAAAGCTGTTCAGTTTAACGCTGCCCTTATCAGTTTTCCTACAGAACAAATCCTTAGATTTCGTTTCTGCAATCGACCGCACCAAAGAAGAGTTCTGAATTCTCTTGAGAACATCAGAGAAAAAGGCGAAGATTTTTTCAGAGAGGCTTTTCAATCCGTATCTAACCTTGCCGAGGACTTATTTAAAGTTGAATTAAGACTCCAAGAACTTCATTGAAACAAACCACGCTTTCCAATCCAGAAACCTCTTCTACTGAATCCTATTTTAGAGTGTCTTAATTGATTCCTTGAATAGATTCGTTAATACAAAATCTTACGGACAGATTCAAGCTCTTCTCCCAGGTTTTTCTGCAGTTGGGCGAGTCAACGAAATGGAAAAGCTAACATGTTACTTTGATAATGCAATTTCGTTGTCAGCTGTGAAAGCTGAGTACATTCTCTGGTGCGAAAAAATATCGTCGATTGATCCTTCTATCGAAGTTTTAAAATTGCTTGATATATGTGACAAGACTAACTTTAGATAAACTTCTTGCTTACGGTTTTGGCCACGCCTCCAGTGACCACAGCTAGTGTTGAAAGAACCTTTCCAACTATGAAAAGGATTAAAACAGTGTCCCGAAGAGTTATGGGGAATGCAAGATTAAGCTCACTTGCTATGATATCTGCTCATTCAGATATTAATGTGGATCCAGATAAGGTGATTGATCTCATGTCAAAAAGAAAATCAAGACGTCTTCTGCTTTGATAAAATGTGTGTATAAAAAAACTAATTTAAGTATATGTTCGTTTGAGTACATACAATTTAAAAACTAATAAAAATCAATAAATTGGGATATATATAGTTTTTTGTTTAAAGAATTCCTCGTAAAATTTGGAAGCAAGCCCCCCCCGAACCAAAATCCTGGCTACGGCACTGAACGTGATTGATTATGGGCTTTGAATTGATGATCGATGCCATATTTGAAGAGCTACACGCACATTATATCAAGGTGAGTTATGGCTTGTTGTTTCACTTTTTAGACTATAAAGGTGTCAATACTGTCAATCAATTTAATGTGGGATGAAACTCCAACATGTAAACGTACAAACTGCGCAATGCAACCCATCATCATTAGGCAACAACAAACACAATGCAATGGAATGTATGGAGTACCTATCCTATATGTCATATAATTGTTGTGAATTCTTAAAATGGATTTATTTTATTTGTATATGCTTTACCTATACCTAATGCGTTTTCACTTTTTTTTTTGTTTTCACATGAAGATGATGACAATGAAAGAAGCAAATAGAAAGTCTAATTAAATATAAATGAACTAATTCTTAATTTGCCCTGTAGACAGTCTGCTTCTACACACAATAGCTAATAATAATAGGAGTACATCGTGTGTATGTAAAAATGTCTCGTCTAAATGAGTGAGTTTTAAAAGCAGATCATTAGAAATGAGATGATAATTATGATTTAATTTGTGCAACGTGATTTTGTTTGTTTGTTCATTTTCTTTTTTTTTTGGTTTGCTTATAGAAAACATAAACGCGAAATGTCACAGTTCTTTTCCAATGGCTGGATTTCGTGTGAAAGTTTAAAGTTGTGAATTGAATTGGACATGGATGACAGGTGTCAATGAGCTATCTGAAATTCATTACATTTTTTATCTGTATAATTAGATCTGTTCGAGTACTTTTGGCATAGAGTTTTGAATAATTTTAAGTTTTACAGGTTATTGCACTGATTTTCCATTTAGGAAAACTAACTTCGTGTGTTATTTTCAAATTATTGTTTTTATTTGGACATTCGGAATAATACCTTCGGACACCCTTTTTTATTCCTATTACTCCAAAAGTCATCTATTGCCCACATTACTTACACAAATCTAAGGTAATTATATTGCGCAGGTTTTCAAAGTAAAAAGTGTCAAAAAATTAAAAATGGCTGTTCGAGTGCCCACAAGAACAAGAAAATATTAAAATAAAAAGGCAAGTAAAGGGACACTGGATCCATCATTTTGCCACCATAATACTTCGATTTTGACAGATGTGCAGAAATGAACAAAAATGAAAACGCTAATGAAGGTAATACCTTTAATATGTGTACTGTGTCTATTACCTTTTCCAATTTCATATATGAGTAGAAGAGAAACACACACATATATGTAAGTACATATAAAGTTTTTCATTATATTACTTGTCAAAAATGATATAAGCTCGAAGAATCTATTTTCCTAAATGCCGACTTTACTGTTGTCAATTATCAATACGATATTTTGACGTTTATCAAAAAAAATTGTTGATTCAGTATAATCGTTGTCAAACATCATTTTATATGTATACCTATATTACATTGGAATCGAAAAGAAATGAGTACACTCCGAAAAATCAATTGAAAAACCAACTGAACAAAACAAATGACAATTTGTGGAAAAAACTAAATCCCCTTTCACACGAGGAAAGTGTCAAATCTATCAAAATCAAGGAAAATGGTGGATCCAGTGGCCCTTTTCTTGTCTTATTTCAGTATTTTTCTGTTGTTTCTAATGATGTGGTGAGTAGTTCTTATCGGGCACTCGAATATCCATTTTTAATTTCTGACATTTCCAACTTTGACAACCTGCGCAATATATTACCTTAGATTTTTATACAAAACATACCTACGCTTGTTAACATTTGTAAATTTCAAAGAGACATTTGGAGATTTTAATTTTGGTAAATTGTCAAGAAGAAAAAAAAAATGCTAAAAATGCTTTAACATTATCTAAAATCGACAAATCGGAAATGGCAACTGACGGGCAATATACATTAAACCTAGTTTTCAAAAAGATTCTATTACAGTTCATCTGTTATAATAGAGCATAGAGCGCCATAAATTGAGTATCGTATTTGTGAAACTCTGAAATTTGTTCGCGCAGTCTATATTTTATTTTTACTCTCTTTTTAAAATTTCGAGGGCAAAGTTCCAAATATGATCGTGACTCGTTTGACATAAATAAACCCGAAAAATAATAAATACATTTTGTATGCTCACCGTGTAATTCGTATAATAAAATTTTCCTAAATGAAGAAACTTTGCAATACATTCCAAGGCATTCAAATTGCAATTAGGTAAATCGTTTTAAATTTTTTTTTTACTAAAAAAATGCCTACACATCAACATAACCATACCACAAGGTTAAACCACGATTTCAATTGACCATCCTTGCTTTCTACCTACCGACCGACCGAGAGGTGCACAAGCAAGTTTAAGTTTCTCATTCTTCTCCATCCTACTATCAGTGAAGACGCATGACGACGCACGCGACTGAGGCAAAGCGGTATAGATATGGTAAGGCAGTAGGTGGTGATAGTGTCGATGGCCTGGATTGCATGCTGAAGAGCAACCTCGTTTAAATGATGATTTAGCGTCGAATCGGTGGTGGTAACGGTTTTCATGAACATATTATTTTTTTTTTAATAACCGCTGATGCTTTTTAAATAATCTTCTATTGTCTTTTCTTTTGTTTTCATTTCTCGTCCGTGTGTAGCATCTCGTTAGAAGTTTAATTTGACATTGAACCCATTTTGACAGAAAAATAATTAGATAATCAAGAGTAGCCTTGTTGATAGTAAACGGAGGAGTGACACTGAAATCTTGTGACGTGCGATGAATAAACTTCAAACAATACGCAAATTACAACCGCATAGATAATACCTTAGCATTCATTTTATAATTTGTTACGGTTTAATGTTTCTTCAGATTATTTGAAATGAAAACATCAAAATGCGTTTGAATGCGGCGGTCGGTGGCGGCGGCGCTGTCAATATGATGAGTGAGCGCGCACACGATTAGTTGTGTATTCTTTATAAGTGACGTGTGGTTTTTTTTCGAATTGAACGAAATAATTCACTTCTACTTTATTTGTCTAAGCGTGCTATGAATGTGATATTTTCTTATTGCCAATTGGTTTCGTTTTGTGGAACTTGAGTTCAAAATTGACAAGTTTTCGATCTCAGATTACAAATATGTAAATTATAATAATAATAATGATATTGCGGATTTGACGTGTGGCAATCATGAAATTAATTATTGCTGAGTTAAATTGTTAACGCGGCAACGCTTTACGCATTTTTTTTTAGTTTAATTTGAGTATTAACCTGTACCTACAATACATATGTATATGTATGTTGCGTAAGTATGATTAACGTTATTTTGCAGTCAATGAATGTGGAGAAATGTGATATGAAACAATTACATATATGTATGTTGAGTAATTGAAATGTTATGAGTGATTCTTGTGTGTGCAAAATAAATGACATAAGAAGGTCAAAATTATGACAGTTGTAAGTTATATACCTATCAATGTTTTGGTTTTAATTAAGTAAGATCCGGTTTATCTGTCAATTGTCAATTTAGTTCCTTGCTCGTGAATATATGTGTGGCAAAGTTTGGGAATATTTAACTTAACTACTATAACTAAAACACTTACCACTTAACAAAGATTGAAATAGAATTACTCCTATCTTCTTCAAATCTCGAAGATTAACGTACATATGTATAACATATATGTATATATAAAAGAAGTACATTTTATTTTAGAGCGCGTATTTTTAAAATAATACAAACAAAAAATTGTCTATATATACGTTTAGTTTTGGGTAAGTTCTTTAATCTGGTTTAAAATTTTAATGAAATAGATACACAACAAAATTTTCTAAAAGGAAAACTTGTTTTAGAATAACAGAACATTTCATTCTTATACCTACTCTTAATTCTCAAGATATTTATGGATGTATGCAAATCATCTCAAAGAAACCAGATTAATAGAAATAAAAAAAAAAAACAAACGAGTAAAGTGATATGTAGGTAAAGGTGTTGGAAGAACTGTCAAGTATTTACAGTGCGGTTCATCTGTTTAGAAAAATTTAATCTATTGAAAAAAAAAGATTTTTTATCGCACTATAAAAATCTCTGATCCACGTCTAATGATTGACTTTAAAAATAAAATAAAACAATAATTTGACAAGTGTTTAGCCTGTCACATGTTTTAAACAAAGCACAATTCTGAAGGATTGTTATGATTATATAATGTAATTAATTTGTTTTAAAATAAAAATTTGGATTTTATAACATTAAAGTGTCAAAGAAAAAGTACCTAAAGACAATGAAAACAGATGACCCAAAAGAAAACGTCAAAAAAATCTACAAATTTTTCAAAAAAATTAAAAGTCCTGCCTAACTAAGAGACGTCAACTTAATCACTATTAAGTGGGAGTAACACAAAGTACAGAGACGTCAAAAAAAGCTACAGCAGTTAATCTAATACGAACACCATCATTGACTATTACTGCACTCTCTGTTCTATAAATATTGCGCGTTCGGAAGTTACACCTTACGTCAGTGTGAAACAAGCAAACAGAAAAAATAGTTTTAACAGCTTTTAGGTTCGTTCGACATAATACAATTTATTAAAGAAAATGTAGTTACGATGAAAATTTAATTTTTTTTTGCTTTGTTTACTTTTTTGCCTTTGTTTACTTTTTGTTGACGTTTAAATAGTGGCAAATATTGTTCAACGCGTTGGTGTATTTTCGGATAGTTTCACTTCTCTTTGAGAGAATTTCATCCGCACTCCTCAAAATTTCACAGATTGCCATTTTTAATACGGAAAGTACCCGAACAAACCTTGTGTTTTCTCTCCAAGTAGAACTGTCAAATTAGAAAGAGAAATGATAAGATAGTTCCTGGAAAACCGAATTAAAAAAAAAACCTATGAGAATTTCCAACAACTGTCAGATTTTTGGATCACACAAAAAATGTTTGAATTGATTGTAAAGAAATTTTTTAAAAAAATTATAATTTTGTATTTTATGAAAAATATTGATAAGCGAAAGACTTTTATAGTAAAGTGACAAATATGTCAAACTCATCTCAAAATAATAATAAGTACCTTTACATAAAAATAAAGATTTGTGTTCGTCTTCTATACGTTTGCACATAGTTAATCTGATTAAGTTGAAAAATTCAGGGTTTGTTTGTTTTTATTTGTAAGGAGAAAGTTTAGAAAGTGGTTTTAGTAAAATCCACCCACTGCCACGTCTACTTTTTTTTATATTTGACTTATCCCCTTATTGAACTTCCTAAGAAATCTAAATTTGTATTTAATGTCTCTCTCAAACCTATCACATGTCATGTGTAATTTTTCCCTCCTGCTGCCAAGCCCACTTTTGTATTTAAATTCTCACCTAATTTAATGTGTCAAGAATGTTAGAAAGTTAAACATTTGTAATTAAACTTTCATGTATCTATTTAAAGTTTGACATGAGTATTTTTTTTTTTGGAAAACCGCCTTTACCATGCCCATTTTTCTTATATCTGAATTAGTTCCTTATTTAACATCCTTATAAACTTGACTCACCCTTATAAAGTGTAGCAAAGTTCTCCAAGTTCTCAAAGTTCTTTTACATCATGTAATATTTTAACTAAATGCCTGCAAGATCTACTAACTTTTAAATGCCACCTGGTTTACACGGAATGCAAGAGTTCGATGAAAAAGAAAGAAAGAAGAAGAAAAAGGAAATGAATAAATTAATAATTATATGCATAGAACAATTTTTCAACTGTGTCTAACCAAGCAAACTGGGCTGTGAATTATATTGCTGATGTGCAACAGACCGTTGTGTAATGAAGAAGAACCTAGTTTTTCTTCTTTAACCTATTTAACTGAAATCTTCCAATGGAAACAATCGATGAATTAATATTAGCATTTCATGTATGTATGAGTGTACGGGACACGGGTAATCAACACTATAGTTTAACATTCCTTTTCCAGATACAATAATTTAAATTTCAAATTAGTTATATGCACATGTTTATAAAAATATGAACAAAAAAAATCAATAAACATAAATATAAACTTGCAAAGGTTTGATTGGCTTTTTTTTAAATCAAATTATTTGTGGTGCAGCTTTCCATTCATAAATTGCTTATACGTTAAGAGGCAGAAGATAATATATGTACCCTTATTGCTCGTTATATCTTTTGATAATTTTATTTATTTTTTTCATTTTCTTAAGTTATGTAATTAGAACAATTAGAGTGTCCAATGAAGTTAAAACTCATAATGTGCGGTTAAGAACAACTTATGCAAATCTACAAATTAATAAACGTGGTATTCAATATTTCCATCTTCTTTCGGCTTCATATAGTTCTGTTTCACATATGTGACTATAGTTGCATTTTCTGTACAAAAAGGCATTTTTCGGCTGGCTTGAATGTAGCCCAACCAGTTCAAAGGTGAAATGATTAAATAAATTGAGCACGAATCACTGACAGTTTTAGCTGTCAAATATATAATGTCACTAAAAACAGTGCTGCCAATAAACCAAAATTCTATAGAAAAAAACTTTTATATACCTTTTTTATATTCTTTTCCTTGCCATTATCTTAAATAACTCCTTTTAATTTTCTTTTTTATTTTAGATATAACAACAACAACAACACACCAACTTACTCGTCAAATCAATCCATCCAAATTTGGATCTAAAATGCCGTGTCCGGTTGCTAATCGTTGTGCTTTTTCAAAATGCTTACTTCACTCGTTTCTAAGTGCAATGCTATTTATGTGAAGTGAAACTAAAAAAAAATAATATTCATACTCGTATATACATATATCTATTTAAATCTATATTTTTCGTTTGAATTTCCATTGTCGTCAACGTCAAAGTTGCTTAAGTTGTGTTGATTGAATGCGAAGTGTTTTAGTGCGTGTTTTGATTCTTCAATTTACTCCAATCCTTTTGAGAAACAAAATAAAATAAAAAAAATATATAAATAAAATTTCCAGTAATAGCAACCATGCATAGGCAAGTAGTTAAATTCTTAGCGATACTCGTAGTCTTTCTATGTGCATTCAACTTTGTTTGCGCACACGTCGCGTTAACCTATCCACCTGCGCGAAAATACGATTTGGATTTTTTAGATAATTCTCGAACGAAAGGACCATGTGGAATGCCAAAGGGTAAGTTATAAATTTATTCAATTTAACTTAAATGTATATGCATGGATCTATTCCTAAAATAATTTGTATACCTATTATACCTGGGAGTGGTTTTGACTCCTTACAAGAACTTTGAGAATGGAAATTAAAAGATAAAGAAAAATAAACCACTGTACCATTGTGTGGCTTGGCTTGGGTTATCTTTGAATCTATTTATCAAATTAAGACCCAGGCCTGGATGAAGGATTTTTTTGAAAAAGGCCAATTATAATTTCGATTGTCACCGTTTTCGTTTCGTTGATATTTTTTAGGTTTTGAGATTTATTTATTAAGTCTAGTACGCATTGCTATTTTAATTTCCACAGAAAACTCTCTTTGCCTAGCATTTAAACCTCATGATTTACAGTTTGAATTAAAGCAAACTGTAAATCATAGTGTTCCCACTTGATTAGAGCTCGTCAAATTAGTTTAATGTATGATTTTTGTTAACAGATTTTTTTATTTAAGGGGCCTTTGCACAGAACTGTCAAATATTTTGATTTAATGCATCAGTCATTTTCACTAACATTAAAAAAAAAAAAAAACAGTTATAGAAGTGAAAGAGAGAGATCGAGAGTGTCGAACAGAGCTTCTGAATGTAAGGATATGTTTACAATCAATTGCTTTGAAATAAACGTCAGAAGTAATAAAAATCACTTTATCAGTTACTCCAATGCTATTGTATTGAATTTTGTATACATATACCGCACTTGCGTTGCGAATTTCAATAGTAAATCAGGAACTGAGTAATATTAGTCAACCGCTTGCATTTCTATTGCGGTGTAGTCTCATTCCAATCCACAGGAGCTAAGCTGAGTAGGAACGGTTTTACTAGTAAGCATGTTCAGAACATATCGTATATTTAAGCATCTTCCTGTCAAACTCATTAGCTTTAAACGATATATAATTCATAATAATTTATGAAACACAACAGTCGAACACTGACTGGTTTGACTTGTTGCTCTGCTTCATTCACTATTGAACTTGTTGCTCAACTGTAAACCAATCTGGAGGTACAATTTTCGAACAATATGCAGATGTATTGGACAGATGGTTCAAGCAGTGTTGCCGACTGTGACTGTGCAAACATTTTCAAGCGTGTTATTTTGCAAACTGTAATTTTTGCTTTAAATTTTTCTTTTTCCGCAACTTCTCTTTCTCGCACACAGAATGAAATGTCTGCGGCATAACGTGGTAAGGCGCAATCGGAACAAGATGGATACCGACATAACACAACACTCGAGACAAGTGTGGTTCCGGCCTTAATGCAAAATTTATTGTCAGTTGTCACTAGAAACAGTGTTGCCAATTTAAAACCCAAATTTCAATAAATAACACTCTTAGAAAAATGAAATTAAGAAGGGTAAATTTCTGCGCAGTAAATTTATTAGTATAGATTTAACGTCAGTTGTCACTAGAAACAGTGTTGCCAATTTAAAACCCAAATTTTAATAAATAACACTCTTAAAAAAATTTAATTAAGAAGGGTACATTTCTGCGCAGTAAATTTATTAGCATAGATTTAATTCAGACACAAAAAGAATATATTTATAAGTTTGACTGGGGCTCAGATAGACAAATTGAACCCATTTCATCCCCCTGTATCCGAGCCTGACCAAGCTAAAATACATACCACACCATCATGCTGTGTTGTGTCGCTTATATAAAAATATAATCCCGTACTGACCGTTTAAGTGATTTGGGAAATAGCGTAATTGAACTAGATTTGAATGGAACGCGTTTTTTTTTTTTTGTTTTTGTTTTTTTTGTTGGTTTGCTTTAGTTATTGACTAGACTCGAAGAGATTTTAACGTCCGTGGGAACTAGACTCTATGTATCGATAGACACACATTGATCGGGTTATTGCATCAACCAGATCCAGTATACCAGCTATATAGGTATACACAGCTCAAGACAGCCACCACATTCATTGGTCGTCATAATAAAGTATATGATCCAGGTCGTGTGGGATTTATTTTTCAGATTCAAGCTGACCTGCATTTTGAATGCAGATAAGCTCACGTAATTAATGAAACACATGTATATGTACTTGGTGAGTTTTTAAAGAAAAAAAAAAGTCATTTAAAAACTCATAGCTTATATAAATTATATAAACTGACGTCTTCGTTGTCACAGAGGCATTGCAAATATTGATATGATTTAATGTTTCTCTTTCTTAAAACCCTAATGGTGCTCTACTGTGTTATTATTGTATGCTATGGGAGAATTTGTCAGGTTTTTCTATTACGGAACAAGTTGTAGTTGTGCAATTAGTTGACACATTGTGCTGCTGCTACTGCTACTGCTGCTGTAGCTCTGTTAGATATCTGGATGATATTTAATATTATATGATCTAGTTCGTGATCTACTTGATATATAGTACGTTGTTCCTTATCATTTATGATGCCAGTTTTATTTCCATAGAAAACAATCTGGGTTTGAGTTAATGCGATCTTGGTTTTATTTAAATTGGCAGCATTGCAATATATCTATACTTTAACTATTTAACCATGTGAAAATGTCATGTTTTTCTTGTGAAGTTTTATTATTTCTGATGACAGATATACGCAAATTGTGTAAGAAAAAATTGAGTAAGTGATCAATGTTCGTAAGGGACGTAGGGAATAGTGAAAATTTATGATATCTCAGAGATTTTACTCCGGCAGGAGAACAGAACAAACCTGAGCAAGATTTTTCCAAAAGAAGTCAAAAGCAAACAAATTGTTGTCTCAGCTTTTTGACAGGAAAAGTGAGGAATTTTGATGAAGAATTGTGTTCAGATTTCTGAGATTGCTGAAAACTCTGATAATTCAGAAACCTGAACTGACTTAATGTATGTATGTAAACAACTCAATTTTTTAATGTCAAAATAAGAGCAGATTTGACAGTTATTTTATTAGATAAGCTACATTTTTCTATAAGCATATCGAACTCTACTCTAACCGACATAAAAATGATACATTTTTAAATTTTGTCTGTGGTGCAAAATCAATAAGTGTTAATGTCAAAATTCAGTAGACTGCTGCCATTGGGCCTATTTGACTTTAATATTGGGGAAAACACATACTTTACCCAGCGATTCCATTGACAATATTTTAGGAAATAAATTGCTTGGCTCATTGCCACTTCCTTAAATATTGCCAATGGAGAGGTTTCGCCAGTTCTATACTTATATTTGACAAACAAAAAAACTATTTCCAATTTTATGTTTCTAATTGCATAACCAAAAACTGACAGTCACAAGGTAACTTGTTAATTGCGCAATCATGCAACTGTCACACTCGTTCTGTGTGCTTGGATATTACTTTCAAAACTGACACTTTCTTCCAGTTTTAGTCCAATTTCATTCTATCAAAGTTCATATGAATAATTTTATGAAATTTGAAAGAACTTTGGAGTAAAATTGGAAAACAGCCGCTGTTCTGTGAAGTAAACGAAAAGAGGAAATCAGCCTAAAGCAGGAACTACACTTATCTCGTGTTGTGTGTTGTGGAGTGGTGTGTCGCTATCGCTTCAATGTATTTCATACGCGTTGAACCATGTTTGACACATCGTGTGATGTGTTCCGGCTTTATTGTGCGTTTCACCCGAACAATATCCCATACCAAAAATTTGACATTAAATTTTTCTCCTATTGTGAGTTTCACCCGAAATTTCATGCTCAAAAAATTTCCCTTTATTGTGAACATTCATTTCGAGCGGAATGTAATGCTATTGACAGCCTAAATGTTTACTTATTTTAAGCAGGCGACCCAAATTCCGTTCAGGCGTAACTCACAATTTCTTTAACGTTTTCGGGTAAAACTCACAATAAGGCTGAAAATGAGTCTTTACACGAACTGAGAAACAAATTGCTACAGATTTTTTGACGTTTTATTTAAATTTATTCTAAAATCTCTAGTACTTTCCACTCGATGAAGCTAAATTGTAAACTTCACTCCACTATACATAAAACTGTAAGTAAAGTAAAGAAAAATCACCTCCAGAAGTATAAGTCTTTTTTTTTGACAGCTCCCCTATCTAATGTGTAATTAGGTTTTTTCCTTTTACTTAAGGGTCATTTGAGTTAAAAATCTTGTTTATTTTTTATCAGATGAATTTCAACATTTTTATTAAGTCACGTAGAGAATCGACTGTACGTTGTAATAATTGCATTATTGCACCAACCGTGTGTGTTTTTATGCACTAACGATATACTACCTAAGTGCAATAAATTAACTAATCCATTTTCATCAAGGCAGTTTTATTACATAAGTTGATATGGTCGTTCCTTTGATAGGTATATCAAGTCATTATGAGATCTCTTTTTTTTTTTTGTTAGAGCTGTGTACATTCGAACAAAAACTAATCACTAAACGGATGTAACACCATAATCATACAAATAATATCTATATACATATATGCTGCTAATCTAATTTAGCGTTATTAATGACTTCGATTGATTAAACTATATATATTGTAAGTTGGCTCCATTTGCAGCATTTATTTCATAATTAGTAGTTAGTCTCTACAACCTATATAGAAAAAAAATGGAGCAATTCTTCTCAAACATCACCTTCAATTTTTAATAGCCTTTTAAAATTGATGACATTGGTCTAAGGTTAAGCCAAGACTCAGAATCAAATGAGTCACAATTTTCAAAAAGCCATCAATTCTATACTTGTAATTTTGTGTATATGTAGATATTTATAAATTTAAACCTTACCCCCAATGTCTAAAATCGGCTTTATACCTATACTCAGCTATATATGTACATGCAAATTAATTTGCCTACCTTGAACTGGTATGTTCGTCGTCGTAGTCATCGTCGCGTCGTCGTCACAGTCTTCGGTAGTCAATAAGTATACAACTACTGACCAGTTTTCTTGATTGCTTGCTCAAATATACACCTTTGCCCCTAGCCCCAGGCTTTAAATCGACGACAAACATAATGCAACCAACGCGACGAACGACACTGACGACGACGCACGGGGGGTGACGCGACATTTCATCATTTTCAAAGCGAATCCGGTGATGTACAATGGGGCAGAATGGCGTTTAAATTGTCAATTAATCTAATTAATAGGTTATAGTTTATACAACTTTAATTGGGGTTCTAAGAAATCTTTTGATCGAGAATCATTCCACAATTATATCTAATTTTTAGGCCTGGTCAAAAAAATGATATAACAAAAATCTCCGCTATTTCAGAAATTTTCTTAGTTTTGCGCTAAAAAATTAAAGACAAAAGTGGATTCATTTGCTCAATTGTTGACGGATCCATGCGGTGCATCTGTTATAACATACTGCGACTTAAAAAATTGTAAAATTATTTCCGAAAATGGATATTTATGACATTTAAACTTGAATAACTTTAATGCTGCATTTTTACTAACGTTAAACTGTCAGCTGTCAAATTTATTTTAAAGGGTTGTCAACACTTTAATAAGAAATGGTGTGAAATTCATATATTGCGTTAAATTTGGGACATGCTTTAAAATGAAATGGTAAAAAAAAAAAGAAATGTCCCCAAAAAAAGTTCGTAAGGTTCGCTCAAAAAAATTAAATCTTGAGTTCTATTAGTCAAATTGTATTTAAATGATAAAACTCGTGAACAAAATTGAAAAATCGCCTTTTTTTAAGCTTGCCAGACGTTTGTGTTTGATCTTTGCTCTTGTAATATAAACTTCTACTAGAATTTATGCACAATACACATATTTAAGGTTATATCATTAGCGTTTTCATTTTTGTTCAATTCTGCGTATCTGTCAAACAAAATCGAGGAAAATGGTGGATCCAGTGGCAATTTTCCTGTCTAATTTTAATATTTTGTTGTTGTTGTTTCTAATGATGCGGTGAGTAATTCTTATAGTGGCAGTCGAGCAGCCATTTTTAATTTCTGACAGTTCCAATTTTGACAGCCTGCGCATTATATTACCTTAGTTTTGTGTAGTGTGGAATTTATAGTATTTAATATGAACTTTTACTTCTAGTAAAATACATACGTTTCATGCATACCACGTATAAATTTTTATTATCTGGTCAACTTTTAGGATGATATTACCCCATTGTTGTGGTACAACGAGCTATAGTAGCCAACGGCTAGATGCTTGTATGGTTGCGGATCAAAAATTGATCTTGTGACGTAATATGCACACCTGACGATGACGGCCGTTAGCTTATAGCTCCGAAAGCCAACAATCTTGCCAAACGACATTCTTTTACATCAATACTTATGTATATGTACATAATTTCTATATAGCTTCGTATAAGCTTTGAACGAGCAAAAATAACACCAGAGATGGAAATGTTTTTTTTTTTTTTTCAATTCTTAAGCAATGTTCGTATGAATTTGTGACAGCCGAACATTATTCATACAGGCTGTGTTTTCACTTCCACACATTTGGCATGTTTTTCAATTACAATATGTCCTATCTATCTATATGAAGTAGGTATACAACATTGCAACGGAATTTATGGATTTTCTACAATGCAATAATGCAGATTTATGACAGTTGTTTAAGAGAGAGAAAACTTAGGCGCGTACTTTGACGTTTATTCAATAATTATAATATGTAAACCTATAGTTTTCTTTTTATTTTGTTGTTTGAAGCGCTAGTAAGTATAAGTAAGTTCTGGCAAGTTCAAGATTGAGATGTTAATCGTGCACGTGTTCACTTCAAGTTCATATGATTTAATAGTAAATTGATTGATTCTGATTCAGACGCACTCTTTAACAATTGATGTAGATTTTTTTTTTTAAGTGGAGAAGTAGGAACATTGTGAATTCTTATTCACAATGATGGATTAGAATGCAAGAGAAAGCTGAGAGTTCTTCAGAACTTAAAAGGTCTACACCTCTATTAATAACAAAAATGCTTAATTATCCTCTAATTAACAAATCAACTAAAAACAATGATCAAAAAGTAATTCACGAAATTAAATATCTTAATACAATTAACTTCTGATTCACGTAAAGTATAGCTGTATAGTTAATCTTAACGAAAATCTACTTCATATTAACAAAAAAATCTACGACATTCAACCAGTTATTGTCAAAGTGTACCTGTTATTTAGTCTGCTCACATTTTGTCACACGTGTTTTTTTTATCTCTTGTCATTTCATAAAAATATCTTAGGTATTTTTAACTTTATTTCTCATTAATACACCTATTTGAATAATAAATAAGCTATTTAACATGAATTAACTTTGATTTTGTTTTATTGATAAGATTTCGTGGCATGGATGATGTTAGCTTTGAGGGCCGCTGTGGTTTGTGGCTTATTCTCATAGACCTGCTACTTCAGAAAACTAATATGGCGTCACTTTCCAACTGCTCCAGAGCCTATTCAGCGAACACACCTCGTTGTCTATGGTCGTTTACATTCAGTTTCTGGGTCAGTTGAATTTTGTACGGGTGTAGTCCCATGTCACGACACAAAATTCGGCAAGTTGTAGTCTGCAAAAGGGCGAGCAACGCGAAATCGACTGCCTCGAATTCTGCTGCACACTCACACGGACAGCTAATATATTGCATCCAATCAACTGTCAAAGTTCGGAAGTCCCTATATATTGGAATACCCTTTAGTTCTGTTCCTGCCCGTCAAGCAACAGGAGATAACAAACATAATGCTATAACCATTTTAATGAGTAACGATTTCTTTCAATTCTAAACAGAAATCTCATCAATTATATTTCTCACTCTATGGCATTTAGATTGAATTTTATGTCGATTCTTTAAATATTGGTGAAGCGATTCATAACCTTGAAAATGTTTTTTTTTTTTTTTTTCTTAGAATAAACTCAATTTTAAGCCAAACATACAAGGTCACGAAGTTAATTGTTTTTCTAAAATAACAATTAATCATTTTTTTCGTATATGTTTATAATAAATTATTGTAGCTTTATCTTAAGGCAGTGCATTCCGAGTTTTGGAGAATTTTATTGCAATAAAAATATCTCAACTGTGACAAATGGCCATCAAAAAAGTTATCTATGTGCTAATTTTAAAATGAGTGTCGAAAGTGAAATCATAAAGAAAATTAATTACCTTTTGATGTTTGATTCTATTAATTCATATTTAAAGCCTTGCAAGCTCAAATACAAAAAAATAAAACTTTACAACGTTAACAGTGTATGTGTGTTTATAGGAATTTCACTCAAGTCATTCTTGTAATGCTTAGCCTTCAATTATTAATTTAAGAAGTCGTAGTTTTAAAGAAGTTAATTGAGTTTCTCAATGCAAAAAAAAAGCAAGAAAAAGGCCTGTTGTCTTGTGTTATAGGTGTATTAGCTTCAGATTTAGAGATCCAAGATCTATGTACTCAACTAAAATATCCTTTACCTTAAACTGAAGGCCTCGAAGATGATCACCCAATGCAAAAAGAAAATGTGCAATATCTCCAAATCCATGCACTCTTAACTTGTTTAATCAAAAACGAGGTATTAACAATTGTAGATAATCTAGAGACTTTAACTAAAATGTTTAACAAAAAATTAGATGTAAACGATTGTGGACCATCCAGGGATGTTATAATCCATGAAAGCAAAAAAATAAAAAAAACGTCACTAATTACCCTTGTGTGATTTCTTCGCAAGAAATTTTCTAAAAGAAAAAGGAATAAAAGTCTGAAATTGACTTGAAAAAGTTGGCCCTCCTAAGCGTTATTTCAGAATCAATAATAAAAGTAAAACCACTTGATCTCTTTTCTAACCCCAAAAAAAAAAAATTGCATAATGCAAAAATAGATGTTTAATTAATGAGTCCTTTCAAACATCCATCAGATTTAAAAAATCTTTCTTTTTAAAATTCCATTGTTTCATAAAAACTGATTTGATAAACATCACAGTTCTACAGATATCAGCTTAATCCAGTATAAACCTCAAACCTTCGCTTAAAAGCAATATAGAACCTAAACATAACATAATGAGATATCGCTCGAAATATTTAAAAAAAAATAATAATAGAATCTCCTTTGTAACTGCACTTTTTTTTAAATTGGAATAACTGTTTCTTCCATTCAAAAGTTCTGGCACTCTATGAAAGACACTTTTAAATTGTTTATTTTTGTTTTCCATTTTGACGATAAAGGTTTTTTTTTTGGTACGGAAATATGTAACTATTTTCGAATTCAGCTTTATGGTTCAAGTTTTATTTTCTTGTTTTGCTAAGCTCATCAGACATCATCGACTTTTAAATGGCGACAAAAGACCGGTAGGTGAGTAATGCCTTGTAGAAATCACGTATAGGTATAGACAATCGGGCAGTGCACTAAAATATCAACTTGGCTGTAATTGCGTAACCAAAATAACAAAAAAAAATAGATACAAAAATATTCACCTTAAAGAAAAACGGAATCAAAACTGCGGCACAAAAGAAAAACAAATATGGGAGATGGAAAAATGGAAGAAAGTGTTGAAATCCAGTTCAACACATTTCAGGTCAATGCGGCGGATTTTTTTTTTTTTTTAATCAAAATTGCATTTGAAAGAGAAGAGTTTTAATTCAGTAGTTGTTTTGATCGTTTTTTTTTTCTTTTTTTGTTGCTATTTCTTTTATTGTTAGTCATTCGAATTTGAAATGAATTTTTTGAGAATGTGAGAGAAAAGTACATTGCAATAATTATATTAATGTTGTTTTTTGTTTGTTCACTTTGTAGGTACGGTAAGAAATAAATAGAGAAAATGCTAGCAGTAGCTAATAACATTTTTTCACAAAAGTGACAATACGGTTATTCTGTCGGCATCTGTAATCTCTTAAAGATTAATATATTTATTAAATATAAGTTTATTTATATTTATAATAATATATTTATTAAAAATAAGTTCTGCCATATAATTTTCCACTTATTTACATGAATACACATTTTTCTTAAGAGTTTGCTTCATAACTTGACGATTCTTTCACAATCTTTTGTTTTTGTTTAAACCCAAAAAAATTGTAACGATAGAGAAAAAAAATCATCTAAATCTGAAAATTTTCAAATTTCTGCTACACAAATTTCTAGGTCTGTTCGCTACTTTTCAAAACTGCTATTTCTACAAATTCTGTTATTTGTTTGTTTGATTTTTTCTGTTTGTGCATTTTTATTTTTTATAGAAATTGTCAGTTTTGACAAGTAAACGAACAGATCTATTCTTTATGGAAGAAGTGTAGCAACTGTCAAAACAACGAGTTGTCAGGTTCTTTTGTTTTTTTTTGTTTTAATCGGAATATTACGATATCGTCTCGGTATTTTTTTACATGTAATATATTTTATTTTACCCACAAGAATTTGTGTCGTAAATAATTAATCTAAATGAAAATGGCAAAGTTTCTGACGTTGCATGACTACAACAATTTTCGCAATTACATAAAAATAAAAGACGCACAAATTATTTTAAAATAAACGAATCTAATAAATTGAACCGACCTAATGTCGTTTAATGTCAAAATATTACCAATTGGAAAGTGGAAGTGTTCATTTTAATAATTCATTTTTATTGGAATAATATTTAACAAAAAATGCAATTTTTAAACAAATTATTAATATTTTAAAAATAAAATTATGATTCGTCAAATCAAAATCGATGTTAAAATCCGGTTAAAATTTTCAAGGTTTAAAGCTATACTTATATAAATTGATAAAGTTGATAACTAACATCATGTTCTTGAGTAAAAATAATTCACAAAGACTACACCTTCTCATCGTCAACAATTTAAATAAATTTTCAAATGTATGTAGGTATGTACATCTCCAAACGTGACTCCTTCACATCGATTACTAAACAATAACCTTCAAATCAATAAAACAAAAAAATTGTATCCATCATGATAAATAATTACAAAACACATTCCACTATAAAGCAAGAATAAAAAAAAAATATAAAATAAAACCAACTTATGTAGGTAAATTACATCCTCAACAACACGACAATTACTCAACCACCATCATCACCATCTGGCTTCGCCAATGATAATTATAATTTTTTTTTTTTAAAGATGAACAGTAATCACAATAATCACTCTGTAAACTAAAGAAAATAAAACGAACAAAAATGAACTTATGGTTTTGAAATATTTCTAAAAACACCCACGCATCATGTTTGCCGCACAACAAACAAAAACCCCCAATAGATTCATGAAAAACAACAATATTGAAGGCAGCGACAAACAACACAAAAATAAGACGCCAGCCATTCGAGCCTAATTCATGAAGAGTGGGCAATTTACCAAAACAAAAAAAAAAACAAAAAAAAACGAAGAAGACCGCACCTCTTTATGCAAATTGCTTTCGATGAATGCAATCCATCTCTACCCAAACTTCATATACCAACTTACCTCCAATTTGGCTCGTTCTGTAGCCTTAAAGCTGGCGATACCTTATTTGTAAGACTAAAGTAGCAATCGCACGTGTGTGAATCTGAGAATGGATACACAATTGTGTTGAATATTAGAGTCAAAAATAATAGTAATGAATGACGTTTATTTGTCAGATTTATTTTTATTTTTGACAGCTGTCAAATCCGAAGTTTTATAAAAAAAAAATTAATTGAGAATGAGTATACATATGTATGTATGTATAAATGGGCAAGCTTAAAGACAATATAAGAATTGAATATTCAAGCAACTGTATGTGTTTTTATAATTTATTTAGAAAACCGTAATTTGCATCTATAAGATTACTAAATTATTATTATTATAATAGCTGTGTTTTTTTGCAAGCCAAATGCGGATTAGATAAAAAAAAAACGACGTAGGGTCGCTTCCATACAAAAATAGAATTTTACGTTTCCATACAAACTTTTTATAGCAAATAAATAATTCCCGTCGTCGGTAATGCAACCGTGTCAGTTATAAATATGATGACTTAATTATTAATTCTTGTCAAAATAAAATCCATTTTGGCCCAACCTTACACATAAAATAATCAATTTGTAATATTTCAAAGATCAATGGTAAGGTAGTTTAATCATTGAAATAATAGCTGCATTTTATTATCCACAGATCCTCATAATAAAACAAACAGGATCACAGTGACATCCAGTGGTACCTTTATATAACCATCTCTTTTTTCATTATGTTTGTTGGCTTTCTTCTTTGCACTACAGCTTACACTACCTTACCATAATAATAATAATAAAAAAGTACTAGTTTTTGGATCATTGAATAGATCAAGAAAAAAGTATAGGATTACATGTTGTTTTTGTATTTACGTGTTAAAATTGCATCCGGATCAGATCATGTCGATAAAAAAATGCACTTAATAGAAGTTATTTTATGCGTAAGCTTAGGCCAAACACAATCAATAATCTCGTTTTTATTCGGGAACGAATAATACTTTTATTTCATTTATGACATAAACTTTTCCGTCTATTATAGTTCATTATTTTAGACTTGTAACTTTCTGTTTCTTAAAGAAACAACTTTTTGTTCAACTGTCAACCATTTTTGATCTCCAATGAACGATGCTTTAGAATTTTATTAGACATCAAGGTCATTTGCAATAGAAGTTCTCCAATCTTATAACATTGTTTTTGACCTCAAGCTCGTAATTATACTTGCCTATCACGTTTTTCCCCAGTAAAAAGAGACATCTTCTAAAGACTTTTCTACAAGGTTATATGCGATTGTAAGTAAACAAAATACAAAAAAAAACAACCAACTCACGATTATTGGATTAAAAAGTGAGAATCTGTTTTGTGTTGTGAGTGTGTGAGAGAGAGAAAAACACATAGGGTGATGTGATGGTGCAGATCAGAATGATATGACATGTTATACTTACTTGGTAATTGAACGTGAAACGTGTTAATACCGAGAGTGAAAATAACACTTCTTCTTAGGTCTTCAGTTTTATGGACATCATAACCCGAGATGGCTTTCTTTTTTTTTTTCTTCTTTGCATCATTTTTTTTTTTAGTTTCTCTCTCTGATCTTCCGCAAACGAATGCAATATCTGAGGACAGGTTAAACAATTACATATTTATTTAATTTTATTATGAATGCCCTGTCTGTATACATACGTCAGATGATTTCTATTGACAGTTGACACATGATTACATGAACATGGACCATTATGATCCATGATTGTCGTCATTATGAGGATGAGGCCGTTATAACTACCCGGCGCATCTCAAATGTGTCGATTAAAGTGTCGATTTTATAAGTCTACAGATATATATAATAAAAATATGTTGCAATGTTTAATCGTTGGTAAATCATGACGGCACTCTGTGGTGGTGAACACGGCGGCACGGAGAAGTTATAAACACGCACATAATCGAATTGATATTGACAGCTGGGTGGAAAATTGTTTCACAAGATATGGTCAATAGGCTAGAGACTATAGATGTGGTATGCTGGCAGGTTTTATGCCAAAGCTTGGATACCTACATATTTAATTCAAGGTGTCTGTGCGGCGGTGGCTTGTTCGCCATTGTTGGGAAAGTCTTATAGTAGGGTAGGTGGAAATATTGTCTGTTTGTTGTGTCTATAAATGTTTGTGATTGGCATCTTCAGGTGGCGTTGTGTAATGTCTAAGTTATTTGCTTCCTCATTCTCTCAACTATTACAAACTTTGTTGTTGTTGTTCGACAGTGAATAATTACTTTATTTATTTGCATCAATATATACAGATAAATAAATAAATGAGTAAGATAAATTTAAAAAAGTAATATTTTGAATGATAGATGACACATGAAAGTGGTGAATATAAATTAGGAGAGCGCACCTACATCACCATTTAGTATATTGTTCTTAAAAACAAAATTTGAAATTCTAATGAGAAGATTTTAATCCAAAGTAAAAGTAAAGAACAAAATGGGCTCCGAGAAGGTTTCTAATAAATTGGAAATGTAAATTAATGCCTGAGGTTATGGGGTAAAATATATGTACATATAAGATCTTCGATTTGAAAGTAGAGAATACATAGAAAAGGCCTAAATAAATATATTTTATTCAATTTTCATATACCTACTACCAAATATATTCAGCAACTATTAAATTAAACTTATGTGTCCTATTACTCCAAATTTTTCTTTTTAATCCAGACACGACATTGATGTTCATTAGTTAGTTTTTTTTTTAAACAAGAAACAAACAAAAGAAAAGAATTTATCAAAAGGCAACCAGTTAAGATTATGAGAACTCTTTTTTAAATGTGGGTGTGGTGAAACAACATTCCATCGATCACTTAAGATTGTGGATTTGTAAGTAGTTTTAGTAAACAGGTCGAAACCACTTTATAAAAGAAAAATAGATTAGCCATAATGTGAATCTGTTTTCTGAAACCACTTTTTGAAACAACAGAGTTTTTGGGATGATATTTACATATAATGGACTCATAAGGCTCAGAAATATTTATTCATTTTAAATCTTAAGTCAAGTCAGAGTAAACCTCTGAAAATCCAGGATGACAGTAGGTGACCCCAGAGGAAAAACGACATCGTGAGTTATCGACGCCATCATGAAAAAATCGGAGTTTCCGCACAAATTATTTTCTGCGCCCTTAAATTAAGCTCCGTCTGAAGGGGATTATTTATTGTTGCATTTAACATGCAAATTGCTTAGCCCTGACATCGTTTTTTTTAAAGCACACCTACATAATCACAGCACACATATTAAAAGTAATATCATTAGCGTTTTCATTTTTGTTCAGTTCTGTCAAAATCGAGGTATTATGTTGTTCAATTCCTGTGGGCACTTGAACAGCCATTTTTAATTTTTGGACACTTTCAACTTTGACAACCTGCGCAATATATTACGTTAGATTTGTATATTGTGCGGGTGAGAAGTTCTTGTGTGTACTCGAATAGCCATTTTTAATTTCAAACACTTCAAACTTTGACAACCTACACTATATATTACATAAGATTTGTGTATTGCGCACCTAATGAACGAAAAAAATGTCAAATACTTTAAATGGGTATGTTCAAAAAATAACAACAGTGTTCAGTTGTGTGAAAACCTGAAACCGATGATGTCTATTTGACGTTGTAAACTTATTTTAATTTTTATTAATCATCCACAAAACGTTTACACTTAATTTATTTTCATTGAAAATTTTTCAAAAAATGCAATTGCCAAAGTATGAAAAAAATTTAAATTTAATAAAGAATATAAAGTTTTGATACAAATTTCAATGTTTTCGCTTTGTTTACTTTTTGTTGACGTTTTAAAAGTGGTTCAACGCGTTCGTGTATTTTCGGACAACTTCACTCCTCTTTGAGAGAATATCATCCCCACTCCTCAAAATTTGACAGATTGCCATTTTTAGTCCGGAAAGTACCCGAACAAACCTATTATAAAAATCAAACATTATTTTAAGAATGTGAATATCGAATTCACTACTATTTTGACACTTTTTGAAGCGAAATAAAATTGAGCGAATCATTATTCGTTATAACGAATATTCAAATTCACAATAATATTTTTTTCGATTCGTTATTTTTTATTCATAATTTTATTCAAGTCTCCTGCATAAAAATGCTAATAAATACAGTTATAATGATCGATAATAAGAATACATTGATGCAGCTCAATATAACCGCTCTATTTAGTCCGTTATTGACGTAACTTTAAAAAAAAAAAGATTGAATAATATAAAATATTGGTTTGCAGCATCACAAAACTGCATTGGGAGTATTTTTTTTTTTTTTTTTTTTTTTGTTTTATTATTTTTGTAATCATTGATGCGTGAAACTAAAAATACCTGAATTAGCAATGGCTACTGCAATATAGACTGCATCGCTGCACATTTCCTGTTCGCCAACAAAATGGCAATTTGCTAAGGTTAATGATATGAGACTTCACGTTTTGAAGCATATTATATACCTTTATACATATTATATATGGCTAAGCCAGTGTGCATCGTCATAATACACTTCCTACGCATTTGCTATTGCATTCACGTCCATGCCTATAGCACCATGCAGAGTTGTTCCGTAACCAAAGCCCGCCACCGCATCTTCATACATGAAATGTTGTTGTACGACGACGCTGCTGCGTGCTGCTGCCGGGTCGACGGACATTTTGTTACACCTTTGTTTAGTACTACAGCGAATACTTTTGGTTTCACTCCAAGTAGCCGGTAGTATTCGAAGTAGGTACCAACTAAAAGTTAAGAGCATATAGCTTTGATGTATATACGAACTTAATATAGATAGATGTCCATATTGAGAAGCTTGCTAGAAACACCATCTTTTGAGTACCTATGTATATCTTTTGATCACTTATCTTTTATATGTTTGGGACACAACACTTCCGGAAACTTATTTTCGATTTCAATAGCGATTAGACATCATGTTTTTGATGCGGGCAATCGCAATATCAACTTTATATCAACTATATCAACGGCGGCGATGACGTACCATTATCAAGCCAGCCAAAGCCATTGATGAAGCTATGACTAATGTCTCTTGCCGAGTTGATCGTGCAACCAGAATTAGTCTCATTCTCTCATTGTGGTGCTACCGCACTGAAGTTTAGCTGCTGGAAGATATTTTTATTCGTTCCTCGAATTTGCATGGATAAAATTAAATTAAACAGATGGCTAAATGGCTTTTGATCGAGGTCAAATATTGTGATCGGATGGTTTTTGTTTGTTTTTATTTTTGTTTGTAATTTGTTTTGGTTTTTAATTGGTTTTTATCAGCTGAGTTTTTGTATAAATAAATAGAATGTTTGTAGGTATCGTTCTTATAACTCGTGAATCATGAATTAATATTTTCTATTGATTCAAGTGATTAGATAGATAGATTTGTGGCTGGTTTTATAAATAAACCTGAAGGTGATGTTATTAAAATTAACTAAATAACGATCGAGTGGAGTTTTCTCTTATTGAAATTGTTTGTAAGTTTTTTTTGCTAAAAGGATGTCATGAGTGAGTGTTCTATTGCATCAACTAGAAAATTTAAAGTTCGATGTAAGTTGTAAATTTATATACACATATTAAAGATAATAGCGCAAGTTTTAAACGATTTAGTACGATGTTAAAGCATTTTTAGTATGATAAAATGATAAAACTGCTTTAACATCGTACTAAATCGTTTAAAATTTTGCGCCATTGTCATTAGGCGTTTTTCTTATTTAGCTCAGAGCTGAGCACTTAGCAGAGTCTGAGCAAACAGAGTAAAGTTCTGAGCAGAATATGTTTTTTTTTACACTTCAGAATTCTTTGTTGTATAGTGAGCTTAGAGCAAGCTGCAAGCTACAATCAGAGGCTCATCATAATGTCCAGAGCTCTCTGATTTCATTATGGAATAACTTCAGCACTGAACTGTCATGATTAGAAATATCAAATGCCAGACATATACTATTAATTTTTTCCTCAATTATTTTACCTTCTCCACTAGAGCAACTAACCTCTTCCGCCATTTTTATTGTTTTGACGATGTTTTCTTTTTAAATTCCCGCCTTTCAAATGTCAACTCGGTTGTGTTTAGTATTTTACTCCGTTTACTCTGCTATTTTATTCTGAGTTCACAGAGCGCGCTCTGAACATGCTCAAAACTAAAAAAAGAATTACAAATTTGAAGCTCTGAACGATCAGAGCTAAAAAGAAACAATAATTTTTTTGAGAGTTCGGGAACTGGACTAAAAAAAGAAACACGTCTATTTGCATTTTCATTTTTGTTCAGTTCTGCTCATCTGTAAAAATTGAGGTATTTAGTGGAGAAAGTGGTTGATCCACTGCCCCTTTACTTGTCCTATTTTAATATTTTGTTGTTGATTCTCATGATGCGTGTTGACTGTTGTGTTCCTGAGGGTACTCGATAAGCCATTTTTAATTTTTTGACACTTTCAATTTTGACAACCTGCGCAATATATTACCTTAGATTTGTGTACTGTGGGTGTAAGCAGTTATATAATATTGGAGCTTACATTTAACTTTTATAGAAGAAACTTAGCAATCCGATATTTCCGATATTTTCTTCCAATTACTAATTTTTTTCACGAAAAAAATGAGCACATGAAGCTTTTTAATATTTTTTCCGCTCTTTTTTTTCTACATACCTACAAATTGACAAACGTCAAAATATTAAAAGTTTGTGAACTCTTGCAGCACCGACTGCAGCTACGTTTGCAGATGCGTTGCGTTGTGTTCGGAACATTGATTTTGTGTGTATTAAATATTTTGACAACTATTCCAGCTGCAGCTCAATTTCCATTGTGTTCAGGAAGTTAGTTTGCAAAACAATTGAATTGAATAAGATTTTTTTTTAATTTAATTAATTGTACTTTTGTTTTAAAAAAGTGAAAATTTAACACTCCCACCTCATACATATTTGAATTGAACTCCCCATAATCCGTAGTTATTACAAATAAATAATAATATAAAATTGGTGGAGATATTTTTACAGATATGTGGGGCGTGGAAAATTAAAATAACAAAATCTCTGTTGTCATCTGATTCCAACTTAAAAAAAAAAAAATTAAAACAGTAATAATAACAATAACGATAACAAGTAAAATCATAAAACCTCATTCAGAGCCTTCGAAGCACTTGACCATTTGGGTCGTTAATCAGCATTTCCAATCAATTGGTCGGCAAGTTGTCTGATTCAGCCAGTGCTGACGATGAAGATGATGATGATGATGGGCTCTGAGTTAGTTGCGAAAGCTAAAGGTGACCGAAGCTGCTGAGACTGAGTTTCTTCCACGTTTTCACATCCACAGTCCACTCAATGAAACGATCGATGCGACGCGATGGTTGGAAGTTAAGCCAACCGAATTGCGCGCATACTGCTCATTGTCCATTTCATGTAACACAATATATGTAGCTACTACTGCATTCTTTAACTGGACTTCTGGTCCCGCCGCCGCCGCCGCGCCGCGCAGCTCCACTCCAATGGATACACACACATAACTTGGCCTACTTAAAGTTGGGTTCCCCATCATTGCAATGGGTTTGGTTCAAAAGGTTTTATTTTTTCTATAGATTGATTGGATTTTTGTATTTATTGCTGTTATTTGACGTTTGATTGCTCGCGCTTTTCAACAAAACAACCAAGTTATATGTACAGTTGCGCGATTGTGTAGTGATCCAAAGTAATTATTAGGAAACGTCAGGGAAGTCAAGTTAGCTGAATAGTGCGGAAATAAATTATACGAAGAATAATTATGGCAATCAATTGTTGAGAAGATTTATTTTATACATGAGTTATGAAGATTCATTATGTTTAAACAGTTTCTTAAAGAAAATTAAGTAAAACTACTTTTATTTTTTAATTAAAACTATTAAAACCTATTTCACATAATATTTATGACTAGGTATAGGAGGAAATTAAGATGTAAATATATTTTACCCGTATGAGAATTTACTTTTCGAAAATAAATACATACGAAATAAATACAACGAAAATGAATCTTTGACCTTTGTCCATGTAACACACTGAAAAATCGTTTGATATTCAACAAAAAGATTGTGAGAATCCTCACAATAACTTGTGCTGGATAAGATGAAAGATTATTTTTCTGACTTTGGCTTTAAATTATATAAAGCAATATTCTTCAATGAACTAGTATAATAAGATTACTGAGCTATAAACCTTATATCAGATCGGCACAAACCCTGGCCAAAAGTGAAGTGAAGAAAATAGAATGACAAAAATGGTCGGCTGCCCAAAAGCAATTTCCTTCCTTTTTTCTTGTTCAGACAATGTGTATCTTGTTTTATGTCAAATCATTTATGCCAAACTGATGAGTTTTGGCGCGTTCAGTAAAATGAGATCTCAGAAATTTCGATCCGTCAAAAAGTGAGCAAATCCGAAATTTTTTTCCCCAGAGTTTTGACAGCAAAACTGAGAAATTTTGATAAGGAATCCTTTTCATTCATGTAATTATTATTGCTGAGATTTCCGAGATCTCATTTTCTTGAACATGCCAAATGATTTAATGACATTTCATATTAATTCATAAAAAAATTTGTAGTTTAAGAAGCACTGGATTTTTAACCACTATATCTACTTATAAGTCACAAATATGCAGGAATGTTTTTCTAACTAAACGAGGTACAGGTTGTGAAAGTTAAAAGTGTTAAAAAATTCGAGTGCCCAAAGAAACTCAACACGCATCACTCTAAACAACAACAAAATATTAAAATAAGACAAGTAAAGGGGCACTAGATCCACCATTTTTTCACCATTATTTATACCTCGATTTTTGACAGAACTGAATAAAAATGAAAACGCTTATGACATTACCTTTAATATATGTGTACTTTGATGCAAATACTCCCTTATACGTCTGTTCAAATCAAACAAACAGATTAAAACTCTTAAAAATTAAAATTCCACTGAAAGAGTAGCTGATGCTCTCATGCAATTTGATCTGTAATTGATTGTTTTGAAGAATTAACAATTTTTTCCCCATAAATTTTAAATGACAATGACTGCACCTACACTCATAAAAATACTTGAAAATAAATAACAACTTCCGCCTTACAGCTTCAAAATTTTGAAATCAAATTTCTTCAGGTTGGTACAAATAGCAATTTATCAAAATGGTAGTCTTGTTAAGGAACATCAAAATAATTAATATTATAGCCGATGGTATGGGTGGTTGCTGGTATTTTAAAGCTATATAAGACAACAAGTAGTTCTCAGCTAACTACTTCATCTTCCACCCTGAGGTGAAGTTTTACAACCTCAGTTAGTCTTCCGTGAAGTTAATGATCTGTCATTATATCAAAAATTTTATGTGTCTGCTAATTCTATTGAATTTTATATGTATGTACCTACATTATAAATACATACAAACTACATTATGAATATTATGGAAATTGAAGTTGACTATCGATAGTCAATGTAGTCAAGAGAATGTATTTAATAAAAAATAAAATGGAATGTAAAATGGATTATGTATTTAGCAAAATAAAACAATTTCCAAGTAAGATTTCTTAAAACTAAGTCATTACATGTATAATGTTTACCAGCCATTGCTATGCCCAATTTTTTTTTTTAATATTTAAGTTTTCTGCCTTTTGAAAATTCCCTAAAATGTTGACAAATTGTAATAAACTCTCTTAAACATAAACTAGATCTGTTTGGTTACGTGAAATTTCTTGCAAAAATGCACAAATTGTCTAAAGTTCTTGTTTTTTAACTCGAAAAAATTGCAACGAGAGAGCACAATGAGAGAGCAAATAATATCCCCTCCATTGGATAACTTGCAAATTTCTGCTACACAAATAAATGTCTGTGTGCAAGTAAGTATCTGTGTCCCTAAAATTTCTCGCACTAAATCTGGTTTTAATGTCAAATTTGGAGATTGGGGCTGAAATGCTCTCAAAGAGAAAGAAAACTGTCAAAATGTCTGGAACGATTTTCGCACTATTTCGGACAACTTTAAAATGTCAAAAAATATACTCGACTAGAGTTGCCGTAGATCAATGATAAATTTTTTCAAAATTTTCAAGAATCACAACTCAAGAAAATAAAATATTAACAAAAAATAAACGTACCTGTTTATATTAAATTTATTAATATAAAAACAAAAAAATCTTAAATTATGCATTAAATTATGAACCTTAGGCGTATTTTTTATATATTACTATACTACTATATTATATAATAAATTCTTTATTGTTAAAACTAATTTTTCTTCTTAAGTAATAGTTCTGCTAAATTGACACACATTTTTTTTATTATTTGATTAGTTAAAAGATTAATAAAATAATGAAAAATAGGCTTATTTATCAAAATTAAAAATAAATTAACACTTGGGCAACTCCTGGTCAACATCTATTTTTGAATAAAACTGACAAATTCTATCATCCAGATAGATTTCAACTTGGTATTTGACATTCTCTCTAGAAATAGCCAGAAGAAATTCCTAGGACTAAAACTGACAAGAAGGGGATATGTTTTAGTCTCAACTCGCGCGTGTAATCTTTTTTCAAGAAATAGCACAATTGTTGAAGTGTGGAACGACTTCGGACCAAATCTGTTTGGAAACTAGGTCTGAAACAGAGCTAGTAGCCTAAAAACTGTCCAATACACAGCTGTCAGTGTCTGTCACGCGATGTCGGCTAAGAATATACAAAAAATCATTTCAGTATTCGCCATCTTAATTGAAAATCTCTTACACCCTTGAGTACGTGACGCAATCGGTAGTTTTATAGTTTGTCCAAATTTTACAATTTAAAAATTACTAGATTCAAAATGTCTGTCACCGTCTGACACAAAAAAGAAATTTTATACAAAAAGTGGTTCAGTGCGTTTTATAACTTTTTAACAATTTTTTATCTCTCATGAGAGTATCTTCTCCTTCTTTCAAAGTTTTACAGGTTTTACACATTTTCTTTAAAAAAGATACTAAACAGACCTAGTATGACATTGTGTAATATTTTTGGAAATCAGCTTACTACCATGCTCACTTTTTTTATAACTGGGTTTTCTTCGAAAAATTAATTTTTTAACAACCTCTTTTGAGAAATTGAGAGAGAGAGAGAGAGAGAGAGAGAGACAGAGAGTGAAAGAAAGAAAGTGAGGAAGCTGTGCATTTTTATACGGTGAAAGCATCGCAACTGTAAATTTGTAACAATTTCTCTGCTCATCAATTCCCCACTCATATATATGTATGTATATCTAAGCCACTGCTCGGTGGACTGGGCTCGTGGACTTTGGACTGGTTGAAAATCCAGGTGGAAAAATGAGTTTCCCACACCCGGTGAATTATGGCTCGGCTCGTTCAATATATGTATGTATAAGTTCAAAATACAGAAAAAAAACTTTTTAGTGATTAACACAAACTGACAGTTAATTCGTTGACAGTTTAGATAGCTCTGTTTGTTAACTTTATCGAAAAAAAAAATCTGGTATATAAACTGTCATAAAACATATTTCATACTGAATTCCTATGAAATTGAGCTAATCTTATGATATTTTGAAGTTCTGTTATAATGATTTCGCAAAATATTCCAAAATTACAAAACATCAACCGATCAGAAAGATTAAACGAAAGAAATAAAATTTCCAACATCAACTGCTGCCACAATTTGACATGTTATATTGGAATTTATTTTTATGTAGGTTATTAAAATAAAAGAAAAATATAATTATATGATCACATCACTGTCTTATGTAGTTACTCTATGTTAAAGGCTTTAAAATTATTATTTTTTTACTGCCATTCCCTAAGCCCATAACAATTTTTAATAACTTTCTTTTTTCGATTAAAATGCCAAAAAAAAATATAAGAAAACCTGCAACATCAACCTGCTCCTACAAAATGATTACTTGTAGAATAATCGCTTTATACAAGTAGCCATAAATTTAGTCGTTCGTGTTCCCTCCATGTATAGCAAAAACCAAAAAAGTCGCATAATATCTTAACTCATCTTCCGAAGCCCATATAATTATAAAATTTTTGACCAAATGGTTTTTTTTTCCTCTTCATAAATTCCAATTGAATAGATGATCTTGCTGCAATGGATCAACCAAAACCAACGCAAGTTCTGCTTTGTGTTTCCTATATAGTTAGTATACCCAAAGGCTATTATATTCCAGTCATAAATAAAATTCCGCTCTCAGAGACCAGTTTAAAACTTACTTCTCTCAAAATTGTAAGTTATGCTAATTGCTTTGCTGTGAGTTTCGTAATAAATGCGCACTGTTTTAACGTGCTTCTGTTCAGTACTGCACTTGCTCGAAGGTGCGTAGCGTATAAATCATACCCACTGCCACTTTGGGAAAAGATACTTTTTATTTTATTTCTTTTTTTTTTTTGTAGAGATACATTACAACCCTAGCTTTCCGGTCCAGTATATGTAATGTCTCCCGTAGATGTATATGCAACAAATTGAACCCGTATTTGCTTTTTTTGGCCAAGTGAAGTGAAAGCTTTCACTTTTAAGATGCATTCTTTAATATCAGCTTTTGGAACTTGTTATATTGAATTTTGGATTTATTAACGTATTTGCCGAAGCATTTAGAGTTTATTTTTTGATCTAAGTCTTTTTTTTTTCGTGTTATTTATTTGTCACGTATTTCAAAGATGGTTTCGATAATATGGATGTATATTCACTATTGCATCATCATCTAGATAAATCAAACATCAAAGTGACATTTCTTGAAATCTGACAGATGACATCTCTATTTAAATTTTTTTATTTTAAGGCGTCTCCTTTAGATATCTACCACTCCTTTAAAAAATAATTGCACTTGGGTATAAATATGTACACTATTAATTAACGGTTAGGTGGACTGGATTCCGGTGCGCGCTAGACATTGAATGCTCTCATCTGTGATTGTGGTATACATTGCGCTTATGGGAAAACACCTTTGTGGCTGTAAACAGATCAATCATGGTTTAGATTTAAAAGAAAAATATATTTCAGTGGATTCAAGATCAATTTTATTAAGTAATCAAGAATTACACTAGTCTTTTTTTTAGTATACTTATGTAACGAAGTCAAAACCTTCCACGGTCACAAGAGTAAAAATTCAACATTCATAAGATTTGCTTTACTTTTCTGTCAAATAATGTTGAAGTTAAAACGTCAACAAAAAGTATTTTTTTTTACTTTAGTTTTTTTAATTTTATGTTTTTGTATTATTTCAGGTTCAATACGGACATCCATTCTATCAGGATCGAAGTTTAATGTAACGTGGCATTTAGCGTATCCACACAGAGTAAGTTCAAATGTTTAAGTTTACTTTTTTACATAAACGTTGAGAAATAAATTTCATTAATGTGTCGAGTTATCTCTTCACTAGTTTTTTGCGTATTTTATTCAAAAATAAACAGAATTTAAAAAAATATCAAATTTGCATGAGCAACAATCAGAATGTATAAACTATAAGTTATCAATCAAATCTGTCAGTCACGATAGATACTAGATCTGTTCGTTTACTTCCTAAAACTGCACATTTCTACCAATTTTGGTTTAATTTAATTGTTTTTTTTTGTAAATAAACTTTGACAGAACTTCTAGCTAAAAAACTGTCAGTTTTGGGAAGTTATCGAACAAAGGTAATGTATACCATGCTTTAAAACATAAAGCTGGGAACGCATTGCGATTTTTGGTAAAAAAAGAAAACAAAAACCAAACGTACGAATTTTAATAGATTTATTTAAATTTTTTTTTCTTACAAAAATTAAATTAAATACATTATAATTATTTTTTGATTTCAACTATAACAACATTAATAATATATTATATGGTAATATACAATGATAGTTAACGACCAAAATTGTATTATTTTGACTTGCTAGTGCTTATACCTTAGATACAATGGCTTGTCACACCTCTTAATCCGACAATTGCCACCAGTAATGTTAGTAGAAGATTATTGGCAAATATAGTTCCAACTCCATCCAATTGGTGAGTGTTACAGCCGTCAATATTACAAATTTGACAGTGATCTGTATCTGTGACATCACATGTCAGCTCTGTTGTACAACCACGTTCTGTAATTTTTCCATCGAATTTCGTAACACATTGATTGTTTTGTGAATAGTTGGGGCAAATTGAAAGCATTTTAGGGTCTTTAATACAATTATCATGTTTGTCGGATTGACAAATGTAGCAAGAACGTCTGCCACTGGGATAAATCTATAAAATGTAATAAAAAGATAAAAGTTAATTTAACTTTCAAAAATATATATCAGATTAATGTATGAAGTTTTACAAATTGCATTCAGAAAAATGAGATCTTAGAGATTTCGCTCTGTCAAAAAGTCAGGAAGCGAATTCAAACTTTGTTATCCTCAGCATTTTGACAGCAATGCTGAAGAGTCCTGTTCATGTAACCGAGATTGCTGAGATCTTCGTGATCTCATTCTCCTGAACATGTCTATTTGAATTTAAGAATATACATAAAGTGGAAAGAAATGACATCTGTCAATGGGAAAATGACAGATCTAGAAATACTTGAGTAATAACGAGTCTGTTGAACTTAAAAAAAAAATACTAACCTTAGAATTACACTTCTCGCCCTCACATTTTTCACAGAGTTCTGAATCACTACCACAAACAGATTGTTCGTCGTAAGAAAGTGTATTCAAGCAACCACGTTGTGTTACTGTATTTTTAATTCTCATCATACATGCATTAACTGGGGCGTTACAAACTTCTATTCCATTGACAACCGATGGATGTGTTGCACATTCGGCATTCTCACTTGAATCACAAGCAATACAATTTTGAGCTGTAGGCAGTTTTTCCGGTGCATTACAATTTTCTCCCGAACAATCATAGAGTTGATTCTTTTCTCTCCATTCTTGAAGAGCCAAATCGTCAATATCACTCGAACATCCGGACAGTTCTACTTTGTTACTCTCGTATTTTGCAAAGCACTTGTCATCTTTGATGTAAGCTGCACAATATTCTTCAACGGTGCTAGAACAACTAGATTCCATGCAGATATTACAAGACAAACGATCCTTAGGATAGTTAAATAAGTTACATTTGTCTCCGATGCAACTTGAACAATCACTATTTGCCTCAAATTCTCCAGAGCATTTATATCGATCTTCAGTTTCCTTATCATCTAAGCATGTTCGTATAATTTGAGTTGTTCCATTTGCAGCAGCGAATGATGCTGCCATACAACCTTTTTGACATTTTCTTTCTGCAAAGCTGCCTTCGGCTGGTCGAGTCACACAAGAGATATCAGTTTCAGAATTGCAGTAAGAACAAGTTTCAAAGTCATCCAATTGCCAAGCGTCATTGCACTCATTTGACTTGCAACTAATACAATTTTCTGGATGCTGTCGACAATAGAGATCTGTTTCGTCTTCGACCTCAAATGTACATCCTCGACGCACCACTGTTCCTGCTTCATCGAAAATGGTCATACAATCTTGGTGATCGCCATCCGCACAAACAACAGCTGGTCCCAGAGAGTTGGTACATTCAAATCCGGTACAATTATGGCATTTCAGAGGAAGATCTTGCCACATACCATAATTTTCGTCTTTCTTGCGGTTGATCAAGTTAAGTGTGTTACAACCACTTGACGAACAATGGCGACATGTGCTCTTGTCCGTGGTATCACAGAGTAATTGAGAAGTGCAACCACGTTCTGTTCGATTACCTCCCAATGCAGTTACACACTTTTCGCTATCTCTGATATAAGGACAGCTTGACAATTTTGTCGGAACGTCCTCACAATCTGGATCTGTTTCAGAACTGCAGGAGTAGCATTGAAGTCGAGATTTAGGGAAAGTCTATTATAATAATGATATAGTATGTTAGAAATCGAATCAAATTGTGATACATCCAATATTGTACATACCTCTCTGTTGCATACATCTCCAATGCAGTGTGAGCACTTGTCACCTCCTGACATGATGCAATTAACGAAATCATTTGCAGGAAGGTCCGCCAAGCAGCCTCTGTGAGTTGTACCATCTAAATAGTGAAAAGTAATTTAAGTAATTTACATATATCTGCCTGCTCATAAAGAGTGAATAAGACTCCTGCCAAATTCTGACAGTTAAATGTAATATTTGTAACTGTCGAATTTACAATTGTAGTTAGTTATATATTAAAAAGATAAAACAGGCATTTGACATTTACGTAAAAAGATAAGTTAAAAAGATAGCACGATGCTTATTATTTAAAATTTGGAAAATCTTGTTTTTAGCCTAGTATCATACTAAATTATTTTAACATATTAATTTTGCGCTTATATTTCTTAGAATTTTGACGTGCAAAAAAAGTTTAACTTTAAAATGGGAAAATACAAATTTATATTGCTAACTAAATTGTTGATAAATTAAAAGTTATGAGGAAATTATAGTTTTTTTTAGGAAATTGTAAACAAATCTTCCAAATCTTTTCCGTAAAATCAAATGGTTTTCTTACAAAAATATGAAAGCGACTAAGAACCTGCTAATTTATAACAGTTTTATTAATACAAGTCTTGATTATGAGACCCCGTATGTGCAAGACCTTCCGCTGCTCCGTATAACACGTTTTTAGTTTACCCTGCCGCCAGCGTAGATGTCTACACATTAAAAAACTGTTAAAAACCTGTTATAAATGGCAAATGTCTCCATGTCTCGTCCACAAAAATATCTAATAAGCCTTAATGTAACTATATCTTATAAAGTCAAACCATACCTGAAGCAATACTCGTATAACAGTTTGGATAAGGCAATGAATTACACGATTCAACACTTCCAACCTGATAGGGATTTATTGCACAATTGACATCATCAAGTGATTCACATGTTACACATTTTTGAGTCTTTGGCAATTTGTCCTGTGTGTTACAATTTTCACCATCGCAAATATATACGCGTTTCGTCTTCAAAATATCAGCAATTTCTTGATTTCTAAATTGACTCAAACAACCCATTTCGACAACACTATTCGAACTGTCAAACCTAACGAAACATTGATCATTCTTTTTGTAAAGAGGACACAATTCGGATACTGAATTTTCACAGCTCTCATTTAGACAAGAGTGACAACGTAGGCGATCTGTGGGAATATCATCAATGTTGCAACTGTCATCATGACAAGACTTGCAAGAAGGCCCTTCGCAATTATCTTGGTCTTCTTTTTCCTTGTCGTTCAAACATGTTCTGATCAATTCGTATGCTGGATTTGAGCTGGAATCTGAAGGATATAATGCTGTCATACAACTACCACCGCATAGTCGGGTTTTAAGTATTGACTTGGGGTTAGTAACACAAGATTTATTTGTGCTTGAGTCGCAATAAACACATTCGGTAAGCTCACTAGGAGCTATTACTGCATTGCAGCGATTTGACTTGCAATTGACGCAAAGTTTGGGATTGGCATCACAGTAATCTTCGAATTCCTCATCAATTTCGTCACTACATCCCCGACGAATAACATTTCCTGCAGTGTTATAGACCATCGAACAGTCTTGTTCATTGTTATTCTGACATTTATTGGCTTGACCAAGCGGCCCACTGCACTCATTATCCTTACACTCGTAGCACTCAAGTGGCAAATCTTGCCATTTGCCATAGTTATCGTCCTGCTTATGTTCTAAATTAATACTATTGCAACCATCAGCGGTGCAAATTCTGCATTTTTTTCGGTCAGAGACATCACATTGGATATCTGATTCGCATCCACGATAAGTCGTTCCAGCAACGAACGATGTTACACAGGCGTCATTGTCAGCATACTTTGGACAAATGCTAAGACTGTTTGGATTGGGTTTGTCATGACAATCGGGATCCGATTCAGAGTTGCAAATAAGACAAGATTTACGTCCAACAGGATAGATTTCGGCATTGCATTTTTCACCCGAACACGATTTACATGTTGTTGAATTTCCAATAAGACAATCATAGAAATCATTTCCTTCCAAGTTTGATAGACATCCTCGTTCAGTTGCACCATCTATATTGAAAAGGTTTTTGTAAGCAAACGAACAAAAAGAAGAAACATTTATACTAACCAATCAAAACTCGCGAATAACACTGGGTGTAGGGTTGTCGATTGCACTGAGTAGAACTACTGACAGCATCTGGTTTGATAGCACAGTTTGGATCGGTTTTTGAGTTACATAAACTGCAACTTTGACTGCTCGGTACTGAGTCAATTGTGTTACAGTTGTCTTTATCGCAAAGTAATAGTCGTTTGGCCTTAATCAGTGTTATGGCTTGATCGATTGTGAAATCACTCTTGCAACCGGCCTCGATGATGGAATTTTTATCGTCAAGCAGTAAAGAACATTGATCGTTCTTCCTATAACCAGAACAGAATCTAATCTCTGGTTCTTGACACTCATCTCCAGAACAATGGTAGCAGCTTCGACGGTCATCGGGAATATTGTCTTTGTTGCAATCTTTACCCTCACATGATTTACATAAATCACCCGATCCATCTCTACAAGTTAGCTGATCGGCCAATTCTTTGTCATCCAAACATGATCTTGTAGTGGCATAAGCAGGATCGTCTTCGATTGTTGTAGGATAAAGAGCAGTCATGCATCCCTTGTAACACATTCTGGTATTTTTCCAATCCCCTGGGTTCGTAACACATGAGGTATTAGTGCTTGTGTCACATGACAAACATTGGACATAATCATCTAGGTTTGTGGCTTCGTTGCATTCATTTGAGTTGCAGCGGAAGCATCTCTTATTATTTTGTTCACAATAGGTTTCTTGAACTTCATTGACGGAATCACTACAACCTCGTTGAATAACTTCGCCTTGATTATTAAATACTGTCATGCAATTTTGGAGGTTATTATTTGAGCAAAGCTCCACAGCAAGTGGAGACTCTTTGCATGTGTCATCTTTGCATTTTTTACATTTGATTGGCAGATCTTGCCACTTGCCTGGTTCACCATCCTTTGCAACATGTTCCAAATTGACAGTATTACAAGCCGAACCTGAACAGAAACGACATGTTTTCCTATCTGACTCATCACACGATAGTTCCGATGAACAACCGCGGTATGTAATGCCATTTGCGTAGCTTGTCACGCAAGACTCATTTTCATTAAATTTAGGACAGACACCATTGCTGGATGGTGATGTTGCACAGTTTTCACCATCATCTAATGAATTGCAACGGTGGCATGTTGTTCGATCAGAGGGCCATACGTTTTTGTTGCACTTATTTCCAGAGCAAGTACTGCAAACAGAATTGGTTTGAGTATGACAGCCATAAAACGTAGTGCTCTCCAGAGCGGATTGACAGCCACGCTCGGTGTCGCCATC
Source organism: Epistrophe eligans (assembly GCA_951394125.1). Classification (NCBI taxonomy): domain Eukaryota; kingdom Metazoa; phylum Arthropoda; class Insecta; order Diptera; family Syrphidae; genus Epistrophe; species Epistrophe eligans. Next base: position 75,857,476 of record OX596030.1, read on the forward strand.
TGTTGATAAAAAAAAAAACAAAGTTTATTAAAAAGTAAATTTTTGAAAGCTTTTCCGATTCCTAGGAAATCGACTTACCCTTGTTGATGAGGGTGAAACATCCTGTGTATGGGAGCTCTGAACAGCGGTCTGAATCTACAATTAAATTGGGATTGGTGGCACATCGTGAGTCATTTGCAGAGTTGCAAACTATGCAAGATTGTACTGAGGGCATGCTCTCTAAAGTATTGCAATTCTTTTCATCACATAAAAGCAGTTGCTTAGACTGGATCAGCTGGGTGACAGTTGCATGCTCATATTCACTACGACAGCCCATGGCAACAACTGAGTTTGCTTTATCAAACAAAATGTAGCACTGGTCCTTATGATGATAAGGCACACATTTCTGAATCTTAGGTTCTTCACATTCTTCACCATGGCACGACCAACATTCATGTCGCTCCGTTGGGAATTCAAGAACATTGCAACTTGAATCGCTGCATGTCTGACAATACTCGTTGCCATCAAGGCAACTTTGCCTGTCGTCTAAGTCCTTATCATCAAGACACGAACGTGACAATTCGTACGAGGGGTCTTCCTCGGAAGATCTTTCGTATAGAGCTACCATACAATACTTATTACATTTTCGTGTGTTTTTAACTTCGGTAGGATTAAGAACACAATTGGGATTGGTTGCAGAATCACAGAAGGCACAATCCACATACTCGCTTATTTGTGTAACATCATTGCAACCTGAAGACTTGCATTGATGGCAATAGCCATTGTTTGTGTCACAATAGTCGCCGTGTGTTTCTGCAACATCATCGCTACAACCACGTCGCATAACTACCCCTGATGTGCTATTAAATACTGTCTCACATTTTTGCAAGTTATTATTTTCGCACATTTTCAGATTTCCTTTTGAAGTTTGACAAGCAGATCCTTGACAAGTGTAGCAGTTAAGTGGCAGATCTTGCCATTGGCCAGGCTTGCCAATATAATTTGACATTAGATCGACTGTGTTGCAGTTATTGGCTGGGCAAACGCGACAAGTTTCACGATCTTCACTGTTGCAATTCAACTCCGAACTACAGCCACGGATTGTTGTTTCACCAGATATTGCAACGCCACATTTTTCGTTTTCTTGGTAGATAGGACAAGCACTAGAATCGAAAGGATTTGATTGACAGTTCTCATCGTCATTTGATGAACAGCGTAAACATATTTGACGGTTCTCTGGATAAACCTGATGGGAAAGAAATTGAATCAATGACATATAAAAATGGCTGTTCGGGTGACTATTTTACATTCAAATGAAAAATTACAGATAAAATAAAAGGTCTTTGTGACCACCATTTTTTTTTTATTTAGTTTTGACAGCAAAAGTGAAATTTTGAGAATGCCACCTAACTGAAATCTAGCTAAATGGTTTCAAACTAAATGCTAATTGCTTAAAAAATAGGCCTACCTGATTGTTGCATGTTTCAGTATCGCAAATATTACACTTGATATCATTTTCGGTTCCAGTGCACTTGTCAATTGTTTCCATTTCCAAATCAGCTGTGCAACCACGCTCAGTGTGACCATCTGATAATTTATTATCGAAATTATTTGAATGTCTTTGGAAGATTTTGATCATTCAGAACTTACCATCAATTATCATTGTGTAGCATGAAGTAATTGGCAAACTGTTGCAACTATTAAAACTGGTTAGCGAATCAGGTTTTGTTGCACACAGAGGATTCTCTGTTGAATTGCATTTCAAGCATTTGTGCGTTTGCGGAACAATTTCAGGGCTATTGCAATTATCATCCTTACAGAAGACCATTTTCTTGCGAAGCAAATTCAATGTTGCATGGTCAAAATCACTCTTACAGCCCATTTGGACAATATCATTTTGGCTACTGAACAAAATGAAGCAACTATCATTTTCTCTGTAGGCCGGACAAACTGTTTCAACAAAATCTTCACAATCACCAGCACAACGGAAACATGATAGACGTTTCTTTGGCAGTTTGTCAACATTGCAACGTTCACCTTGACAAACTTCGCAAAATTGATCTTTACCATTTTCACATTTGATGCGATCATCGAGATCCTTATCATCTAAGCAAGTTCGTGACAACTCTAATGCTGGATCGGATTCATCAGATCTCGGATACAGAGACGTCATACATTTGCCTTTACATTTCCTTGTTTTCGTCAGTTCTTCCACATTCACAGTACAGTTGGAGTTTGATGCCGAATCACACGAAAAACAATCCACATATTCGTCCAAACTGCTAGCATCATTACATCCTGATGACTTACAATAAGTGCATAGGTCGGAATTAGTATCACAATGTTGATTATATGGTCCATCGTAGATGGTGTCACTGCATCCACGTTGTACAACTTTGCCAGCCTCATTAAAGACTGTGACACAATTTTGAAGATTATTATTTTCACATTTGCTTAAGTGGGGCGTAGAAGTGCGATCGCATTCTTCTCCAATGCAATTATAACAATTGATAGGCAAATCTTGCCAATTTCCTGGATAGCCAATATTATTTTGATACAGATTGGCTACATTACAATTTGACGAGTTGCAGATTTTGCAGTTTTGTTTGTCAGAGTCGTCGTCGCATGTAAAGTCATCACTTCCGCAACCTCTGTATGTCACACCGTTAACAAGTTTTGTGCTGCAAAAATTATTTTCTGATTGTACAGAACATACAGTTGGAGAATCTGGGTTATTTTGACATTTAGGATCATCTAGTGAATTACATTTGTGACAGCTCAAAAGATCTTCGGCGAAAACCTTGAGGGACAAAAAATTTATTTTTCTATTTAATAACAAGTTAACAGACAAAAATGTTTAATTTACAATTTAATAACAATAAGTTAACATTTGAAAAAAAAAGAATATGAATTAGATTAAACAATTTTAATATGCAGAATTTTAGCCTCTTGAATTGAGGCACCAAAATAATCACCGGGTGCTAAAGTTTTCAGTTTTGCAAATCGTGGAAAATGGCAAAATCGAAACAAAAATCGTTTTTCTGTTGCAAATGTAATGCAGGAATGAAAAATGAACACAAAGAAAATTATCGATAAATGGCATGGGAATGCAAAATGGACTTAATAAAAAAAAATTGCTAGTTTTCCTATACATGGCGCTGAAAGGGAAAATCATAATTTATGTTAGTTTAATTGTAAGTGGGATAGAGGCACGAAAACTGTTGAGCTGATTGAGCAGATTTTGTTTTTATTAGGTAGTTTTAAAAAGTGGTTTGGTTTGATTCAAATCCGCCCACTGCCATGCTCACTTTTATTATATTTTTATGTTCTCCTTATTTAAAATCCTTTTTTTTTAGAAAACCGCCCATTTCCTTTTTAATTTCAGAACCCTTAATAGTTGAATTTTTGTTATTAAAATCTCTTGAAACTGAACACTGTCACACCCACTTTTCTAATATTTGAGTTATTTCCTAATTTTTTCTTTAATTAGGATTGGCATCACTCAACCTTTTCAAATTGACTATATTACCTTAATTTGGTTGTGTACATGTAGAACGGCATGTGAATGTGTCACTTGTCAGTTGAGTTGTATGACAGTTTGTCACACTTGCTGAGTTGCAAGTCAATCCGATGGGAAAATTTCAAAAATAAGGTCAGTTCATACTGAATTTTTTGTTGATTGGGTTGATTGATATTTTGGTCATAATCGTTCAATTTAATAATATGACATAATTATGCTGTATGTCGAAAATATCTTTTAAATTAATCACACTACTTAATTAAGCCAATTTGTTGGGTTATCTCCATATTAACTTGAGATTAAAGAGCTTGATGTGTTTGTGTAACTAGGTGACAAAATCTCAATTTGTGTGGTGTGAACGCACCATAATTTTAAATCTGGAAAGTTTTCATCTGAAATATCAGATTCACATTTGGTGGGAATATTGTGAAATTATTCAGTATTCCTAAAACACAACAACAACTAAAAAACTATATAATTACAAAGACACTTACCTTTTCGTGACAATTTTCTCCATTACACTCTTTGGTAATATAGCAACCGTTCGATGAACAACTTTGACATTTGTCACTATTTTTCTCACAATATTTGGCATGTGTTGTTTCGATATTCTGACTACATCCTCGAGCTATGACAGTAATTTCGTCTTCGCTAAAAACTGTGACACATGATTGTTTCACATCACCACTGCATTCACTTATATTTCCCAATTGATTAGTACATGCATTTCCCGCACAGGTATAACAGTTTATTTGCTCTTCCTGCCATTGACTAGAGACTAGAGAAAAAAAATAACGGAAATGCAGTTTATTAGTCATTGGTTTTATCAAAAAGTTTTGTTTTTATTAGTCATTTGTGTTATCGATAAGCGATATGAATTCGAAAAAAAAAAAACATAAATAGGTTAAAAGTTTTCCAAGTATACACACTGCATTTTTTTTTTTTCAGTTTTCTTGCGGAAAGCACCTGCACGAAAACTGTGTACAATACATATTGTGCAAAGTCAAATTTATGATTGAACTGTTTTATCAATCTTATCAAAGAAAAAAAAAAATAGTTTGATTGTTTACGTAATGGAATTTCCAATTGTTTTTATGCAATATTTTATTCGCAATCAATTTTATAGTATCACATTTGCTTAGAAAATTTCATAAAAAAAAAGAATACAGAGTTTTTGAATCTTTTACATGTACATATGTACATACATATGTATAAGAGGGTGTGAGAAGATGCAAAAATTAATAAATGTAACCATGTCCCTTCGTCTATTGTTATCATAATGGCTGCAACTGATTAAGTAAGCAGCTTTTGGAAGTACATATAAATTTACTTCTAAACTAGTGAAGCATAAATAAGAGAACCTAATTTTGAAATTGAGTTAGAAAGTCAAAGAAGCTTTGAGCTTCATCTGATTATGTTTTTTTTGACATGAGAGATATGTTTTAAATTTATAAGTACAATTAATTTCTAATTCAAATAACATAGAATTTCAGGTTTTTGCGCAACAAATTCGCATTATGTAATAGAAATAAGTTTTTGACATTTTTTGCAAAAATCAACTTATTTGTGGGCATATATCGTTATTGATTTAAAAAGATATCCGCAAGAGTGAATAGTTTTATTATCTGTCAAAAAACTTGCAGCAAACATTTGTGAGGTGCGTGTCCCCCACCACCGACCAGCCGATACCGTATACATATACCGACTAACACTCCCGACATCCTTGACCGTATCACTTCAACCATCCCTGTTGAAGTAGGTATACTAAAATACGAAGATTTTTTTTTTTGTAAAATTATAATTCACACTCAGTTCAAACCAAAATATATATTTCAGACCGTGCACAAACATATGCACAGTTTGGATATTATACCAATCTCGAGTACTTGGTGAGTTTCTTTTTGAAAAAGCTTAGGCTCCAGAAGTGACAGTGGAAGAGTGAAGACCAGTGGCGTCTGCTATCTTAGACTGTAATTTAGTGGACACTGCTATCTCAGTCAAAGCCCTCTTCCATTATATAAAGTAAATTATAAGAATATATGTATTTATACATTTTTGTTATAAAAAATAGAAATGAACATTGATATAAAATTGTAAAAAAAACAGTGACACGTGGATAAAGATAACCTCGATTACACTAAAGTTTGTTGCTCTTTGGTAAAACCCTGGACCCGACGAGCATACCTAAGCCTATGATAAAAAGCATCTTATACGTTCTAGATAGCGTATTATGATTTCGAGAAAATTTTTGGACATTCAACGGAAAATGTGTCAAACAAAATTTTTCTTTTCTGTCAATCTAAAAATATGAGCTGATTATTATTATAGGGTATACACAAATGAGAGATATTATTTTAAAGTATGTGATATAATTATGTTTTCTTTTATTTTATAAAATTAACTTTGGAAAGTTCTTTAACCCATGATATGTGTCCACGTCATATACATATGTATACATATATGTATTAAAAAACTGAACAGTTTTAATCAGTTTGGTAATGAATGAATAAATTAAGAGTGTGCAGATAATCATCCAGAGACACTGTGTGAGACAGCTGTTAAATTATTACCATATTTTTTTTTTTGATAACGTCAAACGTCAAAATATTTTTGAAAACAAATTAATCACAACAAAGTAAAAAAGTGGAATAGGTCATAATATTATGTACATAAAGTTTTGACCATGTGTGTAATTACATATATATGTGCAAACGGATTAGAAAAATAAATAAATCTTTGAATTTTTATACTTATTTGTTCAAATATTAAAACCACAGGCAAGAAATGTGTTTCCATGTTCATTCAGAATATCCGAAATAATCATTTTTGCGTGTTTTTAATTCACTATAATATTCCACATAGTTCAATCTGCTGTTAATTATTCATTCTAGAATACTTGAAATGTATTCTTTCATTCAGAAATCTTAGCAATCTCAGAAATCTGAATGTAGTTCCTCAATGAGATTCCTCACTTTTGCTGTCAAAAAGCTGAGACTGAAATTTTTTGAATTCGCTTGCTCAATTATTTTTTGTCGCAGTTGATCAATTTTTTTGTAGTAGCCCGTGGCATAATAAGCGTAAGTGCGTTGGACTGTTAAGCAGAAGGTCTTAGGTTCGATTCCCAGCCTATGCCGCCTAAAAACAGAAATGTTTTTCACGGGTTACTGTCTCTTGCGAGGAATTGACAAATTCTGCAAGAGTATCTCTTGTAATGAAAAAGTGTTTCTCACTCTAGCCGTTCGGATTCGGCAGAAAATTGTGGGTCCTCTCTATTCCTACCAACTCGCACATAGAAATGGTTGAGAGTTGTAAGTCACTAGGCCCTGGTTTAACACGAGCTTTCGCGCCGATAGATTTATTAATTTTTAGTTGGTCAATTTATAAAAAAGAGATGGAGAGTGCTTTTGACTTTTAGCGGAGAAATCTTGTTCAGGTTTCTACTTCTCCTCAGTGAAGCTGACAGAAGTTTGCAAAGTGAGATCTCAGAAACGTGAACTGACTAAATAACTACGATAAATAACTAAATAACTACGTAAAATAAAAATATATATATTTAATTATTTTGACATATCACCGAACAATTGATTGACATTCTCTTTAATTATTTTATTTAAAACATTTTGTCTCTTCCACTGCTTGAGCCTATAGTATTTTGCAGCGAATAGTTTGCATAAAATTGGAATATTCATAAATTTGATGATCTGGTCAGCTAGGATGTTTTTTTTTTTACTTTCACAGTTAATTCTATGCTTTTTTTTATTTTTGGTAAAATGCAATGTCAAATAAAAAATAATATAACAGGCATATAAATCTGCAAATGAAACAGAGCAGATCGTCTGGCGGAAACTCTTGAACTCTCTCGTTTTTTTTTTTTTTTTTTTTTTTTTTTAAGTTGAGGAACTTTCAGAATTTTTGAATTATCACTTTAACAAAAAAAAAAAAAGAAGGTTTGGGGCACACTATTTCCACCAATTTTCTAAATCATCTAAATTCTAAGTTCGAAAACAGAATTATTTCATTAAGAAATTAATTATTCACTTCTTTTTTCTCTCCGTTTATTTGAACTAGATTTGATAAATACAAAATTTATGACGCAGCATTTTCTCATAACTTTATTATTATTTTGATAGTTAAAAATTTCTGCATAAAAAAAAATTGCTAAATATATTATTTTTTATTTTACTGAACAAGTCAAAAAACACTTCGAATATTTTCAACTTGGCATCACTTTGTATGGTCTGTCAGTTTTGCCAGCACAATATGATTTTATTTTTTTTTATTATCCTTGTAGTCCTGTTAGGTGAACATTTTATCAGCTATCTGCAGTTAAAGGGGGAAACACCGCATAAGCAAATATTTTTTTTTTTTTTTTTTCAAATGACATTTTCTGTTAAGCGGAATCGACTGTATATCTTTTGGGTTCTTTATTTGTTTTTCATTTTTTTTAAGTTATATTTAAGTCTAATTGTTGAACTATTTGTTTTATCAATCTAAGTATAACGAAAGGATTTTTTGAATCAACACTTATTTTTTACGCATTTTGTAAATTTTATTTCAATTCATTTCACAATGTTTGTAATAGAAACCACATGCTCTTGTGTGTACTCGAGAAATAATGCACTTTTTTTTCATAAGTTCTGGTTACACTTCAAATATTTTATCACTGTGGCGTATACGTAACTTTTTTTCTCACTTCCACTTTTTTTTTACACTTAATCCTTTTGATTGTTTTTTTTTTTATTTTTTGTAAATTATTTATTTTCATATGGTTTATTTGTGATATTCAAACCCACCTAAATTTCCACTAATTAATAAGATTCCTAAAACTACACCGAACTTATACTTTAAGGACACCATATCGCATGTCCGCGTATTGTTCAGAAATAAAAAAAAAAAGTTACGACAAATACCAATCGCCGTTAAACGTTTGATTGTTGGGACTAATTCATGGCAGTTCTTTAAATCGATTTATATAGCCTGCGAATCGTTATCGGACAAATATTTTTAATCTTTATGTGATATACACGTTGGACATAATTTAAACGATTAGATTTCATGGTGATAATCTCTCCTTTTAAGCCACAAATTCAAACTTATTTCTATTAATCTCGATTAATTTGATAGTTAATGATTTATTCTATATAAAAATAAAATTAGAAAAAGAAAATAACTGTAAAAAACTCAAAATGGCACTCACAAATTGTGTCATTTTTGTTGGATGGTTTTATTATTTTGATGTATTGACGGTGTAAATCTTGATCAAATGTCATGAAACAAACATAATATTTCGGCGTCTATAAGATGACACAATATTTAGTATATATATATTTATGTGACACAATATATGTGAAGGTATGTGGTTAATTGTGTAAAATTGTTTTTTTTTTAATTTATTTATTTATTTATTTGTAATAACTTATTTAATTTAATTTTCCGTCAACATTGTTTAACGTCATTCGCACGATTAAGAAGTTGAGAGTGTAATAAATTTAATAATAGGTAACAATCAGCGAGGAAGTTATATCGATCGCAAATTATTACTTGTTTTTATATTCGCAATCTCTTAAATGATATTTTATTATATTTTATTTTAGTAGCAACTTAAAGCTGCGGGTTTTTTTTTTTGTCATAAGTGTTTGCAGTTTTTTTTTCTTCAAGATAAGATATAATAGGTAAGTAGTTAATCGCATTAAGATCTAAGGTAAGGCTTTATATCTATGTGATCTTGAAATGTTCTCAAGAGTCTTAAGTAGGTTATTGGGTTATTTGAAAGAAATATAATTAATTAAGATTGCAAGGTTTTGGCAAAAAAATGCATTATTTAAAGTTTGTACTAAGTTCTGATTATATACAATGCATTTATTCGACACACAAATTCATTGAGAAGTGCACATAAGTAAATAGTTTTCAAGTTTTTCAATAGATGGCGCTTAAAACGAAAAATATAAAAGAACTTATTGTAAATAAGAATTATTCAATTGTTCAGTTTTCACTTGTTTAGTATCAACCTTGTTTTCATTATAATCCGATTAGCTAAAATAAAGGGTTTTCCAATAAAGACTTGACAACTTTTTTTTTTTTTTAAATAAAACGCAAACCATTTGAGATATTTTAAAAATTTTATTATCGGCTTGAAATACAATCAAAACATTTATGAATGGAACTCGACTTCGTTCATATGGCCACCGCGGGCACGTTTGCAGCGGTCGATTCGTTGGACCCAATTTTCGATGATTCGGCCACACATTTCGGCCGGAACGGAAGCTATTTCGCGTTTAATGTTGCCTCTGAGCTCTTCCAACGTCGCACAGTGTGTTATTTTGCAAATCTAGTGGAACTTTATTCAAAATATGAAAGTTGTTAGAATGAAAATATTTTGGTGTGACATGATAGGTAGAACCCTAGACCAAAGCATGCCAACAAAAAAAAAATTATGAAAACGTTATTAACTGTACAGTTACATTAGAAACAAACGTGAAATATGAGGAAACAAATATTAAAGATCAGTTGCAAATCGTAGGTCGAATTGGTCATAGTCGTTTTAAGTTATTAGTAGTGCTAGCCCCTAAATAATATTTTCTTATTTTTTTGTGTTATCTGCGAATTGCTTAAGGTAAGAAATAAATTACTATGAGCTTATAACATAGTGGAAATCTCCTTTTGTTTAAAACCCTACGTCTTGGTGTTTTTTATTCTGTTTTGTGACTTTCTAAAGGCTTTTAAAAATGTATCCTCATGTATACGTCGAGATATTTTGTGTGACCCTTCTCCAATGTTTTCTTTGTCAGAATCCATTTAAAGTTTTTGCTTTTGGGTGCCGCCCCCATACAATTTTTTTTTTCTTATTAGGCATACAGTAAAATGAAAATTAGTGAAATTTTGAAACAAGCTCAGATATAACAGGCATCCACATAGATCTTATCCACCATTTCCTTATTTTACTCGAAGTACTATCGAGTGAATATGAAATCGATCCGGATAAGTTTGAAAGTTATGCAAATGAAACCAAAAATATTTATCTGCAACATTATGCGTGGTATTATATGCCTGCAAGCATACATAAGCTTCTCATACACTCAAAATTGATCATTTAAACTTGTATACTGCCACTTGGGCAATTGTCCGAAGAGGCACAAGAAGCGAGCAATAAAGAACATAGACGATTCCGAGAGCATTACAGCCGAAAGTCTTCCAGGCAAAATACGAACAGAGATGAACTAAACAGATTTTTACTTTCCTCGGATCCATATATAAAAAGAAAATCATTCCCTCACTCCAATTGGTAGCAGTTCTAGTGAAGATGATAATGATGACAACTAGGTAATCAAACATTCACAAAATTATGTACATATGTATATTAAAAAAATAAATAAATTCAAAAATTAAACTGAAATAAAAAATAAATATTTTTTCAATTAAAAGTTAAAGAGTGTATATTCATATCGTCAAAATATATTTTGTAAGGTCTATAGGATATATTTCTATAAACATTTTGGTGAATGTTTGAACAAAATCGATCCATTAGTCTTTGAGTTATTAACATTTGAACCCAAGAAGAGAACGCACAAAGAGTGAACTAGAGTTATATCCTCGTATCTGAATATAAAATGCTTATAGACTTAAAAAAAAACTAAATAGAACTTCATATATAGCATTATACAACAAGTAAATACTAATTTTTTTTTATTTAAGTGAGACAGGAATAAAGTTCCGCTAGATGTGCAAAATAACACACTGTGCGTCGTCGGCTTGTTGGCATAAACCAATGACTTAACGTAGCCCCAAAGAAAATAGTCTAGAGGCGTTAAATCGCACGAACGAGGCGGCCAATCGACTGCCCCATTTCTTGAGATAACACGCTCATCAAACTTACTCTTCAATAAATCAATTGTAAGGTGTGCTGTGTGGCTTGTGGCACCATTCACAGTAACGTGACGATCGTTATCGTCGACGAAAAAATATGGCCAATAACGCGACCGGCGGCATGCCGACCGCACCAAACAGTTATTTTTTGTGGCTGAAGTGGTGATTCGTGAAGCAAATGTGAATTTTCACCCGACCAATAATGCATATTTTGCTTATTGAGGTACCCATTGAGCCAAAAATGAGCTCCTTCACTGAAGATGAAAATTGGAGTTAACCTCTTTAAGTTGCGGTCACCGACTCCGAATTTCGGTAAAAAATTTTTTATAATTTGCAGACGTTGCTCCTTCGTGTATTTTAACATGATGAAAATGTTGAGTTTTCTGAATAAAATGACAATGACAATTCGATGATTAGTGAAAGGGTGCGTTCACAAATTAAATTCAAAGTTGTGAAGTCCCTATTGGAAAACCCGATATTAACAATATGTAACCTTTGGAAGTAAGAAATTGAAATAAATCAAAAGTTTTACATTTTTCTGGTAGATGACGTTGAACATCAAAATATCAAAATTGAACTGAAACTTACACAACATTTGTGTGCATTTAAAATTAAAGTTTTTTTTTGATAGATGGCGCTGAACATAAAAATATGATAAAATTCAAAGGCCAACGATTTGAATAAAACAAATATACATATTTGTTTAAGTGCATAAAAATCTAAAGTTTCAAGTTTTTACGATAGATGACGCTGAACACACAATATCTAAAAAAAATCTAACAACTAATCAAAATCTGTCATTTACATACATACATTATGTTTGTATTACCTATTTTTTAGTTCATATTTTGTTTGATTTTAGCGAAGGAAATATGAAGAAGATTGAATAGGAAATATATTCTACCAAGTCAACTCCTGAAAAATGATTTTTCACTTAATATGTATCCCGAGCTAACTAATTAAATTTAGTAAGTTAAAAAACAGATATTTTAGAGAGATTTGTGTCATTTGTGCCGCTCCCTCTGTTTTAATTTGCATAATGTGGCGCTTTAATTTCGACATATTTTGAGTTAACTCGGGTTCAATTTATTTGCAGTGTTAACTTAATCTTGTTTTAAACTGGCCCTTAGTGTCTATAGTTTGCCATGCAAAGTCTACATGGCTGAGCCTCGTCTATGATTGAAGAATTGAAAGCCATGACTCGCATGCTATTGGCAAAATTCAACTCGAAATGTTAGAACGAGTCATCCAAAAAAGTATACTTTTAAATGAATTTTCCATTAAAAACTTTATATATTCACGTAAATAAAAAAAAAAAAAAACTTAACAGTTCTAAAGGCACTGGAGCTATAAGAGAAAGTACATGCGACCCAGACGGATACCTATATAATTCATTTTGAAAAGAATTCATAAAAAAGTTGGGAGACACCAAATCCGTCATTGGATTTCACTGATCTATCAAAATGATTAAACTATTAACTTTTTAATGATTTAATTAAGATAGTAATTTTTATAATAACTATATACAAGATCGCATGTTAATTAAATCAAACAAAGTAATAAAAATAAAATTATATGATAAGATTAAATGGATGAACAATAATATAGACTTTTAGACTAATTTATAGTCATAGTTGTTGCGAAGCCTTTCGATATTAATAGATTTAATGATGACGATTCAAGCAAAAGAAAAAGGAAGACAAATTTCTGAAATGTTAGGTGCCTTATTATATGATCTAGGTCACGTGCAGCCATTTCTATCATTTAAAAAATCTTTCTCTTTTATTCACGGTTTTCATATCAGACTCTTTTTTACTTCTCAGTATTTTATCTTTGTTCCGTTTATTTAAAAAAAAAATCTAAAAAAATTCTGCATAACTTTTTCTCACCATCATGAAGTGGAAGCGAGATAAAGTACTGAAAAGTCAAAATAAAGGTTCGTTCATTTATTTTCTGGACAAAAAATTACAATCTATCAAATTTTGAGGAGTAGAAATGAAATTCTTTTAAATTGAAATGAAACTGCCCAAAAATACACGAACACATTGAACCAAAAATGTCGGTGACATTTTGAACGTCAACAAAAAATTAGAAAAAAAAAAACAATAACAAATCTACGAGATTTATTGTTAATTTATAATTTTTTTTCACAATTTCATTATAAACAAAAAAAATATACAATTTAAACACTTTCTTCTTCAAAATCAGTTCACTTCACTTCTATAAAAAAAAACTAACATGTAAAACTAAAACTAAACAAACAGATATTGTAATTTTTGGTTGTTCTTTTACTTCAAATTTCTCTCTCGTAAGTCTTCTCTTCATGCTCAAAACTACACAAACTGTGCGTACAGGAACAGGATTGTTCTTAAATCGGTAAACAAAAAAAGTAGTTTTTAGTAAGTTTTGGGCTAAAGTACGTGAACAGATCTAATAAATCGGAGGAGTGATTATAATATGAACACCGTCCAAAAGAAGACATACATATATAATCTTGTTCATGTTTTTGTTTGCGATAAATCAATTCAATTTCTATTCCAATTTGTGAAAGACGCTCTGTTATTTGGTGGATTGTGAATTTGACATACATATTTGACAGTTCGCTGAAGAAAAATTTTTAGTCGCGTAAAAAATATTAAAATAAAACATTTTAAAATTTAAACTAATTTCACGCATTTTTTTATTCAAATTTGTTATTTGAATCAACTATTCATAGAAAAGTTAAAACTTAAAAATTGCTTAAAAAGATTTTATTTGTTTGGTAAAACATGTGTTCTGGTTTTGTCGACATTGTGGTAGCTATAGTATGGGAGGCGACCGTAAAAGTACCTACCTCATCGAGTCAATGGAAAATTTAGCCATTAACGAATAGTAAGTGTCACGAAGTTTACAAAACTGCTGGTCGGACAGACATTTTCCGGGCCTTTTGGCGGAAAAATGGTCACTTCCGGTAGCATTTTTGGGTGTTAGGTTATACCATAGAGTCAATGGAAAATTTAAGTACAAGGCAACAGAGATTTGATCGTAGATTTCAAATCATTTGGTCGGACAGTCAAAATCCGGGCCATACCCTCTGTCCGACCAACTCAAAAAACGGTATTTTTGGTGTCGGCCTACCTCATCGAGTCAATGGATAAATGGGGTATCAAATGAAAGCTTAGACTGTCTACATTAAGAATCTACTGGTCGGACAAACTTATGATGGGCCAAACATGCGTCCGACCACTTTAAAAAAAAAATATGTTATAAATTTCTTTAATATTTTTTAACTCAATATCAACATTTTTTAAGCCAAATTTAAATAAAATTAGTACCAAATGAAAGCTTTAACTGTAAAATAAATGAAAAAAATAACTGCATTGCAAAAAACCCCACTAAAATTGATCATCAAAGTTTTTGATCATTTATTTTATAGAAAATTAAGATTTTTGTATATAAATAAAAAAAAATCATAATTAAGAATTTAAAAAACCATGTTTTTATACCAACAAATGACAGCAGGTACTTATAAAAATTATAGTTTATTGGTTGTAATAATAATTATAAGAATTTTATTTTATAGTACAGTAACTTTTTCGTCTCATAGAAGGAAGACCCTGCATCAAATCCGGTAGTTCTGATTTTTTGCTGAGTTGTTTATGATGTTAGCCTAATGAAGAAACCAATTTATCGACCTCGAGCGCCGAACGCAATCATGGTCAAAAATCGAAAAACCGCGAAATTTTCGCGTTTTTTATAGTTATTGGTGATTTTAACCCTAAAGGACTAGTTTTCGATTTAAACTTTGCTAATACGATTTCAAACTCACTAAATTTTCTTTAATTTGAGCTTTGAATCGTGTCTGTAGACCCAACAATTTCCAAAATACAGCTTCTCAAAAATTAGCAATAATTTGTTTTTTTAATAACAACAAGTAGCAAAAAACAGAATTAAAAAAAATTTAGGGTCTTTGGCATTAGATGCATCAAACTTCAAAGGCTTGTAGACTGGGTCAAAAGAAGAGAAAAATTGTATGGGAGGGGGTGCCTATCTCTCCCCGTTTCGATGGAAGGGGCAATTTTATAAAAAAAAATTGAAATATAAAAATCACCATACATAAGTAATGGCACAACCTACAAAAAAATCATATAGCTTTCCTTAATGCCAGAAATCTGTTCTTGTATTTTCTTTTTAAATAAAGTTGTTTTAATCAAAAGTTTTGTAGAAATTTATTTTTTAACACAAAATTAAAAACGAAACAAAAACAGGCATTTGTTTTTAAATTTTTTTTTCCAAAATTTACGTTACTAAGCAATATTTTTGTGTTTAATATTCAATTCTCCCATCAACTTATAGTCAAACACCGAAAACCAGATGCCTGTATGTCTTTTAGTTTTGAAAAAAAAGCAAAAATAACAAAATCTACTTTGATAAATACAGTCGAGTAGCCTTGCCGCCTTAAAGAGGACAGCCTTGCGTTAAATTCGTTAGTTCTAATTTTTCGCTGAGTTGTTTATGATGTTGGCCTAGTAAAGTATCCAAGTTTTTGACCTCGAGACAACATTGTCATAAATCGAAAAAACCCCAAATTTTCGCGTTTTATTCAGTTATTGGCACTTTTAATCCTAAACGACCAGTTTTTGATTATATCTTCATTCTACAATTGAAAATTGCTGATATTTCCTTCCATTTGAGCCCAAAAACGTCTCTGTAAACCCAATAGTTTCTAAAATACAGATTTTTAAAGGAACAACACAAATAATATTGTTGAAAGTTAAAAAACACATTATAATTAAAATTAAGCAGCTAGGCTGTATACCTACTAACGGGTGATTTTTTAGCTGGTTTGGTTTTGGCAACACTGGTTTTGACAGCTGACGTGTGTTTAGTACCTTGTGTCACTGTCAAACAGCTTCAGTTTGGTTTGCAATTTAACCATGGATCGTCTTACAAATGAACAACGCTTGCAAATTATTGAATTTTACTATCAAAATTCGTGCTCGGTTCGAAATGTTCATCGCGCGCTGCTTCCATTTTATGGACTGCTTCTGAGCAGTCTATTCGGAAGATTGTGACCAATTGGTCAATTGGCCGCCTAGATCGTGCGATTTGACACCATTAGATTATTTTTTGTGGGGGTATGTCAAGGCTAATGTCTATAGGGACAAGCCCGCTTCGATTGACGCACTGGAAGCCAACATCCATGCATTCATTCGTGAGATACCGGCCGATATGTGTGAAAGAGTATGCCAAAATTGGACTCAGCGGATGGGCTACCTGAGACGCAGCCGCGGTCAACATTTGCATGAAATTATCTTTAAACATTAAATTGCAAGGTTCAAACTATCGATTCAAATAAATATTTCATTCATTTTTTCGAATTTTTTGTGTTTTTTTTTTTTAAAAAGTTCTAAACCTCTTAAAAAATCACCCATTACTATTGTCATTTGTAATTAATTTACTTGATAATAAAATTATAATAATAATAATATAATAAAACTAATAATAAAATTAAGCACTTGGAAAAAAATTAAATAAAATATTATTTGCGTTGTTCCTTTAAAAAGCTGTATTTTAGAAACTATTGGGTCTACAGAGACGTTTTTGGGCTCAAATAGAAGGAAATATCAGCAATTTTAAATTGTAGAATGAAGATATAATCGAAAACTAGTCCTTTAGGGTTAAAATCACCAATAACTATAAAAAACGCGAAAATTTCGCGGTTTTTCGATTTTTGACCATGATTGCGTTCGGCGCTCGAGGTCGATAAATTGGTTTCTTCATTAGGCTAACATCATAAACAACTCAGCAAAAAATCAGAACTACCGGATTTGATGCAGGGTCTTCCTTCTATGAGACGAAAAAGTTACTGTACTATAAAATAAAATTCTTATAATTATTATTACAACCAATAAACTATAATTTTTATAAGTACCTGCTGTCATTTGTTGGTATAAAAACATGGTTTTTTAAATTCTTAATTATGATTTTTTTTTATTTATATACAAAAATCTTAATTTTCTATAAAATAAATGATCAAAAACTTTGATGATCAATTTTAGTGGGGTTTTTTGCAATGCAGTTATTTTTTTCATTTATTTTACAGTTAAAGCTTTCATTTGGTACTAATTTTATTTAAATTTGGCTTAAAAAATGTTGATATTGAGTTAAAAAATATTAAAGAAATTTATAACATATTTTTTTTTTAAAGTGGTCGGACGCATGTTTGGCCCATCATAAGTTTGTCCGACCAGTAGATTCTTAATGTAGACAGTCTAAGCTTTCATTTGATACCCCATTTATCCATTGACTCGATGAGGTAGGCCGACACCAAAAATACCGTTTTTTGAGTTGGTCGGACAGAGGGTATGGCCCGGATTTTGACTGTCCGACCAAATGATTTGAAATCTACGATCAAATCTCTGTTGCCCTGTACTTAAATTTTCCATTGACTCTATGGTATAACCTAACACCCAAAAATGCTACCGGAAGTGACCATTTTTCCGCCAAAAGGCCCGGAAAATGTCTGTCCGACCAGCAGTTTTGTAAACTTCGTGACACTTACTATTCGTTAATGGCTAAATTTTCCATTGACTCGATGAGGTAGGTACTTTTACGGTCGGCTCCCGGACTACTACTAAGCAGTTTCACATCTCAACATTCACAAGAAGACATAGAGATCTCCTGATCAGTCAATCGTTAACCTTTGGTTATTGTGGTGTTATGTGCTTTACACGACCAACACAATGAAATTCCTGATATTCCAATGCAAGTATAGACCAACAATTTCGTCCAATGGATCTCGACGTATTGAAGGTAGCTAAGCTTAAATTCAATAAAGCTGATAGAGCTTGTTGGTGTGGTATTCAAAGCGGCAGGCGAAAGATAGCTTGGTTGGAAGTAATGGTGCATACTCAACTATAAAAATATGATCCAAAGAAAGCACGTCCTAATAAGGAAACCTTTCAGCATTGTTTGGCTGATCAATACTTCCAATATTCGAGTTGCTCAAAGGAACTAATTTGGAGGATGAACAATCTGATCGGTTCTAGATCTGGGTGCAATAGATCCATAGGTCGCAATTCATTTAACCCTTATGTTATACAGTTCAGTCATTCAAATGGTTAAATTTAAGTTAGTAAAAAAGTAAAAAAAAAAACTAAAGTACCATTATACTTCTACCAAACTCTAGGCGTAGGCATATTGAAGGATATACATTCATCTTCATCTGAAGATTTGAAGAAAAGTAGAGCCGGACAGATTCATGATGCCAAAATACGAATGTGTGAAAGAGAGATGGACATGTTTGTCTTTATATCTGCATTATGGCACTTCCTATAATCTATCTATAATTAACAAATGTGAATTTTATATCTTAAATAACTTTTGTTTTACAGAATTCTCATGAAGATGCATGTAAATCCAACATATAAGTTCTAAATACAGATTTTTCATTTGATTTTTAAACATCTTGTTTACGCTCCATGTAATAGTTTTATTAATTTTAGTTGTTTCTGTTAAAAGCCCAAAAACACATTTTTAGAATGAAACATTGGATTTGAAGTTCTGAATATTAATTTTTCTTAGATAAAAAATTATAGAGCCAGCCGATTTTATGTTTTTTTATTCGGAATAAGATTTCTCCTTCCGTAAAAATTTTAATTTTTAATCATATCATACCCCTACTGTTTTTACATTTTATTTGTTTTTTGTTGCTTTGTATTACATACATATAAAGCTAATTTAAGAATATGTGTTTTTCGAAATAAACTTCATTCTATAAAAATTACATTACAAGAAAATAACATACAATACAAATTATTATTGAAAAACCCAATGTTGTGGCTCCGCTATTATGATTTCCATTGTCACCGGATCCACTTCCAGATCCACTTCCCGATCCACCTCCAGATCCGCTACCAGATCCACTTCCCGACCCACTTCCTGATCCACTACCAGAACCACTACCTGATCCACTACCAGAACCACTTCCCGAACCACTACCAGAACCACTTCCCGAACCGCTTCCCGATCCACCATCATCTACTCTCATAGCCATCCTATTGCAGCCCTTAATTTCACCAGACAAACACAACGCACAACTCGTATCGCTTAAGCAACCCTTCTGTTCTTTGGCCGTTGTCGAGCAGCCACGTATGACATTTTTACCAACAATCCGTGCAAAACAGTATGCATTTTCAGATCTTGCAATTGGACATCTTGTTGTATTGAGGCTCTCTGCATTTAGGGCACAATACGGATTCTGAAATTAATGAAAATGAAGTTAAACTTCAACTTATACAAAACCCTACATTTATATGCTTTCAAACATACAATACTTGAATCACATTGAACACATTGAAAACTCTTTGGCCCCTCGCTATTGCATTGATCTGTAAAACATTTATTACATTCAACATTCGAATCAGTTTCACATTTAGTCCGAATGTGAGGAGAAATTCCAAGCCAACAGCCTTGAGCTTCAATTCTTTCTAAAAATATAATATAGAATTAAAAAATAAAATAAAAAAGAAACCCGATAGAATATAGAATTGATGGATTTTGAGTAAAAATCGATGTCTCGATTAATCGAATACTTACGACCATCAAATACACTAACACAAACATCCAATTCGTCTTCACATGTTTCAATTTTCTTGTATGTCGTACGTTGACAGTTAATTCCTGAACATTGTAGACACTGTCGTTTGGCTTCTGTTGCAAGGATACTAAAAGCTAAGGCTATAACAACAGCCGCTAAAGTATACGTCTGATTTCGTGACATGACTAGAGTATAATGGCTAGTTCGATGGCACCTCTAAACAATCTCTATCAAGACGTTTCTGATGTCACCTTATCTGGTTGTTCTTTTCAACTTCAGATTGAAGCCTTCTTTTGTTGGAAAAACACTCAAGTGTCCAAGTTATAGGAAATTATGTAATATTTCAAGAATTCATTTTCAAAAGTTTTTTTTTTTTCAATCTAAATAAGTAAGTAAGTACTTTATTATGTAAAAGTTAGAAAATATTATGTGTGAATTTTTGAAATAGGGTGTATCCAAATAGATTCATACAGACCTCAAAAATTAAAAAAAAAAATCCAAAGAAAAAAATTGTTATCATTTTCTTTTTATTTCTTCTAAAATATTTTTTTTTACCTTTTACACGAGGAAACAGAATACTAAGAGTTTTTTTTTTTAACGTGAAGTGTGAAAAGGAATATCAATCAAATCTCCTCAAATCTTTGAATATTTTGTTCACCTACCATGCTTTGTACCTTTCTCTCCTAAAATTTAAAAGTTGCTGGAAACTCGGTTTTCTCTTGTGAAATTGGAATTAATTTTTTTAAACCATACTTACTGAGGTAAATAACTTTAAACTTAAAATTCAAAAAATAAAAGATGGCGTAAATTCGTGTTGGAAAGTTGCTAGAAACTTAGTTTCCTCGTGAGAAAGGGGAGTTAACTATTTTCACATATTATTAATTTAAAACAATACTTACCGAAATAAATGAGTCTTTTTTGAAATCAATAAAATACCAGATAGCGGCAATTCGTGGTGGAAAGTTGATGGCAACTCGGTTTCCTCGTGTGAAAGGGTATAGTGAACTATTTTCGCAGCAACTAATACTTACCGAAATAAATTAGTTTTACGTTGAAATTAATAAAATACAAGATGGCGGCGACCTCTTTGTGGAAATTGAAGGGGAAATAAATTATAAAATAAAATAACACTTTTGTATGGGATCACCCTATTAAGGTAAATATCAGCAGCTTGTACAGTGCAATCATATGTTCTGATTTCTTATCAGAATCTCAAATTTAATATTTCAAAACCCCACTTAAATAAACCTTGGCCAATGCTATAAGTAAATACTTATAAAACAAAAAACCTTTGTAAAACATATGTGTACATTAGATCTTGAGTGTGATCCACTTGAGAATTCAATCGGGGCTTTGTTCCTTTTTCCATTTCGCTTAAATAACTTCACAAAGGTATGTACATGTACATATGTATATGATCTTATAAGTCTATAAAAGTAACCGAGTTAACTGTTCTTTCTAGTTCATTCTTGTGGAAACGGTTTAACGCCAAGAATAAAAAAAAATGATATCGTCTAGTTTCAAAATCACGTCTACTGTGGGATTCTTGCTTCTCCTAGTTTCCTTATCTAGTGCAAGTCTTCCCTTGTCTTGTATCACTTGTGAAGGTATCGGTTGTTTAAGAACTTCTTTGGTTAAACAAGAAAAATGTCTTGATCCTTTGGATATTTGTGTGACAATCTTCGAAGGATGTAAGTATAAGAATTTTTCGGAAAATGTCTTTTAAAAAAAAATTATCTAAAAATACCACTCTTTATTTATTATGTATAGTTGAAGTCGTAAGAAAAGGCTGTTCCCTGCAAGTTCCCGTTGAGTTGCGCAAAAAATGCGACATAGCCAATGGAGTCGAATGCCACAAATGCAACCAAAACGGTTGTAATTCTTTGGGACGAGAAGACTATCGCTGCATTGAATGCGATTCATCAAGGAATGCTGATTGTAGGAACAATGCTGCTAACATAGCCCCTACCCGTTGTGGATCACCAACTTCACCAAATTCATACTGCTATGTTCGTACTGAAAATAATGTAACAAAACGTGGCTGTGCAACCAGTGTAAAGGAACAACAAGATTGCTTTAAGAGTGCTAATTGTATGTTGTGTTTGGCTGGAGATATGAAAGCCTGTAATACAGTTAATTTCACTCCAGGCTCGGCTAGAGCTTTCCTTATTTAAAATTAAAAGTAGCTATTTAATTAAAAGTAGCTTAAATGTAGAATTTATCTTGAAAGGTGCAGTTGTATCGGAAAATAAAGATTTATTTAATTATACTTTTCAAAAACAATAATTTTTTTTTTTTGAAATATCTAATATATTTTTCGGAGGCCCGTTCCACTAGTTTTGGTTTCTGGAATTAAGGAGGCAGTTTAGAAAAATATACTTTCACTTCCAAAGTCGTTTTTAACAATTCAATATTATAAAGACTTTTTTAATTTTTTCCAAAAAGGTTAAAACTCAAATTAGGGTTACAAAAGGTAGCACCCTCTCATGGCGTTGAGTAGTATCTCTATCTAATCAGCTTCAAAGTTCAAACTTCTAAAGTTAATGGTTCCTTGTCGTGTTTGTCTTTAGCGTCTCAGCGATAGAGTACGTATATTTTATCTAGAGAACCGATTGGTACTCCTCTTGCCTGAAACAACCGCAAATTTTCTTTATTTTTGCCAGAAGCAACAAAAACTTATGTTTATTATAATTTACATGAAAATGGGCTACAAAGCGGCTCTATTATTTTTTAAAGTAGTGGTAGTTTGGGTCCCATTTAAAATGTACGGGACAACTAATACATGCTCATGCAATAATTAACATGAGTGAACCAACAGCTTGTAGGGTGAAAAAGAACAAATCCCTAAAGTCGTTTCTCTAGATAATATACGTACTCTATGGTCTTAGCTTTGTGTCACCACTTTTTTTGTCATTTGAGTTACTAGATTCATGATTCTGTCAAAAAATTTATAATGGGTGATTTTTTAAGAGGTTTAGAACTTTTTAAAAACAAAAAACACAAAAAGTTCGAAAAAATGAATGAAATATTTATTTGAATCGATAGTTTGAACCTTGCAATTTAATGTTTAAAGATAATTTCATGCAAATGTTGACCGCGGCTGCGTCTCAGGTAGCCCATCCGCTGAGTCCAATTTTGGCATACTCTTTCACACATATCGGCCGGTATCTCACGAATGAATGCATGGATGTTGGCTTCCAGTGCGTCAATCGAAGCGGGCTTGTCCCTATAGACATTAGCCTTGACATACCCCCACAAAAAATAATCTAATGGTGTCAAATCGCACGATCTAGGCGGCCAATTGACCGGCCCGAAACGTGAAATTAACTGTTCACCAAACTCGCCTCGCAATTGCGCCATGATATGTGTTGAAACCACATATCATGCAAGTCAAGAACTTCCATTTCGGGCAAAAAAAA
This sequence comes from Epistrophe eligans, assembly GCA_951394125.1. Lineage (NCBI taxonomy): Eukaryota > Metazoa > Arthropoda > Insecta > Diptera > Syrphidae > Epistrophe > Epistrophe eligans. The sequence continues at coordinate 75,880,838 of OX596030.1, forward strand.
GTTTGTTATCATCGCTCGGTAGCGTTCACCATTGACAGTAACGCTGCGATTCGCATCATCTTTGAAGAAATATGGCCCAATAATGCCGCCGGCCCACAAACCGCACCAAACAGTGGCTTTTTCGGGATGCATTGGTAGCTGTTGCAATGCTTCTGGCTGATCTTCACTCCAAATGCGGCAATTTTGCTTATTTACGTACCCATTCAACCAAAAATGAGCCTCATCGCTGAACACAATTTTTCGATAAAAAAGCGGATCCTCGGCCAGCTTTCCAAGAGCCCATTCACCAAAAATTCGGCGTTGTGGTAGGTCGGCTGGCTTTAGTTCTTGCACCAGCTGTATCTTAAAAGGCTTTACGCCCAAATCCTTCCGCAAAATTTTCCACGTAGTGCTGTAACAAAGGCCTAACTGCTGGGAACGGCGCCGAATCGACATTTCGCGGTCTTCTGTCACACTAGCTGATACGGCCGCAATATTTTCTTCACTACGCACAGTACGTAAACGTGTTGGTGGTTTAATGTCCAACAAAGTAAATTTGGTGCGAAATTTGGTCACAATCTTCCGAATAGACTGCTCAGAAGGTCGAGAATGCCGACCATAAAATGGAAGCAGCGAGCGATGAACATTTCGAACCGAGCACGAATTTTGATAGTAAAATTCAATAATTTGCAAGCGTTGTTCATTTGTAAGACGATCCATGGTTTAATTGCAAACCAAACTGAAGCTGTTTGACAGTGACACAAGGTACTAAACACACGTCAGCTGTCAAAACCAGTGTTGCCAAAACCAAACCAGCTAAAAAATCACCCGTTATTTATAAGATTTCCTGCATATCCTTAGTAATTATATTTTCAGATCATCAGATTATTTCTAGTTCTCAAAGTTTCACTCTAACTTTGTAAATAGTATCGGTGAAAGGATGCAGCAGTCGTGTGTAGTGCGAGTGGCAATTTTAAATTTTTAAATTCATTTGATAATAACTTTGGTTGAACATATAGTTTGACATTTTGACCACAAATTAACAGGGAAGTCTCTCTCTAATGTTCTACTTTTTGATTCCAATCGAATATGAAAACATCGATTTCTTAAATTTATACGCACACTGCCAAATGTCGCCATTAAACTATATGGCTTCCTCAAACATTTATATAACATTTGACAAGTTGTTCCAACAAAAAACTTTATACATATGTATATTTGTGTTTTCTCCCTTTTACTCCTTATTTATGAATTTGAGAAATGAAAAACACTCAGAAAAACCAATTGAAGGATTTTTAAGCTTTCGGTGTGTCTATGTTCGACAACGTTATTATAGAGATATTTTCACAGTTGCCAAACGTAACGGTAAATTAACTCTTGTCACGGTTATTCTACACCTACCAAACCAGAGTACTCGCAGATATTTCAGAAATACTCTAGAAAGTGAATTTATATTGGTCAATATTTCAAAGTATTAATATTCTGAGGTTACGTGCTTAAAGCTGATGAAACATTTTTTTTTAAATATTTATTTTATCGAGAAACGCTTCTTCCTAATCTCCTTTAACGGGGAAAAATGTCATTAACGTGGCATGTCCCAGGCAGTAGGTACGTTCCCTAATCAAATGCATAATATTTTAAAGTTGTAAATAACTTCGAAAAATCTATTAATGTAGCTTTAAAGAAAAAAAGAATAATGGTAACTAATGCCCATCAGCCAGCTTATTTTTAGAGGCATTAAAAGTTGAGGTAAATGAATTTAAGTGATTGTCCCAAGAAAAATTGTCATTTCCGTGACAAAATAGAAATTGTTAAAAAGAAATGGAATTAACGGTGGCAGATTTAATTGCCGAGGTCACCTCAATAACGGAATTCGTTGGTTATTTTCAGAATTGCTTGCAAAAAATAAAAAAAAAATTAAATATTTCCTCATTGGTTCGAAATTAAAAAAAAGTAAAGTGATAAAAGTATGTAATATGATTTTGTCATTTCAGTGTCAGTTCTGTCATTCCCGTGAAAAAGAAAAACGGTTAAAAATAATTAAAAATTGGGTGTCCCATCGGCTTAGAATGTTTAATGATGTTTTATGACTGCAGAATAAGTAAACAACTACTAATTTTATTTATATTAGTACCTTAATGTCCATTTCGAGGAGCAAAATAATAAAATTGAAAATTTTGGTATACAATACACTTAAAACTTTTTGAAAGATTTTCTATAAAAAATTAGTCAAAATCGGTTGACCCGTTTTTGAGAAATTCAAAATAAAATATTGGTTCTATGGGAGGCAGCACATAACCATTTTTTCGGAAACATTTTTTAATAAAATGGTCTGAACGTTTTTGAGAAAAATAAGATTTTTATCATTTTGTAAAAATAAAAATTTTAAGGGATATACCTACATACTTACCATTATTTTTAGTCTTAAAGAATTAAAAGAAAACGTGTGGGGGGAATGTCCAAAAAACGCTAGGCACCAAGTTTAAAGACCCCCATCAGGGCAAACAAAACGAGACCCACTCTTTTCGACTTCGATACCATCTTAATGTCAACTTTGATCAAAATCTCCAGTTTGATTTTTTTTTACGAATCCATAACTTGCCATATAGTACCTATATGTATATTCCGCAAGCAAAAATTGAAAAATGAATAAGTATAAAAATTAAAACGACATACCACGAAAATATTGCCCGATAGGCCTAAGAAGATTTTATTGCCAATGTCTTTGGCGTTGACAAGGGAAGGTTGTCTGTTAAAACCAATAGTTTTGAGGGTATAGAGTTTTTCCAAAACAGTTCATTTCGCATTCCGAAAACCATGGATTAAATAACTTTTCTTGAATAGTCCCTCTTTATTTAGGTATACAAAAATAATATAAAATAAAAATTTTATATTTTTTTATATTAGGTTGTTACTATTGCTGCCGCATTAAAGACCACAATAATAAATAATCAAGAACCAATTAATATTAATTTTTTGTATCATAAATCAAATGATTAAGCATATCATTCTTAATTTCAGTAAGAATTTGATATGCTGATTGAATTGTTTCTTTTTTTTTATTTTTTGCTGTTTAACTATTTGTCGTGTCATTTTATTATTATTTTTTTTTTTTTTTTGAAAATAATACTAAAAGTAGTTTTTTTATAAACCATTTCACAATCATCATTATGTGTTCATTGCTGTTTATTTAATGCACTTGTACTCTATATTTGTTATGCACTCAGCTTTTAGTTGTTTTTTTTTACTTAATATTTGTATCAGGTATTGAATCATCCACTTTTATTTATTATTTGTCATCAAAAAGTTATATAGATATAAAATCCGATAAAACCAAAAATATGCAGTTAAACCCCAATTAAGTACTAAGTACTTTTGCTTTTTATGGCTGATATTATTACTTTAATTATTTTTATATTAGCACTTCCTCATGGAATATAACTCAAACCCTTTTACTCTTTGAAGGCGGTATATGACAATTAACTTTAATAATAGATGACTGTACTGTGTCTTTTTGAAAGATATTAATTATCGTTCTCGAAATATGATTTGCGTTAAAATTTATAAATTTATTTATTATAAATTAAAAAGGTCAAAAATCCATTTTTTTTTAAATTTTAATCGCTCGTAACTTAACGAATATTGATCCAACTGATATAAATAGTATATCGTTGGAAAGAATGTCATTTTTGTTTTTAGCGATACAAAATTATCTCAGAAAATATATATTCAGCCCTATCGTCAATTAAATGGGTAAAGCAAAATACCGGATAAAGAATGTTTCCCATCGCAAATCTCCCACGAAATAATTTTTCCCCAAAAACGAACATGGGGAAATGTTTTAAGGAAAAGGTTATCTGGAAAAATTAGTCACGATAGCTATTTCGCTGAAAGCGATATTTTCCCTTATAATTTTGAGGATGATTCCTGATACCGAATTTCCTAAAATCGGAAAAAACTCCAGGGAAATTTCTTTCGTAAATTCTGGTGTGCCCCAGGGATCCGTTTTGTATCCAATTCTCTTCCTCATATTGTACTTATAAATTTTTTTCTGCAGACGATAGCACTCTCAGTTTCTCGTATTCGTTTCTAAATTCACATCCTTATTTTTTGGACTTCAACAGCAGCATGTGATAAGCTCAATAAATTAAGATCTTGACAGTTTTGTCAAGTAGTAGAATTTCGATGCTGTTGTCGTTAAAGCTGCTTAAAATTTTTTAATATCAAAACAAATCCCATCCGAATATTGTACGAACGTGGTTCAACCTTAGTTTAGGATTTTTAGAGTGAAAGTTATAAAAACGTTGTTCTGTGATTCAGCAATTTTAACTCATTGATTTTGCGGATGAAGTTCAAGGTTTAAGTATTTGTTTATAGCCAATTATATGCTTTATTTATTCATTTATTAAAACTTCAAAAATTACTCGTACGAATTATGCCCTTAAAAAAACTAATGTAAATGATGAAGAAATTTTATTAACTCCAGAATTGAATTACAACCCTCTCCATCGTCTGCCAAGTATAATGTACAAAAGTCATCTGCTAAATAATCAAGTTGATCCTTAACATTCAAGGAACATTCTCGCACTGTAGAACCCTCATAATATTTTGGTATAACAATAGGAATTATGAGCTGTTGGCATTGAACGCTGAAGTGGAGTTAAGGTTTCTATGCTATTTGCTATTGAAGAAAAACAAAAATTGTTCATTGTTCACTATGTGCAAATAAAAATATGTAAACATAAATAAAAAACGTATAATGTAAGTACAGCTTTACATTCCACAAAATTTATTTCACAGTGAAAGAAAATAAAGGAAACATTTTTTGTAGACAAATGTCAAAAATATCAACACTACCTACTTAAGGCTCTTTTTTATCTAAAGTAATGCAAACTTAGAATAAAAATGAAATGTTCATAGAAAATTTAACGGTTTGAAATTCTGTATCTTTATATTCCACTGCTTCTAAAATATACTCATTAGCAAAATGTCAAACATTTTCAGTATATTTTAGCATTTTCATACGAAATGAATACATAGCTTAAATGTTACTAACAATTCACATTTTAAAATGCCAAACGCATGCAGTGATGTCACATGAAAATAATATCCAAAAAATCCGTAAATTTTGCCCACATCCACAAAATGTATAAAATAAATACAAATAAAAAAAAAATTAAGATATCTTCAAACTCCCATTAAATTTCAAAAAGAATCAAGAGACACTGTATAACTTCGAATCTGACATAAGAAATAAAAAAAGGTGGAAATAGATTTCTGAATTAATGGTTTATGTTAAAATGTTTAGAAAGAAAAATATTTTGGGATAAAATTTCTTCAGGGTCTATGGTACGATTTTAGAAAGTAAAAATTATTTTATGATAAAATTCTTAAAGTATACCTACGCTTTCATAGAAAGTTCTAATATTTAAAAAAAAACGTCCTTTTTTCTATACGGCATAGTTTTCAACCTACGTGTGGCTATTGTATTGGTTAAACTGTCTATGTATACATTTTTGCTCCCTTGTTTGAGACCCATAATAGTTTCGCAATTACAATACACAAATTCCAACTAAATTGATTGTTAAATTTGTCCATTTCTCAAAACCTTCGTTAAGTTTTGTTTTTGGACTTAAATTTTGTGATCATTAGTTTTCTAAGAAATGTCATATAAATGTACATTATAACTGTTTCATTCAAGTCATATTGTCACAATATTTACATAATTTTTTCTTTCATCACACTGATAGCATTTGTAATCACTTCTCCATCACACACCTGACACTCAGGTTTCTTTAGTTCATCACATTTTCTCAATTCAACTGGAATATTCATTAAACATCCTTTCGCAATGACAGCAACTGAAATTAAAAAAAAAAAAAAAAAGAATCGTCAATTTCAAAAAAAAAAATTATCAGTTTTTCTGTCAAAATGTTAACAATAAAAATTGGATTCTTCGACAAGCAAAATGTCTGACAACTCAGTTTCCTATCTATTACTCTCGCAAATTCATTTCAACTTATGCCAAATATTGTCACACAACTGTCCACATTATCTTGACACGTTTCGAACTTTGTTTGTATTGTTGTCCTTAGCTAAGACATTTTATTCCTCGACATGTAAAACATTGAATTCTTTGAGCTTTTAGAGCAATTGATAAGAAATAAATAAGGATAATAAAATAAAGAAATACTAGAACTGATAGAAATAAATTAAATGACATACCCTGCTTGTAAGCTGGGCATCAATGCCTTTGGCGCTATAATTGAATAACTCTTATCAAAATGTTTTATGTAATTCCAGACGTGTTATTATTTTTTTTTTTCAACTTTATTAAATCTTAAAACGCGCTCCAAAACGTTTCAAGATGTTTCTTGATGACGTAATAGTTTCTATGTATAAAATGTGATTTACCAAGTTTTATCTATCAAAATAAACATAGTTAACTATCATATTCAGTATTCACATTATACATTTAAAGAAGTATCACTTCATTTAGCGTTTGAAATGAAGAAAATATTGTAATGGGATTCGCTTGTTTTTTTTTTTTTTCTTATGAAAAATTCAGTGTTCGTCAATACCATAAGGATCGAATTTTGACATAATACTATACCTAGTTCTCGTAAGTACAGACAATTTGGTTATAACTAGATTTTTGTATATGATAAGAGAATTTTAAAGGGTGGATTAAGTGGAAACCACTTTCTTAACCTTTCCGCTAATTCTTGGAACAAAATAGCGAAATTATATCCCTCGATAGTTTTTGAGTCCATATCAGGGTAAGGAAATGCTCACTCATGAGGTTTTTGCTGCGGTTCATTTTGTAATCCAAAGTCCGTAAGCAGTGAATTACATTTCGATATCAAATATTTACATTATTTTTTATAGTAAAAGCTACAATAAATGATATATAATAAGCTTGTACTTTTAAATCTATAAACAATGCACACGTATGTATATTTGTACACATTTTCTATATTTCTAACCTTTTGAAAATTAAGTAAATTCGCTTATCAGAAATATATAGTATTGCCAATCTATATTAACCGCACTATCTTAGTGCACAAAAATGTTATGAAAAATCAAACAAAATAACCCTGAGTTCCCGATAAAGGTCATAAAGTTTATCTTAATAGACTAACAGAATATGAACTTTTTTCAAGTACTTTTAGTTTTTTTTTTTTAATCATATATTTTTATCATTTAGTTATACAGTTTCAAATGCATTTCTGTCAACACGTAGGTTGAATTATAACACTTATGGAAAAATGACGATTGAATACAGAATTAATCATAAATAATAATTACTAGACTCATATTTATGTTATTATTATTAATATATATGTACATATATTTTAGCTTGATGAAATTTTTCCAGTCTTAATCACTAGAAGTACGGTAACACTTCATAAAATTTTACCAAAAATTCTTATACATTTATCACAAACAGCTCTTTGACATTTACAAATGTAAAAAAAAGCAGCACGAGCTTCGTCACTGTTTTAGGCGTGCTCAGTTGGGGTTTATTATAGGCGTTTTTCTTTTTTAGTTCAGAGCAGAGCCTGAACTGTCAAACAAAAAATTGTGTTTTTTTTTTACCTCTGAACGTTCAGAGCTTCAAATTTGTATTTCTTTTTTTTTTTTGAACGTGTTCTGAGCTTGTTCAGAGCGCGCTCTATGAGCTCAGAATAAAATAGCCGACCAAGTTGAATGCTGAACACAAGCATTTGACAGGTGAAATTGAAAAAAAAAATCTCAAACAATTTAAAAGGCAGCTAAGTGTTCAGGTATGTTTCAAAAATAAAATCTTCAGAGCATGCTCGATATGCCCGGACTCTGTTCAGAACTCTATTCTGAAGAAAAACGCCTTATGAGAACATTTATTTCGTAGTTTTAAAAGTAAAAAAAATTTAGAAGAGAGTTTTAAAGTTAGTTAATTGTTAAGTAATATCATGATCATACTTTAACATCAGGCTGTTTATTTTGTGCGCCGTTATGATCACATTATTGGGATTTTTTTTTGTCAACCGGAAAACTTTTGAGCTGTAGCGCCACCATTAATTTTCACGGTCGTTGCAATTGCAACTAACAAACTTACTTCGTAATTGGGTTTGTTTTCGTTTGTTTACTATTATACATTTTTTTTATTATAGAGATTTTTTTACGAGTAGGTATATCAGTCAAAAAAAAAAAACTTAATCTACAGAATATCTTTATCAGGTTTCTAATTTATTTGATAATTATGGTCATCAAGCTGTAAGCCATGCAACTTAGGAAACAAATAATCATTGATAAAATATTTTTTACGTATACAAATCGGTATAGTTTTATGTTTTTTGATTAACTTAAATTTATGTTTAAGATTAGATTGAACCAAATTGCTCTCAAAATAATACAGAAACATCTGTTTTAACAAAGAACTGTTGTAGCTCCCGCGTCTGATTGCATCAGTGATCAACTTTCAAGTATTGCCTCCTGATTTCGAAATTGATGGAAACTGAAAACTGTGCTCAAAGCATTGATCTACAATTATTCAATACACAAGTTGTTTATATGATCAGTTAAAATGATTCAGAGCGAAAAAATACATTCCTCATTAGCCTAATCAGATTATTCATCTCACAAAAATTTAGTACTAAGTCTAATAGAAAATAAAAAAAAAAACGATATTAGAGACAGGTCAAGTTATAACCGTTATATATATAAATAATTCCTTTTTGAAACTATTCTGTTATAAATTGGTATGTCAAGCGGAGTTTTTTACTGAGCAAATTTCATCCTGCAATAAAATTTGACACTTTGTGGTTTGACAGAAATAAGAGAACGATTTATATTTGACTTTTATTTACAACTATTTGCAGTTGTGTTCTTTTATTTCACAAAATTTCTAGTTTCTAGGAATTTAAGTCCAAAAAGTAAATGAACCGACCTATTGTGTTCCATAGGTTTATTCATGTAAAGAGCGAAATGTAACGGAATATCGTTTGAAACGGAAGTTCATATAACTAAGTTATACTATACTGGAAATGCAAAATGGCGACAAATCAAATTCTGGTTATAATTACAAATTTAGATTAAATTGTTCATTGAATTTAAACAATCAAATAATTGATTATTGAACTTTATACCTACAAGTACCTACGTCGATTAAGTTTTTACAACTTAAAATGATTAAATGAAATTAAATAGTTTTTATAATTCAAAATTCTAGCTGCAATGATCGAAGTTCAGAGTCACATACATTGTATGCATTCAATTAAATTTTACCGCTATCTTATTTACTTAGTAAATATTATATACCTATTATAGGAAGGTACCAATACAAAAATAAACCCTATAGTTAGAATAAGGAAACAAAAAGACAAGACAAAAAAGAAAACAACACGCAATAACCATGAGAAAGTATGGCATTCTAAATCACATCAAAATAATTACACCCTGTATGTATAGTATACAAAGATGTGCCTTCAAAAGATTGATACTCATCATAAGAAGACCTTATCCTCATTGCACCGCAATGATGTTCCGTGATCTCTGTTATACACGTTTTAATTTATGTTCTATCGTGCAATCATTAAAAAATTGCACTTATATTCTTTGGAAATGTAATATACTGCATAAGATTTGGATCTTTTATTTTTTTTCCCCGTTAGTTTCTTGAACCAAATCAAATCACATAATCATGAATTTTATTTTACAGGGTGGCTTTCGGTTACAACTTTTAGATGAATTAGATCGTCTCGTTCTTGATTTGACACCACATGTCAATGGATCTGAGTTCGTGCGAACAGATGCCACGTAAGTTTGACAATTCATTGCAAAAAATAAATGTTTGTGTAGATTTTGGCGTATTTCTAGAGCGCAATCATCAGAAGTTCAACTGCCAACAAATTTCACATGTCATAATTGTACTCTACGGTTGTTGCGACAGGCAGATGAATGGTCAAGCGGTTATCGCTTTTGGTCATGCGCCGATGTTGACATTAAAGATCGGAAAACATTCAGACAGTTGTGCTCGGGGAATGGAAAATATTTTGGAACTCGTTGCAAGTGCAAGGATACTTATTATGGTACTTACTGTCAATATAAGGATGAGTGCGTTTCGAATATGGATTGTGGGGCCCAGGGCAAGTGTGTTGATCTGAAGAGTAAATCATTGCCTCGGAAACAATGCTATTGCAATTTTGGATGGTGGGGTAATGGTTGTCACAAAAGATCACCGTACAAAACAACCAACCTGGATCTCTCGATGCATACTCGCAAGGAATTGTCACCTGACTTCCATATGTACTGGAAACTTCTCGAGGAACAAAAAGAAATTGAAATTGTTTTGCAAGTAAAAGGGTCATCGTGGGTTGGTGTGGGATGGAGACCAAGAGGTCTAACACCTGAATGCAAGAATTTTCCACTTATTCGAGATATTGGGGATTTGACGACAAGTTTAGATGGTTCTGCTGTGGCAGAACCCGAACCATCATCAGAACCTGAGCCGAAATCCGAACCGGAACCAAAGTCTGAGCCAGAACCAAAATCAGAACCTGAACCTAAGTCCGAACCAGAGCCGAAATCCGAACCGGAACCAACGTCCGAACCAGAACCAAAGTCAGAACCGGAGCCTAAATCAGAACCAGAACCAACATCAGAACCCGAACCAAAATCCGAGCCTGAGCCATCCTCTGAACCGGAACCTGTTTCAACGAGTAAGACCAAACGTGTTGCCGGTAATAGAGACAGTCCAATAATGGATGGTGTGACATCTGTCGCAACGAGTGTTTCATATCGTGTAAGTGCTCAATCTGGACGGAGGAGAAGAGATTTATCAGGTAAGATTCTTTTTCTTTTTTTTTTTTGAAATCGTATTTTGTTTTCTTTTTCACTTGCACTTGGCACACTTCCGAGAAGTAGTGTAGAATGCACAGACTAATTGATGGAATTTTAGTTTAATACCTCACATAACATGCACTTAACACGCTTTTAGATGTAGACATGGATCACGAATCTGAGTCGGAGCCGATATCTGAACCAGAACCGAAGTTTGAGCCGGAACCAAAATCTGAACCTGAACCGAAGTCCGAACCAGAACCGAAATCAGAGCCAGAGCCAAAATCCGAGCCAGAACCAAAATCAGAACCAGAACCAAAATCTGAGCCTGAACCAAAATCTGAGCCAGAACCAAAATCTGAACCTGAGCCAAAATCTGAGCCTGAGCCAAAATCCGAACCGGAACCAAAGTCTGAGCCAGAGCCAAAGTCCGAACCAGAACCTAAATCTGAACCTGAACCAAAGTCAGAACCTCAAACTGAGCCGGAGCCTCAGTCAGAACCCGAACCAAAATCAGAGCCCGAGCCTAATTCAGAACCCGAACCGAAATCAGAACCAGAACCTAAATCTGAACCTGAACCGAAATCCGAACCTGAACCAAAATCTGAACCTGAACCAAAATCCGAACCCGAACCGAAATCTGGAAAGATTGTTGCAAAAACTAGTTCTGGAACTCAGTCAGAAGGTAAGTTTGCACTTGTTTTAAATATACGCTTATATTATGTACATAGGTAGTTCTCCTCCGCTTAAATCCACAACTAGCAATTTTATATAAAAACTTAAATAAACTTCCTTATTAAGTTCACCGCATAAAACACTTTTATGACCCTATTGATCAAACAGGGGTCTAGCACGTAACTTGAGACAATCGAGTTCGTTCGATATAACCGAGCATAAGCAGATCCTAATTAAATTCAGTCCATCGTTTTCGATTCGATTCAACCAAATTAGAAACTGCCTATGCTCGATTGTATCGACTGAACTTGACTGAATTTGTATCAAGTAAGTAACATGCTGTCATCCCAGGCCTTGATTAGTTATGTGAACTTATAATAATAATTCACTTTTAAAATTTCAGCTCCATCAAAATACAAACTTAACCCATATACTCCGCGTCATGATTTCAATCCCATGGACTGTACGGATATTGTTATTGGAACTGCTCGTGAAATGACAAGTCGTGTTGGTGATTACTATACAAGAGATCGTTCTACGCCAAGACTTGATGAATTTTGGGGTGGTATTTCGGATTTAACTCTAGGAACTGGCTTTGAGTTAAATAACATGACGACAATAATTTTTCGAAAGAAATTGGAAGCAACTGAACCAACAGATCACACATTAGATGATGATTTAACTCATGTTATATGGGCCAAAGGACAAGAACCGGGTAGTTATGTACATGTGCCACCATCTGGTATTGAAAAAGAGGCCTCATCTGTAAAGGAATTCTATCAAGCCGATGAATTAAAGTATCACGGGCATCAAATGCAACGTGGAGTCACACAAATCAATTTCTTTGGTAAGTTTTTGTTTTGTATTTCTATTGAATGGATAGGTTTAGTAAGTTTGGATTTGCAAAACAATTCTATTTTTCTATTCCGTCTGCCGGTCGTGCATTAGGAAATTTAATTAATCTGTCAAAAGTGACAGCCATTACTTTGGCGAATCAGACAGAATTACAAGTTATTTTTTTATTCTGTCAAAATAAGCTGTTGTAATTATGTAGGCGTGTTCAGGAAAATGAGATCTCGGAGATCTCATCAGCAATCTCAGTTACATGAACAGGATTCCTCAGCTACATTTTTCAGTTTTGCTGTCAAAACTCTGAGAAAAAAAAACGTGGATTCGCTTGCTCACTTTTGAGGTGAGAACCTCTGAGATCTCATTTTTCTGAACGCCAATTTTTTCATTGATTGAATTTTTACAGAATTTCTAACTCGTAACTCTTCTAAAAGTGCTTTTTAATCAATACGGATTCGTATATTTTTCGATTTGAGTCTAGCATACATGTTGGCAAAAATTTAACTTTTTTCTGACAGGTGAAGTAGCCATTTTATGTTCTATGAATTGACATTTTTGTCATTAAAATTGACTAAATGGCAATAAATATTTTTTTTTTGACACAACGCTAACGCCGCTGTTCGTAATATGAACCAAACATTTCGCTCATTATTATGAACAAAAAAAGTAATTTTTAAGTAAATTATTTAACAAAAAATTTATTGTTTTATTTTTATTTCCTCTGACAGAAAAAGAGAAACAGCCCATTGCAACTGGTAATAATTTAAACAACGATTGCTTTGGCCATTGGAAGCATCCATCGAGTTGTTCCCCTGATGAACACAATTGTGAATATTATGCATCTTGGGAATCAACAGGTGAACATATGCGCTGGCACATCGAAACAACAAATACTCAAACATGGACCGGAATTGGATTTAGTAACGATGAAAGTATGTCTCAAACTGATGCAGTTATTGGCTGGGTTGATAAACAAGGTAGACCATTCTTAATGGATACATGGATAAATGGTTATTCTTCACCGAAATTGGACGATCAACAAGACATAACAAATACATCGGGACGTATTGAGAAAGGTGCTACTATATTGGAATTTACAAGAAAACGTATCACCAAGGATTCGCAAGTGAGTAGATTTTTTTTAATACGTCAAATATACAAAAAAACATAACTTAGCTTGACTTTCTCGAACAAAAGTAAGATTTGTTTCTACTTTACATTGGGTGCAATTTTTGAGTTCACTTTCTCTTTAAAAAATGTTGGTCTTGAAATGTTTAATTGTAAACGTTGGGCGCCAGTTAAGATGGCAATTAATTGGGATCTTAGTACGTGATCTAACTGGATGGACAAGAATAGACAAACAAAAAATAATGCCTGCCATATTACATCTGTTCGTGCACTTGACAAAACTGTACCTTTTTACCCGTTTAAGAGTTTAAAAGCTGGTTTTTCACAATTGGTTAAATCTATACCATGACTTTCAAAGGTTTTAACTAAATGGCATTATTCAACCAAAATCGACTGATTCCTTGATTTAAGAAGTCAAATTTTGGATTCCTCTATAAAAATTGCAGTAATCCTTGATTAAATAATCATCATTGAACAAAACTGTCCCTAAGACCAATTTAACTTTTTTATATGAACTTTGATAGAACTTTAGACTAAATTTGGAAGAAATTGCAAATTATGTGAAGTTAACGAACAGAGGTATTATCATCATTTAAATCCATTATTATCAATTTGTTTCAGAAAATGTCATGAAATTTTAGCTAGAGTTTGAAGCTGCAAATGTTGGGCGCCATTTTTAGGATGGTTTGTTTTGAATTAAAACGTCATGGAAGTGTATTAAATAACTCAAAAACTAGTTCATAAAATATTTTTAATTATTATACATAAAACAAAGTGCAAGCTTAATGAATTGACGTACTTTTTTTTATGATCCTGCATTTTGCTAGAGGAAGCTAAATGAGAAAATATGTATTTTTAAAATATTAACAACATACTTTAAAACATAAAAGGGCCTTTATCAACTTCATTTCGTTTATTTGTTTTATTTTATAGGATTTTTCATTTACCGAAGATAACTGCTTTTATCTCTTCTTCCCCGTTATGGGGGGAGCCTTTAATTCCGTCAACAAGAAAATACGCAAGCACGAACAAAGGCTTCCAGTATCCTCGAGTAGGATATGCATCAAATCATGCGGAAATGGTTAAAAAAAATACAATTTCATTGTATTTTGTATATTATTTTCATTGAGGTTCTTGTTTTGTTTTTTAGAACTTGAAATGGCTGCAGCTGCAGCAACAACACCCGCTCCAAATCGCTTAATTTATGCCGTAGGAGTGAAATTAATGAATTTAGCTGAATCCTATGAAGCTCCACAACGTGGAACTGCTGAATTTCATAATTTAGCTTCGACTATTTCAGATTCTTTCAAAGGAATTCTAAATGAAATTCCAGGCTACCAAAAGACCGATGTTGTAAGCTTTGAGAAGTAAGAAATTTTCTTTCGATGTATTTAAAGTTATTCGTAATATTCATAATCTAATTATTTTTGTTTGTAAATTTTCGCAATCAGAGATGGTACAACAATGGTAGCTAAACTTCAAGCAATATTCAACAGAGATGCTTTAGAAAAATCTGCTAAGTCAGGTGAAACAAGCTCAAAAGATCCAGAAAATGATATTGCCGAAGGACGTTCTATTCGGGCAGCAATATTGGAAGGAGTTGCGTCGGGAAAAGTTGGATCACTGACAGTTGATCCACAATTCCTTGATTTCGAGCCTTTAGAATGTAATTTAAACTGCTTATTTATACATATGTACATATATTTGATTTCAATCGTAACTTTAACTTTTTTAGACAAGAGCAATGCCCCTACCGAAGGAGAAACCAAATTGTCTTTCTTCGACCTTTCAGAGAC
This sequence comes from Epistrophe eligans, assembly GCA_951394125.1. Lineage (NCBI taxonomy): Eukaryota > Metazoa > Arthropoda > Insecta > Diptera > Syrphidae > Epistrophe > Epistrophe eligans. The sequence continues at coordinate 75,896,086 of OX596030.1, forward strand.
ACGTCTTTATATCGTTTTAGGGTGTATTGCTGCGCTGGTTATAATTGCTCTAATTCAAGCCTTCTGTACAATATACAAGACCTCCAAGAAGAGCAACTCTCAAAAGGTAAGAATTTCTCCTAAAACCATTTTATTTTTTTTTGTTGTAGCCTAGATTTTGTATTGAATGTAAATTATTTAAAAATATGTACTAACAAAAAATCAAACAATAATAATGATAACAAAAAAAAATAATTATCTCAAAAGCTTGTTTACGTTATACCTGATGAATGGAGGATATATCAACAGCAGCTGCAACAGCAACATCAACAACACCATCGTTACTATCAACCGCCGACTAGTGTTCTTTAGATTAAAAATAATTGAATACAAAAAAAAAAAAGTTACAAAAAATATTAAAAGAAAGAAAAAACTACTTAAACATGCTGCCAATGAGAAAATATTTTAAGAATTTACAAATACAAAGAAAATACTTTTATATTTTCATAAATTTAATAATGGTGCTATCTTACTACTTCCTACTTCACATTTTTATACAATGGGTAATATTTTTGTCCTTTCTTTATCACTTTTATTTCAAATTCAGCCAGTCAGCATCTTATGCTTCTTAATTTATAAACAAAAAATATCTTCTTCTTCTTCTATGTAAGAGAGTGCTAACGCGTTTTTCTTGAGCTTTTTTTTTTTTACCGTAGCTCTATTTGGTATAGCTATATATTTTTAGGGTGGTATATAATAGTTCGGAATTTAAAAAAAAAAAATCTAAAATTCTGTTTCCATCATCCAGTATTAGCCCAAAACTACCTAATATCACTTTTTTCTTTCAATTTTAGTTAAATCCTATTCGCGTACGAACATTTTGTGTAGTTTAGAGGGTATAAGAAGAAAACGTTTACATGAGATTTAATTATTTCCCCTTTCTGAGTGTTTCTACTTGAGAAATTTTTCGTGCAGAAATTTGTTAGTTCTGTGTACTGTCAAAAACAAATTTAAAATGAAAAACAACAACAAAAAAACAAAATAATCGTTCCTTACTCAAATTATAAGTTTTATTATATTTTTTTTATTTTTTAAAGAATAGTTCTTAAAGAATAAAATATGTCATAATATAATTATTTTACTTTGTTTATTATTAAATTTAATTAAGGATACAAAATTACAAACGGAATTCCAATTTTGTAGCTTTGTTTATTTTTGTTTGCTTTTGTTTGTTATGAAAGGGTCCATTTTTTACTTTTTTTTTACGTTTAAAAAGTGGCAGACATTTTGTTTTTTTTTTTTTCCTTATTTCACACTGACGTATGGTGGTACAGTACACAAATCTAAGGTAATATATTGCGCAGGTTTTTAAAGTTAAAAGTGTCAAAAAATTAAAAATGGCTGTTCGAGTGCCCACAGGAACTCAACACGCATCATTATAAATAACAAACAAATATTAAAATAAGGCAGGTAAAGGGGCACTGGATTCACCATTATACCTCGATTTTGAGAGATGCGCAGAACTGAACAAATCAGAAAGTCAGAAAAATAATCCAAATCTGATAGCAATGTGTCAACTCAACAGAAATTGATTTTAGCCAGTTCACGTTTCTGAGATCTTAGAGATTTTTCTCTGTCAATATGGCGAAAGAGAAGGAAAAAACCTAAACCTAATACTCAACTAAAAGTTTTCAAAAAAGTTTTTTTTTTAGTTTTGACATTTAATTCCAAAGTTTTTAAAATGGATTCCAATCCAATTGGGTGTGATCGAAAAATGTTCACGAAATTTCCCTCGAAATTATCTCATTTCGAATTTTCAATGACAATACTTGCCAATTATTAATGTTTGTAGTAAATTTAAATTATATTTATTTTGATAACTCTTTTATTTATATGTATGTACATATGTTCCTACATACATACATATCTTTCTCAATGAGTTTTTTAGGTGAACTCACAGAAATTCTCAAGGTATGTCAAAGAATTTTTTAAATTGACACCGCTAGTAATATAATTGACAGGTTTAATGCTGATAATGGTTTTTTTTTTTTAATCATTCTCTTGAAAACTTTTGATCAAAATTCAATAATATAGTGTGACATTAAATAATTATGTAATATATGTACTTGCATATACATCATTTACAAACATATCGCGTTTTGTTTTTTATTTGACAGCAAAGATATTTTTTTAAGTACATTATGTAGTTTATTACGTGCATTTAAATTATTATTAAATTGAAGTGGATAATTTTCGTTCGTTTTTTTTTTTTTAACTTTAAAACCTCCACTCCTGTCAGTAACACGCACACAGGAATGCTTGTTGTAAGTTCTACACGAGCTTCGCGCCACCCAGTATATGTATTTATTTATTAAATAGGAATGAATTTTTTTTGTGCTTTGAATTTGTATTCCTTTTTCCAACATTTCATCATTCCCCGTTATGGAAGATTAGCTATGAATATGAGAGCGTAGAAATGAGTTAACGAAAAGGGAAAAGAAATTTGGAAATTTTAAGATTTTTCTTCCGTTTTACGTGAGATAACCAGAAGATTGCGCAGAGGCTTGCCAATTGAAAAATAAATAAATAAAAAAATAATCTTATAATCTTATCTACAAAAATTAGTTTTACTTAATTTGAAGCACTATCACTGTTTTAGCGATTTTCATATATGTAACCTATAGTTTTTGACAACTTAAAGTTAAATTTAATCCTCCAATAAAAAATTACTTCAATAAGTTAATAAGGGTTTAATTTATTTACAGGATTAACTAACTCTCATTTAATTCAGTGTTAATTTTACGTTGAAAAAATGGTTGTTTATCCTCCAGAAATCGCCGGTACTTCAATAGGTCGATAAGCTGAATGTTTAATAGAATAGACTTTATCATAAGCTCCATTTTTTATCATATACATATATTTTTTTTTGTAGTCCAGGTTTGACTGAATGTAATTTTTTTAAAAGCTTTATCACTTAAACTGCAGAAATTTTAACCATTTAACGATGATTTTACCTGATGGGTGACTCGTATCAGCTAAATAAAATGTGCTTATAATGTTAATGTTAACCAAGGATTACCATTGGTATTTGTATAGCTTAAAGTCTTAGGTTAACCAAAATTACCAACATCAAAGTTAATAAGTAAAAAGTAACACCGTACATCAGTACAAGATTAGTCAATTACAGAACTATGGAATACACTCTGACGTATGCGTATTTTTTGTACTAAATTTTTAATGTTTTTTTCTTTAATTTTCGGATATGTACTTTACGGTTTACTAGTCTTAATTGTAATTATATTTTATAATTTGTAGTAACTTGATGCTTTTTAAATAGAAACATAACGAAACAAATCTGCTTAGAATTAAGAGCTTAATTTGGGATTATTAAAGAGCGGACCTGCATTTTGTATTTTTCTTTCCCTTTTCTTTCCTGATGTTCCTGTCTATGAAGCAACTAGAACACATTTAATGATGAACAAACCGCAATATTTTATTCTTCTATTGTGCGAAGAATTTTTTAAATTGTTTTGGAAATATAGGAAGCACGGTTAAAAAAAAATACAACTGCAGAAACAATATTTGCAATTCTCAAAGGTTATATTCTGTCCACAATAATATTATTGCGGTCAGTTCAAAAGACATTATTGCGTTTAAATATATATAAATATAGGCATAAGTTTATTGACTGGTCTGATTTGAATTCCCTAAGTGATGTTTTCCCTTTGTATGTTTTTTTATAAACATTAATTTGTGCTCAAATACTTTAATTTTTAACTAACAACAAACATAAATACTGATTTTTGTCGATTTTCTATTTTACAAAAAAAAAAAAAATGCTGACTGGTTGAGGTATGGTTACATCATTTCCTAAATAACACACGTTTGTTTTTTTTTCTTTTTGCAGAGCAATTTAATTCAAAACTCCCCTTGGAAGGACTACAGCTCTAATACAAACTACGCTTTCGATCCGTATGGTGAAACAGAAGAAAAACATCTAGGAGGAGCAACTAGTACGACCGGTAAAGATAAATCGCGTCACCGATCATCAAGCAGCAGCCAACAGACAACTTTGCAAATGTCTCACTCACCCACCAGTAAATCATCACAGTACTACGATGTCAACAACGGACGTTCATCGTCCTCGAGATATGACACAAATGGCAATGGCACACATGACTATCGCAGTAACGGACAACAAAACCGTGGCCAACGCAGTAGCCATAATGCTGCGCCAAATGGTGAAAACTATTCTAGATCTTCATACGCTGATAGGGCCTACTCGCTGCCACGTCAAGTGATACAGCAGCAGCAACAACAGCAGCAACAGAATACAATGCCATCTGCTGGCTATTACACGCAAGATCGACGAAGTAGGAATACGACTGAAGACCGTCATAGGAGTCGAGACAGGGATAGTAGTGAAGCTACTCACGCACGCAGTGGATCTTCTACGGGCACAGATACCCCAGATTTCTATTTTATGCCATCGCAACGGAAGTATTCAGGTGAAGTTGTTAGAGTTTATGTGGACTATAATAAGAATCCGCAAAATTAAAAGCCAAGAAAATATAGTATATGAAAAGGGGAGGTATAAATTGAATTGAACGCATGAATATTGAGCGTATTTTGTATTAATTATATAAAATTATAAATATGTAATTGTTTTAAATTTTATTTTATTTTTGTTTTTGTGTAATTATGCTTAGTTTTCTTAAACAAATTTAGTCATTGTTTTATCAAAATGTACTTATTTTATGTTTTTTTTTTTAGTTATATTATCTACTGACGTTGTGTTTTTTATAAAATTAAGTTTTTGTAACTGTTTTTTGTATGTCAATATATGCTTAAACATTTAGTCATATACTTTTATAAGTAATGTTAAAAAGGTGGATACAAATGCAGTTTTGTCGGTATGCATTATAGAAGTTTGTGTAGAAATGAATATTAGTTCAGATAATATGTAGTCAGTTCACTTTTTTTTGAGATTTCAAAAGTTCTCTTTCGTCGATCGGTAAAAGTAGGGGAAGAAAATTGAATATGAAGAAGGAAGAAGTTAAAATAAGTCTAAATTTCTCTTTATTCTCCATTTGTTTTTTTTTTTTTGGCATTAAACAATTAAATCAAAAAAAAACAGTGTCGGTTTTATGAAAGAAAAGTGAGAAAATTTGGCGAAGAAGTATCATTATAAGAAACTTGAATTGTCTAGTTAATTATTTAGTATCGTTAAAAAACTTGAACTATCTGGATAATTAATTAGGTCTCAAGAAATAGAAATACAGGGTGTCGCATAATTAATCACAGTGCGCTAAAGTTTTCAGTTTTGCAAATCCCGGCAAATGTCAAAATCGAAAAAATTATTCCACGTTTTTTAGGATAACAGTGATTCATGTCTTATTGACGAATATTTTTTATTTATTTACTTAACAAATGTCAAAGTAGAATTGATATTTGCCGCCATATGCAACCGGTGACAATTTTTGTACCCAGTGATTAATTTTTGGCCGCCCTGTATAAAAAAAAATCTGTGAACGAACGAAAAGTTACTTTCCAATGTGTCAAACTTACCATACTAATGTCAGATTAAACACATTCTTACTGGTGTTGATATATAAATATTATTTGTATGTTATTATTTATCCATTAAAAGAATTATCTTTTACAAGTATCACTTTGTATAATGTAAACAATACTTCAAACATTCATGGGAAATAAAATAGATCTAGATTTACAAAAATTTATCCATACAGCAAACAAATTTTGTTCATTTTATTAAAAAAAATTAAAAGTGAACCATATACAAATAATTTAATACCACATAAAAAAGAAATAAAAACTAAACAATTTCACAGCATTGTTTTGCTCCTTTACTTTTCTCAATTTATTAAAAATATGTGTATACTGACAAAGCTTAATTATTAATAACAAAAGTGCAAGCTGACAAAAATCCGTATCGTATCATTTAGTATCATTTAAATATAAACATACTTTTTCACAAAATAATGATCCAACAGAAGTGTTTTCATTACTAGATATAAAAAGAAACATAATCAAAAAATAAACAAATAATTTAATAAAATAGTTTTAAAATATTTACCATCCATTCATGTACCAATAGAGCAAAACAAAAGAAAATACCAGGTTTAAGTTTAACTTATATTTATTATGGTTTTCTATCCATTTTATAACATGTACAACACATTTACATAATATCAAGTGTCCTATATAATGGTGGCATAAAAAAAGCGTTTTTTTTTATTTTATTTTAGTTATAATTATTGACTTTAAGAAGAATGGCTTTATCTACAAAAAAAAAAAAAAACATACAGTACCTCCCTTAGTGACATTAATTATGTAAATACAAATTTTACAAAACAATTAATAATTAAAATTGTATGATATTTTAGGTCAGTGTTAATGTGGGAACAAAATTTTTAAAAAATTTAAACTTATCTATATAAACATATAACTTGTATAAGGTATCAAAAGTAACGACTAAATTTAGGAACTCTTCTTTTTAAGATTGTTTAATGTTATTACTACTAATTGTTTTTTATTTCATTGTTTTGTTTGTAAAATAAAAAAAAATACCATTAATTTTCTTGGTTCTACCAAATTTATTTGTAAATAAAATAAATCATTTAAAATATAAAAATAAATAATTTAATAAAATGAAAATATTTATGATGAGTTTTATCTAACGAGATTGCTACATATCCGAAAAGAAAGAATCATGCTCCATATGCATATGCTACGATTTCTATTACGTTGGTCTTTTAACAAATTGTGTCTTCTATTTCCTGTCAGTTTGCGTTCCATGATCAATCAATTTATTAAGCAAGTAGTTGCACCTCGGCGTCTTTGATTTTTGGATTTAAAAAAAAAAACATCGAAGAATATGAAAATTAAAATAAAATTATTCCAAAACATTTATAATTCATTTTTATTTATTTAGAGTTTCACACCAAATACAATGCACTTTTCTGTTCTTTTTTTTCTGAAACTCACAAATTCATGTTTTTGTTGTTTCCAGAAAGTTGCATGGAAAAATAAGGTGCAAGAATTGTCATATCTGTCAAAACACGATGATGTCAGATTCTTTCGTTTTTAATTTTTTCTTTTTGGTATGAAAATAAAATGTCTGAATAATTAATTATAAGATTGTTCATTTAGGATATTGTAACAAATTTTCCGATTTCTACAAATTTCTGCTAATTTTAGCCTAATTCTGTCCGCATAAAACTTAGACTACTTTTAGACGACTGCAATTTCTATCCGCAATTCTCTTTTGAGTTTCTTTCCGATTGCAGCATCCATTTAAACGCTGCAAATTTTAATACCACCAATTTTTGTTAAATGATAAGGAAATATATCTCCTCAATCTTTACTCCGCTTATGTCTCAAACAAGAAAGAGCGATAACTCTGCAATTATTTCAACCTCAGCAACTTTGTCTACCCCGGACACCGCATACGTCCCCCGCCTACATGCTTAAGAATTGCAAGGGTAACTGCAGCATATTTGCAGCGTTTAAAAGCAGTCTTAGCATATAGAACGCTCACTTGAAATTTAATTATTTCATCTTGTATAAAGTTCGAAGTAAAAAAAGAAAATCTATTTTTAAAGAAGAGAATCAGTTAACAACTGTATATTTTTTGTATATTACGTTTTAAAAACAATATACATATGTAGGCACTAAAGTTTCGTGATACCCGTGTTTTTTTTTTTTTTATTTTTGAAAAAGTGAATATCCAGATCTTTACACGCAAACAGTAACAAAAAAAGTTGTCTAAAATAACTTTTTTTTTGTATAGGTACACAAAACAAAAATTGATTTATTTTTGTTTGCGTATAAAATTATCTGAGCTGACTATATTCACTTTTCACAAAAAAACAGAACTCACATTTTTGAGCAAACAAAATTCTTGTCACTATCGTCAGCGATCGATCTCGAATCGGAAATTAGGTTTTTAATTAAGTGAAAAGGACACCAAGTAAGGGGAATGGACGGTCTACGATTCGTGGAAATTGAAAATTAAAAGAAAACGTCAAAAAATCTCCAGCAACTTGTTTCCTTGTGTGAAAGGGGACTTTTTTTTTTCTAAAATACCGCTTATTCAAAATCCTGATGTATTATAATCCCGCTTTTTTTAAATCCTGTCGGATACCGCAAAATCCGTTTTCTACAATACATACATAATGTATTTTTTTTTTTTTTGTTTTATTTTAAATTCATTTTTATTTTTTTCCAAAAAACTTACAACTAACTTAAAGCTAGACAAAAATTCATAAAAACTAGCCTACTTATCAATAACTTACAACTAACTTACTGGCCCTATGCGGGCGCTCTAAGTTAAACTATATACATACCTACATAATGTATGCACCTAAACTATATATGTACATATATTCAACTAAATAGCAAATTATATATACTACTGAAATAAGTCAGCCAAGTAGAATGCCTATTACTTTTTTAATTGGACCTGTAGAATTATCAATTAAAAAAACATAATGTTTGTATATTTAAAAGTAAAAAAACAAAAATTACACGGCTAAAAGAAAATACGTTTTTAACTTTCACTGTACACGTTTGTTTTAACTCAAAATCTTAATTATATATTTACTCATTGCCAACATTATACTATATACCTAAACACGAAAATTATACCCTTAGCTTTCTTACTAAAGGACTTACCGCTATCATTTTCTGTAGAAACAGTTGAACAGCGAAAACATTTACCGCATTAATAGTTAAACTAATTAGGTACTAATGAAAAACGTACTCTTTTGTTAATTTTTAAGAGTTTTTTTTAGTGTTTAATAACGTTCAAATTAAGTGCATGTACAAAAATCACTTTTCCAAAATGAGCGATTTTTTTAAATAAAAGTACTAGTTTTTATTGCAAAAGCAGGATAAAAATCAAATGTGAAAAAATCTTTATCTTTATATATATTTGTGTACCTAATTTAAAAAAATATAATTCTAATTTACCAATTTTTTAAGAAGCGTGGTAACGCATGCTGAGTTACCAGTTTTTATGTAGATTAAATTTCAAACCAAATTAAAAAAAAAAAAAAAAAAACTATCAAGGTTCCTTCGAGCCGGATTTGAACCAGCGACCTATGGATATCTATGCAAATTGCTTTTAACACTACAGTCCACCGCTCTACCAACTGAGCTATCGAAGGGTTGAGAATTGATGGTTCTAAAAATTTATTTCATGTGTTTGGCTTATTTTCAGATTTATTATTTTATTTTTAATCGAAAACGAAAAAAAAAATTTTTCCATGTACTGTCTTATGTGATATATGTATGAATTAAATTTGATCACAAAGGAAATAAATAAGATGAATTTACAAGGTTTGACATCACGAAAATATGAAACTAGCTGGGCTCTGGATTTTATTATGCCTTAAATGGACAGATGATTTTTGTCGCAAACTACTGTTTGGGATTTCTCACTTCTCCATCATCGTACCTATTGTTAAGTTTCTGTTTCGGTTATACATACATACATAGTTCGAATTTTGTTTTAAATGACACTCGGCCCAGGTGAAGAATATTTAGTAAATAGACTTTATGGATAACATTATATGGAATTTACGTACATTAACATAAATCGTACAATTTAGTATTTTCGACGATTAGGTATTTAAAACTGGGCATGCATAGAATTTTCAACTGAATTGGTAAATTGATTGAGGCAACTTCAGGTCAACTTTTTGAAACAAAATTAAAATAGTATGGTTTGTATCAAAGAGCTTGGTGTTCTGTAGCCTTTTGAAGCTTTCGAGGAAACACCGATTTGCAGCGATTTATGTTATAAACTTGGGAAACCCTGTTGGAGCTCTAAATAGGGACAAGTCTATGCCAGCCATATACAATCAAAGTGAGAGGCAAACATTCTATCTTCCTTGTACTGACAATTTTTGTTGAACAGAGTATAAATAAAAATTTACAGTGGTGTTTATTTTATTTGTGACCAGTAAGACAATGTCTTGAAAGTTCAAAATAATTGGAAATATGCTTTATTTGATCGAATAAAATGTTACATTAGCCATGGTTAATTGTCTAAGTTAGAATTCAAATATGAATATTAAACCATGTAATTGAACCCAAATATTGAACGTCAATCAAATATGTTCGGAAAAAAAAAATTAAATGGGTTTCTTTTGATGTATGGAGTACTATCCTTATTCGCATTTAAGGCTCCCCAAACCTTTATTTTCTTTTTCAATTCCATAATAATACATATAGATGTATTAGTAGAAAACACGAAAACATATAAAATTGTTCATCGTATAAATTGTCAAAGGGGATAATTGGTTTGAGGAAGCTATTTTGTTTAAGACGACATTCGGTATTGTTTGTATGAAAAATTTTGACAAACGATGTTTTAATATTCGATTGGGAATATCCGAAAATCAAAAACTGAACGGCGGCGCGGCGAAAGGTTGTAGTACTTTTCGGAATAGTCCCAATTCGCCAGAACAAAATTATAATAAACTCTTCCAACCCATCCCAATAGCTACAAGTAAACTAAAACGTCAAAATGACATTTAGTATTATAGTACTAAAATCAAATAAAATTTCACAGGACGAAAAGGACAGAAAAGAACACTCTTTTTGTGATTTTTTATATTTTGAAGATATGTTGTCGCCTGTCTGCGTCTGGTGTCTTCTTGCACACACGAAAAATTAGGTTTCATCATATAATAAATAAAAACATGTAGCTGAACTTGAAAAAGTTTAGAATCTGTTCAAATAAGAAGAAAACTTCTCAACTCAAAAATGGCTAGCATCTATTCATACACTAGAGAAGCTGTTCGTGTTAAAGTCAAGGTTGGTTGGTATTTTTTTTTTACTGTTTTCTTCTTCCCTTTGCACTTTCATTCCTTTATTGTCTGCATGGAAGAAAAAAAAAGAAACTACTAATATCACATTTCTCACCTTCAGAAATGTGAACCAAATCTTCCACCCGAATGGAGAAAGTTCAGCGTCGATCCACAAATCACATCGCTCGATGTGCTGTACAGCATTCTAGCCAAAGCTTTTGATATTAAGTCGGACTTCTCCATCAAATACAAAGCGTTCGACCCGGCTGGCAATGAAATCTACTTAGCCGTATTGTCCGACTGGGATTTGGATGCAGCGTTTCTTCGCATCCACAACCTCTCTATTCAGACGGCGACGGAACCCTGTCTGATTCTGCAGATTGATATAAAACCATTCACTGAAGTGCGCGACTGGGAGGCCGAGACACCGCCAGCTTCATTCGGCTCAGGGGCTCGTGAGATAATGCAACCCATTCAGCAGTCCATCGGCATGAGTCAGAAGTACGTTCAAAGCATGCAGACTAAGTTGCCGGGGCTGATCATGAATCAAATGGAGAAGACGTTCTCCATTGTGCAGAAGGCATTCAACATGAATGACGAACCGTTGTCTCAGCTTCCACCTCGTCCTCCACTCTCCGACAGCGAATTTAGATTGTTCCTCGACCCGGTGGGGCAAATTTTGCGACAGGATGAGCTGCGGAAAGTAATTTTTTTAGGCGGAATTGACCCTAGTCTGAGACGTGTCGTCTGGAAGCACATCCTGAATGTTTATCCAAACGGAATGAATGGACGAGAGCGGATGGACTACATGAAGCGCAAGTCGGATTATTACCTTAAGCTGCGTGACACCTGGAAGACGGCCGTCAAGCGGGGCTGCGTCGATAGTGAGCTCTCCTACGTCACAAGCATGGTGAAGAAGGATGTCCTTCGGACAGACCGCTTGCATCCTTTCTACGCTGGCAGCGATGACAACCAAAACATAGCATCCCTCTTCAACATCCTGACCACATACGCCCTGAATCACCCGTCGGTGAGCTATTGCCAAGGAATGTCGGACATCGCTTCCCCTCTGCTTGTGACCATGAACGATGAGGCCCAAGCATACATCTGCTTCTGCGCTATAATGTCTAGGGTGAGAGTGAATTTCATGCTTGATGGCATCGCAATGACACAGAAATTCGCTCATCTGACAGAAGCTTTGAATTTCTACGATCCTGAGTTCTATGAGTATCTGAAGCTGCAGCAGGCAGACGATCTGCTTTTCTGCTATCGTTGGTTGCTCTTAGAACTGAAGCGAGAGTTTCCATTCGAAGACGCCTTGCGCATGCTCGAGGTACAATGGAGCTCTCTGAAATATGAGTCGTTAACTGGAGAATTGGCACTCTACGAAAAGGAATTCGAACCGATTTTGCCAGAGGAACCACCACCTGCTAGCCCATCGTATATTGTGGCCAAGCCCAGAGAGAACCCGTACACGAAAATTTGCGCCTTGCGTCGCCAGAGTTCGTCAGTGTCGCTTAGCTCGACATGCTCGTCGCAAAACCTCTCGACTTCGTATACTAATTCACCTGGCGGACGACTTGACGGAACAAAGCGCCTCAACCAAAGCATGGACGATAATATTTCGTCGAGGAGTTCACGAAAAAATCGAAATGTTTCAAAAGCGCATCAGAGTCTGGACGAGTCGAAAATGATGATGCTAATGGAACACTTGAATGAAAATGATCACAAGCTTTCTCCAGCTGAGTTTAGGAATTTCGAAGAATTCAGAGAAACGGCTATTGAAACTGAAGAAGCAGCAGCTCTAGATGTTGATGATTTTCAAAATGAATGTGAAGAAGATGAGGAAGATTTTGTTTTTCATCCGACAAATCCGTTTATGGAAGATGCTGCGAAGCAAAACGAAGATCGAGATGTGCTTCCGTCAACAATTGTTGCTGCCGCTACAACAAATGCCTTTCTTGATAGCACCGACACAGCCAGTGAGGACGGCAACAGTGAAGAGAAGCGTAGAATTCCAAAGAGTATCATGAAACTGCACAATAAGAATATTTTCTCCAACTACAATGCTGTTAGCAATATAATTGCAAAACAGATAACAAATACCAGTGGGGGAGGACAGACAGGGAAGAGAGCCGGTGGTGGTCATTTTAAGGAACTGAAGGAGAAAATCGTCGCTAATAAGAGGGGAGCTAAGGGTGAGTAGGTTTAATGGTTTATTTAAATTTAAATGTTTGATCTATGCTCATCCCCCACATTAATGGAAATGACCAAAGACCAAACTTGTCAATACATTGAGGGTTGGTCTGTCACCAAAATAAATATTTTTTTTATCAGCCACAAGCCTGTCTTGTCAAAGTTTATGTTCCGTCATTAATTATATTTAGTTGGAAAGTATAGGTCTTTTATGTATGGGAAGGCAGAATGATAATTTCATGTACTTTTTCAGAGTAATTTTTTAAGAAAGGGAAGTAGTCATTTTGTTATATCTTTGCCGTTGAACTTTAAAGCTTTCTTATGGTCTTTACGATTGATATTGGATTACCAATTGAAAAGGTCCATTAGTCTGAAAATGTAGCGAATAAAAGGTTTTAATCTCAACTTGTATTCAAATAAATTTGCATTTCGTTTTTTTTTTTTTTTTTTTTCTTCAGCAATTGGAGGTTGTCACAAACTCGAAAGATCCAAGGCCGCAGTTATAAATGAAAATGAGACTGACAAACTAAATCGAGGGCAGCAAAAACTCATTAAAAATTTCAATGAATTCCTAAATTTATCATCGATAAATCGAAGTCGCATGTCGGATAAAAATTCAACAAGTAATCCCGGTGCCCAACAAGCAGCTATACGAAACGATAATTCGCCTTTAAATCCACTATTCAACATAACACGAGGAATATCCTCTGTAGAGGATTCCGATTCTTCCACAGCAGAAACTTGGAGCGATCCGACAGCTCAAAATTCTTCTGTTTCGCCGGTGCCTTCTGCCGTTAAATTGCAGCTTGATTTGAAAAGAGATTTTCAAGAATTTCCACATCGTATCGCCAATGATCCAAACATTACTCCCGATGACATTCAGGATCAAGAATATTATCCAATGACTACGGCAATGACTCGTGAATTACGACTGGAAATGGAGAATTTAGATCGGCAAGTCTTCGGCCCATCAACCGTTATAGTTGAACCGCCGCCTTTATCTTCAGACATTGAATACGAAAAACTTGACAGAGATTCGATGGACTTAGTTGAGGATCTTAAAGAGGATGAAATTATAACGTGTCCCGACATAAACGAGTTGATTGTTCGACGTAGAGAACGTGATGCCCGAAATTTGGATGCTGCTCAGCGCATCAGCACATGCAGCAGTACAAGATCAGATGTTTTTGTTTGGGAGAATCCCCTACATCAGATTTCCAATAACTCTAGTTGTAATTTTAATGAAATAATTGATCCCAATGAAGCACCAGCTACCGCACCTGCTGCAGCAGTGCAGCAGTATGAAGAAGAAATATTCCAATTTGGCACCGACACTACCAATACTGAACAACTCATTCCATTAATTGATAATTTGAATCCTTTTATTGAAGCGAATGCTTTCAATGCTGCTCCAGTGAGCTCAACATCTGTACCAGAATTACTTTTAGTTGCACAATCAAAATGCGCCGATCTAGAGGTTGAAGAAGCCACAACAGCTGATATCACATTCTCAAAGCCAACGTCGACAAACAGCAACCTCTTGCCACCGCCTGGTGAACTTGGCGGAGGCCATCCATTTCTCATATTTCTATGTCTCACTCTTTTGTTACAACATCGCACGCCGATTATGAAAAGCGGCATGGACTATAACGAGATTGCGATGCACTTCGACAAAATGGTTCGCAAGCACGACGTCACCCGAGTGCTAAATCAGGCCCGTTGCATGTACATTGACTACATAAAAATCCAAAATGCACATAATAGCTTGCCTGAAAAAAACAACAGCAACAGCAGTAGTACTTTTAACTCGACGAAGTCTTAAACAAAAAAGCACAGATTTACACAATTTGTTAATCAAACAGCTAACTTGTACACTTTTTTCCCTTCCAATTCCAACTACAAAAAAAAAAAAACACATTTAAAACTCCTTCACCACCACCACCACACAACTATTATGCATTTAAATGGAAAGAGAAAAATATATTTATATTTAAATCAAATTAAAGTCTGATCGCTTGTTATATTTTTCAAAAGAGCAAACATTAAAAAAATAAAAAAACAAAATATATAATACATAGCTTTAAACCTAAATTTAAAATCTTTTATAAGTAAGATATTTGTGCGTATGGTCTTTGAGTTACGATTTCATTTAGTTTTTTTTGTTTTTAAAACGTGTAAGATAATATTGTTTTCTTTTTTTTTTTAATTCAGCTTAAACTAAAGAATACTATTCCAAACTCTTTGATATTTATTTTTTTTCTATTGTAAAAGTACTTAAAAATAATTTCTCATTTTTTAAAAAATAATTCTTATAAGATATTTGATCATATTAGCATTTGGCATTTTGTGCATGAATTCATAAACAAAATATTACAATAAATAAATTCCTGTTTATTTTCGAAAGAATATATGTGTCTTGTTTTATTTTAAACTAGCTGACCCGCGCCGGCTTCGCATGGGTTAGCAAATCTATAAGTTTCGTACAAAATTAACAAACTGCTCTTAGCTATAATTGAAAACCATCATTGAAAATTTAAATTTTATTAAATTAAAAAGTAATGTTAAATATTACCTTTTTAAAACAAAAAGGAAACTTTAAATGGGATTTTTTGTTCGTTCATTTTAGCCTACGATTTTAAAGTTCTATATAATTATATGCCTATAAGACCTACGGTATTTCGATTGCAGCCTTAATTGCACGCCACTAGTTAGAAAGAAAAGAAGAATAGGAACGAATTTTTTTTGGCAGGGTGGACTGAGAAATAAGGTGTTTATTTAACTCATGGATTTTTAAAGTCGGATGCTGTTTTTACCCTATTGTACCTTATAAAAAACAATAATTTCAATAATATCTGGTCGTTAAATGCGCCTCGAAGTTCATATCTTATGAATATGTATGTAAGTATGTATGCATATAACTTTTCGGAAACAAAATAAAGGTTAAATTTATTAAGGTATTTTTAGACTCCCCTATTGGACGTTATAAATGACTAAACTTTGAGAAATATTAAGCTATAAAATCAGTAGCTCTTTTCAAACAAAACAAGATTTTTTTTAAATCGAATGCTAATTTTTTATCCTATTTACCCTATAAATAGTTGTATTTTGAGCAAGGGATTCAAAAAATTTTTTTTTCACAGTATTTTAACCGCAAAACTGAGGAAGTTTGTCCTGAGATTATTGAGATCTCATTATAGAGGAGAGAGTGTTGCTATTATGCCCAAAACGATGACACTGTTTTAAGAAAAGTATATAATTGAGCGTATTCGAATGCAATGTTGTGTCCAAATTTAAAGCAATCGGTTAAATAGGTTCTGAGATTTCAGATTAGGAACAAACGAAAATTTACATTTGTATTTATCTAGATGTAACCTTAAAATTCTTGTTTCAAGAAAATAAAAAAAAAATGTATAGAAATTTGTTCTTAATAAAATTTAAGTCAAGATATTGTGATCATGATTTATTTATCTTCGCTTCCGGCGCAGGAACCTTAGCTCATTCTTGTAAGTGAGAGAAATATTTTGGCAAATTGAAAAATTTTGATGTGGAAACAATAAACATCTTTGTTCTCGGTACATACAAAATTAAAATGCAACGGCAACGGAAATAGGCGATTATCAAAAAAATACTTATTATCGAATGCACAAACCGGATACTGAAAATCTACAAAAATGATATAGCCGTGTTTTTTTTTATGATCCTGAGCCAAATGGGTCTTCGTGGATAATAAAACGCGACTTATAAAATAGTTTTATTTACCATTCGGCTCGACGGAAATTTGTTTAAGATTCTAAAAAAATTACGCGACGTCTATTAGAGCGAGAAATCTACTTTTGAGAGATTGGAAAGAAAGCTTGTCGTAAACAGAACAAAAAGTTTTGATATCCCAAAAGTAGATTGATGGTGTGTTATATTTTGTGTAGTTTGTGTGCTGTCAACTCTTCTGGGCTAAATTCTAACAAATTCTATTCTAACCAACGTCTCGACTTCATTTTTTCAAACGAATTCACTCCCAATTGCGTCTAATGATGTTTCCTGTTACCTCAAAGCCCGCGTTATCCTTTCAAACTACGTACATTTTAAGTACTCTTATTTTTGGTGTAAAACGTATTAACATAACGAATGATGAGAACACACAAAATTTTGTTGTTTTCCTTTAATCACTTCTTGGACGCGAGAACAAATTGAATGTTTGGCATTCAACCTCTCATGGTGTAAACTGGGTTGTCAAGCTTGCTGGCTTGATTGCAAAATGTTTCAATATTTTGCTGGCATGGTAGGCGAATTTTTAAATGTCATTAAATATTTAACTCGAATTATGCAACTTATTTTTCTCAACAAAATAAGTACATACCTACATACATATTTTCATGGTTCAAAAGAAAAACGCTTATGAACAAACAGTAGATCTTTTGTATTATCATACATTTTTTTTGAAAGCTTTACTGATTTTTAATGGTTCCATTATATGTAATTGATTTTATAAAAAGAGAAAAAAAAAAGAAGGTTTAAGGTCTAACTTTTTTATTATGAATTTGTATCAAAACCTTACATATTATGAAATGAATGAATAAAATGATTTGGAAGAATAAAAAAGAAACATTTTTAAGAACATAGTATTAATATTTAAATTAGTGATCCTTAATAGTTCCATTATAAGTCATACGTTTATTTGTGAAAAGCATCCAAATACCAATCTGGAAGCAAACTTAACTCAGTTTTTCCAGGATGTTTTACACAAGTGGTTTTTAGAGTTTTTTGATCGAAATTAAACTCAAAAACAGTGTGGGGACAGTTAACTTTGTCCATTTCAGTCTCCACAAATTTAAGAAACTCTTTCAAGAATATGAAACATTTTGAAGGATTCCAATAGTACTAAATGAAAAAAAAAATCATACTAAAAAAATTTCAAGGTGGTTTTATGAAATTATACGCACTTGACCAAGACGAACCAATTTATCAGTGGAATAGTGGTCGATTGTTCGAACTATTCCCGATTTATCTCTCATTCCAAAGTAGACATCTTCAACTCCAGTTAGAAAACTTTGAGTCCAAACATTTTGACATTTTGAACTTTTGAAGTTTTGATGAGCAAACTTCGAGCTTGATAGATCGGCTGCAACCTTGAGCTCAATAAATTTGTGGTCATTAAGTTTTTGCCTTTCATTTCTGAAAAGTATAAACAAAACCTATTTATGTACCTACTTCTCCATCTTTTAATTATCTAATTTGTTAGTAATTTTTACTATTCTACAGTATTGATTGCAGAAAACTAGAAGTCGTTTTAAGGTTTTTTTTTTTTCTAGATAAGCATGAGTACTTACAAATTCACTGGTTCGTCGCTGACAAGGCCATCCATTTCTCCAGCAAAAAGAAATTGGCGTCCTACCAGCATCCTTTTGAAAACACCAAAAAATTGTGTGCACGCGTCAATTTGTTTCGAAGGATCAGGCAATTTATAGGGATCATCTACAAAAATTAAATACAGGTAAAGTTTATAGATTTGGAAATTTTTGTTTTCAAAAATTTTCCCAAAAGTGAAATTTTGTCTATGGTATTTGACAGAAAATTGTGAAAGTTTCTGCAAATTTGCAAAAAGGCCTTGTTAAGTACACTCAATAAATTTTCACATCAAATGAGTACTAGGCTGTATAAGCAATTACTAGATGTTTTTATTAATAGAACTATTAAACAGATAAAGAGATAACATACCCGTTAAGCAGTATTGTTCAAATTTCGGACCATAATATCTGAACCTTTTGTAAATTTCTTTTTCAATCCCCCAATCCTCCGGCTTTGTTAATTGACATAAGTATATATTATTCTTATATTTTGTTGCCAAAATACACCATCCATTTCGTTTCTCATAAAGGGAGCACATAATTTTTCTTATGACTCCACGATAAGTTATGTATTTAGTAGATGGAATCAGTGCATCTCCCATTTTTGGATCTTCACTCACGAAGTCAGCTTTATTCTTAACAATATAAGTAAGAATACTATCCATTTTTTCTTGGAAATATGAATTTGGTTTAACTTTGATTGAATCAATTCCAATGTTGAGATCAAGCGGAAACCTTAATGGTTGTTTAAAATAACGCAATGAAGATGCTGTTTCATCGTATTCCCGATCCGATGTTATGGAATAGTATCCACACATGTCTGGTTTTGTATTTTCAAATGCATCCATTATTATAGATTATACTTTGTTTTAATACAATTATTATTTTTCAAATATTTATATTTTATTTGTTTAAATTTTGTATCGATTTATGTAGGGATTTCAATTTCACAACAAATTAAGAAATTGGTACTGGTATGAATGGATTCACATTCAAGTTAAAAAAAATAACTGACTGGCTACTATGTACTTCAGCGTTGGTTGCAAATTTTTAAATAAAAGCTCCTATGGATCATGGATGACTCGATAGTCGATTGTAATTTGTTTTGATTTGAACTTTTTTTTATCATTGTATATACCTATATTTATAGAGTTTATATACAAAGTTCTTTATTACGATCTAAATTCTATAGGGTATGTTTTGTAAGTTATCTGTGAGTGGACGGGAGGTGTGAGCACTCATCATAAAAGTCATATGTTTAATGTGTTAACCCAAATATACTTATATCAACTTATAGCTTAGTTGACATGATTAATTTAAATTTATAGAAAAATTAAAATCGAATAAATCGTTAACGATAACATATAAAAATTTTTGAACGGTTTTAGAAAAAAATTGTTTTAAATTAAAAATAAATATATAAAAAGATTATTCGAAATATTATCCTCAACGGGTTTAAAAAGTTGTATGGTCGATAATATTATTTTTGGTCAGATGTTCCCTATCATATGTCATATATATAACGATTGCATAACCAGAAATACCTACCTACCTATTGAAAGTTTTTTTAAAACCAACCATTTTAATTAAAACAATTTACCATTTATGTCAAAACCTGACGGCCATTTAATTGAAAGGGCAAAAGAAATTTGACAGGAATTTCATTTTTCAGTGCTTTTGTGACCGTTAAGGCCTTTCGGTAATGCAAAGTATTTAACCAGTTTACAATAGTTTTGAAATTAAAAAAAGAACAAGAAATATACCCAAACTTATTGTACATTACCCTATTAACCTCCTGACATATCAACAAATATTCATTTCATTTTGATTTTTTTTTTCTTCAGCTACTCGAGAATCTCTAAATGTTTATTATATTAATATCGTTTTATTTTTATTTTGGTTCGTTAAAGATATGTAGGTAGGGACTTCCCCATATTAAACTAGACCCCTGAATTTTCTTTGAATCCGAATGCGATAATAATTACGCAATTCGTTAGGATTGGGATTAATCTTAGTGTTTTGAATTTTTGATGACAAAGTAATATTCGTCCGTTTAATTTGCGTTGTCAGAAACTAAAATACGTAGAATTTAGATTATATTCAGTACAGTGGTATAGACATAAGAACATTTAAAAAAAAAAACATTTTTTTTATACCTAACATTTAAAATCAATTATAACACAAGGGGTAGGTATTATTTTTTTTAATATTTGTAAGCAACAAAAATTCTATGGGCTTAGCTTAATCCGTTGAAATTAAGTTGTAGCATTTAAACTCGCTTTTCGTCACATTTCCTTCTTTTTGGTTCTTGGAGAAAAACTGTACCACAGATTGTTATTTTGATTAGGTTCGATACCAATTGAATAAGTAACGGATTTCCCAACCTTATTCTTATAAAAAAGTATCTAAAAACTAATTGATTAATTTTGTTGATATTCAATAGGCACGTTCAGAAAAAAGATCTCCGAGATTTCGATTCATCAAAAGTTGAGCAGGCGAATCCAAAAATTGTTTTCCTCTGTAAATTCAGCTAAGGAATCATCGTTGTAAAGTTGTTAATTCGTGTTCATTGGAACCCTTTGAAATGCTTAAAATGTGTTGAAAGATGAAACCATGAGTTCGAATTAATAAATTTCTGCTGAACGACAAACTTGTTTTATTTGGTTTTCGATAGAAAACAAATAACACGAATAATAACAAAATGCCGTTTTCTTAGAAAATACAAAATATACCAAAATAAATCAATCAATAAAGTTTATAATACACAAAAACAAATAATTTTATCTTTAAGAACAACTGACAATTTTTGTTTTCTCTAAAAATTGTACTTCAACTTAAGACGCTCACGTATTAAGAGCCCTTTGATAAGTTTCTTCCAATTGCCATAGACACGAGACTCATATTTTTCCTGTTCTTTACGTTCGGCTTCTTCTTGGTCTTTGTTCCAAGCATCTACAACAGTTTCAGCGAATTCTTCACAAACAACAAAACCATCGTAGAGCGGATGACAAGAACCTTGATGAAAATCAAATCCAATTACAGCTGAAGCACAATCTATACCGAGTTTCTTACAAACTCTATTTAAACCAGGCACTAAAACAAAACAAAGAATTAATTTCAAGTTTTGTAAAGAAATTAAGTTTTTTTTTTTCAAATGTAACTTACAGTGCAAATGGACCGTCTTTTTGGGAAGCATGCATTCTTTGAAGAGTTCTACATTGCCATAAGCGTTCCTAGGTACAATACCATTTTCAGCTGTTGGTGGTTCATACTCCTGAGTTTGCCAATAGCCAAATATATCTAATGGTTGATCTTTGATCACTGAGTTCGTAAGCTTGAAAAAACACAATTGCACAAAAAATAAACTAATTGCAACAAAAAATATGTTTATTGAAGTTAGAAAGTATAATTTTAATTATTGTAGTTTTCATTGAAATTTGAAAAATGTAAAGAGGATTATTAATTTTCAATGAAACAAGAAATTAATATAAACATTTTGATCTTTAATATTTTAAATGTTTAATAATAATAGAATAAAATAAATAAAAATGGGCTTTTGAAAGTATTGAGTGATTAAATCACAAAAAAAAAATCGGGCTTCAGAATTTTTCATTCACTGATTAGCACGAACTTGATCACACTGTGGTTTTAAATTCTGACTATTTTTAGATCTATTCATCTTATAAGGAAAAAAAATTAGTTATGGGAGCCTATACCTTATGCCACCTGTTAGAAACGTAGTTTAGTTTAAGTTAGTTACATAAATATGAACAATATATGTATGTATCACCAAACTTACAGTTTAGACTGACGAATTGTTAAAAAATCAATAGCCGCGTTTAATTATTCACGAAGATCCATATGGAACTTATCCATCTGGCTCAGGATCATTTTTCAACACGTAATACAACAACAACTTGTCTAGCTGGATCTCAAGCTGTTGTTGTATTACGTGTATACAAATCCATAGAAAATAAAATACGGTTTATATAATTAATTAGAAATAAATTGATTAAACAACATTTGAAATTGTTTTGACTTCAATTTATGAAAACAAAATTTTAAAAATCGCTGAAAAATATAATTTTTTATATCTATACAACAAATTCATTTTTAAGAAAAACGTTTTTCACACAGGGCAGAATGAAATATTGTGAATTTGTTTTAAATTTTGTGAACAAAATTTTTCTACACAAGAGTCTAGTGACTTCAACTCTCAAGCATTCCTTGGGAGCGTGAAACGTCGAACACCCAATTTCAATTTAACGATTTATTTTTTAATAAACTGTCATACTACTGCGAACTGCTTTTTAAACTATCAATTAAAAGAATAACATTGAAATGAATGCCAGCAAAGAAAAAGACAACAGTGGCTTCTCAAAAGTTGATTTCAGTTGAGGTCGATGCCAGGCAGCACATCGGCTAATCTAGACAATATTCTTACATAGGTCGTATGTATAAAACGAACATGATGCCCCAAAAGTGAAGAGATATAAGTAGTAAAATTAAATCTATAATCAAACTTACCCTATCCCATTTTGGACGAGCTTTAACAATTTTATACGGCTGCTCGCCCAGTTTAACAACTCGTGCTTCCTTAAGCCATATTTCTCGCGAATGACACGTATGAACACATTCTCTGGCATAAACTGGTTCACCACGAACAAATCCTAACGTCAAAGCGTTAGGAGGATATATAACTTGAAATTTAAGTAAATGCCTTTCAAGTGCATACAACGGATGATCCTTGTATTCAGATATGGTTGTTGGCATCGGTTTATCCAAATGAATTCTTCGCAAATCCATATCTTCGGTTAAGTCCCTTTGAGTTCGACCTGATGACACATATCCTTGGATAGCTTCATCAAGCCATGATTGTTCTACGCGACTCTTTCGCAATACTGTAGCCCATTGAGTGCAATACCTTGGCGTGACGTCTTTAAGAGTTGCATCATTATTAAAGGCGAAAACATATGCCAAATTAGAAGATGCCATAGATTTCTGAAAAAAAAATACTTACTGTTAAAATGTTGAAAGTTTGATTATTTTTAAAATGTTTTCAATACCCGAATGGAATCCACACAATTTACTTTTCCTTTAAACAAATCGATACATATCCATTGAGCCTCCAATTCACAATAAACTTCTACCCACATGTTTATAACGTTATTTTTAATTTTACTCGGCGATTCATTCTCTTCATCCTCGCAACTGATTTGGGGAGAGAGTACTCGCCGATCTATCTGCTTGATTCTCTCTACATCTTTGGATTTCTTCGATGGTGGGGGATTTTGAAAATCTTCATCTGAATTACTAGGTTTTTTTATCGGTTTCTTTCGTCTGCTAGACTTTGGTAAATCATCAGCGCCATCTAATTGGGGAATAGTTAGCTTGGCTTTGGACCGTGTTTTTCTCGGTGATGGTTTTCCTTCAGCGGCTTGAACTTTTACATTGGGTTTAGTTTTTAAAAACTCCGTTGAGATGTAGCTCTTAACCGAAGAATTCGACGGACTATTACTCCTACTCCGACTGCGTTTGCAATCGGTTTCACAGGCATCAGTGTGAAGACCTTTACTAGCCTTCGTTTGCATAAACTCAATTGATACATACGATTTCGGACTCTTACTACGACTGGGCATGGGTTTTCGCTTATTTGTAACGTTTTCCAAGCTTTGCATTTCGTCCGCAACAACAACTATGTCTGGAATGGGAAGAGGTTTTTCACTAAGCTTGGCTTCTGTGTTTTTTTTACTCCGAGTGCTTCGAGATGTAGAAGCTTTCGCAGGAGGTTGCTTTGCAACATTCCTGGCAGTAGGCTTGGAATTTATTGAAATACTAGGATTTTGTTCATCAAACGATTTTGAAAATTTTTCTATTGATGCAACAAGGTTCTTTTGCTCATTTTTCGCTAAACTAGACTCCGAAAAATACCCAGACCGTGAAGAAGATTCCTTTGTTTTTCTTTTCGTCTCTGGCTCATTTGATATATCTTGAGACTTTCTTTTTAAATCTTCTACTTTTAGCTCTTTAGGTTTGGCTGCAGTATTTTTCGTTGACTTTGTAGTTTTAACAGTTGCCTTAGCTTCAAGTTCTTCCTCGAACGAAAGCTTCGGCTTTAATTTTTCCCTTTTTTTCTTATTTATTTCATTCTCTAGAAATTCAACCTTCTTTCTGAGTTCTTCTCGGGCTTCTCTGGAGATAGAGGGACTTTTAACTGTTTCCTTTTTCACCACTTCTCTTCCCTTATCTTTTTCAACAACGGGTTTCTTTTTATTTGACTTCTGATCATCAGTTGATGACATTTTCAATGAACACAAAGAACTCTGTGGTGGCTTAAGTGGCAGTGGGACCATATTAAAGACCAATCGACACTGCATTCCCATAGCTCGCAGTAGAATCACAAACATGAGAATGAAGTCTCTCTTACAAACTGCATGACGATGTTTCATCTGAACACCCAGAGATACAAGTGGATCGACTTTGAGCTGTGGATACTTTCGGTCATCACGGATTTTTATAGCCGATTTAAACCAAGTGATCATGGATTGAAAATACTTAATTTCCGTCTGACCACTGGGATAGACATTATTGCTGGGCAATATTTTTAAAGCTATAGGCATAAGGTAGATGTTGTTCGCTATGTTATTAAGATACAAACCATGATAGATGTGACAGAGAAGATCAACTTTATGTAAAATTAATTGATTTTCTTTTATTACTCGATTAAGCTGGCGTTTGAGACAAGCTTCGGCATCGACTGTTTTTTTGTCTTTACGCTGTCTTTGGGGTAGATCGACAGAAACTTGAATGCCATTTTCAAGAGCATTTGGTATATCAAGTTCTTCATCTTCTGTAAAACAAAAAGATTGGAAATGTTTGTAAAATTTCTTCATAAGTAGGGTTGTTTCAAAAAAAAAAAAAAAAGAAGCACATTATAATGTAAGCCTTTTGGATGGAGATATGTAGATAGATTTTCAAAAAATTCTACGCTAGTATTCACGACTAATCAAAATAATATCTTAGGCCCTGATCTTTAGTGCTACTTCCGATATAAGTTAGATATTTCGTTATTACTTAGGCAAAACCCGATATATCGAAAAAATATATTTTTTTTCTTTTTCCTCCTAGATACATATATGTACATAGGTTATAAATCTAGTATTATGGAGAATTATTTTTTTAGAAGTATTCTAAATATTCTAATGAGTATTTTTTAAATATAAAACTTGGTAATTATAAATTCAATTGACTGGTAACCCTTAAACAATTAGATTTGTTGCAACAACAAAAAAAATATATCGGGTTTACCCTAAGTACCAGAGATTTAATTTATAAGAGCCAGTTTATGCATTATGCACTGTTTATTTACGCAGTTAAAACGAGTTTTAAAAATGAATACTGTAAAATTTTGAAGCTCTTAAACTAAGATGCTTTAGCTTTACGGAACTAAAGAAAATACTCACCATTTTGTAGGAGCATGCGGTGATTGCGATGTTAAAGAATATTCTCAATCGATCAATGTTCTTCAGTTTTTTTAAATGCAAGAAACTACCAATGAATTTATATATTTCTAAAAAAAACCTCAATCAAATACCATACTTTAATAATAAATTAATTTTGTTAAAACTTGCTTTTAACACAGCCCAGCACAATTTCTGACTTCAAAACCAGTACCGTACATTTCCGAAGGTTTTTGATGTCCTAAATTCGAATTCGACCTGAGAATTTTTCCATTAGCCTGACTTCGTGAGATGTCTCAACTTGGTTAATTAAATTTAAATAAGAACAACACACCAACAAAAACAATTACTTTGGCATTTCTTCAGTCAAATTCAAATTTCGATGAAAACTTTGGAACATGAATTGTAACTTTAAAAAACTTGTATTTTTTTTATTTATATATTATATATTTATATTTAAGGAAAACACGAATATTCTTACTTAAAAGTGCAAAGAATAGGTAGTCCACAATAATTTGAGGTTATATGTAACATAATATATTTTTCTTAAATCTTTCTCTTTAAAATTTATTTTGAATCTTCTTTCTTTCCCGTTTTAGTAAGAAAACTGTTTAGACTTTACCTGGCCTAAATTTATTCCCATTTAGTTAGCGAAAAAAATGAAAATTTGACAGAACATACATTTTTTCTGGTTAATCCCAATCGGTGGTAACAGTATACTTAAACTAAAAAATGTTTATTCTAACCCAATGGGACCTATTTTTAGCATTCAGTTGTATTTATATTATATACTAATAAGATGAATGCTGACTGATTGGTTTCATTGGCTTCATTGGCACAAAACCATGTATTTTCTGTATCTACAACTTTTACTTTGTCGCTAACTTTATAATAGCTGTTAGGACTTGATATACAGCTAACTTACCTGTAAAATGTATTGAAGAATTTTTTATGCTGAAGGTCGACTGCAGCTTGATGTAACTAAATTGATTTTTCTCTAATCTGCCTTCAGGATAAAAAAAAATTACAACGCTCCTGTTCCTCAGATTTTTTTTTCTCAATTATGTATGTTATTCGTTTCAGAAAGGAAATATTGACTTTTAACAGCACATGCAGTTCACCTAAATCAAAACATTATTCTATTCTCTTCTCTTCAAGCTGCCGACTTTTGTTTTAATTTGTATTCGTAGGTTAAATATGTGCGATGAGTTTCAAAGGTTCTAATTAAATGGCGCTATTCAACAAAAATCGGCTCATTAACGTTTTCCATGATTAAAAACACAAACTATGGATTCCTTTATAGAAAAATATATGATTACCATGGGAATTGTATCATTTAACAGTTGGAATAATCATTGAATAAAGATGATCAGCTGTGAAAAAAACAGGCCCTAAATATTTCGCAACGATTTCGTGTAGAAAATCAAAGAGGAAAAGTTTAAAAAAAAAAACAAAAAAACGCTATGCATGGCATGATCAAGAGAAATACACAAAAACAAAATTCTGAGTGCCGAGACTCACCGTTAAGTTGTGTAAACATCATTGTTGGTACAAGTGCCGGAATTTTGTTACTAAACGTACTCAATTACACTGTAATGTGTGACACGGAACGTATTACACGTAATGTTTACGTATTTAGTTTACCCTACCGCCGGTATAGATGTTTACACATAAAAAAGCAGTACATTTATTCTAACATGTTTTCCGCAAATTTTTGGAAAATTTTGAAAGCTAATGTGTAAAGTTGTTAAATAAACCAAACAATTATGGTAACAAAATTGCAACAAAAAAAAGAGGGTTTTAAAATACCCGCAATCAAAACTGCAAAGTTTTCGAACTACATATAGGTGATGAAAAAACTTTTTCAATTAAAAACTAACGTACCTGACTAAGGATTCTGATCATCGTTTTTGTTTCATTCAAATCTTTATCTGGGTATTTAGTCAGAAACATTTAATATTTCAATTTATTCACTGTTCATTTAATTTAACAAAAAAATTAAAATAAAATTTCACATAATGTACATTTTGTAGTTATTCTTATTTTGAATGGCTACTATAAATTTAATGGATAGTGAAAAAATTTTATCTATTATATAGTCGGTTAAGAAGAACAACAAACTTCATATTTCAAAATTGACGAAGGAAAACTATAAAATTTGGATATATTGAAACATCAGTCTCAAACAAAGGCTACATTAGTTCTATTATATTTATTGTATTATACATAGGAAAGTCGGTTACTTTTCTATCAGATGTTTTTTTTTCTACTAAAAATTCAAATTGTTGAGTTGTATGCAGTTCTTAACTAAATAACTAATTTTAACAGAATTATGTATGCATGTTCTATTGTAGTCTAATAAAATACAATTTTTCAAATTAAACAAAATAACCAGTAAATTAAAAAGAATTGTTTGTTGATAATATAAAGTAATGATGAATTTTAAACTAAATAAGAAAACCATGCGAATGGCGTGCTTTTAAGTAAGAATCTAACACCAATACGGAAGATTCTGAAGACTAATAACATGCTGTATTAAATGAAAAATAAAAAACTGCCCGTTTGAATCAGATGCAGTTATTGATCCTACAATCCACAGTTTGCGCTTGAAAACCCATCCGCAAGAGAAAAAAAAAATATTTCAATGTCTCAGCTTTGTAGATTGTTAGGGAAGAGAGGAAATTAAGATTTAAGCTGTTAGAAAACTTACAAAAAACAATTTAAAAAACAATAAGCTCCACTTGATCAATTAAAACCCAAAAAACTCACCCACAAAAGCAGATTCAAGATTCTAGCAAAAACAAGTTAAGTTTTCATAATACTCAAACTGGCACAGTTAAGAGATTGCTTTATTATTATTTTAAAATTAAAGAGAACATCTATTATTTTAATTTAATTAATTTATATAGATATATGCAATGAATGTATGTATATTGTTAATCTTAGAATTACTACAGCTCTACAACGATTTTAACTTAACATCTACGTCTTGTCAGTCGATTACGGCGTTCAGCGTATGTTTGTTTATTTTTTGTTTTGTTATTTTTATGTGTTTAATCTAAATAAGTCTATGTTTGCATTTACCTTCAACTTCTTCCAAATCAGAATCAGTATCTGCCATTTGCTGGCTTGGCTGTATTTTCTTGGGCTGCCTCTTGGGATTCTTTGTTTTTTTTGTGGATGTGGAGGATGTGCCTTCGCCCATGGCTAACAATGATGAGACATCATCCACTTTGGCATCTTGTTCTTGCAAGATGCTACGTTCTTTGTGCTTTTTGTATTGGACCTTTGCTTTTTCCATGTTCTTAGCAAAGTCCTGCAAATAACCCAGATCAACTGGTTTCGAAGCTGTTGTGGATTTAAGGGAATTTGTAATGGTTATGTCCTTGCTGGACTCTGTTTCATCATCATCGTCATTTTCATTTTCTTCCGAATCCGAAAGTTGCATGCCAGCATTGCAATCAAATTTTGGCACCGCGTCGCCGTCGCCGTCGCCGTCGGCATCAGGATTCTCGTTCGATGTCGATGGTTTGACATCAAAGAAACTCGACTTGAGGTCAATTTCATCGGGATTAACGAGATAATCGTCGCCACTGCTCTCAGAATCACTAAGGACAGCCCTTTTGTTTGTGACGGCGCGTGGCGCCTTTTTTTCTGCTTGCGCAGTATTTTGTTTTGGTTGTTTTTGCTCGCCCTGATTTGATTGATTTGATCGCTGGACTGTCTTTGGCGGAGGTTTATATTTGTTAAAGAGCTTTGTCCTCAAAGACGTGCCAGTAGATTTGCGTTTCTTTGATTGCTTCATTGAAGTATCCGTCTTAGACGATGATTTTGCCTCCCTAGGGAACAAAAGTTCTTTTACATGCATCAAAAGGAATATAAAAATCGATTTACCTTCTTTTTGAATTGGGAGCATCTTCAAAATCGCTATCGTCGTCGTCAGACTCATCAGAAGCTTGACGGCGACGATTTGAAGATGATTTTCCTGGTTTCCACTCATCTTCACTTGCTGAAAAATCTTCTTCGGCCGATGAGGACTCATATTCTTCGTCCGACATTTTCTTTTAAAGTTTAGACGATTCTTATTTTCCTGTTCTGCAGTCCAAATTGCAAGGACACTTCAATTGAATACTTTTGGTTAATAATTATAGTATAAAATAAACGAATTCTCAGCGTTTATTTTCCGTTTTATTTCTTTTTAATACATTTCTTCATTACGACGGCCGTACCCACAGTTGTTCTTTTCGACTTCGTTGTGAAATTATTTTTGTTGTTTTGCGCAAAATATTTATCCCAGCCCAGCACGCTTTTTACTTTCCATTGGAAATAATTCATCTTCCAGAAAAAAATTATTATTTTAACGAAACTACATGATAGGCTTTCAAACTGTATGGGTTGTTTTTTTATTACTAATTTCAAAAAAAAAACGCCAAAGTTTTTTATACTACGTTTTTATTAGGGCAAATGAGGTGACTTCGTTAAAAATTTCCAAATTCGACTCCGAATGATTTCGTTTCCCATACAAATCCACATTTCGCACACAATTTGATTGTAAATTACGTAAACTTTATGAACACACCTAAGTGGGATGCATTCAAATTGGAAAGTAAATTGAGTTTCTTCGTGTGAAAGGGAACAAAATGACAAAATTTGATATATAAAAACAGAAATAGATAGAGACAACAACAAAAACAAGCCTATAGCGAAATAAGCTGTCAAACGAAATTAGCAAATATGAAATGAAAACACTTTTTCTGTAATTTACGAAATTTCCTCATGTCGTCTCTAATGAAAACGGAGTATAAGCAGACAACCGTTGGAATATGTTTAAAAAAAGGTTTTGGAGTTGCACAGACGTCCAAAGTTAGACATACTTTGCAATAAGACTGAGTTTTCAGAAAATTTCAGTTTTTTGATGAGAAGGACTCCAAGTAAGAAAATGAACGATTGCTGGAAATTGGAAATTAAAAGAAAACTTCAAAAAATCTCCACCAACTTGTTTCCTCGTGAGAAAGGGGATTTAAATTGTATCTCTACAATTATTCTCAATACATTTTGAACAAATGAGAACAGTACATGCTACTACCAGTCGTTTGTAATTCTGTGTTTCTTTCTTGAGTAAGGAACTTAAACCAAAATGCAATTTAACAAACCTTTATTTGACAGATGGAAACAAAAAAATTGTAAATAGAGCAAAATGTCACACAATTTTTTAGGAGATTTGCTTACGTCCCCGAACCCGAACAAACGAGGTAAGTTTTATTTTAAAATTACAGAGTGTTTTTAATAAAGGTAGTTTCTGCTTTATTTTTAGACGAAGCCTCATCACTTCACAAGATTTTATTTATAATACTTTGAAATATTAACTTAGACCTTCACCAAAACCATTTCAATTTTATCAAATAGCATTCCACGTCCACGTTACTAACAGAACAACTTCACAACAATGAGTCAATCAAAGGTAACATTCAAGATAACTCTCACCTCGGATCCAAAACTCCCTTTCAAAGTTCTAAGTGTACCAGAAGCGACTCCATTCACAGCGGTCCTGAAATTCGCAGCAGAGGAATTCAAAGTTCCTGCTGCAACCAGTGCAATTATCACCGACGAGGGTGTAGGAATTAGCCCACAACAGACAGCTGGTAATGTTTTCCTTAAACATGGCTCTGAGTTGCGTTTAATACCAAGAGATCGTGTTGGTTGTTTGTAAAATATTTTTTGTTTAATTTCTACTTTCTTTTTTAATAAATAAAATGCCACTAGAAATCAAAAATCAGCCCCATTATACCCACATAATTTACTAAATTAATAAATACTCTAATTTAGGACAGGAATGAGAGTGGGTTCATCAATTAGCCAATGTTGTTCGCAAAGTTATAGTATGTACCCAGCCAATTATCCCAGCTTTGCTTAAAGTCACTGATAATACCTGGTTACAAAGCTAAATGTATAAATTAAAAAATCTAATGGACCATTTTTGGTTGTGAAAGAAGCTAAACAAAATGGTTAAATCGTCTCTAAGAAGTTGCCGACAGTCGCTTGGTTTTGGGGATTTATTTAGGTTTTGTAGATAATCTTTTCTAACAGTTGCTCAACTCTAAAATTTTTAAGATCATAGACAAACAAAATTCTACTCTAGATCGACCAAGTACTTAGAATTCGTAGTAGAGTTTGTGGGAAGAACTTGGTTTAGTCAGTCATAGCAACATGAATGTGGAAGCTAGCCTAAGAATCAATCGTCTTTTCCATCAGCTTGAATCTGTATAGATTATAGAACGCTCTACAGATAGAAACAACTCAAAATCCATGTTTGTATGTATGTACTTACATACGTTAAAATTTTGCAGCATATTTTATGCAGAAGCGCATAGAAATAGTATTTCAAAGCGGGAAAAATGTGCAGTAAGGTAGAAATTATATTTTTTTAAAGCCTCTAGGTTCGGAGTTGATTTGTTTCCAATCGATTCATTATTGCAATTCAAGAAAGTCTTAAAAGAAATATGAATTTAAAAAATCAGACAAAATAGAAATAATTAACGTTTAATAAAATTGAAAAGATGTAATTAAAAAACTAACTGACTACGATTGTTCATTTATTTAGATTGTTATAAATACAATACCCAACGCATTATCAATTATTTTGTCATTAAAATGTATTAAAAGAAAATGGATGTATGTATACAAATACGTATATAATATCCAGCAACAAGTTTGAAATCCATTTTTCATTTCAATTGTCTGCATTATTTTACAACCAAATATTTATGTACATAGGTAAGTAGGTTAGGTACATTTCTAAAGTTTGGAATATAATTTATCGACGAATAAACAAGTTTACGTATTTAATATTTTTTTTATTGTAAAAAAAATGAATTAAACTTCACAAGAAAGGGAATTATAAATTAGCACTACTTGATGACAATGTTTACGAATGAATTTCATTCAATAAAATTTACGCCTGCAATTTGCTCTTGGTTGTGAAGGCAAAGTGAGAAACAAAAGCTGCCACGAGAGCAGCAACCAATTCAGAGTTAACCCATGGTCCGCTGTAGGCCTTTGGCACGGAAATGGTAATGTCTGTCAAGGATTTCACAGATGCAACTTTGTCGCCATCACGTTGAGCCTTACGAATGCTCGAGTAGCCTTCTTCATCGAAGAGACGAATAACCTTGCTGCCACTGCTTCCCTTCTTTGCATCTTCAGTCCAACTGATCTAGATTGGGGGAATACTGGACATTAGCACAATTTTCATTAAAAAGGTTTTTGTTTATTATTTTACCTGATATTTGTCGTCTCCTACGCGAGCTACTGGAACAATTTTTCCACATTCGAACTCAGCGAAGAGTTGTGGTTTTTCGCCATTGGAGCATTTCAATGTGAATTCTCCAACGTGGGCAAGTTGGGTGAGAATTGTGGCATCGGTGGTACTGAACGATGAAACTGTTACTTTAGGGCTGGAACAAGTACCAGCGAGACTGGCCGAAGCACAGATAACTACGATTAGAGCAATGTAAAGATAATTCGACATTTTTTGTTTTATTGTATTTATTGAACACGAGAGTTTATAGAATTTCTGTGGAGAAATCGGTCTTCGGTCGGTGATTGGAAAATTCAGTCTGCTAGGTAAAAGTTAAATGACAGCAAGTGACAGAAATGCCACGAAATCATCCACGTCAAGTGACGTTTTTGTTTTGTGTTACCTTAAGGGAGAGGTTAGACTATTAATTACATTTGTTGCTATTGTAGTAGATTTTTATATTTTGTAATAAAGCAGACAGTCATTCAGTAGGCGAGTTTTTTTGCAAGCCCGTAGGGAATTTGTCGAAAAAAAACGACCACAGGAATTAATGACACCATAACAGAAACAAACGGAGTGTTTTTTTGAAAGCCCGGTGGGAATTGGACGAAAAAAACGAGGTCGGTGTTAAATATGGAGTTTTCAGTCAATCTATCGATAACAAGTATGTTATTCACGGCGGTAACACAGTTTTTCTGTGCGCTTAAGTTAGGCACGGAGAATTTTCATGGGTTTATTTTAGTCCGCAGGGGATAAGTTGTTGTTGCATTCAACATGGTGATTATTAGGCATCAACGTCGTTTTTTTCGTCCAATTTCCCCCGTGCTTACAAAAACACGCCTAGTTTCACTTCTATTTGAATCCAAGGCACTGATGGCCAAACTATATGCATCCAGATTAAAACTTCAATCTGGATACAAAATTCAATGTAAATACATTCGGATTTAAGTTTAAATCTGGATGTATCCATATATCCAGATTTTATGTGAACCATATCAATTTTTAGATTTTTAGGAGTGAAGGACATTAAGAGAGAACAATTCACATTACGTATAGTAAGGTCTCAGAAGCGATAAACAAATGTTTTAAAATTTAAAGTATTTGGTATCTATTTGTTAAGGAAAAACTTCGTATATAACCATAGTTGAATGAACAAAAAAGAATATGGGAAGGTAACTAAGTAAGGACCTCTTAGGCAATTTTTTGTTACATACATATATGCGGTGTTATATAGTGTTTAGTCCATGGCTATGAAGGTTTTACTTCCTAACGAAGAATAAAAGAAGTTGATTTAAACAAAATAAAAGTAAACAATTTTTTTCTTCTGTTTTCAACAACAATATAATGTTATTTATAATTATTTACCCGTCAAAAGCACATATATATATACAGCTTACAAACTTTTTTGAATTTTACTACATTAACATTTTGTGTTTATAAATACATTATTCTACTTTTACCTATTACGAACAAATAATATATTTGCAAGCCAAAAACATAAATAACAAAAGCATAAAAATGCACAAACAAAGGCAATCTAATTTAGCTCAAAAACTATGCCAAGTTATTTATGTTCTCCTTATTTCTGCACGTGAACTAAAACACCTTCACCATCCCAACCATCCAATGGTGCTTTTATTCAACACCCTTTCATAATTTTCATATCGAAAATTATTCTATTTTTCCTAGAGAGTTAATTTGATTGTAAATATGCATGTATGTACATTGAGTCAAGGGATTTTGGAACCAATACAAAAGTACAACTTAATAGAAAAAGATATAAAAAAGATAAGGATAAGAATTTAAACACGTCATGAATTTAAAAAAAAAAAAAACAATAATCTTTGGCTTTAAAGAGTTGGTCA
The DNA here is from genome assembly GCA_951394125.1 of Epistrophe eligans. Taxonomy (NCBI): domain Eukaryota; kingdom Metazoa; phylum Arthropoda; class Insecta; order Diptera; family Syrphidae; genus Epistrophe; species Epistrophe eligans. The sequence goes on from OX596030.1 coordinate 75,931,063, forward strand.
AATAAAAAACAAAAATTGTGTTTATTTGAACTTGTACTAAAAGCTCAAATGGCTCAAAGCACTTCTTAGCTGAAAATTAATTTGTTTCTCTTTTACCAACTACAACTTTTAAGCCATAGTTCAGTAGTTAACTTCGCACTAATTATCTTTACAAAACCTATTGATATTGAATTTTTGTGAAGAAGAAATTAATCGACATACTGTTTTTTTTTGCAAACGGAAAACTTCCAAATAAACACCACGCATCCCCAAAAGTAAAACAAACTAATGTCGGATTACGAAGAGAAAGAAAAAAAAAAGGAAAATACAAATTCATGCAATTCAATGGAACCTCAATAAAGATTGAAAAATCATAAAGAATGACTACACGTTTTTTGCACATATAGTTGGTGATGTACACTATATTGTGGTGTTGGATGTTGTTTTTTGGCAATTTTTTTTGTTTATTTAACTCTTCGTATTGATGGTACAAAGTTTTTCAATCTGCGAATAAATACAATAATCACGTTGGGCGCCATTTAAAAACGTTAAACTATCTTTTTTCAATTCTTATTTTATTTTTTACTTTGAAGGTTTTTATACCATTACCAGATCTGTTAATAATTTAATACAAATTTGATTCCTGGGTGGAAGTCTTTATTCTGGTATGATTTTGCTTAGCCTTTTTATAAACAATAGACGAAGACGTATCAGAATTTTCAGAATTGAAATTTTTTTTTTTAAATTTATGTATGCTTCTAAGACCTGTAGTATATACCCTACAATATGGGGAGATACAAAAAAAAGGATATTATGCTCCTAACATAGTTATTCATAGAGCACACTGTTGTCTCGTGTCGTCGTCGCCAGGTAAATAGTTGAAACCGTGCAAATCGCGAGGGAGGGCATTGAACGTTCCAAACATTGTTGTTAAGATACTCTTCGTGCCCCCCTCCTTGTGCTTGCCGCGTCCTATATGCTATCCAAAAACAAAACTAGAATGCTTTCGATTTCGAGTTATATTTTTTCTTTCAAACCAAACACTAGCGTCGGTTTTGTACTCCCTCTGAGGGTTCTGCAATAGAGTGTTGAGTTTATTGTGTGAAAATTCTTTTCAATCGAAGGACGTACTTTTCTTTTAATCCGTTTTCCTGTATAAATTTGTCTATCGCCCGGATTTGTGTTGGATAATACTTCGACATATTATATTATTATTATTATCAATTGCAATTATTTTTATTGTGTGCTCTTGTTATTGGTTTCTTTGGGAAGCGGTTATACAAATCTGGAACAGCACCTGAAGTTTTTGGCCCGTGCTACCTGAAAACTAATATCCACCCATAAAAAATATTGTTATTCGATTATTTGTTCAGTACTCGTTACGGGTATACAACACTGCTACCGCCGTCGCCGCCGTGCCGCCGTCGCAATTACCGTCATCGTCTAAAGTATGCGTGGATGGAGTTCGTTTCGGATGACATAAAATCCAATCGAACGTTTTTTGAATTTTCGCGAAAGGACACAAGGTTGCAGTTAGTTTTTTTTTTTTATTTTGTTGGCAAACGATATCGGTTATTCGATAGTAGCTTTCTCCAAATTAAGTCGTTTATTGGATTCGGTTAAAGAATGTCCTCTTCGGCAATGTACGCTGCTAATCGAAGCCAACAGACTTGGTCGAATCCACATCAGTTACGGAAGCAAAGATCTTTCGTTGAAAATACGACAGTAACCAGTCAAATCTCGAATCACAGCAGTGATAGTAATCGTACTGGTCGTGGTAGAAGTGCTAATCGAGGTGGTTCAGTAATATTAGCTAGATTACCATCGGAGAGAAATAAGTTTTTGTATTTACAAAAACAACGTTCAGTAGTTGATCAAGTGTGTGCTGGTATTCGTGGCCGAAGTGAACAAAGATCAAGAAAACATTCTTTTGCTGGAATAGGGGATAAAGGAAGCTATACAAGTCAAATTGGGGGAAATAATGTTGCTTCTGGAGGCCCAAAGTTAGCTTGGACCGATAGTACGTTCGATTGTGATAGGTTAATTGAGTCGGGAACGTTCTTAAGCAGTAACACTAAAAAGATGTAAGTTAAATATTAGTTAATATTCCTTAAAAAAAAATTTGCAATCAATTTAAGTTCAATAATTATATGAATAATATTATTGTGTGCCGTTTAATGAGGTGCATTGGCGGATCTTAATAAAAAAAAACAAGTTTTAGAGCTTCGGGGTGACTAGCGCTATTTAATTAGTTATATCATGAGTCGTAACTTACATAAAACGATCGGGTAGACCGGTTGTATACCGTATAAATAAACTTGCCGATATTGGTACCTAACCCACAACGCAAATTAGGTACAACGATTGTATTCTTAGCTTTAGAATAATTATACCTAAGGAACACTATCCATACTCCGAGATAGATTGAGATTGAAGAAATCACATGAATGCTCATCTCCTATCTGCAACCAAAGTTAATGTTTTTAATTGCACATTACACCGGGTCGCTGTTCTATGCTGTAAGTGGTGGAAGTGGGCCTTCATTAACTGCAATGCAATTGACTTCTAGGTAACCTTTGCTATATCGAGGAGTCTACTTTGAGCTCTTAAAACATAGGCTACAGCTTTAATGATACTGGGGAAATCAGAATTTGGGGTATGCGAATTTACATCAGGGAGCTTCTCGCTCAGGGGTGGATACTTCAGGGCATCTAATATTAAATTTCTTCATCTAGTTCTTTTATAATTTCTTCAGTTTATAGTAATCCAAGCTATTTTTTAGCTAATTGAAAGTCAATGTCATCAAAACTGCAAACCCTAGAGACAAGATCGCACAACGTAGCTATAGTTTAAATTATTTGACCATGATTGTATGGATCTGTTTTAATGATGAACCATAAAAGTGTCCCAATATTTTGTGTTACATATTATATATGTATGTACAATGTACATAATATGTAGGTACTTTATCACAAAAATTTCTCCCGAAATAAGTATTATACATCAAGTAGGTTTAATCTAAGTAAGTATATCCTCCACGATTGTTAGGAACACAGTCATTTTGAATTTAAATATTTTGCCATTATTACAGCACGCGATTTGCTAATATTAGGTACTATATTGGCACAAAAATGCCGAGAGATAAACATTTATATTAGGTATATGTACATTAGGGTGGTATTTAAATGAGACAAAGTGTTGGGTATCCGTCATTCGGTTTGATATTAAAAATTTTCCATTTCCTTTTTTTTTCAAATTTGTATGTCAAAATTTTGTTTGCGCTTCAGACTCTTAAGAGTAATAAAATACAAGAGTTTTGGTTTTGAAGGAGCCTTATTTGTTTATTACGTGAAATTTTGGAAACATATTATAGGATACAATTTTTTTTGTACTGTTTTTTTTTTTTCAAAATTTTAAGTATAAAAATATTTTTTCGAAAACTATTCATGGAGTGAAAAAATAAATAAAAATATGGATTGTTGTGGATAACTTTAGGATAGTAAATAATGTACCTAAGTCTTATAGGCTCATTTGCTGAAACGAAACTCAAGTTCAACATATAAGAGCTTACCTATGTTGCAGTATACGCTGAGGAAAACGTAGAACATAAGCGCTTAAGTTGAACATAAATATTTAAGTTTCTTTTTAGCAAAAGGGCGCTAATGTTGTTTCAATGGAGGGAAAAGACCCCTACCCACACGGTTTCTATATCTTGACATAATTCACAATACACATATTAAAGATAATAGTATTATTAGCGTTATTTCATTTTTGTTCAATTCTGCGCACCTGTCAAAATCGAGGTATTATGGTGGGAAAATGGTGGATCCAGAGTGACATTTTACTTGTCTTATTTCTCATTTCTTATTTTAATATTTTGTTGTTGTTTCTAATGATGCGTGTTGAGTTCTCTGTGGGCATCAAAAGCCATTTTTAATTTTTTGACACTTTCATTTTTGACAGCCTATATATTACCTTAGATTTATGTACTGTGGATCAAATCCATATGCTTCTGTATAAATATCGTCTCTGTACCTATTAAATTAAAAAATTTAAAAAATTAGAAACTTTTTTTTCTTTTCTATTTATTACCAAATGTATCTATCCAACGTCAAATTAAAAAAAAAAAAACAATATGAGGGCCACCCAAATGTTTATAGGTATACATTTATATATGTATGTATCTACCTATATAATTATTATTGTAAAGAATCTTCTCCTGCAACTGAAAGTAAAAGTGGAGAAAAGTAATTTTTTGCGTGATTGATAATCCTTTCTGTTTTTTTTTTTTTGTTGGTTTGGTTCTTCCTCTTTAGCAGACTCGTTTCTTGGTTTAACAAGCAAAATTCATAATTCCAAAAAAATTTTGAGGACTGAATAAAAATGAAACTGAAACTGACACTAAACACACGATTTGTAAATATGTATACTATAGGAGCAATTTAACCCCTCCTCTACTTCAACTCTTGTACCTACTTTATACGTAAATTTTTTGGCAAAGTGAATGATATACTACAGGTTAAGACAACCAATTTTGCATTGGTCTGGTACTGCGATTGGGGTCTAACAAATCAATATTTTCATATAGTAGGTAGTTGGTTTTGATTGTAACTGCTGTTTTGGTAGTTTTACTATATTATAGAAATTGATGGATTGAATTTATGGAAGGGGTATCATGGAGGCTGTAACAGCAGGTACTTGATACTTTAGACTTCTTTATGTTTTCAAAGCATTTTCTCTTAATTTATTATAAGTTTTTGAATTGAGATTGATTTGTCAGGCGATCAGATTTGAATCTCTATATAGCTGAGCCCCCTAACCTTCATTTGGAAATTTTGTACTACCTCAATAATAGGAAATTTCTGTTAAAGCTTCAAACCTAGAAATCATATCTGTCGTAACTGAATAAATATACTTATTGAAAACTTACAAAATGTTCGCGTGTTCTTGTTTGAATTGCATAGGAAAAGAAATCACCTGACATGAATTCTAATTCAGTTTTAATCAATCAAATAATAACGGAAAAATACAGCTAAAAAGTAGGTTAAAGTATAGGACCTACCTGTCATAATGGGTTTTCATAATCGAAGTCAAAAAGGGCAATGAAGAACATGAAATTTCGATAATAACGAAGATAAAAAAAAGTAGGTCTCGCAATTCTATCTACAGTTATAGCCTAAAGCCCAAAAAATTGGTCGATTTTTCTAAAAATTTCCACTGGTTTTATTTTATTCTAAAAATTGAAAAATCGATTCAAAAACAGATTGATTCGATTATTTTTATGTCGCGAAAAAGATCGTCGAGGTAAAACAAATAATATCAAAGATTAAAAAAATGTCTTATAAAGAACAAAACAAATATATTGGGACAGCTGCTGTAATTAGTAATATTATCTTAAAGTTTAAAAACTCCATAGAAATTTGAATGGGTTGATGCCGATTAATTTAAGTTTTAAGGATAAATATAAAACGCTTGGTCAAATTTTTAACAGTTTTAAAAAAGTTTTTTTTTTTATAAATTTAGATTTATTAATGAAATCAGATTCTAATTCTAATGGTGGATTTGCATTCACATTCATCTGTAGATTTGAAGAAAAGTAGAGCGGGACAGATTTATGCCAAAAAACGAATGTGTGAAAGAAAGATGAACACGACTTTAAATCTGCATTATGGCGATTCCTATAATCTTCCTATAATGAAGATCTCTGCATTTTGGTCCAACAAATGTAAATTTTATATCTTACATCCCTTTTTTTTTGTAGAACTCAACATGAAGATGAATGTTAATCCAGCACAATTCTGTTGATTTTCAAAGATTTTCTGTTTAAACTTTATTATATTATACACATTATTATACTAAACTACATATATTTTTGAAAGATGACTTAACTAACGTATTTATTTCCGTTAAAATTTGATAAATAGGTTTACTATCAGACTTTTAAACCACATAACATCGTGATGTTATGTACAACATAAGAGCAACTAAATTCCCGAGCCAGTTGTGTACCTTATAAAATTCATTTTATGTGGAAGATTAGGAAAATTATTTTTTTTCCGCAAAAAATATTAATTAAGTCATAAGCTTTATTGGCATGAAAATCTTTGCTGATTTTTCTTTCATTAACGTTTTAAAACTAAAAATTTAAATTTTCAATGAAAGCTATAACTGCCACCTAAGTTTTGAGATATGTACTTTAAAATGAAAACAAGGAATTTTTCTATGGTGCCAATTAAAACCTGATACATAATGATAACTCAATTCGATTTTGGGCAATTTTTCATAATTTGCTGTCAGAACTTCAGTTCAGTTTCAGGGAAACTTGTTGAAAATTTAAGTTAACGATAGCGTCTTAAAGTAAAGACGAAACTTATTTAAGAAGTCAGGGTTGGAATTCGATAATCTAACCACAATATAATAAGTTTATTGTTATGTCATTTGCAATTGGATTTTTGGACCGTTCTACTTTTTTTTGATTTTAATCAAATATGAAAACATCGACATCATACATGTAGTGCAGCTAACATATGCACACACCTTAAATATTGTCATGCATAATTATTGCACATGGGCCTTAAGATATTTGTATATGATTGAATATTAACTGTCTGTCTGGTTTTAGCTATTGCGCATAAAAGTTATCTGGTGAATAAATCTTATCTTAAATCTTGAATAAGTAATTGTTTGATTTCATTTGTGCACTCTTGGCACAATACTACAATACACTCTATCGAATGTCGCCATTTAACAAAAGGGCTTCTTCAAACATTTATGACTTTTGACAAGTAATCTAACGAATGTTTTTATATGTAGGTATGTGTGTGTTCCTTTTCTATACTCCTTTATGAAGTTTGAAACAGAAAAATACTTCGAAATCATCACTCAGAACAGCTTATATGTACATATAATATGTAAGTATACTGCTTTTGGAATAAAAGGAGTACGAAAGAAGAACTCCAAACTTCCAAGCGAAAACGACATTACGGTCTCGAATTTCAAGTAAAATTATGATAAAAAATATAATACCGATGTAAATATATGAGATATCTTAGTTTTCATCACATAGTGCAAAGAACCAAAAATATTATTTTGTTGTATAGGCTTGAAGGGGTATTTTAATAATTTTGTAAGACACCACCCTTTAAAATTTGCAAACAATTATAATATTTTAACTTGACAAGCTAGGACTATCAGAATGGTAGGGGTAAGACAACGACAACAGTTAAAAGCCTTCCCGTCAAAGCAAATAAATACTCTCTCCGTATATCGCACAATGTTCAATTCATAAGTTGCGTGTGAAATACCGCACTATCAGTGACAGTATCATTTAACATCGACTTGACATGTCATCGTTTCTGACTTAAATCCACATGCTGCATTGTATTTTGTTGACTGATGATTCCGTTAGAATGTACACCTCATAGGATTTTCCATTTAACACTAAATCCAACATACATTCAACACAAAAACAAAACTAACTCTCCACATGAACCACTCCGGAAAAGCCGGTAAACTTTTCACAAAAAGAACAAAAAACAAAGTTTTGCATTCAAGAATGAAAACTTTTTGAAGTTCCTCTACTAAGATTGATGTTGATGATACTATATGTATTGTATGTATGTATGTAATATTTTCATTGGTAGCTTAAGACACATACACGATTGCAGTTGGCGCTAAAAAATATTTCTAATAATGTTTTAATTACATGCTTTTCTATTTCCGGGGAATTGATTTGCATTTTATAGCTTTTTAGTTTTTTTTTTTTTTTTTTTTGCAAAATAACAGGCAATATAAATTAGTTTGTATTCTTCTTCTCTTGCAGTGCATCAAGTCAACATTTAATAAGCGATCGAAGTAAGAAGTCGAATGGTTCATCAAAATTAGAGAACAAAATCAATCTTAGTATCAATCTTACTCAGACGATAAAGTCAGTTGATAATGATTCAATTAACAGTGATATTGACAGTTCATCAGAGGGCGCTGATTACATGGTAAACTTTGTGTTGTTCAAAAAAATAAATAAATAATAAAAATATACCTATACTCCAATTTTAATCCAAAATTGATTTAGAGAGCTTAATATTGTTTAATGCCTTCAGTTTCAATGCTTCCTCCGACAGCTTTGCCAAAGCTTACATCTCATACATACAATCATACGTCATGATAAAGTTAAAAAGCCAAGTAAATTAGTGAAATTGCTGTCTAGGCCAACAGTATCGCAGTAACAAACCGAACTCCATTGTATTATTATAATAAACTGCATCGAAGTGCATAGATCCCGGACAGTTTGTGCCTGTATTGTCATCAAAATTACCGTTCTTAACATAATACCTTTCCTGGAAGAGTTTTCCCTCAAACCCGGCTTAGAGATCGGAGTTAACAGTGAATTTAACTAAAGCACCTAATTCTCAAATACCATAATCTAGAGTAGGATTAACTTATTATTTATATAAACAACTTATTGTTTACAGAAGTAACTTAGAATTTGTGGATAGGTTTCTGGATTAAAATAGCGAATTTCTTTTTCTATGTTGTTAGCGGCTGCTCTGATGCGACTTTTTATTTTGTATAATAATCACACTAATTTTTACTTAGATTTATGCGGTCATAACTGTCTCATTTATAATTTTGTTAGTATATTTAGGATACAGGCTTTATGTAAGTAGACTCTTGCTGTGCTGTCGTAGGCGGTCTTAAAATCTTAACTTAAACAATGTTAACATTATTCTCACTCCGTCGATTTCATTTACGTCTTAGTATCACGTCTTAGCTTCACTGCTCATATACCTACACCATGAAGTGGGAGCGATATAAGAATTTTGAAATTTCAAAATTAGCAGAATGAGTCCAATGTGAACATCGTCTATTACATATAGTTTTTTTCTTTTATTCAAGAAAACAAGATCACATCATTCTGATACCAAGAATAAACCTGCATTTGAGATAAATAAAAATAATGTACAATCTGAAAGCCGAATAAGTTCTGCAGCTCAACGTCGAGCCCAATTTCAATCTAACAGAGGCGAACAATTTTCTACATCTAGCACCATTCAAGCAGGTCCTTCTCCTAACACCGTTACATTAAGTGCATCTCCATCTTTGACAATTCAGAAACGACCACCATTAGTACGTGCTATGTCAGCACCAGTTCGATCAATAGCTGACACAACTAAGAACTTGCTTGCTAATACAAGAAGAAAAACCCGTCGTCGAAGGGTATTACCAAGAAATTCAAGCTGTGATAAAGGTTGTATACAAATTAATTTAAGTGTGTGCTATTGAGAAAATGACCATAATTATCAACTTGAAAATTTGTAATTAATGTGATCTTTATTATTTTCCATAACAAAGCTTTCTCAATAAAACACATTATTCAACTCAGGGTCATTGGAATACCATACATTTTTATTTAAATCAGGTGAAGCAGAATCAATAGCAGAAACCTCTGCCATCGGACAAACTGGTAAAAAAATCTTCTCACGTTCACGATCGACGATAACATCTGATGTTATAACATTAGTGTCACTTGCTAGCTCCGAAGGTAGTGACTCGGAAAAAGAAGAGAGCGGTTCGACAGACGAGTGCCAGACGGCAAGAGCACCATTATTGAGAAAAACAGGAAAATCAGGTAATTTGAATTAAAATTCTACAATTCTACAATTTGACAATTCACTTATTGAAAAATAACGTTTTTTCTATAGTTTCATTTCAAGAAAATGATCAGCCTACTTTCCAAATGGCAGTTAAAGAATTTCCTCATATGCTACGAAGAGGTTCTATTGCACCGTTAGCTGCTAGACTCAGAGCAAATCGACCACCTACAGCGCCACCTGGTTCAATTTTCCGAAGCGATTTCGAAAACTGGTATATATGTACATACATATATTCAACTAAGTTGCCACTTGTCTTTTGAAGCTAAGTGAAAGAACTTTGTTAGGAGGAGCTACTTTTAAATTTCATATTTTTTAAGTAGTGTCTATTGCGAGAAAAGATTAACTTCTTTCTTTCAAATGTATTTTTTTTTTTTAGTTGCAAAAGACAAATGAAAACTTAGCAGTATATATATTAAAATAGGGATTAATGTATTTAATTACGCTGAAATTTTTGACAGTACTATCAAAATGTCACAACTGACAAAAAATCTAGCCAAAGATGACTTGTCAAATGGATCAGATAGAAAGGAGAATAACATTTTTATCAACAACTGCAGCTCTTCACCTGGTCCAGAATCACCTGTTGATTTTGATTTCCCTAACCATGTTCGATCGATCAAAGAACGGGAATGTTGGAAGTTATTTCAAAAAATGTCTAAAAAAGGAGTTAGTGTTAAATATGACACCATACTTCGTGGCATGTTGACTCCAACTGAATTTCGAGAGTTACAAAAGCAACGTGAGATAGAAGATGCCGAGAATCAAGAAACTGAAGAGAACAACGAATCGACTGCCAATAATGCGGAAAATAATGTTCTAAATAAAAACAATAATAACTAAATTTTGTTGTTATGTTTGTTGAAAATTCAGAATCCTTCTTATTCTAAAGCAATAATAGAGTAAATTGTTCAATATTAAGTTTGAAAAATATATACTGCATGTTACGAAAAATATTTTGCGAAATAAAAAATAAATACAAAATAAAATAGTTTAATTGATTTAAATTCTCAACTATAGCAGTTGTATCTATTGGATTTTCTTAAAACGTCTCTTAGAGGTAATTTAGTTAAGTGTGTTTAAATATTTTAATTGCCTTTAAATGATGTAACTTCAATTCTTATCTTTAATCGTTCTCGCATTGATACTTAATAGCTAAACAACGATTTTGTCACGTAACGTAAACGTTGCATTGGAGAAATTGCTCTTAGTGCTTTTTCTTATTGTTCGAAACATGTGTAAAGAATATGGAATGAAGCTCCTTTAAAAATTGGACCAACTCGGACCGGAGGGAAACCAAAAAAGAAACGAAACTTAAAAATCGCAGTCTTAATACCAAATAAGAGAGAAAGAGAAGCAACTGGATGTATAGTCCAAAGCAAAAGAAATAAAAAACTCTATTTTGCTTTATTTTTCAGGCTGTTTAGTATCTATCTAACATGAACAATAAATAAGCAAAAGAGATGAGCATACACGATTGTCATTATGATCCGTAGCGTTTTATTTTCATTGAATGTTTTTGGATAATAAAACGCAGCTGTTGTTTTGAAAATTGAAAAAATTATTTGCATTCATATGTCGCAACTCACGTGCAAGCCATTCGAGTATTAACTGAATTGACACTACATTACCTAACAACACAGACGATTTAAACTTCTGCGCACCTGAACGCAGATTTTGACAGTTGCTGTCAAGAAAAAAAGACGTCAAAATTAAATTAATAAACAAAAATAATATTTTCATGAATTCAATCTATTTTATTTAAAAACAAAAGTATAAAATAAAAAAATTATTGCAACCAGTTCATATATTCTTTTGTAGGAATAAATTCTTGCTCTAATATGATATTGATCTAAATATTGTAACTTTCCAAAATGTGGATAATCTATGCCATTCTTGTCCACATTGCACTACTCGGTTCGATCTTTGTTATCTACTTTAGATCACCGGTGATAACTGGCCTCAATCCCCAGGAAAACATCCCAAATCCACCAGCCAAACGATTAGTTTTGATTGTCACTGATGGACTTCGGGCTGAATCATTTTTCAAAGATCAATGCGCCGATATTCCAAACATTCGCCGCCTCATACGCTCTCAAGGAATTGTTGGCATTTCACAAACTCGAGTTCCCACCGAATCTCGCCCCGGACACATTGCACTCATAGCGGGATTGTATGAAGATCCATCTGCAGTGTTGCGTGGCTGGAAAGCTAATCCAATTGATTTTGACAATGTCTTCAATCGCAGCGCTCATACCTACGCCTGGGGAGCCATGGATGTTTTGCACATTTTCTCAAAGATTACAGCGGAAAAGACGCTTATGATTGATGCCTATGATGAGTATGATTTCACTGGTAAGGACAAGTCGTCGGCGGCAGTGGATCAGTGGGTGTTTGAGAGGGTCAAATTGTTCTTGGAACGAAGGGCTGATTCGTTGCAAAGTGAAAAGGGTGTGGTGTTCTTTTTGCATCTCTTAGGATTGGACATTGCAGGTCATATTCACAAACCTGGATCAGAATTGTTCCTCGAGACTCTACACAGCACCGAGAAAGGAGTTTACGAAATGTACGAACTTTTTGAGAAAACATTCCTTGATAAAAATACCGCCTATGTTCTAACATCGGATCATGGAATGACAAATCATGGTAAGTTGTTTGTAAATTGAGCCAACTAAAAGGATAAATGGCCAACACGTAGTTATACAACCTGGTTCAGCCAGTAAAAAGTTTTTTAGCTTTTTTGTATATATGTATATATAAGTTTTTTAACTGTAGATAGGTATAACTAAAATCTTGAAATAAATTGTATTTGCAGGTTCTCATGGTGCTGGGGATCCTCTTGAGACTGAAACCCCATTTCTAGTTTGGGGTGCTGGAGTCAACAACTGGAAGAAAGCTCTTAGATCTGAAAACACGATTCGCATTGATGACGTCGACATTCCACTCATCACCATCGAACAAGGTCAAGCTGCACCACTAATGTCTTCGCTCATTGGCCTTCCACCACCTATGAATAGCTTCGGTAAGCTTCCTAAGGAAGTACTCAATGTATCATCAGAATATATGGCTACAGCTTCATACACAAATGCCTTGCAATTAATAGCTCAATTTAAATCACTGTTAGGAGCATTTAATCGAGGAGTTTTTTCTAACTATATGCCATCATTCAAAACCCTTGATGAAAAATCAATCATTCAGTATAAAACCAAAATGGAAAAACTCTTTGAATCTAAAAATTTCGAGAAAATAATTGAAGAATCGTTCATAGTGATGCAGAGCGCCCTAGACGGCATTGAATACTACCACACTTATTACCAAAATGTATTGCTCTTCTGCACAAGTTTGTCCTTCATCATTTGGATGTTCTGCTTGATAACGTTTTTTGTCAGCGGCAGACCCATGGCATCAGTGAAAAATTTCATTAAACCATTGACAGTTGGCTTATTGCTGCTGATATTCATTTTCTTGCAGAGGATACCCATTGAAGTTGGCTTTTACATAATTCTTCCAGTTCTAGTTTGGTCTCTAGCCTTACAGTCCTCTTGTGGCAAGCAACGATGGCTTAAATCATTGGTTACCACAAAGAACTTAACAATAATGCTCATTGTAATTCTTGGAGCTGTCCTTATGGTAACTTCATTCTTCAAGCGGCAATTTATAACACTTGTATTTCTACTGTTTGTAATGTTGAAATTCAAATCCATCATGGGACAAGGCGTCAAATTTTACCTATGGTTCGGTTTAAGTCTAATAATTTCTACATTTCCTCTTTTTTCTGATGTTATGGGACAGAAAAATGATGTTCTTTTACTAGTTGGAGCTATGCTCACTCTAATAAGAGGACTTCTTGTCAAATCTAATCTTCCAAGATGGATGTATGTAGTTGCAATGATTGGATTGTTAAATGCAGCAGTCTGTGTCTACAAACACAACAATCTTGAATCAGTCCCATTGATTTGCCGAGCCATTTCTTGGCTATTTCTCATTCATTCTCTTGCAGCGCCATTCTATGTACCAAGCAGTTCTCTTAAGGCACAAGTAGAAATAGTTTTTTTTAATCTATCCATAGGCTATGTCTTGCTTTCTACTAGCTTTGAGGTAATCTTTGTAGTTCTTCTTGGCTCACAGCTTATGCTGATTTTCTCTCCGAAAATAGAGCAACTCGGCTTAGACTACACACGAGAAGATGATGACTTAGCAGAATCATTTGAGTACGCATTGGCTATACTCCTCTACACTTTGTTTACATTCTTTGGCACAGGAAATACCGCTTCAATAAGTTCATTCGATCCGAATGTTATGCGTTGTTTTATAACGACATTCTCACCATTCATCATTATGAGTTTGGTGATAGTTAAACTATTTCTACCCATGTTATTAAGTGTAGTCATTATATATGGAACACTTGGACCAGTTTTAAACGAACAAAGAGTTTTTATTGCAATGTTATTCATATGCGATGTAATGGGATTGAATTTTCTGTATTTGGTGCGAAATAAGGGATCATGGCTGGAAATTGGATCTTCTATATCGCATTTTGTTATAATGGAAGTAACCACATTAGTTCTCGTAGCAACGACATATATTGTAAAATTGTATTTGAAAATGCCATTGACAACGAATAGAAAATTTGTAACGGAAAAAATCAAATAGATTGATAAAATGTTGTTAAAGAAAATTTATTTTAAGAAAATTTTGCTGTACAGTCTGGAGAATAATTATTTAGTAAAAAAGTATTATTTAATTTTTAATAAAAAACGTTATGTAGTTTAAATTTTATTCACAATTTCCCTATAAGTTAACATAACAGTTAAAGGTAAAGTATAAGATACAATATCTGATATAATATGGACATCAAATTACACCATTTGTCTATGAGGGTTATGAAGACTCTATTATAAGCAAAATTGAAAATACTTCAAAAGTGTTCATATGTTAATATTTAACGGAGGGCCATGAACAGCTTGGTGGGTTTTGGAATGCTCAAAATAGGACATTCTTAGAAATAAAAGTAAGCATTATTTTATTTACTTTTATTTTATCGCTCAGAAACACAAGTATAACTCAAAACAGAACCGTTTCTTGTTTATCGTCCATTTCATATATTATTTTGATAGGATTTAATGTATTTATTTATGAGACATATTTCAGTTTTGATAAAAATGTACTTAAGGAGTTTTCCGATTCCCCCTCGATTTATTTCAACTTCTATGTGTCGTAGAGAAAAAGTGTGTTGTAGTTTTTTTTTTGGATTTAGAATATTCTTTGAATAATTTATAAAATCATGATTACCTACCAATAACTAAATGTATAGCTGCGTTCATTGAACTTTACCCAAGGTTGACTCAGGTTTTTTGACAACCCTCAAGGTTGTCTTGTATCTGTCAAGGACCAAATACAAGAAGTTTTGTGATCTGATAATTTAAACTTAAATTTTTGTTTAAATTAGTTTTAAAATTGAAGAATTTCAAAACATTCCATTCTTTTTATTTGATTAAATAAATTTTTTTTGTGTTTTTTTTTTTAATAACTATTTAAAAAAAAAACAATGAAGTGCAGCATGCTAGTTCACAACAAAACAAATGCCTTAAAACTAATGTCACTTTGACAGTTTATTCATTACCTAACTCACAGGACACATATTAAAGGTAACTAGTATCACCTTTGGTCGAAATTCGACGTTTTGTATGGGGAATCTATGATTTCACATAAGTATATTTTTACACGCATGTAGTCGACCGATTCACATAAGTACTCTCTTCTTATGGAACTTCTAATTAATGTTAGCTTTCAAATGGTATATTTTTTTACTGTCGGGCGTTCGGTTAAAGTATAGTAAAAGGGAACTACAAGAAAATGCTTAACGTATTAATATGTACATAGATATCATTAGCGGTTTCATTTTTGTTCAGTTCTGCGCATCTGTCAAAATCGAGGTATTATGGTGGGAAAATGGTGGGTCCAGTGCCCCTTTACTTGTCGTATTTTAATATTCTGTTATTGTTTCTAATGATGCGTATAAAGTTCCTGTGGGCACTCGAACAGCCATTTTTAATTTTTTGACACTTTTAACTTTGACAACCTGCGCAATATATTGCCTTAGATTTGTGTACTGTGACCTTAACTCACCCCAGCAAAAGCGACCCCAGGAAGACTTCAGGCGGGCTCAAGGAACAAACATAGTTCCACACTGGAAACTGCACCCAACGGTCACTTTACAATTTAACATACATACATATGTATAAGCACTATGATATGAACGACCCAAAAAAGGCATTACAGATTTTATGGATCTGCTGCAATGCAAAAAATGTAAATTTTGTAATAAAAGTTAAATTCATAAAATATTCAGTTGCCCACTCTCGTACTTAATTTGTATTTAAAGAATTATATTTCCACCAATTTCATTTGTCACCGAAATTACGGTAATTCTTATAAAAAAAAACAAATTCGGTTGTTTTAAATTATTTACATAATAGATCTTAAAATCGGTTTTATTTCTTTTACTTGTTTTCTACACACACTTAAATATTAAAATGAACATGGAAATGTGAACAAACATGTTTGATTATTATTATTATTAAGTAAAACTATCACCTATATGTATAATATTATAATATCTACAAAACAAAATGTATTTGTCTTAAAATTAATACACATAAATCTTATAAATAAGATTAATATAATCACTGGTTATGAGTTCTCTCCCATTACTCTCTTTCTTTTTACTTTAGCATTCATTCAATTTAATTTTTTGTTTTACCATTTTTTCTTTTAGGTTTTTTTTTTATTTTAAAATATTTTTCAACATAAATATAAACTTCAATCTTTTCATACAAACTTATCTTTTCTGAAAAGAAAAACAAAATAAACTTATAAATTTACGAGACCTATATACTGTACTTTACAAAGTTTATTAATTTTTGTTAAATTCGAAGAAAAAAATTAAATATTTTTATAAAATTACGTATAGACATATTAATTATTGTACATGTAAACACAACAACAATAAAATGGCACAGAACGCACACGATGATGAGTCGAATTAAATACTTTTATTTCTCATTTTCATAATCCTTTTTATGTATATCATGAAATTTGTTTGTGCAATTCAGGGATGTAGTAAAAGCAGCTTTTTCTGTCATGGTTATGAATAGTTTCAAAATTACATGCTTTTTAGGAAAAGTAACTATTCAATCAAATATGTGTTTAGCGGATTCGGGCCGTTTAACTTGGATGGTTTATTTGTTATCGCTTCAATTACTGTAAAAAAATAAAATAAAGTCAGAATATACGTATTTTCATTTTTATAAGAAAAAAAAATTAAGTATACGCCATGTTGGACCAAACTAAATAAAATAAAATAAAATAAAATAAAATAAAATAAAATAAAATAAAATAAAATAAAATAAAATAAAATAAAATAAAATAAAATAAAATAAAATAAAATAAAATAAAATAAAATAAAATAAAATAAAATAAAATAAAATAAAATAAAATAAAATAAAATAAAATAAAATAAAATAAAATAAAATAAAATAAAATAAAATAAAATAAAATAAAATAAAATAAAATAAAATAAAATAAAATAAAATAAAATAAAATAAAATAAAATAAAATAAAATAAACAAAGTTAATAATTTTCAGTCACTCAAGGCATTATAGATTGTACCCTTGTATACCCTTGTATACCCTTGTATACCCTTGTATACCCTTGTATACCCTTGTATACCCTTGTATACCCTTGTATACCCTTGTATGATACAGCACAGAACGAGCATTTATATTCTTGAAAATATATCACAATTTTTAGGTCTTTTTAAGGTGAATATTAATTTACAAGAAAGAAGTGTACACTGCACACCGACATCTCTCCTTGAAACTTTTTCACAATTATTTAAATTCTCACTCTAGCTGTGATATATGCAACCTGGGTTGAATTTAAGTATCCATTTTTTTTGTATGATGAGTGACTCTCAAAAAATTGGTTAAAACACGTTTTTAAATAATGAAGCTGAAGTACAACTTTTACATCCGTGCCATGTTTTTGAATAACCAACAGGGATTATAAAATAGTTTTGCAAAAAAAAAAAACTTTGCCAATTAGCCTGTTAGAACTTTCAGATTAAAAGATATACAAACATAGATGCCGATAGTGAAATATATAGGGAGAATACAAAAAAGATCTTGGGATACACTCTAGTATTTAATTTTAACATTAGAAATGTTTAAACGGAGGCATACAATATAAAAAAATCAAAAAAATATGAAACGCCTAGTAGACAAAGGGGGCGAAACGTGAGGGGAATAAACAAAATAAACAAAATCAACAAAATAAAAAAAATAAACAAACTAAACAAAATAAACAAAATTATTTCGTTCATGCTTTGTTGTTACTAGTTTTAGGAAACAGAAAACGAAGAAGATGATAAAACGGACAGAAAAAAAGGAGAAATTTTCGTAGGAAAAAAATGGGTATGTTTTTGATGATGATTTTTGCGAAATCCGAAAAATATCCGATTTGCGTTTACTTAAATGCTTATATCTTTCGATCCAATTATCCGATTTTCAATATTAATGTATGTATATAATTAAAAGAAAAATGACAAGAGCAAACAATTTTCAAAATCATTCAAAATTTTATACTAAAAACATGAAAATAAATATCGGACAAATAATTTAATTCAACGAGGAAGTTGATTAAAAAAAAAAGCATTAAAATACTTTCAACCACCAATTGGCGAGAGGAATATAGTATTCTAAAGCCGGCGGCGGCGGAGTTTGTGCAATAAAAAACCACAATCGTGGCAAATTTGCTTCGCGTCGGAAAAAAAATGCTAAATGTTCATATGTACCTACCTAAATTTGTAGTCGGTATAATAATTGTAAAGATACCTTGTGTTTGGTTTGGCTTGCTTATAACTTCGGTTCTAATAATCCGTTCATTAAGGTCTTAAAATTTAGCTAGAATATCGGACTACATTTTTTGTATTATATTATTGCACAGTCACATAAAACTATATATGAAAAACCTTATTAAATTGCGTATTTAATAGAAACAAAAATTTAATACAAAACAATAATTTTTTAAACCACATGTATTTGACCCTTTTTAGGAAAGTTATGATGTTGGTACCTATGTTCAGAAAAGTTGCTCAACATTTAAATTTGACATTCAATGTACATACATAAATACATAAAGCTTTTTTCATTTCTAATGTTCCTCAACTATGCTGGAATGGCAAATCGGGTAAATTTTTAAGTATAAAGGCTTAAATAAGATCAAATTAACTCGAGTTTATCGGCCTGAAGAGCGATCCCAACAAAGGAGAGAATAGTTTTTCAAGTGTAAAAAAAACATCGTTTGTCGAGTAATAAGTTATTTTCAACATTTTCTTGGTGACAGTCAGATTTTTTTTTATGCCAGTCAAGAAACATTTCGCTTGATCTGATCTTGTGAAATCTAGATCTAAACTTTACTAGTTTATACAGCTTTATTTTACACAGCCGTTATTCACCTGACTGGTATAAACAACAATTGCATGATACCAAAAAAATGCCAATTTATAATAAAAATATATATATTTACCTTTTTCGGTGGTGTTTGGCTGTATATCCTCATCCGTTCGCTGCGCGTTTAGACAATTAAGCCATTCGGAAAGTGTAATTTTTTTATCACTATTCACATCGCAGTATCGTGGCATTTTCTTGCCACATTTTCCGAGTGTTCTAATTAAAAATGAAATATTAAAAAATTTTATTTTTATTCAAATGTGGTGTTGTTTTTTAACATACTTGTGAGCTGTTACAAGTTCTCGGAAAGTTTTCCATTCTTTTCGTTCCCATGATTTATTTTTGTTCTTATCCAGTAGCACAAAGCTTAATGTAGCAATTCTTTCATCTTCAGAATTCCATTTTGTCGAGCTAGAAAATTTATGAATGAGGAAAAAAATTTTATGAGATTCAACATCGAAAATTATAAAAAATTACATACCTTGTTATAGAATTTGCACCAATTTGGTCTTTTAGAAAGTCTTTGAGATCTTTCAGAAACTCAGTTTTTCTAGGTTCTGGACATCCTTTCATAGGTCGACTTGTTGGATAGATTGAATCACATTGTGGTCTCTTGTCTTTTAACGAAGTTCCTGGGATATTTTTGCCCGTATCTTCGTGGACACACCAACAATAACCTGTCGAACGATAGCACTGTACTCGTTGATATCTCCCATCGGCTGTGCACTCTGGAACATAGAGTGCAGTTCCACCATTTTGTTCGTCAAGTGCAACCAATCTATCAGCTTGGCAATCATAATCTCCATCTGAGTCACGAAGTGTTTGCCCTGAATCCTGCAGGATGTCTCGAAGATCTATAATATCAAAAATAAATGCGTTTCCTTTGCCTTAAAGAAGATTTTTTTTTTTTTAAATATCCATATCAAAGGCACACTCTACATAAAATTTTAAAACAAAAAAACCTATTCTTGTTTAGGTAAATTAGTAAGTTTTACGGTGACAATAATTTTGAATTTTGAATGACATAATATTATGTAGGTTAGTATTTGAATAAATTACAATCTGATTTTCAAGGCCAAAAGGATCAGTCGGTAGAGGGCGTTAGTATGTTTTGTTTTTTTTTTTTTTTTAATTTTTTGTTTTTAATGCAAAATGAATTTTGAGTAATATAATGAACAATCCAAATTAAGTTAGTAAAAGTTTTATGAATCTTTGGTTTTTTTTCGAAAGAAGAAGATAAAACTATATATACATACATAGACATTTATTTTTTGTTTCTCTCTCATAAACACAAAATAAATATACAGAACAAAAAAAAAGAAAGAAAGAAAGAAAGAACTATAATATACGTACAATGTTTTACTGAATCACTGATGTTATTATAAGTTCCATTGTCATCATCGAAATCGTATTCACCGGAATCGGCATAGTCTTCCAATGTGTGACTACTTTCATTATCATCTTCACTGGTGTGCTCTTCCAATGTAAATTTATGGACTTTGTGATTTTGAGTTTGATGGAAAGTAGGATTATTTTTATTTTGAGCTTGCTGACTATTGATAACAGATGGCGTTTGTTTGTTGTAGAGATGACCTGTATATATTGTAGTAGTAATAGTATGGGTATGTTGTTGAAAAAAGGACTAACCATAACTTGTACATAAGAAAAGGAAACAACAACAACGACAATGGGATGGGAGTTTCAACTTAGCTATAGCTACAATTTAATTGGTATACATTTACAGAAATGTGCTATTTGTTGTATTTATAAGAAATGTGTAATTTTATATAAAAAAGAAGTTTTTTTTTTGAAACATACGTCTAAATTGCAGAAGAATAATATTTGATTGTAGTTTAAAAAAAAAATAATGTGTAAAGTAATAGCAAATTGTGAAGAAGATAAAGCAAGAAAGAAGTATTAGTGCATTCAAAATATCCAAAGAAAATATATGTTCTACATAAAAAATATGGACGTTAACAATAATTAACCTATCATAAATGCAAATCTTATATTTGTCTTAGAAAAATCGAAAAAAAGTTGAATTTCTGTGTGCATCTTGATGAGAAAAAATCATTTTCGTTAAACAGATGAATAGTTATTCATTGCATAAGGTTTTATGTAGCCTCTATTCAACTTTATTTATAAAATATTTTTCTACGCTATATAGTTTTGCAGAGCTTAAGTCAAATAAAGTACAAAAAGGCGAAATCTATTACGTTTAACTCCCACAACTGACAAAAAATCCGGTCTTTAAAAATAATTTTGTAAAGTATCAAACAGGTTTAAAAATGTAAGTGAATATGTGGGTCAAACTCGAATATGAAAACTTAGAGAAATGTCAAAATTGAGTCTGACTCCCGCCGCAGCTTTTTCATCGGATTATTTAAATGGAGTGATTTTTTTTTGTATTTGCTTTCAACTTTTTTTGTATTTGACCCACATATTCACTTAGGTACACTTTTGAAACTTTACAAAAATTATATTTAAAGATAAAATTTACATAAATGTACATATTGATAGTTAAGAACAGAATTGATCCAAGTAGCATTTTGTTATTATTGAGATAATGAGCCAAACGCGTTTGCTTTATTATCACAAATGTGCCTAATGTGTTTATTACTATTTATTTTTTGTTTTATAATAGATATTAATGTAACTTAGTCTTTCCTAGAATCTTTTTTTGACACATTCAATATTGACGAAGTTTTTGACACTTTTATGAAATTGGATCACTTTTGCTTTTATTAAAAATTATACACTATGGAACAGAAATGAAGAAAACGAGCTTTTATAGGAAAATATCTTAATAAATAAAAATAACAATGCCATTAGTCACTTTCATCGCCCTCTTCGTTTGGTAGGACATCCTCCTCATTTTCTGCTGCATTGCTCCTTCTATTTAGGTGTGGTAAGTTTAAATAAATTGGATGATGGCAGGGTGGCACATAGTGCTCCGAGTCGAAATTTTGAGTTTGAAGCACCTGCATACAGTAACATTCAAGTAACTTAGATCACATCTGCACTAATAATTTATATATTAAACGCAATCCAGAAATGTCAAAAAGTGGAGTTTAATAGAAGAAATGTTCGATAGCACATGGATCTCTTTTACATTAACTGAATTAATGTTTTAGAAGTCCAATAATATACTTAGCTCAGTTTTTCAAAAAACTGTTACTTGGATCATTTCTGTTGTTAACTAGCCATATACATATACCTTCAATTTTTTAACGTATACTGCATTAAATAATTAAAGAGAGGAGATAAAAGTGGTGAAACTTGTAGGGAATATAATGAATCGAATTGTATATTTAGAAGTGTTACACTTAAAAAAAAAACCGAAGGTATAAATAACATCATAGCCAATATTTGTTCATACTTAATATTTATTTGAATAAAAAATACAAGCTAGAAATAAATATAAACAATTTTTTATAATTATCAACTTTATGTATTTTCAAATCCAGAAATTGGATGAAATCGCTGTTTTCTTTCATTAATTTCAAATAATTTCGGCGTTTTTGCTATTTATTTCTCTTTCATGTCTATTTAACGCGATGCGAACTTAAGCTTAAAATGTAATCAAGCTTTCTTAAACATAAAATATGATATTTTTAGGGCCAAATGTTCAATGGTGATCCATTTTTTTATGTGTAAACATCTTAGCTCTTGTTATAGGAAAATTTAAAATGCAACCAAAATGAAAATTACTATTATTTGATCATTCTTTTTTAAGCGAATAGGGTTGTTGTCTCTGCAAAATACTGGTTATCAAAGGCACTATCCGCATAATGTACATCTAAAAATACGCAATGACTTTTACCATTTCTCTTCGAGGACTTAAGAGCGCACAACTTCAATTTTTGTGTAAATTCAGTAAGGATCAAAAAGCGGTTCACTATGTATTTATTTAATTTTACACAAGAATTTTGAAAATTGGAATAATTCACTATGCGACGCACGTAGGTTTACTTTAACAGTTGGATCAACTTTGAAATTTCAAAGGACGAGTTGCATCCTATGCCATTTTACACATCGTGTATTTAGAACGATTTAATGACTTCTTTATGTTGTAATAGGGATGCACTTTTTTAAAATTTTAAAACTACTACTTACAAAACTAGAAAGTTTAATTTTTGTTTTAGATAAAAATGTCAATTGTCATGATATATCAGGAATAAAGCATATAAAGTGGTATGATTGTAATTCTACAGCCTTAAAAATGTAAATTCATAACAAAGATATCTTGGGAGGAATATCAATTTTTAATTCTTATATTGTACCAGTTTATATTTAGATTGATTTGAATTTTATCCAAATAAACTGCAGACCAATTTGTATTATAATTTGGATTATTGTTTACAAGTTCTTATCTTAATATGTTTAAAAATAAATGACTTTTATTAGTTTAAACAAAGAAAAAAAAATCGCATTCCAATGATTAATTTAAAACGATTCAAATTTATCATTTTATAATACTTTACCAATGAGCAATGAATTGTTATTAAACAGACAAAAACAGATAAATTATTCCAATTCAATAACATAACAAAAAATAGCAAACCATAGAACTGTGCCCAGAACCTCAATTTAAAATTGACTTTGAGGAATGTAATCAAAATAAAAAAAAACAAACATTTAACAAAAAAAAAGAAAAAGCTAACTTACGATTGATGCCATCTTTGCTAATGCAATTGGTCCATTCCAGAATCGAAAGTTTATCATCATCATCGACATCGCAGAATTTCCCAAAACCTCTACTACAACGACGAGGTTTGACGGCCTTAATTAAAAACAAAAAAAAATAAAAAACGATGTTTTAATATTAACATGTCAATCATGCACATATTCAAAGAGATGTTCCATTGAATTAAATTCCTGTGCATCAATTTTTTATCATCTCGCTTGATAGACATATGTATATGTATAGACTCACCTTCTTGACGGTCTTTTTTAATTCCCTATATTCACTTTTGTCCAAAACGCTGTTTCTATTTGTATCAAGATTAGTGAACTTCCATTCCAAAACCGTTCTATCTGAGGGTGTGGAAGCATCTTTGTGCAGGCCCGATCGCAGATATTCATTTTGATAGACCTTAAGTAGATTAATATTAAAGAGGCTTCGATCTTCTGCAGAACACTGACGACGTCCTAATGCTCGCCCATTTCCAATTCCAATTCCAGCACCAATTAAACCAGCACCACCGCCACCTATACCACCGGAGTTTAAGTGACGTGAAGGTGATCGACGAATATTAGCCTTGTTAAATTCACGACATCGAGGCTTGCCTATTCGCACGGAAGTATTCTCAATTGGTTTGCCTGTGATATCAGAACACCAGCAACCACTATCGCCTAAACACTGAACGGCTGCATATGTTCCATCATTTTTGCAGCGAGGAATAAATTTGGGTGGACTTTTACCGAAAGCTTTGTGTTTAAGAGCATATTCACGGGCTTCAATACAAGCTGCACAATTCAAGATGTTCAACAATTTAAATTTAAATTTTCGTTAGGTTTTTGGGACATATGTATGTACATACCTTTGCATGGTCCTCGATACTTTAAGCTGACTTGGTGTCCACTGCATTGTACTCGAATCAAATGACATCGGGTTGGGTATGTCTGATCATCTGTACCACACACTGGTCGACCTTTTGCTTCATCACATTCACCTCCTCTTGCTGCACATTCTGATATCTAAATGATACGAAAAATATTTCTATTACACACTATTAAATTCATGAGAAAAAGTTTCTCCTTATGTTTTGTACACTTAGAGAAAAGTTTTGGTGACAAAAAATAATAAATAATTGTAAAGAAATAACTTTAAATCAATACCGTCAACTTCGTATCTCATTTTTTAAATTGTAAAGCTTTTTACTGAATAAATGTTTTAAAAATGTTTTAACTTTTATCATACTAGACCTATTTGCTTCAAATATGCCTAAAACAGTGACAGTTCAAGTAAAAAAGTTAGCAAACATATCATTTTCACTTTTGCAATTGTCAAAGTGACATAATGGAGTTATCCTGTTATTAACCTAGCATAAAATTAAAAATTCTTTAACTTCGTACTTAATCGTCTAAAATTGTGGGCGAGTATATTTAATTTATATTTAACTAAAAAAGTGCATCTTGACTTTCAAAAACTAACCTATGACATTTTTGACCTAAATTGTTGTCCCGGCTTCACTGACGGTGAGTTATTCACTGCCAATTTTTTAACTTTTACGTTAATGATGTTCAGAACTAGGACGCTGGGTTGTTGTCAAAACTTTCTAACAAATCTTCTTGAATCCAAGGCAAAGGTTTTATGCTTCTGATTTTGTATAAATTATTTTTTTTTTCTTTCAGTGTATTCTTAGACATTTTGCGGGGATTTTGTTAATTCAAATAAAAACAACAGCAACAAAAAAAAAACAAAGTGTCGACATCATTTACCCAGTTAAACAGACATTTCACATTTGACGTTTCTATTAAGATGACCCCTGCTAGGTTTGCTATAAAAGGTCGCCTACACACCACTTGAAGCAAGTGTCATTTGTGTACCTGTTATTCATTTTTCTGCAAATAAGTTCATGGCTTCGATTGCCAATCCTATATCTGAAAATCTATATTGTTATAATATTTCTATATAAAACTTGTGCAAAGGTCTGTATATCTAATATTCTCTTGGTCTTAATAATTGCTGTCGCCGACTCAATGGGGGGTATCCTACCTGTCGACAGACTGTCACATTGTTAAATTATTATCCATCTATATTTATTATCTTTAACCGTACTGGCGTGGTGGATAACAACATGTTGCAAAGGCATTAGTTGATGAAAAACTGAAACCATTAAAATGTAGTTATGTTTGTCTGTTCTTTTTTTTTGTTTTGTTTCTTTTTTTTTTTTTGTAACGCTTATTTAGTTTCGTTATAAGGAATCTTAATTGATCGCCCGTAATGTTTCTGTATATTGGAATCTCCCCGAATGACATTTTAATGGATTTTTCTTTGAAAAAAAAAAAAATTATCAAAATAGTGACAGATATCGATAAATAAATAATTTATGGTATGAGTAGGATACTGCTACCAGATTAACGGAGAAGTATTCAAAAGATTTGACAACCTCGTTTTGCAAATATTTTAAACTGAATGCGCGTCTATATATTGATGAAAACGCTAGAGAATGTGGTGCAAAATGTAGCAATTAATTAACGTATTTGTGTCATTTTTGCTAAAGACCTAAGCACTTAAGAGATCACATACATAAATGTAATGTTAATGTCCAAGTTCATGTTGTATTAACAAATTTAAATTATGTTTTCAAAACTAAACATTTAATTACTGATTCAAATATCAATTCGATTCCACGAAAATTGGACAAGTACACAAAAATGAAAACAAAGCCCTATGTTGTTTTCGATTGGATTTTGGGAGTGTTCCATTTATATGGAATATGGACATTTTGTTCACTCCTTTTACTCCAAATTCCATATTCGATATAGGAATGGAACGCTACCAAAATCCAATTCATTAAGAACTTTTTTTTTAATAAAAAAAACATATAAGCATATTCTATTTTTTAAATAATAAACCCTTTGTATCAACTTTAGTTTCAATGGATTCTTCCAACAAAATCTCTTTTAAAACTAATTTTTTTTATAATCCAAACCGCACTTTCTCATTTATTTTGTATTTAATATATGTATCTGAATTTGGTTTTACCTATTTCTTGGAGAAATAAAATCCATTAGCATATTTGTTTTTTATTAATATTTTATAATTGAAACTCGGTACCTAGGATGAGGATCCTTAAATTATTTTTTGTTTTAAGTGCGCTTTAAAATTCACCTTAAAAGCTCTATTCAAAGTGAAACTGAAGGTCAAATCTGTAAAAACTTTCCCCCATACTATATAAACCAACAATTGCAATAAACTTCTTCTTGAAAATTCATTAAATATCGTTTGGATAAGGTCCTTTTATATGAATCTTTTAAAATTAAAAAAAGGGGGAGCATTTTTATAGCATTCAGCTTCAATATAGCTATAACAGTATATAACCTATCATCCAGAAGACACTGTTCTCATTTTTACCTTTGTTTGCTTTTATGTTATCTCTATACTATTTCCAGCACCCGGTTTAGTTCATGTCGTCGTTGGTCTTTAGAAACATTTACGTCCAAGGTTGGTACTCTTTCATCTCATTTATTAGACAAGTTTAAAAGAAAAAAAAATAAAAAGAAAAAAAGAAAATTGCACGAAATCCTAATAAAAATAGATTAAATACACTTTTCTCCCCTACTTAAAAAATAAGAAGAAAGTATCTGCATTCTCTCAATGTAAAATGCACAAAATTGACTGCTATTAAAAGAAAGTTAAACGAAAAGGATTTTTTCAGCAGAGTCCCTTTTTCCAACCATTTTGGTTTTTTCCTTTAAAATACTCATAATGTGGAAAATGTTTTGAAACAAATTTCTTAGCTTAAAAAGGAAAAGGTATAAATGTGAAGTATTTGATTTAAGTTCATTTTTTTTAAAGAAATTTAAAATTAAAATTAAACATTTGTGTGGTTGAAACTTATTTTAAGTCTTTAAGAATACGTTCTTTTTTTTTTCTTTTTTAAATTAACAACTAGATATAGTTTAACACAGAAGAGTGAAGCAGAGGAGGAAAAAATATACTTTTCTTATTTTATTTCACGAGTAATTGTTTTGGGGTAAAAAATCAGCTTTAAGTAGAAATAAGAGGAATGTTAAAATGTAGAACTTCAAAAGTCACGGTTTTGTTAAATCATATTAATTTTCACAGAAAATTCAAAGGCCTTTTGATTCTACATCAAAAGTCTGTTTGGTATCTTTTCCAGTGAAATATTTAAACCTTATTGTCAAAACTGATACCTAAGTAAGATAGAGAATTTCTCAAGAATGAAGAAACATAGAAAAATAAAAAAATGCATTCAACAATTTTTTTGTATAAAATGTCAACTAAAATGACTTCGCCAATGACATTCCACAGGCCCATTTTTGTAAAAAAAAATTTGCGTTTAATTGAAAAATAAATAAAATAAAATAAAATAAAATAAAATAAAATAAAATAAAATAAAATAAAATAAAATAAAATAAAATAAAATAAAATAAAATAAAATAAAATAAAATAAAATAAAATAAAATAAAATAAAATAAAATAAAATAAAATAAAATAAAATAAAATAAAATAAAATAAAATAAAATAAAATAAAATAAAATAAAATAAAATAAAATAAAATAAAATAAAATAAAATAAAATAATACATATCATAAGTTCCTTGTCTATCGTCTCTAACATGACAGCGAAATGCTTGCGAAAACACAGCGGACAAATATTCAAGGAAAGTTTACTTTATTGCAAAAACAAACAAAAAATCAAACGCAAAAAAATCACCGAAAGCGTTGCTGTAATTAAAGAAACAACACAAATAAAAAGCAAATATCATTTTATCGCAGATCCGGGCAATTAATTCAGTGCAAAAAAAAGAGTGAACCCCCGTTTAAATCTTCTAAATTTCTTACAATTTCGCTCATCGACTAATGTACTGCAAAAGGAAAACCAGAACAGGCTTAACATTAAGGATTTTTGATATTTTCCGAAAATTACCAAACATTTATAGGTAAGCAATTCTATGTAACCAAGCATATCTACAAACATAATATGAATATGTTATATATGTATGTAAATACAAAAAAAATTCATTTAATAAACAAATATATTTGGTTAAATTATTTTTATTTTGTTAATGAATTTGTACTTTTTGTACATGCATGAGAAACTGAGACAAGATTGGTCCAAAATTGACCAAAAATAGATCTGTTTGGTATCTTTTTTAATAAAAATGTGTTAAGTAAACATGTCAAAGAAGGTGAAAATACTCTCAGAGAGGGAAAACTTGTCAAAAAGTTAACAAACGAACTCAACCACTTTTTGTATAAAATACCTAACACATTTGTGTAGGTACAAGACATTAAACAGTGACAAACCAAATTTTGTCAAACTATAGAATTAACGATTGCAAATACCGATTACTTGATTTGCAATCAAGATAGCAAATACTGAAATTAATTTTTTGGCTTTTCCTTGCCGTTGCGTCGTCGCGTCGTCTTGTGACAGACACTGACAAATGTGTATTTAAAAGTTTTTACGCTACTAATGAGCGTAAATGTAACGATGGGCAACAATTAGCTTAGAGGTGTAGTTAAGTTGGTTTTCTAACTCAGCTCCAATATGACCAGTGAAAGCAAAACCCAAATTTTACAAAAAAGGAGAACGCTTGCCGGTTGCTGTTTTACTTTGAAATTTCTTAATTTTGTTTTATTATTTAAAACAACGATTCTTTATACGAGTTTCCAAATTACAAGCCTTATACTAAATCAATCAATATGATATTACATTACCAAACTCTCAACGTATTCGTTTCTTTCGATCAATTCACTAACTCTATATACAAACGACAAACCATCACGGGGCCCATATCACTTTGCTTATCAATTCAATCAATCTTATGAGACTTGACAGTGCACATAATTTATAATGATCGATAAATACAGTTTGGCTACTGTTTTTTTTTATATAAAGCAAGTCAAATTTACAACACCTATAGAAAAAAATAGAAGAAATACCTACACAAAATTAAAAGGTAGATACATATGTATGTATGTATCTAATATTGGACATTTTTGTGTATACAAAATTGTTTACTCAAACATACTCTAGGCAATCATAAATCAAAATGTCAACTTAATGTCAAATAAACATCAACATCAATTTTCTTTATATCAAAATTGACATTTATTAGTCAATCAGACAATTTATCAGATATAGATAAACACAAGATTGTACAGAGAATTGGATAAATGGGTTTTTAACAAAACTGATTATAATATTTATTTACATATGTACACAATTAGGGTGGGTCAACTTGTTGCCTTTCTTTTAAAAATATTTTCTAAAAATATAAGCCCTAAATTTTTGTTTTTATCTTAAATTAATAGTAGCTTGACTGCACTATATACATTATACAGGGTGGCCCAAAATTAATCACCATGTTTTTTAGGAGCATATATTGATTCATGTCTTGTTGCGAATATTTTTTGTTTATTTACTTTACAAATGTCAAAGTAGAATTTGCATTTTCCGCCATTTGGTGACAATTTTTGCACCTGGTGATTAATTTCGCCCCACCCTACACAAAGAGCTTTATTAAAGGACAGATTTAAAAACGTCAAATTTTATGTTATCGAAGTTCAAAGCTTTTTGGCTTGCGGTTAAGTGTAAAACAACACATGGCAACCCTGACTTATGATGTCAGTCTAAAATAAACAATAAAAAAAAACAAATACATAGCTTGAATATGAATAGTCCAATAAAAGCAGACAAAAAAGATGAGTGTCGTATTAAATCCCAAGAAAACACTTCAATATTCTTGGTATATTAACGTTCATGGCTACAAATTGTCTGTCAAAACAACACACGTCTGATCTTGGTTTTCTTTATTTTCTTATGCTTCTTTTTAGTTTAGTTTTTTTTATTGTTGTTTTATTTGAGTCTCTTTTCTTATTCTTCGTTAATCGATGTTAAGACACCTTTGTATCAAAGCATACAGCATATAATCCACATTCGTCCATACATGCAATCAACTCCTCTGAACGAAAATTAATAATTTTATACAACGGCAACGTCCAATAAAAAGCTATAAGACTTCTCCCACTTAACCAAAAGGTGTGATTAAATTTTTTCTCACTTCTATTTGAGTGAGGGATGAAAACAAAAATAACAGGTAAAACAAGAAACAGAAGAAGGAAAAACTCGATAAGTATCCTTAAGTATCATTAACATGGGATAAGGTTACAGTATTTATATTTAATTCCTTGTTAGCCTGAAGAAGTTTATTAAAAAAAAGTGATAGATGTTATATAATTGGGGGTATACGTATATAGAGAGTACTTTTTAACGCTAACCATGAAAACGTAGTCTTAAATTATGTGCTTGAAATCAATCTTCTTTAATATTAAAATTGTTTTGTTATAAATGTTTATTGATAGAGCTATTATATTTTTAAGGGGTTCCTATTCTCTTATAATTCGAAATGTGTTCCTTGTTACTTTACAGCCTCTTGACGTGTCATTGAGTCTAAAAATAAAAGTCGAATTATTGGAAGTCCAAAGTAGCCTTCATTTGATATTTCATGTTAAGTTCCAATGCCAAGAGAGAAACGTATATCCTGTAGGGTTAGGACAGGATGTTAAGCAGGCTAAGATTGGCTTACTATACGTCACAGGTTTCAAAAATGTATGCGGCTTAAATAAACCCATGATGATTATGAGAAAAACAAAAATTTGAATATGAAATAACACCCAACAAAAGTAATTGGCTCAAAATAAAAACAATCTTGTGAATTTTTGTAAAATAAGTGTGAATATTTTTATTTTGATAAAAATTGGTTTTTACCATTAATTAGAAGGTGCAACGCCAGTAAGGTCACTCAAAAAAGAAAGAACAAATCTTTTAGAGCAAGAGCTTTGGCGCTTAGAAATGTTGCTTGTCGTTTAATGACTACTTGGTCGCAACCAAACAATCTCTATGTTACTCGGTTGCTCAGTTTTGCCGGTCACTGAAAATTATAGCTTAAGAAATAATGTAGATATTAAAAAAATGCATTTACTAATTAAACTCAAAAACCATTTTTGAGTTCTGATTAATA
This sequence comes from Epistrophe eligans, assembly GCA_951394125.1. NCBI lineage: Eukaryota > Metazoa > Arthropoda > Insecta > Diptera > Syrphidae > Epistrophe > Epistrophe eligans. Next base: position 75,962,927 of record OX596030.1, read on the forward strand.
GACTTTATAAGGATCAGTTTTTCAGTGCGGGAGTTAAATTTTGAATAATATTTTACTTTTATTTTAGATCCTGAATTAATTCGTCGAATTTGGTAAGTTTATACTCTGGATTAACTAAATATATCATATTTCTGACAGATGTGTGTCAAAATTTTGTATTTAATTCAAATGCAGACTTAAATTTTTAAAGTTAAAGTTAATCCTGAACTAAAAAACTGCTTCTGAGTAAACTCGGGTTTAATTTATTAACAGAACTTGATAAGCCTGGTTTAATTCAGGGTTCACTCAGGCTCTGGAAAACTGGCCCTAAGTAATATTTCAAAATCTAAATGAACACCGAAGATGTGATAACCACTTTCAAGCCCCTGAAAAAGGGGCTTTTTATTTCATGCCACTGGTGCCAGTCTAAAAAAATGGCGCAAAATTTTAAACAGCCTGATTTTAAGGTTAAGCTACTAATTAAGATTTCTCTAACTTTAAAGATCTTTAACTGTAAAACATTCTTAATTTTAAACATTTTTTAAATCTATTTTTTTTAAATAAACTTCAGCTGAAGACGCCTAAAAAAGTAACAGTCAGTTTATGGAAAAAATTGTAAGCAAACACACCTTTTTCACATTTGTATTTGTTCACATTTGTATTTGTTAAAGTGACATTTGGAGAAGATGAAGATGGATATAATAGACATTTAGTGATTTTGACTGTAATAAAATGTTAAAAATAAAATACTTATTCGTTTGAATTTTGAGAATTCCTATTTTTAACCTTAGCATCATAATAAAAAAAGTAAATAATGTTGTTAAATTTTCCGTCAATGTTTTGGTTTGTTGTGCAGTATTTTCTAGAGCGATTTTAATTTAAGAAATAAATAAACAAAAAGTTATTTTCCAATTTTTCAAAATAATCAACCATAAATCACCAAAGTGAAAGGAATAATCTGTTTTTTTTTTTTTTTTTATTCCCACAACACCAATTCTCAGTTTTATTTTCTTAAGTGAGCTGTTTTCGAGAGCACCCTTCATTTACCAAAGCAAAATTGAACGAAAATCTTTAATTGCCTTTTGAGTATCGTTTCAACAGCTTACTACCCTTCGGCCTCTTTTCTTTTTGGTTGACAGAACAACAATACAAAAATATAATCAAAACTGAATAGGATGTAAATACCTTTGGTTGTCAGGATTTACCAATTCCATTTGCATACAAAATCCCCAGACTTTATATTCGTACTCAAAACAATTCAGACCAGACCAGTCCAGTCCAGTGCGAGTGTCATCAAAATGGTCATAAAGTTATACTCGTTTAACAAAAGTTTTTACGACTAGGTATATATCTCATACCACACACCTAGCCACTCCTTCTTTAAATGTCCATAATATAAAAATAGATTACTCGATATAGTAGATACACTTGGAATATCAAAAAATGTCAATTAAAATTTCAGCATGCGCACAGAGATGCCAATCACTTGATTTGGTTTTAAATTCCGCATTCATCAATGATTTTGTCGATAAATTATACCATCAGTGTCTCGTCTCGACTCTTGGGCTCTGTATAGGTATAGGATAATAATTTCTAAACCAGGAGAGGCAGTTATAAGTAAAATATACATACAGAATATTTCTTGGAAAAAAAGTATAAAATGACAAATGTCCAAAGTCACGTTGAATTTATACATATGTATGATTGTTGTCAATGCACTCTCACAAAAGACCATGGATTTGATTTCGTTTGCGTCTCATTATAGAAGTTTGTGCTAGATTAACTTCTTAATAGCAAGTTAATATACGCCTTGAAAGTTGCAGTCAAAGACAGTTTTGATATTTTGTTTTATCATAATGTCAGTCTTATCCACTTAAAAAAAAATGTCTCAACTGCTGCCATTTATGTAACAAGTGTCTTTAGTTTGACGACTGGTGTACGACTACCTATATATTCTACACAGGGTATGACAAAATAAATTACTTTAAAGCATTATTTCTTGCTTATTGCCAAAAACATCGAGGAGAAGTTTTTTATGGCCCTGTCCATGGGTTTATGCGTCTGGGCGGCCACTTAAATTCAACTAGAATCCTAAATGAGTGGATTTTAAATTTTGTGTACGAAGCATTTTTATGTATACATAGCTTCCATTAAACGATTTTCTTTTTACAAAGCTTTTCGATAACGATTTTAACGATTTTGATTAAATATTTAAAACTATAGTTTAAATTAAATTAAAATGTAATAACTAATAATTAATTAACTTAGGGACTTATTTTTTTATAATAATATTGAGTTACACATTTTAGCCATACCCTGTAAGAAAAATACTAATAAAAAATATATCTAAATCAAACTTAACTCTTAAATCTGCGCTTTTGTTAGTAATGGCTTCATATCAAAGAATGTTTATTTGTAAATAAATAAGTCAGTCATAAATTTGTGAGAAAACAAATTGTAAAACCTATAATTTAGAAATTAGAGCGACTTTAAGGTTTTCTTTTCCAAGCAAGATTTAATAGATTGATGTGTGAGGCGAAATTAATTTCTATATATAATTTCTATAAAAATATAAAATCTTTTTTAATCAGTCATTGCAGGCGCCATAGTTTCTAGACATCAATGACTTTTAAAAATGTAAGAAAAAAAAAAAAACAAAATTGACCACCACAGTATCCCAAGTCGGTTGGATTTTGTAATCGGCAAGCTTCGTTGAACTTGTTTTCGTCTATGGAAGTAGAAGCTTTGGTTAATGTAGTAAAGGTATAATATAACCTAAGGCGTGGGTCTTCTGATTTATGGCTGAAAGGAATACTGACTGTCATATTTGCATGATAAATTATTTATGTGAAATCCATAAACACCTCCAGAGGTTCGTTTCGTGTATATCGTGTTTCGATGAATCAATGATCTTTTTAATCGATGGTTTGTAGATTTCAACAGGAGTTCTATATATAATGTAGGTTAACCCCCTTAATGTAATAGTCAGTCGTTTTCTTTACATTAATATAATACCAAGCAGGTTTAGTACTTAATTTAAATGTAGTACAGCTTAACTAGCTTTCTGCTTTATTGGAATATTTGTCACTTACTGCATTTCTTAACAGCAGCGCCAGCGCCAGTAATGAATCCAATAATGTCAAAAAGTCGTAGGTCTTAACTAGTTTAACACTTTTTTGGCTACAATTTGTTACGCATGCAAAGGTGTGTATTTAATCTTGAATATCTTGTGAAAATTATATATGTATGTACATTGACTTCTCAGAACTGAGAAAATTGGATTACAAATTACCGCATTTCCCATACAAATTTGCGTTTCGAAATGAGATTATTTCAACTTAATTTACAAGAAAGACCTAAATGGAATCTATTTTTGAAGCTTTAAAAAGCTTTTGTATGGAAATTTCAAAATTCAATAATTAAAAACAGAAAGACAGAAGAAACAAAAACAAACGATTAAATACCGATTTAAATTCAAAATGAAATTTTCAAACAAAATTTGCAAATTTTATTTAAAATCACTTTTTTAATTTTATTTCCGAAATTTACTCATTTCGGTTCTAATGATAATCTAATTGTTTGACAGCTAACATTTCAAAATAAAAAGAGTGAAGCAAAGTTTAAGGTGATTTTAAAGCATTTTTAAAGAGTATTTTACATATTTTAAACGAGCTTACTATCTTTTCAACATTTTATTAAAGTCAAAATCACCAAATATCTATTTTAACTACATAACTCCATATATTGACACTTTAACATTTAAAAATGTCAAAAAGGGTATGTTCGCTTAGTTTTTTGCATGAAATGTCACTGCTTTTTGAGCGTGTTCAGCTGGAGTTTATTAAGAAAATGCATAGCTAAAAAGTGAAGGTTTCCTTAGTTTAAAGCTTTTTACTATAATTTTTTCTAAGTTTGAAACATTTTTTAACTATTATTTAATTAAATTAACCTATTTTCTTCATAAAATTCAGTTGAACACGCCTAAAATAGTGACAGTTCATGCAAAAAAAGTGATCAAACATACCATTTTTATTAGAATGTTACTACAAGGCATTTTTGGTGATTTCAACTTTAATAAAATGTTAGAAAGATAATACGATACTTACTTCTTTACGATTTGGAAAATGCTGTTTTTGAACTAACATCTTTCTCGGCAATCGCTTTTGAGAAATCTCAAATTTACTGATGCGATTTGTTATGCAAACTAAATTTTGTTATTACTGTGCAAGAAAATTTTACACTTTTTGACTTAAAAAAATATAAGAGTAGATTCTATTTCGAAAATATATGTAATTTATGATTTATTAAAATTTTTTTTAAATTCGCTAATAGGGTAACTGTTAACCTATTATCGAATTTAAAAAAATCATTCCTCTAGACTATGACGAATCATGGAAAATCATAAAACTTCTAGACTTTTGTCATATATATTTATAAGCATTATGATTGTCATTAAATGTCTCATATGAGTATGTAAAATGAAAGTCTCATTGAAACATTTGCGTGGGCATCATTCATTCCGTTCAATTAGCCTTTTTGTTGACAATTAAATTAGTTGTGCTGCATATACCACCAGTCTTATATACATAACTTGACTTAATTTGTCCGGAAATTTCATTTCTCTAACATAACACTGTCAGACTCTATTATTGCAGTCAAGTCATTCACTTTAAGAATTCTTAACAAGGTATGTATATTATAAGCTTCTTCATGAATGATGCAGTAGTGAAGCGGAACCACAATAAGTATAAGGGCGTTAAATTCCTTGCAACTTTGAGTGGCACACGTTACTCCTACTCAAGACTATTAAACAAAGCTAATCATAGAACGAGCAAGAGAGAGGTATGAGAAGACTTTTTATATTCACGTCAAACTCTTCAAAACTATCATACAACTTATCTCTCAGAACTTCAACCGACTAACTGAAGAATCTTATCTGACTTTCTCGTTAATGCGATAAACCTTACTACTGTTCAATTGAATGAACTGCTTGTTTCATTTCATGGCGCATATTCTTGGTCATTAATCATTTCATTTTATTTATATCGTTGTGTTGGATTTGTCTAAATGCATCGAGAGTTGACTAATTAGTCCGGCCAGCAGCGGATTGATAGCGTTGCTGATTTCAAGAACTGGCGCTTGTAACACCGAAGTTTATATGCATATAGGTAGTGTAACTATTGTGAACTTACATATTATCGTATCTAAGTCACGATCTTTTTTAGATGCAAAGGAATTTATGTGTAGGTAGGCATGCGTCGTCGCATCTTTGCATGGACTTCTTTTCCTGATTGGTCCAGATGTACAGCCTTTGTATATGTATGTATATATAAACCTAGACAGGTCTGGTAGCTATTTGCTTGTTAATTAATAGATTTCTAAAGAAATCAGTAAATTAAATAATATTTTAGTTTGAAGTCTTCGAACAAAATCTTGATTTTGGTGGGCATACTTGTATCTACACTTCAAGTCATTCGATTGAGATCAAAGATTTTTAAATAATTTTTGAACTAACTAACTTTGATTAAATTTAAAATCATAAAAATGAAATTAGGAAATTTATTATTTGAAAGCAGAATTTTAGGAATGCTGAAAAATAAAGTAAGTATGTCAAAAGGACATATATAAATAGAATTGGTCAAAGATAACATATTACGGGTAAGTTTCAAAATGCATCATATGACAAAGGCATTGTTTTCTAAACGCATCCCAAACGTCACTGATGCGCATTAACTGCAGTTTTGTTTAGATGCTTTAATTTTACAATTTGACATTGACATTTGACATATATGCAGTCATATTTAACTTTCTTGGACAGTTGTCCAGCTAGCCACTATCTAAATAGTTGCTCATCTTCTTATTTATAAACGCATTCCAACAGTTTTCTAAATATTATGTTTTCATATACTCACTGAAATGCCTGCAATCTGTCAATTTCGTGAACATTTGGATACGTTCAATAAACATTTTGATAACTTTACATTGAACAATGAAAATATCCACTATAGGTTTGGACAACCAATTACAGTGTTAGACAATCGATGGAACATGTTTATAAAAAAGGTTTTGGAGTTGGACAGCTGTTAGGCATATATATGTACCTTGGAATGGGTTTATAAATAAGACTGATTTCGTCTCGAGCGAGGAAATAAACCCTCAATTTTCGTTTTCTAAGGAATAAATCAACAAAAATTTATAAACATGCTCCAAAATGTCAAACTGATGCAACAAAGTTGAATAAGTCTTTTTGGTAATGTGAAATTTCTTGCGAATTGGCACAATTTTTTATTAATTTTCACAAACGTCAAAAAGCATAGAAAAAAAAACTAATTTTGAGGAAATTTGTTGAAAAAAGTTACCAAACAGGCCGCATAATGTTTTGAAATCATACGGGATGCGTTCCAGATGCGCATGAATAATACAGTGTAAGGCTGTCGCATCAAAAATTTATTTTTTATATTATTGGAACTCATCCAAACTTAGCTTGAATATAATTCTGTTATCTTATATTTCCGTCTAACTCAGTTTTTCTTTTCTAAATCCCCATTTCAGAATACGCATTAAGAAGCTTCAATTCCATAATAAGTCCTTGTTTCAAGCCACTGTTTTTATTACTAAATTATCCGAACAGGTAAATAAATTTGCAATCTTAATTAAGAGACTCGATGTGTATAAATATGAGTTGATAATATTATTGCAAAGATTGGTCTTAAATCTGACATGGAATGGAGCTTCTTGGCGCCTGCTTTGAATTTCTGAGAAAAACCGCAAATTATGTACAAAATGAAACCTGATGTAGCCATATTTTTTTCTTGTTTTGTTTTTCTTTTTAATATTACCCGGATTCTTGCAGTTCCATGTTTTAACGTTTTGTCGTATAGACTAGTTAATTAAATAAAAAAATTAATTTAATGAAATTATAATAAACAGAAAACCAATATTGGTTCAATATATGTATATCGTATACGAATGAAAGAAACAAGTTGATTGGACCGTGACGTAAATTTATAAAACTTGTGCTTGTTGATCGATCCCGATGTTTTTTTTTTTTGTTGTTGTCTGGTTTCTGCACATATTTTTTGTATTATTAATATGTTTTCGTTTTATATTTTGTTTTGTTTTTTTTTTTGGAAAAATTTAATTATATCTTTTTTTTATGGCATTTGATCACTGGTCAGAATCAGAATATATTTAAAATTAAATTTGATGATGTACCTGTGTACTATAATAGTCATGTATTTTTATTGCTCGATCAATGAAATCACAGAGTGAACATTCAGATCGTTAACAATCGATAAAATATTAAGCTATTTCACAGGGGAGGTCTTAAATCTGAACCATCACACAGAATTTTATTGGATTAGTCATGCACATTGACATAACTATATGCCTACTTTTTATAAGATTGATAAAATATTTATAAACTTCTTAGAAGTGTTCTGACTGAGATATGGTTCCGACGATAAATTCCTAGAAAAAGTTACTAATTACTAAAGATGACGCTTTTCCGACCGGTGTGGATCTAAGCTTAACCAGCCAGGTATAGGTCTCTATAGCTAGCAACAATTTCTTCCAGTCATAGGCATAGCTCGGTCCTGGCTAGCTGTCTCAACTTTCGAGTTGATGAGATTTCGCGGCCTTCCTCTACAGTGCCGTCAACCGAGGTTTCTGATTTTCGGCCCACTCGCTCTTGAGAACCTAATAAAACCTCAATAATTTTTTTTGCTTGGTCGTTGTTGCTTAACAGACCATAAAGATTGTTGCTGTATTTTCATAACAACCTAAAGCGTCCTCATCCACCTTTGACAATTACTTCATGCTTCTGTATCATATATAGGAAGATCGGGATGATTAGCTTCTTATACTTTAGGGCCATCTTAAGTTGCTCGAGAGAGAGAGCTTTGCAACTCAATTGCATTTTTAGCCCGAAGAAGAAGTGATTAGCAAGAGTTATTCTATGTTTGATATTAGCACTGGTAATTTTTTGTCTGAGTTGACAACGGAGTCTTTGTAGAAATGTCCATAAAAACATGGACGTTCAGAATAGCTCTCTGTGGTAACGTTCTGTCCATCAAGATTTCAATTATTCAACTTTTAAACATTTAGACTATAGTTACTTTCAAGAACGATGTGTAAGAAGTCGAATGACACTGTCCAAATCCATTTTTGATATTAAAGTTATCAGTAAGGTCTTTACTTACTACTTAAGGTGGCGCTTTAATTCGGCGTCAATAAACAAGCATGCCATAAGCTCCATTCAGTTTCCAAGGCCTATTTGACGAGATTGTACACCAAGAGAATTACATATATTGAAATCAATGATTCAAAAACATTTCGTACTTGAAGACACAGTAGGTATTCTATATTCATTCAATTCACCTACTAACTATCTTCTTTCTATATAAGGGCATCAAACTTTTATAATCTTAAGTGCTCAAAATACTTTTTAATTTATAAATTAGAATCACGAACACGAAGCTCACTGTCACTGGGTCTTTTTTTTTTTTTTTTTTTTGATATACTAAGCAAATCTATAATCTCATCATCACCGGCGTTTACTTTGGGGATGTGTTATTATTATTATAAACAAAACTATCTGTATAATCGTAATGAATATTAAAATTCTCATGTCTATAACAAAACTCTTACATTATTTATTAATCGAATTTATCTAAACTAAAGCACCGCATAATGTTTAGTCTAAACTTAAACAACAACTCATCTTGATTAAGATCGAAGCGACTACATGACGACAACAGAACAGACCTCGGCACACTTGTGCCACACTATTAGGCTGCACTTCCGTCAGTGAATATTGAAATAGAATTCCAAGCATTACGCACCTAAACGATACGATACGAATCGGTTTCAGTTTGGAATATAGGATAAAAATGTTCACCGACGACCGACAACAACGACGACGACGGCGCCACTTCCCCAGATTAATCAATCAGACATAATACATAATATACTTTGTGCATCGCATAAATACTTAAACTACTTGAAGGAGCTATACCGCGGATCCGATTTGAATTCCGTTCGGTGAATTAAGTCATTCCATCGCTGGCGTTATGCCGTTGTCGTAGTCGTCGGGGTTTTCGAGAGATTTTTAGCTGATATCGTCACATCAGGCTGGTCCACCATACTGCAGCTCTATACACTCTGATGGTGAAGCTTATAATTATAATGCAGGAGATGCCGCCATATCGTGTGTTTGTTGATTAATGATGTTGTTTTCAATTAAGAAATTAATTACATTGTTCATTTGATTGAGCTCAGGAGGCGCTTAAACTGAGTTTTCATTATGGGTATTACCTACTTTTGTTTTGTCATTAGAACGGAAATTTTGTAAAAATTCATCAAATTGAAGTTATTGATCATAACGATCCTGCAATGAGGAGCACAAATAAATAAATTTGAAATCTTTGATTCACCTAATTAAGCTTTTTCAGCCGATTAATCTTAATTATTAAAAGAAGCTTTTTTTATTTATGCATTCGACAAAATGTTTTTTTTAGGATCCTAAGAGCCAGTTTTTCAGTGGTCGAGTAACGAGTTAACTCCAAGTTAAACAAGAGTTAGTAAATCCTACAAATAAATTAAATCCGAGTTAACTCAGTAGCAGTTTTTCAGTGTACGATTAACTTTAACTTTCAACAAGTTATCAAAAATCTATATCGTAACCAAAGTGCGGCACTATATGAAACGGGCTTTCCATGTCAAAACAGAGAGGGCGCCACTATCCGGCACTATTGAAAGGCCGATAGCCCTCTCTATTATATTTCTATATTTTATAGATAGTTTCAAAATCACTCATCTGTCAGAAATATCGGGCTTAAGTCAACTTTTACAAGTGGAACCTGAGTTTCCAGCTACTTTCAGTTTTAGGTGAGAAGTACACCAAGTAAAGGAAATGAACGGTCCACGTTTGGTGGAAATTAAAAGAAAACGTCAAAAAATCTCCAGTAACTTGTTTCCTCGTGTGAAAGGACACTAACTCCGAAACTGCTAGTGCACTAGTACAGGTACTAACTATAAAATGGGTACTAAAATTGGTATCAACTCATTTCTCCATCTAAGCTTAAGTGCTGTCAATTTAGTATTGAGTATTAGTCCTCAAAATTATATTGTACCTACACCTATGTATAGTTATTTTTGTTCTTACTCAAATTGGTACAAAGTGATTTCTTCACAGAATTCTTAAGTCCTACTTCTTTCAAATTGTTATCGATTATTAAGTTATTTTTGAATACGTCAAATCAACCTCAATTTGATTTTTGAGTTTTGCTTATCAAAGAATCGGCTCCAATCTACAAATTTGATCATGTATAGCTGATGCAAATCAATCAAAAGTTTTTCTTCTAAAGCCATTTGTTTGTACGAAAAAAAGTTAAAACTACGTCAGAGCTCTGTGCCGTTGTTTTCGAAATTTCCCCTAAAGCAAATATTAATTTTGGCTTGTTCACTGGATATAATTTTAAAACCTCAAATATTTTAACACTTTAAACTTTACAGAGTTTATAAAAAAAAAAAAGAAAATTATTGTTAGGTTTTATCTTCGCAATGTAACCATTCTAAATCCTTTTGTCGTGTCCTCGCACTCACATATCGCACAGGTATAAAGTCACACACACACAAAAGAACCTATTAATATTAAAATCAGTAGTTTTCAAGGATGATCATAATAAAAATACAATAACTCTTCTCACACAATATTCTTTAACAAATTGTAACAAAACAAAAAAAAAAAAAATGAACATAGAAATAAAATATCTTCCTCTTCTACCATAATAATCAAATAAATTATTCTGTCAAGCATTCGAAAGACCAAGACAAAAAATTTTATTTTCAATCAAAATTGATTCGACCAGAAAAGAAAATGAATCTCAAAAAACAATCCAACCAAACACACCTGTGCACTCGATAAAGCAGAAACACTGAAAATCCCTAAAAATAGAGATACTGCCAAAGACCACTTAAAAAAAAAACTAACCAAAAAACCACAGGAATACCCAAACCAAAAAAAAAAAAATAAAAATCAACTGAAGCCACGATGTCTACGAAATTTCTTTAATTTTTTTTTACCAAAGAATCACCGCACAAATATAAAAAAAAATGAACCGGATAAAGTGCCCTTGTTCAAAACCTTACAAATAAAAAAAAATGACAACAAAATCCCAGAACAATCAAAGGCGAACAAAAAGTATCTGAAGAACCACTTGAGAACAGAATGATGACCTGTGACCAAGAAAATTCCATTTAAATCCTAAATAGGTAAAGATGAACAAACACCGACAGTAATAATTAAGGTGAGAGATCTTAGCCGAGGAGGCTGACAGAATCTCCAACAAAGGAAGAGAACATGGAGACCATCAGGCCAGAGAACAGCAAGTGGTGGAGAAGGGGAAGAGGGAATCTTTCTTAGACAGAAACCAGAAACCGGCAAAATCCTCAGCACTTTTATGAAGAGAAAAAAAAAAAAGATTTCCAGTTGTTCGAGAAACTAAACGTGGATAAAGGAGACAGCGCGGTGGAACACCTCTATATATAAAAAGCCCATGCCCTGCCCAGCCACAAGGTCTGCCACTGCCATGTCGCTGCCGAAGCCGATTGTCGAGTCGACTATGGGCTGATGCTGGTGAGAACCTGAGAATCACTTGGGAATTCCGTTTCTTCTCACCATCATCACCGCACAGAGCAAAGCACACACCTCTGCACAGGATCATTTAACCATGAAAGAGTTGAGGCAGAGGCAGAGGTACATATAACTATAAAGAATATTTATCTCTGTGGCTAAATGTTTTCGGACATTCGACTCCGCAGAGTCTTGAAAGTCCGATTTTTTGATTTATCTTTCCCGGTTGGTCGCGTTGCGTCGTCGTAGTCGTCGATCGTTCGGCGAGTATATAGAAAAAGGAACGTGGTGCTTTTCACAACAGCAGCATGGTCATTTGATATGGAATACCATATTGGATGGCGTGGTGCGATGCGATGTGTATAGAGAAGTAGAAGCATATGTTTTGCTGCACCTGAGAACCAATCGTTATGTTATGAGGAATGCACAGATGTTTTTTTTTTCTGATCGAATTTATGGATGTTTTATGGATTATTAACCAAAACGTATTGAATTCGAATTTATCTGATTTCACTCTGATGCCTGCGATGTGATGGGCCTTTGGGAGGGAGGGTAAAGGAAAATATTTGCTTTAAGATGTGACGGCGAAGTGATAAAAATCTTATTAGCTTTTTTTTTTTTGTGGTTATAAAAAAGGTGTTTCGGGTGTGAGAAGATCTTTGATATTTTTGTTTTTATTTTTGGATTGTAGCATCTTTGGGACTGCAGATGTCTAATTATGAAATGATGGTGTGTTTAAAGGGTTGTTATTAATCTTTACCTTTCAGGTGTGTTCTGATGGTAAAAATTTAGAGTGGTAGTTTAAGGAAACATTATATAAATACATTGCCAATAAAATGCAATGCAAAGAATAATCAAAAATATAATTGAATTTCCTCAAAAAATCGTCAGAACCATATATTTCTCCATCAACGGCGCGGCGGCGACAGATTGGGTCCAAACAAAACTGTTATAAATAAGCACTTCTTTAGTCACTTCCCGAAACTTTAAAACTAATATTTGTTAGATATGTCGATAAACATAGGGCCGCATAAACAGCTCCTTTATAAACAAAACTGTTATAACTAGGAATTTTGTACTAGCGTATATTGGTATAAGAACCAATCAAATGGAGGCTTATCCCACAGTTCGTCAGGATCCTATCCATTGTTTTTTATGAACAAAAAAAGGCCAATTTTGACATGTGCCTATTATTGAAGATAAAATATGGTAGGGTCCCTATAGGGTCAAAGGGGGTAATTGGGAATTGGGTAAGTTGCTAACACACTTTAAAGATACCTGCCTTTTAAATATTTTTAACAACAAAACGAATTTTTTCTTAAGGCTAGAGAAATTTAGAAAAAGGCCATACAAATAGAGAAGTACCGATCCTTTACTTTGTGCACACAAAGTCACAAACTGTCAAATTTTGAAGATCAGGGAAGAAGCTCTCTCAAAAATATTAGAACTGCGCAATAGTAATTACATGGAACGCAAATACGACTGTATCTGTTAAATGCATTAATTGAGTTTAGTGTTGTTCAGTTGGCTGCCATGATTATGCAGAGGGCAACACTGAATGGACTCCAATAAGAGGACACATTGGGCGTTTTTTTTTTTTTTTTAGTTCAGAGTAGAGCTCTGAACAGAGTCTGAACACTCCGAACATACTCTGAGCGATCTCTTTTTCTACTTGTCAAATTTGTTTTCAGCTATTCAACTCCGTCTGCTCTATCAATTTATTCTGAGCTCATAGAGCACGCTCTGAACTCAGAGCGAAAAAAGAAACACAAAATTGGAACTGTGAGTGCTCTGAGCTAAAAAAGAAACACGATATTTTTTGACAGTTCAGGCTGAACTAAAAAAAACGCTTATTAAAGAAAATTCACGATAATTACCCCCTTTTGACCTTATCTTTGAAAGAATTTCCTATTAATTATATTTATAAAATGTAACCAAACCCAAATTTTATTATTTTGACCTCATACACCCTGAACACTTACATATATAAATATATCAATAGCTTGATGCTAAAACTAAGAATATTATTAATTTATATAGTTGATGTTAATGGTTACGCTAATCACAAAGTCACGAATATATAAAAAATATAATCAAACGTCATTAAATTACCCATCATCAACATAATATAATGCGATTATATTGCATCTTTAATTTTTTATAGATTATTGTTATACTCAAATCCCCAATTTTATGCACTTAATTAATTATATTATCGGAAATAATTCAAATTTAATTTCTTGCTGAAATGGCGCTTGCACGATTTCTACAAATTCCTCACATTTTTTATGTATAAGTATAAATAATTTATGTATGTGATTTTTTATTTTACACCAGAGATATGTATTTCTAAAATATTTCGTTATCAACATTCAGATGCCACTCCGCCGTGGCCGCGCCGCGCCGCGCCGCGCCGCACCTCATCGGTCCTATACAGGTCAATCGTCTTTTTTTTTATACATAAATGAATTTTTAAATAACTAATATATATATATAGTAACAACCATGAAACCATTTGGAAATTTATTTATTTTATTTAAATTCCCAGCTCGGCGCCACAAAATTTAATCTTGGGTGTAAGGTTCAAAATAAAATTATTTAAATTATATTTTTGGCACAATTAGTCGTCATATTTATGTAGCTACCTTTATAAAGGGCAAGTTATGCTATCATAGAAAAAAAAATATAAGAATTTTTTAACGAAGCATTTTAACGGTACTTTCAATTAAAATTTTTTTTAAGACGTTTCAAACATAAGTTTCTTTAATTCGTCGATAATTTTTTTAAATTTTAAATTGTTTACCATATTACCGCCGCCGCCACCGTTGTGCGTTGATACTGATTAGCGTTAATATTTATAAATTTTACCAAAATGCGGTTTTTTCCAAGCCTATTATTATTATTATAAGAAACTATTTAATTTATATTTATGTAAAAGAACTAATTTTTCTATATCAATATCACTCCTATTAATAAACTCAAATTAATGATGAATTATTATTTTTAATCAGCGAATCTTATCAATAAAACAAAATTTAATTAATAATTAACGAGTAATTAAGTTAAAAAATAAATAAATACAACGACTAGAGAAAAAAAGAAAACAAACACAAATGACACATAATGTATAAAATTAACAAGCTGAAATTAGAAAGTGTAAGTGCAAAAGTTCACACTTTCTGCAAAAGTGTATGTTTGCAGATCGACCAATTATTAAATACTCTGGCAAAAATAGACTTCTTCTTGAATGTAGTAGATTTTCGTTAAGATTTCCTAATAATGTTAATAAAATATTTTATTTTGTGAATTAATTTTTGGTCAACATTGAACATGAAATAGGCCGCATCCAAACTAACCTAGTGTGGTGTCTGGTGTGTTGTCGAGTCGTGTGTCGCTATCGTTTCAATGTATTTTAAAGGCGTTCGATTGCGCCGGACCACGTTATGTCGGAGACATATTTTTTAGTGGAAAAGTTAAGAGGGTGTTCGGGGAAGAGAATAAGTAAATAGCGAAACAAAAAATAAAAGTTTGCAAAACACAATTCTGATTATTGTGCGCAGCCAACGAAACAACACTCCGCAACACACCACACGAAATAGGTGTGGCCCCGGCTTTAGATTTTAATTAAGCATTTTGTATTAAGAACGAGTGGTTTTATAGCACTTAAGGAATATACCTAAATATGTCACAGTTTCTTTCACAATTGATTTAATTAGTTATTCTTTAGTTTTTTATATAAATAGCTGTACCAATGTTCAACTACGTGTGATCTTGTCATGGGTTTTATTATTTACAGTCAATAAACTTTGATAAATTAAGGAAATACATTCATATTTATAAAACAATTATATACATGAGGAAAATTTTTGTTTCTAAATAGTAAATAAATTTACAAACTCACCGTGGGTTCTTGTTTATCCCTGGCAGGTGTCGCTGTAAGTTCCGAAATGATCAACAGCAGCAAAGTGAAGCAACTTCTTAAAATCATATTTAAATATATGTTTGTTATTTTCGTTTTTTTTTTTATCTCCCAACTGATCACTAAACGAACCTTAAATTATTCAAAATAGGTACCTAACCGTTTGAATTTAACAATAAATTAAAAAACAAAAAAACTTAAAGAAAATTTAAATACCCAAACACTTTATTTTAAATATAATTTTTTTTATTTTAACTGTAGCTATAAAGATAGATTCTAAGGTTGATATCAACAGGGTGCGAAGATATACACAAAAACAAAAAAGAGTCACAAATTTAAATCAAATAACTAGACGGATGACCTTTTATTTTATTTTTATTTTTTTTTGTTCACGCTATCGTTGATATTATTATATTTTTTAACATAGTTGTTGTTTTTGTTGTTGCCGTTTATTTTTAATGGTCAGGAGTATGTATATATATAATTAATCTTTTCTTAGGAATTGTAGGTGCCTTGACTTGGGTGAAAGGTGTGTTGTATATCGATGCGGATCTGAAAAATAAAATAACAAAAGTTGTATGTAAATATTATGACAAATATGAAAGATGTTAAAATTAATATAAAACAAAACAAAAATATATGCAGGAATTCAAAACGGATCGAATCAAAATTTGTTATTGATAATAATCGGGGATTTTTTTTATTGGGGATGACAGATCCGGATTGATGTGGTCAATTTTTTTTTTAATTTCCAATTCATATATAAACATATTTTTTTAAAATATCTTTTGCAGTATTAAAAGAAAATTATTATATGTTATGATTATTTTATAACGTACAAACTTTTGAAAGGACGGAAATTTGTAGGTACGTACTAGGTAAGGTAGTAAATAAAAGCAGTACACAAATCTAAGATGATTATATTGCACAGGAAGTCAAAGTTGAAAGTGCCAGACATTAAAAAATGGCTGTTCGAGTGCCCATAAGAACTATATATTCACCACCTCATTGGAAACAACAACAAAATATTAAAATAGGGGCACTTGATCCACCATTTTCTTCGATTTTGACAAATGCGCAGAACTGATCAAAAATAAGAACGCTAATGACATTACCTTTAAAACATATACATACATATGTATATGTGAATTGTGATTAATAAAGATATTTTATTGAGATGAGAAGATTGTAAAATATTATACAGACCTCAGTAGGGTTCCTTACATATTGAGACACGACCAGCGAACAACGAATTATGAATGGTCACGGATTTTGATATTTTGTGGTCGTTCACATAAAAAAGTAAAATGAGTGTTTAAGATTAAATTCGAATGAATTTGCTATTCGCTGGTTTGTGGAAAGCCTACTAAGCGAATTGCGAATTTAACGTAACCAAAAATTGTATATTTGCTCTATAGACATTGGTTTGAATAGTTTATACGCATTCGCAGCCCATGTGCAAGGCCCTTAAGGTCAACATCCTGTCTCATAGTTTTATTTTATTTAAGATGTATTCATCTTTTATTTTTTCTTAAAAATTCAATGTATCAGGTTTTATTTTAACGGAAAAATCAAGCTCAAGGTAGTACACCTCGATACTCTACTCTTAATAATAATATTAATTAAATATTAAATAAATAAATTAATTAATTTGGTGGGGTGACAACTCGATGTAGAACCAACATCTATTGGCTGACAATTCTCAACCATTTTTATGTATGTTTTATCGGCAGATATGGAGGGGACCTACACTTTTCTGCCACATACGGTGAGATGAAATTTTTCCTGACACGATATACTCTTGGAGAAATTGCAAAATCCTAACAAAAGATCATTACCCTTGAAAAATATTTCTGTTTTTAGATGAAAGGGGATGGTATTCATTCTCAAGACCTGTTGTTTCGGCACTAAAGTCAAAACTAATCGATATCCTTTTTTGGAATTCAAAATTAAATTTTTTTTTTAAGTAATATAACAACTTCCAACCTATGACGTGATTATTTCTCACAAAATCTTGACTTTACACTACACATTAAAAAAATTGTTACAAGGTCAATTCGATGTTTGGTCTCATTAAGGGTTGGAGTAAGGAATTTTCTGCCATCAGTCGCTCAATAGATTGGCCAGGAATTCTTATCTTTTTTTAAAGGCCACATGAGTACATATTTTCCAGCGAATTGTCTGCATACATAAAATATAAAATTCCTATTTGTATTTGCCTCACTCGCTGTTCTACTAGAATCTCAACTGGTTTCGTAAAAGACATAAGTCAAATGAAGAACCGAGTAGCGAGTAAGGGAGCGAGTTGATAAAGTCATTGGCGCAAAATTTTAAACAACCTATTGTTAAGGGCTTAGCATATTACTAGTTAGCAATTTGCTAAACATTAAGTAATTTACTAGCTCTTCGGAAATTTTAATCCTTTTTTTTCGTTTTACTAACTAGTAAAATACTAATTCCCTTTTATTAAAAATGCTGCATCTGAACACGTGCAAACAATGACAGTTCGTGATAGAAAAACAAAGCAAACAAATCTAAACCTAGGGAACGGACCTAATAATTTGATTTACCGTGGGCCAGACACACTCCAAAACTATTTCGAAATTCTTAATTTTTGCCATCATGAAGAAAAATTAAGAACATTTTGGAGTGTACCTGACCAACCATAAACCGTGCATGGATGGTTGATACCTTTTTGGAATCAGCACCTCCATTAGCTTCAGTAACTCTTGATGTCTTCCGAAAACATTTTATTTTATTTTATTTACTTTGAAAACAATTAGCACACGAATCATAAAAAAACACAATTTAACTCTTTGCCAACAAATTTTTTTCGAGGAAAATGGACAGATTTCATATGGATTTAGCAAGTTACTAAAAGTTAAAGTAACCATTTTGTGATTTTAACTTTAGTAAAATGTTAAGAGATAGTAAGTTGCTAAAATCGTTTAAAATTAGCAAAATCTTCTTTTTAACTTAGTAACTTACTAAAATGGCTTTAACATTTTACTAAATCGTTTAAAATTTTGCGCCATTACCTCTTGTTAAAAATGCTATTTTTTTGAAAAATCGGTGGAAAACTAAAACTACAGAAAACAGAAAAACAATTATTAACACTTGTTTCCGCACACCCTGTTACTATATCTATCTACATTCTAGGTATATATGTAGGTACTTAACACAGACTCCATTGTGCCACTTTAATTATAAAATCAAGTTCTTTCATTCGGTCTTTTCCCATAACGCGTCATAAATTATTCAATTTAGTTATAGGTAGGTAGGTATCTTCTACCTTTTGTTTTTTTTTACTGTTCAAAAATTATATTCAACAGCAAAATGGGCTGGAGAAATAAAAACAAAAAAGATAAATGATCATAATCATAAATAAATGATATGTACATATATGCCTATGTATGTATATACCTATATACAAAAGATCTCTATCAATATTCTTTTCTGTTGCACTGATGTTCAAGAAGTGTAAAAGAATCACACTAACACTAACACACACTGAACAACAAAAACAAAAAAGAAAGAACTAAATTAAAATAAATTCGAAGTATTTATGTATGTACATAAATTTATGTAAAGATACTCGTACTATGTAAGAGAAACAAATAACATAAGACAAATAATAATAATAAAAAAAAAAAAAAATAAATAAATAAATAATTCACGAATGCCGTGATTAAATCCACACCAACACAACCCCATGTCCTTTTTCTCACTTTCAAACAACACACATCAACCAACAAAAAAAAAGAACGACATAACAACGTTCTTCAAGATTGTTGCAACAGCGAAAAAAAAATCATAATATCTTAGCTAAGCTATAGATACAAGAGGCATAGATAATGCTATCAGACATAATGACAACATGCCTTGAAAAAGAGAAAACCTTCTTGAATGGATTGGATGGAGACGGATGGATAGATGGACGGATCCTCCTTGAGTTTTATGTATAAATGTATTTATTCCTCATAAGTATGTACAATGCCGCGCGGCGCGGTAACTCCGGGATTCCGATTCCGATCTACAATTCTATTGATCAAGCCAGACAATCTGGCGTGAGTGCGAGGAACAAGACGAGGCATCAAAGATAAAAGAATAACAAAAAAAAAAAAACGAGTTAACAACAACAACACTCATGCCCACTCTTCTGCCATTTGATCCCCCAAATACCTGCCAGACAGAGTGACGCCAAAGATACCGCGTACGGCGTACGTCTTGTAGCTTGGGTGAAATTGAAAGATACGATGAGGCACCTTGGGGTATTTTCATTGTAAAGTCGGGAAAAAAGTCAATTTTTTGAAACTCGATCAAATCAATTTGAAAAATAAGTAAGAAACCTTAATCCGTATGTATAATATTGGAAGGAAAGATCATACTTCTTTTTAGTATTGACCTTGTAATGGAAGGCCATTGTCAATGCGAATGAACCAGTTCATTATTTACTTTTAATTACAGAGAAAGTTTTGTGTATTCGTAAACAAATGTATTCGAAATTTTTAATCAAAAACGCACCATCTACAAACGAGTAGGTCTTTAGGGATTTAACTTAAATTTGATTTTTAAGAAAGAATCTTTCAAGTTTCAAGTAAAAGTTCGAAATCAAATATGGAACACAAAAAATTGTTCATCTTTTTGCCATGTCCCTGAGGTATATAATCTTGTTTTACCGGTCAATCAGAGCCCGAAGATTTATACAGTTGCAAATAAATACAATATTGCATATATGTATGTATATTCATTTGGGGTTAGATTGTCCAGCTGGTGAGACTAGTCAGCACCATTTTTTTACGTCGTTAATACAATTAATTAACAAAAATCACCTAATGAACAAAGTCAGCGCTTCATCGATCTTCAACAAACGACAATAAGTATGTATTTCTGAAAGTTCTCCAGAATTAAAAAAAAAAACAACCGGTCTTTGTTTAAAAATAATGCACAATTAATTTAATTACTTTTATTTTCGTAAATGTTTTTGTATGTATAATTTTTCAATTAAAATCCAGTGTATGAAGATTAAGAAAGAATTAAAGAATTGACAAAAATATGGGCCATTATCAAAACTCTTTCAGTTTTTTTTTCTAAGAAAAAATATAGATCATATGTATATACAACGTTGTATACATTGATACATCAAAATAAGCGATTTGTTTTTAATAAGCAAATGAAAAATAGTTTATCGATTTATATTGAAAAAAGTAAATGTTATAATGGATTTATGCTATAATAAAAACAATAAATATAAAAAAAAAACTTTTAAAATATAAGCTCTACTGTTTGATCTGCGGCTTGCTTCCAAAAATTCTGAAATTCTATATTAACTTTTGAATTTGGAATGGCAAGAATCGAATTCATTTTCAACTCAATCTTCCTTCTAGTATTTTTCTAAGATGAGCTAAAACCAATGTTTGAAATTTTTGTCTAGGGAAACCATTTATATAAATGTTCTGTACCAAATTTAAAGAAAATCAGTCCACCCGTTTAGTCTCTCTACCTCGTGATTTTACATACATATATTCAAAAAGTTATTTATTTTTTTTTTCAAAAACTGTTTTTTGGAAGAAATTACGAGATCAAAATTGTAGGTGTTAAAATTCTTTATAAAAAAGATGTTAATATTTTTGTAGATTTCGATTAAAACTTTGTCTTGATAATTTCGACTTAGTAGTCGAATAGGCAAGAAAAATGCATTTATTAAAATAGCTTCTTGAGTAAAATGAATGTGGAGCCGAATTTAAAGAGTCTAAACATGACATGAACATGACTTAGTATTTAAATCTAGTAATTTCAGCATAAACGGGTGTCAGTTGGATCTTTTGTTTGAATAATTTTTTGTAATTCGTCAGCAATATAATATATATAATATTGCCGATGTTAAGTTTTTAACGTTTCATCACTAATCTGTTAATCATAAAAATGCATAAGACAATAGATTGAGGTATAATTTTAGGTGGAGACTAAACTAAACTAAATTATAACAGTTTATCGCAAATAATGTCAAATTCCTTTCTACCAAAAAATCGATTTTTGTTTACGAAAATGATCGATTTTTTTCTGTTGTTGAAAGGAATATGTAAGGAATCAATTTTTTTCTGTGATTATGTGTGTGGTGCTTGACAGCTCAATATAAATAAAACTTCTTGTTATTATTGCAAAATTATCTTAATATGACATTCAAATTCGTTGCAACTAAAAACACAGTTTGCATTCTTAAAACACAGCGAAATTCAATTTGAGATTTTAGAAATGTCAAATCTAGCTAGTATGTGTGCAAATCGGTGTAAATTCTTTTTGAAATCTTGCAAAATATGCAAAAAAGAAAAAAAATCGATTCTTTTTCTAAAAGGAATCGAATCTTTGGTTGAAACGAATTCCACATACGAGTGGATTTACATTAACGTGATCGGCGTTAATTGAAAAATTTTTTAAATTTCCACGTAAACGTCAACTTCACTGTTTAAAAAAAATTAAATTAAGGACCAAGTTTAACATACTTTTCTACGCAATTGACACACAGTCTTGAATATCATAATATTTTGGTATTCACAAAAAAAATTCTATACTTTAATAATTGTCATTTAATATTGAATAAATGCTTAATGGCTCGGCTCCGAGAAACTAATCAAATCTAATTCACGAAAATCACCTGCATTCAACAAGAACTCTGCTGTCGCGAAAGGGTATTATTTAGTCTGCACACATACACTTTTACAATTTGTTGTTTTGATAACATTTGGCACTGAAATCACTGGTTAATAACTAATTCATGTTTAATTTGCAGTTTTAAATTGAAAATAAAGCTAATATGGTGCATTTTAAATTTTAAATAAATAATTGCCAAAAGCAGTTAAAAGTATTTTTTGCCAGTTTTTCAAAGTTAATAGGTCACTGTTCGACGAATACAAGAACCAGAAAGAACCAAGCCGCACCGATAGCCGATAGGTCTGCTTCAAGGTGTTGTTCTTTTTTTCTGTCAGTCCATATATGTAAGTTGTGGCTTGGCAACCGTATAGCTGAATGAACATTTTAAAGAAGGACACTGCTTTGTAGTATATAGGAAAATATAGCCAGCCGTTCTGCGGCAATCGAAACTGCAACGCAACGGCTTGAGAATAATCGATGGAGCGGCATCCGCCAAATGTAGTTTTAAGTCATCTTTGTCCTGAAGGATTTAAGCTTCGTATATATTTTTTTTTTTTGCTATGCATTTTTTTTTTTTCGTTTTTAATTTTTACTGTAGTTTTGCTTTGGGCCTTTCGATGGTCTTCTTCGCAGGTTGTTGTCTGGAATTTTGAATCTTTGTTTCGTTTTTTTTTTGAAGTTTTTTTAGAATCTTCGTGGTCTTGGTGGGTTTTTATCATTCTTAACAGGCATTCTTCGGTGTTGTTCGTAGTATCTCATAAATTGTACATGTAACCTTAGTTTAAAGGCAGTGCAGTAAGGAAGGAGGACTAATGAAACCAGTTTTGGTGGTAAATGCATTTTTGCATTCATTTTGAAAATAGGTATAGGTATTTGTTTTTTTTTTTTTGAGTGTTAAGTTTTTTTTTTTTTTAACCGGAGGATTCTTATTCCTCGTTGGTTTTGATGATAAAATTTGTCCTTAGAGAATTTTAAAGAGGTGTCTGTGGGATTGAAGACACCTGGTGCGGTTCGAAGACGACGACCGACGAACTATGAGAACATCAGAGGGGCAGAATAAAGGAATTGAAATGTTTGCTCAAATGCATGATGGGCAGGGCAAGAGTTTATAAATTGTGCATTGCTTGTAATACACGTTCTATGCAAATTAAACTTAATGGAATGTGCATGGTGTGCCTATTGGAGATTTTTTTTTTAAGCCAGACGTTTGAGATATGCACAAATCATGGTGCTAATATAATCAAAGAGGTAGCGTTGTTTTAGATAGGTATAAATTAAGTAATTTTTGTACAGTTATACAGCTGACTATAATATGTACCTTTCGTATCAACAAAAAAGATTGTATATCTAATCATGTTGCTGGATTGATTGAAAAAAAAAAACAATTTTATGGTATTTTGACATCTTTTTTCCTTCACAAAAAATGAACAACTAATTCACGGCAATTGATATAACACAACCCTTTAAACTCATTGTTTGGGGTTTCCAAAACTTCAATATTTGAAGCGCTTGGTACAGGTTGATTTCCTACCAGTACCGAAAAAATATGCTCTGATTCGAAAAATGTTTTTAAAGATATACCTAATTAAACTAATGTGCGTTGTGCAACAGGCCCAAAGACTTATCCTTATTTAAACATTTCCATATAACTTTTATTCAGATTACTACTTTTCTATTCGAAAATATTGATCGACATTAAATCTATGTTCGACATAAAACTTTGAAGTTTAACCTTATATGTACGTTGAACTTTAATCTTTAATTCTTATGATTCGTTTTGAGCAAAATTTTGTAGAAAATATTTAAAGTTAATATTATAATGAATTTCTTAAATGCAACAATAAATCTCGAACTATGATTTAAAAATAGCATTTGATGTTAACATAATGCATACATAAAGTAGGTTCGTATAATAGTTAGTATTCAAGAAGTTAACAACATTACGGGTATAGATACCGAGTACATTATGCAAGGAAGATCCATTGGTAATGAAAATTAAATTGTTAGATTTTAATCAAAAGAGACCTACCTTTACCTAAATTGACCATGTCATTTTTTAGGGTGCATATTTGAAAAACTTATCTTTTTATGAGTAAACTCGATAAAAGTACATAGACAAAATTTATACAAAGCAAAACTCACAAAAATTCTTTAAAATTGACATTTTATATATAGCATATGATGCTACAGCTAAGCTTCTTATATCGAGCATCTGCTCTAAGCAAATGCTCCTTTTCATTAATACTATACATTTTATTTATATTAGATTAATTTTCGTTAAAACAAGCTTGATTTAACCTAAGTTTATTAACTAATATTTGATAATGAACCCCGAAACTTACGGAGTGAGTTTTAAAACGTTTTTAATAATCCGCTTCTTTTATATATTCCGTCACCGTGACCGTCACAAAATTTGCAGTCGATTTTAAACTAACTTCATGATAAGCCAAATTGAAATTTAGTAGGTATGGATTGTAAAAATTTGTACCAAACGTACAAAATAAGACTAAAATTTAGTCAGAATTCTTCCAAAATTTCATCAAGAAGTTAAAAAATGATTGCATATTTCACACAAAAAATAAAACTGGGGTGCATCCAAACGATAATACTGTAAGTGTAAGGATTATAGATACATATACCATCCACCCTATGAAGAAAGAGTTAATGATGGTCAAATGTTAACTCATTGATTATTCCATGCTATCAATTTTGGTGTAGAAAAATCATCTGTTCATGAAGATGCCACATATGAACAGTAAGTTAGTAAAAAGACTGGTGTTTACATAATTATTATGGTCAAGTATAAATAATCTAATTTCTCAAAATACAAATGTACCAGCCCACCAGCAGAAGACTTCTTTATCGATCAAAAGTAAACTTTCTTATCAATATTAAAAATATCAGACATATTCCAGGAAGTCATTTTCAAGTAAAAGTGAAACAAGTCGCAATATCCGTTTTGGGTTATCGAAATGTTTTTTTTTTTTTTTAAACATTGTTATTTGGCGAAAACTTATATTTAAAAATGAAATATAGGTTATTCAACTTTCAAACATCGCAGTTTTGCAAGAATACCATAATTCCTCAAACATAAATATATTGTATAGTAAAGTACAAAGCAAACACCTATATGACTCCCTTTTGATTCTTTAAACTTTTGCTTTTATTTTTATTTAACTGGCATTAGGGATCAAGTAACTAATTCGTACAAAATTTTTACTTCTTATTTAAAATGATTAAACATTAAAATCTTAAACAGTAATAGCTGCATGTATTAGATTTCCTTACCACATATATAATTATAGTTGTAAATGCATTTTTATATTTATGCCAACAGTTGCCTACAAATGTAAATATGTCCCGATAATATGTTCACTGACATCCCTGTAATTTGTCAATTTCACGAGTTTTTGAATACATTTACATAATTATCATTTCAAAATATCTTTTCAATTCGTAACTGGAAACTTTCTTTACTTTGTTCATTGTTCATCGTATAAAAATGGTTTGGACAACCAATAGCAGTGTCCAATAGTGTGCAAAAGAACGTGCCAAAATTTCGCAAATTACAATTTTTTGACAACCCATTTCAATTTAAATTTTATTCGGGCTTAAATCGCTTGTTTTTATGTTTTCTCTTGTTGTTAACGAATTTTGAAAATTAATTCCACTTGGGAGTGTCCATAATCTTTTCAAGTAATTTTCTTCCGAATTTCGGGCAATAATTTGTGTTGAAATTACTTAATTTCGAAATTCGAATTTGTATGGGAAATAAGTTACCATCAAGGACTTAAGCCTAGTTTACAAATCAAACATATTTTATCTCCCAAAACATCCATATAAAATCATTCAGATCAATTCAGAGTGCTGACAATAATACCTACTCCATCCAGCCATTGTCTAAACAATTATTAACCCATTCTAAATATGTCCTCACATACTGACGACATCCCTGTAATCTGTCAATTTCGTGAATATTTGAATACGTTCAATAAACATTTCATTCATTTCAAGATACCTCTTCAATTCTTAGTTCATTAAACGTATACCCACTTTTGAATACATATGTTTGAACAACCACCTGCAGTGTTTAAGTTAGACAATCGATAGAACATGTTTATAAATAAGAATATGGAGTTGGACAGTATTCTTAATTTAGCATAGCTCTGCAATGGGATTATAAATACGACTGCAGAAGTTTTGAATTTTAATAATTTTAGTTAAAAAAAAAAATACAAATTGTTAAAAATTTTGAACCTGTTGCTTTCAGAACAACTAAATACGACCTAATGGTATTCTTTATTTCACTTATTATAACAAAGTTCAGGACAGCTGCACTTCTTACTCATCATTGACTCAGTGAAGATACGCAATTCTATGCAAATATGAATCAACAACTCATCGATGGTAAATACAGATGTTTGTATATTCTTCCCAATGGATTTACTAGATATATGTACATATATCCAACCATTTTTATTTAGGTATATCTGTGTACCACAGCATATGAGTATAGGTACATCATCACCCGCTACACTACATTTACATACATATATGACAGCAATAAGTTGTTTTTCCAATAAGACAATCATAATGGTTATGAAACTTAATAACACAAGTCAATTAAAGTTAATCACTTGTCAGATCCGATAGATCAATCAATTTATTAAAGTTGAATAGTTGGAACATTTTACTTCTTTAAGATGGAACGATGTAATCTCTTAATAGACGCGGCGGCGTTCGACGATTAGTATATATTTGAACTTTCTTGTAATGTGTTGCAAAAAGATTATTAATTATGGCAATTGAATTTTTGTTCTTTGTCTTCTTACGGTGTTTTTTTTTTTTCATGTTTGAAATTAACCAGAAATAAAGAATAATTTGACTTGCTCAGTTAAATCAAGACAATTAATTTTTTTCAACTTTTGTCGATTTTTTTAATCGAATATCTTTGGAGAAAATTGTAGTATTCTTTGACAAAAGAAAGCATCTATGAAAAATACTTTTAATTTCATTAACTACGTTTTGCTTTGTCTAACTAAATATTTAATTTAAGATCAGTCTTTGAAAGAACCATAGGTACCTAAGTCTTTATGTAAATAAAGATGTTATATTGGTTCTTATACTAAAGCCTAGCTAAATAAATTTCGAAACACACCTTTTACACAAATAAACAGTTCAAAGAATACAAACATACTTCATTATTTTTTTACTGTCTATATCAAGATAGTGAAAAAATCCTCTAATTGTCAGAGTTAAGTGCCTTTGATCGGATTCAGCAGAAAATTGTAGGTGTAATGCGTTCTTTTCTTGACAATAGCTATTGTTAACAATAGTTGTCTTTGGTTAATATATTTGACTTTTAAATAGTTACAATAACATCGTTCTTTAATTAATTTTCAAGTGCCAAATAGTAACGATTTGTAACTTATTCAAAATCATGTCCAAAATACAAGATCTGTTGGCTAACGTGAAATTTCATGCCTTCGCATGAATGTAATAATAGAAATGAAAACTTCACAATTTGCTGTCAAAACCCATAAGAAAAAAACTTAGTTTTGGAAAATTTTTTTGAAGTCAGTGAAAATATATGAGGACAATATTTAGACAACTTTTGGAATGCGTTTTGAAATAAAGAGATGTTCAACTGTTTAGAAAATAGCTAGTTGGACAACTGTCGAAGAGTGTTCTAAGGAAATCTATAATAAATATGCTTGACAATTTATCGTTCTTCAACAATTTTTTTGACATAACTAGCTATGGCTATAGAAAAATGTATATTTTATTATCTACTTAAAATATTTGCGTCAAAAGGGTTTGAAATTTTGTTCTAATTGACTCATTTATTTATTTATTTATATGGACATCAAAATTCATAAATTTATCATGAATATACAAAAATTATTTTGCAATTAAATCTTTTTATTGTAATGACTGACTATCATATAAACAAAACTTCCTACTGCCACTGCCTACTGTCCTATACAACATTGACATCACATGATATCTTTAAGCTTGTATGAATTTGACATAAGGCTTGTGTTTATATAAATGTGTTGTTTATGTTTATGTTTTAGAAAGTTGGATTCGATTCAAAACCCAAACCCGAATGTCATTTATCATTTTACCTCTCTTAAACTGTCAAGTATGGTGTGCACGATTGCTACCACAGCCTAAATCTCCGTCATCATTATTCAATCTTAAAATGATCATAAATTTTCCTTTGACTGAGTGTCAGCGGGCATTCGTTGAATAAAATCCAAATAGGTACGAGTAAAATAATAAACAAAAAAAAAACTCACTATATTAATATTATCAGAGATGTGTTTTTCTTTTTAGCGCTCGCTTTAAAAATAAAAATAAACAGTATTCAGTCTCCATGCGTGTATACATAGCTGTAAATTCTCAGAGCGTGTATCAGTTACGAACGACTCGCATTCGAGTGACAAAATAGCGATATTGACCTTTATGACGCTATAAAATATAAAGATGTCATAAAACCTTAGGTCCGATAAGATGACGAATAAGATGATCAGTATTCGTATCGGACCACGAACAATTAAGACGTTAATTGTTGGCAGACTTTAAAAAAGCTATTTCTAAATCAAAATTGAGTCAATAAACTCTTTACATCTATACTACTTTATCTTTATAGCAGGATCATGGATCATCAAATGATTTAAAGGTGTAATCTTAAAGTACGGAAGTTCACTGTGAACAAAGCTTATGTTCATGCATCTCGGATCGATCAGATTTTGTTTTACCGAAGTGTCATTGTAATTTCTTGTACTTATTTTTAGATGTACTTTTACTTTTTTTTATTCTTTCTTTTAATTCTTAACAAAACGATAGGCTTAATAGGTCGTCAAGTACGTGGTCTACATTCAAGAAATATATATTTATTATACAGATAGAAGTAAGTTATACATTGTAGTCATACACGACCAAGAAATATATGATTCAGAGATTGTATATGAATATTGAATATAATTTAATATTCACAGACACAAACATAATATGTTACTTTAAGAAATACTGTTGACTATATTAAAGCGATAAAATCATTAAACGATTTCTATTCGCGGTTTAATGAACGAGAATTCTTGAACTACAAATTTATTGATGAAGGAGATTCTAAGAAATCGGTCTTAGGCTCGTACTAGTTGATAAGATTTTTTGATTAAAATTAATTCTACTTTATGTGGAACTAATTTTAAACACCGTGACTATAGTTATAGTTGCCATTTGGAATTTAAATTTAATTAAGTTTCTCAAGGTCCTGGAACAAAGTAATATAGCTAATTATTTCTGATTGGTATATCTGATGCGTGTAAAACTTCTCTATAGAAACCAACATAAAAATAAACAAACAAATATTAACATTTTATGATTGTTAAGATGAAACAATAATCAAATTATGAGTGAACTTTAGGATTGTCTAACCAAGACACTGCAATTACAATTTTTTACAGTAGATACTTTTTATGAATAAGATAAGGCTAATATCAGTTACGATTTAAAAATTTATTTTGAAATTAATGAAATGGTCTTTGAACGTACCCAAAAGTTCACTCAAATTCATTAATTCATTTGGAATTGACAGATTACGTATATGTCAGTGAATATAATTAAGGAAATATTTAGTCTACAGTTGGAATGCGTTTATAAATAGAGTGATGTCAAACTATTTAGAAGATGGCTAACTGGACAATTTTCCAAGAGTGTTTAAAGAATTTTTAATAAAAACGATAAATGGACGTTTTTTTTAATTTCTCAAAAATTTGAGCTGAACCTTTAATTTTGGACTGATCAAGACAGAGGGGATCAGTGTAAGTATGCAAAACTATTTCTGGGGTTGTAAGCTCTTGCATTTCGCCGTCATCTTGTAAAGTTTTTTTTTATAAATAAGGCTATAAATGTATCAGAACTTGACAACTTATAAATAAGGCTGTAAATGTATCAGAACTTGACAAATGGTTTTTCAATATAACTTGATAAAATTTTCAGGCCCTCTGCGCCGCCGCAGACCTCCTCAGACACCTTACCTACAGTTTTTAAGATCGTGCGAAAGAGATTACACAATTCTTGCTTTTTTGCCGAGAAAAAAATGTTCTATTTTGAGAAACCCAGAATATTTATTTATTTATTGTAAAGCCGCAAAAACACCGACGGAGTTATAGGCCTTATATATCCACCATATATTTTAAATAGAAGCTGCGTCAATTAAAAAGGCAACAAATGTCTCAACACTGTCACTTCTGGGTGGCCAATATTGTGTGTGTGTTATGACAATGAAATTCCCCAGACTTAAATTTCACAAGTTCCACAAATCGGTTGTAAATTTACTTTTTTCTATAGTTTTTTTTCAGCTATTTCATTATGGTTTTGCATCATTTTGAGGAGGTAGTCAATCACTTTCTAATTGTAATATAATAACATAGAACTTTTATTAACTTTAAGTTAAAAAAAAACTCAATCGATATCTGCAATTGGAAAATGTAAAAACCTACGTACATAGGTACCTAACGTAAAAAAAATTATTTCTTAAACTTAACATTCTTTCTTACTTTTTGTAATCCTCCAAGATACTTCTGCCGTGGATGAAATATTAATGTATTAATGTATCAGTCAAACCCAAACACCAATTTTTTTTTAAATATTCAGCAAATTATTATAATTTATACCATATAAAGATAACACAAAAAAAAAATTAAAACAAATATTTAAAATAGCAACGAAAAATATTTAAATTTTGTTTTCTTATTTAAAAAAAAATAAATCTCCACGTTTGCGTATGACACCTTTAAGTCTTATTTTAATTAATTAAAGGCCGTAAAATATTCAAAACACTGTTGTTTAAATTCAAAACATTAAAAAGATTACAAATAAAATAAATAGATAGATACACGAGTTGGGATGTTCCAAAAGGCAAAAGTGGTAAGTTATATATTGGTAAATATTTGAATATTCAACACTTAAATTCCAACGACACACGAACACTAAGAAACTCACAAAAATTTATTAATCTTTTTGAAATTCACTGAATAGAAGAAGAAGACTAACAACTTCTTTATAGATACTTTATTTTTTCTCTGTTAACACCTGTTTGAATGTTTTAATCTGATTAGTGATAATGATAAAGAATCTTGATCCTTAATTTGATAAATTTCCACAAACAAAATTAAAAATTAAATCACTTCGAGTCAGAATTTTAAGAAATCAATAATTCAAAATCAAAAAGAATTGAATTTAAAAACTTTAAAATCTTCGCGATAGATATACTTTCTTTTGAAAATAATAAATATTTTATCTTGCATCCGCAAAAAACACCTTTCATCAACCGTTAACGTTGACCGCTTATGTGAGACTAAATTTCTAGTTGTGTTTAGTCTAGAGTTTTAAGCTTGAGCTTTTCTTCTTCGTTATTTTGTTTGTAGCCGGTCTTAAGATATTCGAATAAGAATTCCGTGGCAACACCATCGGTGGCGACCGCAACGATGACGACACGATGGACGAAAGCCGGTTCGAGTGTTCGATTTGTAGTGGACGAAGGATTTTCGGGTTTTTGAATTTAAAACGTCATTAATGCATTCTAGATTTAATATTAATCAATAATAGACATATAAAATACGGAATTTTTAAACGAACGAGTTCGGGATTTAAAAATCTGATATAGTAAAAAGTACACAATATTCAATTTTCTTCGCACAACAATCTCGCATGAGAGACAGACGAACTCTGACTAAAAGATGCAACTTCAATCGATACTATACTATCTTAAAGTTGAGCCATCGTTTTGTTGCTGGAATAAATAAAACAACGACAACGACATCAGCAACCAAAACCAACAAAACTGACCGTCGGTCGTCCATGCCTCCATGGATGTACTGATGATGTGCATGTGGCAAACAAACACTCTTATGAAATGTATCTACACAAACTATACTTTGTTTTCGATGGTGAAGTCACGGTTGCCACTTGAACAATATCTAAAAGAAAATTTCTAAACAAAAAAGATGTGTGAACGATTGTATCGCACGAACTTCCTCTTGTATTTCAAAGCTAAAATAGTGTGGTTAAGTATTGAATATGTATGGAGATGGGTAAATTCAATTGGATATTGTTGAAAACAAGTTAAAAATTCGAACATTAGAAATGTTTAAACGGAGGCATACAATGTAAAAAAATCAACAGAATTTCAAAAATATGAAACGCCTAGTAGACAAAGGGGGTGAAACGTGAGGGGAATAAACAAAATAAACAAAATAATCAAAATAAACAAAATTATTTCGTTCATGCTTTGTTCTTACTAGTCTGAGGAAACAAAATACGAAGAAGATGAGAAAACGGACAGAAAAAAAGGAGAAATGTTCGTAGAAAAAAAATGGGTATGTTTTTGATGATGATTTTTGCGAAGTCTGAAAAATACCCGATTTGCGTTTACTTAAATGCTTATATCTTTCGATCCAATTATCCGATTTTCAATATTAAGGTATATAATTAAAGGAAAAATGACTGGCGTGTTAGAGCAAACAAAAATTTTCAAAATCATTTAAAATTTTATACTAAAAACATGAAAAAAAATATCGGACAAATAATTTAATTCAATGAGGAAGTTGATAAAAACAAAAAAGGATTAAAATACTTTTAACCACCAATTGGCGAGAGGAATATAGTATTCTAAAACCGGCGGCGGCGGAGTTTATGCAATAAAAAAAAACAATCGTGGCAAATTTGTTTCGCGTCGGAAAAAAAGTGCTAAATGTTCATATATACCTAAATTTTAGTCGGTATAATAATTTTAAGGATACATTGTGTTTGGGTTGGCTTGCTTATAACTTCGGTTTTAATAATCCGTTCATTAAGGTCTTTAAATTTAACTAGAATATCGGACTACATTTTTTGTATTATATCATTGCACAGTCACATAAAACTATATATGAAAAACCTTTTTAAATTGCGTATTTAATAGAAACAAAAATTTAATAGGTACAAAACAATAATTTTTTAAACCACATGTATTTGAACCTTTTTAGGAAAGTTATGATGTTGGTACCTACATATGTTCAGAAAAGTTGCTCAACATTTAAATTTGACATTCAATGTACATACATAAATACATAAAGCTTTTTTCATTTCTAATGTTCCTCAACTATGCTGGAATGGCAAATCGGGTAAATTTTTAAATGTAAACCGACTTGAACAACTTAAAATTACCATAGATTGTAAAATAATAGGGGTATGTAATGGCGTGAAGTTATTGTAAACGTTGTAAACTGCGTAAGCCTGTCAAATTTTTATGAACATTGGACAGGTTTACGCAGTTTACAACGTTTACGAGGGCTTTTACAACATTGCATTAATACCATTAAATAGTGATATTCAAGAATAACTTTCGTTGTTCTAAATATTATTAGTATCTACCTATTATTTCAACTGCTTTTATAACTTTTATCAGTACGAAATTAAATTAAGATCGTTACAGCCAGCTTCGAGAAAACTTCAAAAAACAAAGTCGTTGTATAGCAGTTAACCGTTATATGATGTGGTTCAAATTAAGCACAGAACATTTTTTGTCATTCGAAGTAGAAAACCCGAATTTTTGTTTTAAGTAATTTATAACGGGGTGGTAGCTTTCTTATACAATGGGTTTTAGTTCTTTCTTTCTTTTTATTAAAAAATAACAAAATATATCTTAGATGATACAAATAAAATTATTTTAAAAATTATCCTCCACAATTTGTAAATCATATATGACACTATTTGAACAGAATAAATAATATTGGTTTTGGTTTTGATAAGTAACAATTTTTGATGAACACATCCCTGTTTTTTTTTTTTTTAATAAAATAGTAGAGGTACTCATGTAACGTCGTCGTAAAGTCCTCGTAAATAAAGTAGTACCACTATTCAGTATGTTGTTTACTTTTATTTCTAGTTTTTATCTACTTTATATACCTCGGCAAAGAATGGATGACCCAATCAAATAGTGCCAACTTTCAGATGCAAAATATCTTAATGAAACTGGAAAGCTAAAGAGTTTCTTTTTAACATTTCCTAATGATGAACATTAAGAAGTGGACAAAGCGCATCTAAAATTTATCCTAAAAAGAGAAACTTGCAAGAAAGTGTTAACGCTTTTGAATCACTTATTTGCTAAAAGAATTCGCGTTTAATTACAAAAATATTAATTTAAACTCCTTATTTCACAAACTATTTATTCAGAATTTAGATACTTTATTTTAAAAACATACACAACATCATTTCAAATTGAAAGCGAAAGAAAATGACAGCTGTTGCAGCCTTGCGTTCAAGAGCATATCAGATAGGCAACACGGACCGGATAGCTTTCGATAGTTCATCAAACATGACCAATAAAGGGCATAATTTTTCGTTCTCGTTCCACTTTTTTGTTCGAGTTAATGAATAGGAATAACCAAATTCAATTCCAAAGAATCAGATTTCTTATACAAATCACATTTAAAAAAGAATTTATGTGAACGCACCAAAGTTTGAGCCATTTATAAGTTTTTGAAAACTTATCAAATATCAGAACTTTTTGAATAAAAAACAAATACATATAAGCAATTTTAGCCAATTCAAATTTAAAATGTAATAGACTGCTAAACAAAGCCAACCAATTTTGTATGAAAACAATTTTGGAAATTTCTAGATACTTGAAATTTGTTTGGCTTTAATTTGTAAACATTTCTCAGAAATTTCATGTTACCAAATAGACCTAATAAAAACGAAGGTGGTATAAAACAAATAGAAAATTTAAAATATACATTAAAGAAATCATTAGAATCGGACCATCCAACTCCAACACTTAATCCAAAAGGCGTCTTAACACAGTTGCAAACACTTTTTCAAAATCACTAGAAATCCCGAATCATTAAATTGATTCAACGTGTAAAATACAAAAAACAAAAATAAATTCCACCCAATTCATCCAAATGCGTTCCACTACCTCTACATTTTTCCATCTCTGTTAAATATTTGGCCCTGTATGCGTTCATTCGAAGCAGCTGTTCAATTTGTCAAACCACAAAATGTCACTTTAAAACGTCAGAGAAAAAAGTTGATAAAAGAGAAAAGCCACCAACACCACCAACGCCACCGAACCAAAACCAACCAACCACCTTGCAGCTTGGAGCAAGTCATATAAAAGTTATTTTCCATAAATTTTTTGTCTCTACTCGGTTCCAGCATTGAAATTTAATAAAAGTAAGCGATCAATTATCTTTGCTCCTCAGTTCTAAACCGCAATTGTATTCGTGTCGTTCAAAAGTTTCTTCTTCTAAAAACGAGCCGTGCGCCGTGAAATGTTTCGTCTTCCAGTGTTGTCCAGTAAAATAATAAATTAAGCAAAATGAAGCAGTATTTAGTAAGTTCCTCTGTTCTAGTGTTGGTAGTGTGCGCATTTATTCCACTTACCCACTCAGGGGTTCCACAAAGTCGCTATGAGGCAATGATGAAACGTGAAACTCCCTCAAATCTCGGTCTCTACAATTCCACGGATAAAGTAAACATTCTCACTGACACAAATTTCAAAAGTTCCGTCATTGGTCAGAATCATGCTTCCCTCGTCGAGTTCTACAACTCGTACTGTGGTCATTGCAAGCGCTTCGCTCCTGTTTACAAAGAACTGGCCGATGATTGCTGGTCATGGCGGGATATTGTGAAAATCCAAGCCATCGACTGTGCGGCTGAAGAAAACAACGACATTTGCCGAGAATACGAAGTGATGTCCTATCCAACGATGAGATACTTTGGCCCCAAATATCAGCCGAGTGAAAACAACTACGGAACTCCCATTGAAACCCAAGATCGCCTGGAAATTAAGGATATGCTTTCGAAGCTGGTCATGAATGAAACCGCTCCCAATGAAAGTTGGCCAAATTTCTCTAATCTAACCGAAGAAGAAGCTCCCAATGTATTCCAAGAGCTTCCGCAACAAGTTTTCTATGTCGTTCTCATATGGAGCCCCAACGAAAATTCATCCAGTCTGGGTGCCCAAACAATCTTGAACTTCAATCGTTATCCTCAGATGCAGATTCGTCGGGTAACCGATGAAAATCTGGCCGAACAGTTCCATATGAATCAGACCAATCGGCTTTGTGCTGTGGATCGTAATATGAATATGGAAACGATACCGTACCAGAACAACACACCCAATGCTTACAAGGAAGCTTTGGAGCATTTTGTTAATATGAAAAAATTGACTGAGAAATCAGATGCTCCTACTCCCAGTACGGACAAGCCGAATACCCTCGTCGATGAAGAGCTTAAGGCGGAGCAGCTAAAGGACAAGAAAATTATCGACGAAGTAAAGCGCAACAAGCACATGACATACCAGGCCGATCTGGAGCAAGCTGTTCGTCACATATTGACCAACGAAATTCCCAGAACTAATCAAATCTCTGGTGAACGTCTAGTAGCCCTGACAAGGCTCATCAATGTCCTCCAACGATACAATCCACTCGGACAATCGGGACAGACCTGTCTCAATCGACTGCAGGAGTATGTTGCCGTGAACAACCAGGGCATAACTGGCGGGGACTTCAAAAACAAGGTGCATCAGTTAGAGAATGAATTGCCACCGATTTACTCGTCCAGTCGATATGTAGGCTGCACTGGATCAAAGCCCAACCTTCGAGGATTCACTTGTAGTTTGTGGAAACTATTCCACTACATGACGGCACAAGCGGCCGCCCAAGAAAAATCATCAGATCCACTAGAGGTGCTATCGGCCATTCATGGTTATGTGAAGTATTTCTTTGGCTGCACAGATTGTTCGCAACACTTTCAGGTAAGTTCGAAGGAAGCCTTTCAATTTAATTTACTCGCCCCCTCTGGTCTGGCCTTCAACAATAATAATGCCAAGTTATTATTTTTTGCCATATGCAATATGCCATTAACCACGCTTTGTTTCACAAATCCAGTGGCAAGCGCAGGGCTGCTCAGATGCATGTTTTTTTTGTAATGATTTCGTTATTGAAACTGTAACTACAGTCGAGCTCTTAAGAAAAAGAAAAACCGGTTGAATGACCAGTGAAACTTGCTTGACACAAATTTTTTATGTTTTTTTTTTTGTATTTTAAAATTATTTCTGGTTACCTATAGACAAACTTTTTATTGCAAAAGAAACGAACAAATGGGAGAAGTGCGATTTGAAAAAAAAAAAAAAACTAGAGACTGAGTCAGAATCTAGTTCTTTATAAAAATAAACGATTTACGAGTAAATGCGTTACACTTATCATTGTTGTTTCTCAGGGCTATGAAAACAACTTAATACAATTAACGCCGATTTTGCTTTCCTTATTTCATTTTGAATTCAATTGCTTTTGAAAAATTATACTGAGGAATGGACGACGCATCGAACTTGTTTTTTTATTATTTATTTTTTATGTATTCTGTTGCTGAAAATGATTATAAATAAAAGATTCTTGTACATTTTGATTCGAACTTTGACTTTCGGGATCGTATTTAGAGCGAAAACGAGATTACACGATCGCAGATCAATTTTTTATGCTCTATTTTAAAGATACCATTTTATTTTTAACTAATGATTAAATTCATTTTGAAATACCTATGTGAGGTAATTTTTAAATAGGATTCTCTAAAAATCCTGTCTGTCTGTCAGTACTTATACGATATAAATGCAGGTATTTAATTAGTTGTGCAGTTACACCCTTAACAGCTTGGTCCAAAGCATATTATTTATTTTGAAATTTAATTAATAGAGATTCTCCAGACTGCCTAGTCATTTTAAACCAAAAAAGGTATAATGATATATCTGTGCCATTCCAGGCGATTTCGATTGGTAATCTGTAAAACACTTCAATAATTTTAAATAACTTGGATTCTGAAATTAAATTAAAAAAAACACCATTCGATAATTTAATCAAATTAAAAATCCACTAGAGATCAAAAGATTTAATTTTTCAATTTTTTGAATCATTTTGTTGTTCCCTCGCCTGATAACTAAATATGATTTAATAAGCTAAAAATGAAAAAAAAAAAAAAATGCAGTATCATACGGACTTAATTAATTAAAAGAAAGGATAAGAAATGATGATTTTAGAAAATTTATAAAATATGTACTGATAAAAGAAATTCATTAATTGATAATATTATGCACCTGAATACAATGTGATATGATAAGAAATTAAGTGCCAAAATATTAATTGGTAATTACAGTTGCTATCGATATAATAAAAATGCACTCAGCGAGGGACAACAACGACTAAATTATTGGCCCAATAGGGGGTGGCCCCGGCGCAGTGGAAGTAGTGCTTGACTGCTAACTTGGATGTGTGGGTTCGATCCTCAGTCTAGGCAGCATTCTTTTCTATATTCCCTCAACTGAACGCCACTCCTGGGATTTAATGAGAAAATCAAAACCTAATTTCTCAATCCATTGTGCCAACAAAAATCTATCCTATTCCTTCTAACATTGCCTAATTTATAAGACCCTAGATCTTACTGGCATATATGTATATGTTGTTCATAAAAGTAAAAATTAGAAACACTGCTACATTCAAGTCCCATTTCTGCAGGGAAATACTGTCTCTTTGAAATTTTAATTTACCGTTTTAGAAATTTTGATCTTTGCTCTCAGCAACGTACTCAAAATCTACTTACGTAAGTAGTACCATATTTTTTGCAATTATTTTTCAGCATGTTCAATTTTACGAACTTGATTCTAAATTGTTAATTAAAAAGAAAATTACATCCTTAACAATATTATCTCGATCTAATGTTAAGGAAATGTTTTCGTTAATTGAAACTCAAAATCTTTGTCAGCAATTATGTTAGTTTTTATTTACAAAATTGTCTCGTTAATTAAGAACACTCTTTTTTTTTTTTAATGATATCTAACGTCAATAAAACGAGTAAAATGTTATCTTATAAGGGTTTATAATAGCGGAACAGTTATTTTGTTTTTGCAAAATATATAGAAAAAATGTGTCACCACTCTGATAAATCCTAAAGTGTACATGCAATGAAATAAAAAACCAGAATAAATTTAACCTTTTGCACGTGAATTCATATAAAAAGGTCAACCATGAATTAAATATTATTATAAGAGTTAGAATGTCATAAAATATATAATATAAATATGCATATATATTATGTAAATATTTTGAAGAGAATACTTTATTGGCAACCCAGAACCCTCTTTTAAATTTTGTTTTTTACGTTTCCATTATTCGTTGATAGCAAAATTTGATGTCAGAAAGATAAAAAAAATCATCACTAATTATATACAAAAAATAAGAATATTAAGAATTAGATTGTTTGTCAACGTGGTTTCGTAAAAAAAATATTAATTTTTAATGATACTGATTAGTGACTTAAATTATTTTCAAACAAAAACAAATGCACATGCTGTGCTCATTAAAATGTCTTTTTTATGGAATAAAGTATAATTAAAAATAAACACGTAAATAAGGACAAGAAAAAAAAGTCGAAAAAGTAAATTATGGTTGGAAATAAAAAAAAATAAAATACTTATGTACATCTATCAGGATGACATGAATCGGATTTGTTTAAATAAAATTCAATAGCAAATTCCTATCACTGGTTACATATGTTTCGAATACATATGCAAAAAAAGTAGAAAAGAAAAGAAAAACAATTGAATGATGTCATTTTCATAATTATGATAAAAATAAATTTTTAATATTTTAACTTTGAGGTCCTGGAACTTTTTTAATGTTGGCAATAGGCGTGTTTTTTTTTTTTTGTATTCCCGGAAAGAGTTGGACGAAAAAAACAACGTGCGTCGGTGCTAAACAATCACTATGTTAAATACAACAACAACTAATCCCCTACGGGCTAAGCTAAACTCTGAGAATTCTACGGGCTTAACTTAAGCACAAAGAAAAACTTTTACCGGCCTGAATTATTATATACTTCGCGACCCTACAACAACAAGGTTCTAACTGACAATTTTGAAAAAAATGAGTTATATATCAATTCTGGCTAATATGGTAGCGCTCATTCCCGCTGACTATTTTGCTCTATCTACTACCATTTCTGAGAAAGGCAGGGATACAGAGTTCTATCTGACAATTTTTCATTTGAGATTTAGTCAAAAAGGTTCCAACATCCACATAGAACTTTGTATCACAAAATAAAAAAAAAAATAAAAATGGAAATAGAACTTTGTTGCATTTTAAAATGCAGGTAACGGGTGATTTTTTAAGAGGTTTAAAACTTAAAAAAAAAAAAAAACACAAAAAATTCGAAAAAATGAATGAAATATTTATTTGAATCGATAGTTTGAACCTTGCAATTTAATGTTTAAAGATAATTTCATGCAAATGTTGACCGCGGCTGCGTCTCAGGTAGCCCATCCGCTGAGTCCAATTTTGGCATACTCTTTCACACATATCGGCCGGTATCTCACGAATGAATGCATGGATGTTGGCTTCCAGTGCGTCAATCGAAGCGGGCTTGTCCCTATAGACATTAGCCTTGACATACCCCCACAAAAAATAATCTAATGGTGTCAAATCGCACGATCTAGGCGGCCAATTGACCGGCCCGAAACGTGAAATTAACTGTTCACCAAACTCGCCTCGCAATTGCGCCATTGTTTCGCGTGCTGTGTGGCATGTGGCACCGTCTTGTTGAAACCACATATCATGCAAGTCAAGAACTTCCATTTCGGGCAAAAAAAA
Source organism: Epistrophe eligans (assembly GCA_951394125.1). NCBI lineage: Eukaryota > Metazoa > Arthropoda > Insecta > Diptera > Syrphidae > Epistrophe > Epistrophe eligans. Next base: position 76,003,803 of record OX596030.1, read on the forward strand.
GTTTGTTATCATCGCTCGGTAGCGTTCACCATTGACAGTAACGCTGCGATTCGCATCATCTTTGAAGAAATATGGCCCAATAATGCCGCCGGCCCATAAACCGCACCAAACAGTGGCTTTTTCGGGATGCATTGGTAGCTGTTGCAATGCTTCTGGCTGATCTTCACTCCAAATGCGGCAATTTTGCTTATTTACGTACCCATTCAACTAAAAATGAGCCTCATTGCTGAACACAATTTTTCGATAAACAACATTTCGAACCGAGCACGAATTTTGATAGTAAAATTCAATAATTTGCAAGCGTTGTTCATTTGTAAGACGATCCATGGTTAAATTGCAAACCAAACTGAAGCTGTTTGACAGTGACACAAGGTACTAAACACACGTCAGCTGTCAAAACCAGTGTTGCCAAAACCAAACCAGCTTAAAAATCACCCGTTAGAACCTTAATGCTCAGAATTGATTCATTATTTTTAAATAAAACCAAGTAGGCTTTGAGATTTATTTCATATATGTAAATTTGAATTTGACCGATAAAATGACAAACAATTTATAGTTTAGTTTCAAGTTTGAACGATTAAACAAGTGTTTTTAAGTAAGTAGTATTTTACCTTTTCCTCTACTTTTTTCATTAAACAAAGTCGCTGTAAGTGATTATCTTATAATATGTTAATATGTTAATAATATTTAACTAAATAAAAAATAAAAATATTAATAAATCTACCTTTATTAAATAAAAAAAATTATTAAAATGTTATTATGTTATCGGATCTCAATCCTTTAATATTAGAAAATTAAGGTCACAAGGTTCTATGTGATGAAAAAATACAAAAACCATAGTCAACAAAGTTCTAACCTCATTTTTCTAAATTTTATTGACGCATCGCTGAGCAACGAGATTGCTCGCTGTTTTTTAAAATCAAGTTTGAAGGTGAAAACTTTAAATTTATTAGGTTTTTTATTAAAAATCTTATAAATTTAAAGTTTTTCCGAAAAATTTTAAATTTATCCTACTCAGAGATCGAATGAAAGGATTCAAATATTCAGAGACGGTTTTCTCAAAAGGCATGTTGGTGTACAACAGAGATTATGAATTATAAAAATAGGAATCTTTCGTACGTTCCACCCTCCAAAACCCATTTGTTTACATTGTTGTTTTTGTAATTTCATCTCGTGTCGATGAATAGATGTGAATTGCAAAAACAATTTATGCGGTGGTGAGTTCATATTTTTGCACTAGTGTGCGTTAAATGGTGAGTTCATATTTTTGCACTAGTGTGCGTTAAATCATGGACACTAGTGCAAAAATATGAACTCACCACCGTCCGCCAGCTTGCAAACCAATGACAGCCGAGCTTTCCAATCTTTATAATTCATAATCTCTGGTGTACAATGTACATAGAACCATTTTGTCCTAAGGTCGCGACTTGTTATTGATAGTTTGTATGAAAACTCCATTTTGTTTCTGTGATGCTGTCGCTAATCCCTGTGGTCGTTTTATTCGTTCAATTCCCACAGGGATGGCAAAAACACGCCTAATATAAAAAAAAATAAATATGTAAAATTGGAATTTATATTTTTTTAAATTTCTTCTCTCTTTTCTGTAAAACAGAAAAAAAATTCTTGAACATTGAAATTCTTTAAATTTTTAATAAAAAACGTACTTTATTTTTAGTAATCTTTCAACAATAAAATAATTTGTTTTTTTTTTTTTTTCATTTAAGAACGGGTTTTTTCTGTACAAAATATAAATTTAATTTAAAATGCTTTCAAAAAATTCTTAGAAATTAATGAATTATTTTTCAATACAATGTTATTTTCAATTGTATACATATAAGTAAATTTGTTGTGGTCACAATTTACATACAGCAACTTTCGTGACTTACTGGACAGCAAGTGATATTAGCTGTCAATTAAAAGAATGAATTATTAAATTAAGTTGCAGACAGTTTTCTGAGAAATGTATAAAATAATTTTTGCATAACAATCTTACGTTGCCTTTCGTTATGGCTTGGTAATGACCTCATTAATAATAATTGATTTCAGGTAATATACTTAACAAGAAAAGGAAAATATTTAATAAGATACATAGATAAGGATCTAATTACCTAATTTTGCATACTTCCATCTACTTGAATACAATGGTGCATCTATAGACTTAATAGCTGTAATCTGCAGCACTGTCATCACTTCGTTTTTTCTTATTCAATTTTAAACTTTTAGATTGGAAATGAAAAAGGAACCTTTTTGTGCATCGTTTATTCTATTAACATAAAAATGACGAAGATTAAACTTTCGAAATATTAGAAATAAAAAAATCAAATTTTGTTGTTTCGATTTTACGCGCTTCCTCGAAAACAATGGGCTCGGTTGAATTGAACACAATATCCAAAAGAGTGGAATAACGAAGTTGAGTTATCTTTTGGGGTATCAGGGAAATATCTACATAAATATATACAAGAAGTATAAATTGTATTATTTCCACAAAAAAAATTATTTAGAATTTTTTTTTATTTAGTGTTTTTTTATTTGTTTACCTTTCAAATTTTGACTTGTTTAACTTAAATTTGCTGACTGAACATTTGACCAAGCACCACTATACGAGTCTGATGATCGGGCTGACAGTCGTGAAATAGCTATAACTCCAGCCTATAAAATCTTGGTGGTAGCTCATCCAATTGTTGTTGTTTCATTCAAACCTTCAATTTGCTGACTGTAGGCGTGTTTTGTTTTGCAATACCGGTGAGGAATTGGACGACAAAAATGACACCATGTTAAATGCAACAACAACAAATCACCTGCAGGCCAGAGAATTTAGGGAGCTTAACTTAACGCACAGAAAAAATGTGTTACTGACGTGAATTACATACTTTTTATCGATAGTTTGTATGAAAACTCCATTTTTTCTTTGATGGCATCGGTTATAGCCGCTGTCGTTTTTTTTTTGTCAAACAATTGTGCCCAGAATTACAAAAAACACACTTTTTAACTATACAGGAGAGTTCTTTAACATGTTTATTCATTAAAATTATAAAGGACTTAAACAAGAGTCCACAACTATAATCGATTGCATTATACAGCCAGTTTTATTCCTGTAAGGAGCATTTTCTAAAATATTGTTTCAATTTTTTTTTTGTTCGTTAACTGTAAACTGGTCATGCAAACTAAAGACAGAGTGCTTTAAAATATGGTCCAGGTCGACTTAAAGTCTGTTTGTAAAACGCACATAAGTGTGTGAAATTTGGGAAGTTGGTGTTTTCAAATTCAATTGAAATCACACAGGAGTAGAACATTTCGAAAATATAATCGAAAACGACCTAACTTTAAAACTCTGTTTATCTATATACACATAGTCACATCACCTAAAATGTGAATGTCATTAATAAATTGCAAAATGTGAATAAAAGAAATGTTAAAAGTACCAAGTTATAATAATGCGGATCTTAATCACTTTAAAATAAATTAGTGGAATTTAATTTTGAAAATCTTTGATCCGCAATCATTGGTACATAATATTTTTAAGTCATTAAATTAAAAAAAAAACATAACATGTAAAAAAAAAATTTGTCAAGCAATAAAATGATTAATTCATACTTAATGGAAAGTCACGATACGAATTTAAATAGATACTTATATTTATTAAGATAAAAGATAAAGAAATGGCGCGATCACGTTTTTTTTTAGCAAGACGTAGTGAAAATTGACGCAAATGATGATTCCAAAACAAAGTAAGGTACAAGTTTGAACATTTGTTCGATGTACATACATACATACATAAATATACTGAATGATTATTTATTTATTTTTCTATAGACTCGTGTTTAAAATCCGGATTTTTATTATTAATTTTATTTTTTAGCATTTTCCTTGCAATGACTTGAGTCATAATATTGACTTTGAAAGTTGCTGAATTATTGACACCAAGTATTGGCAAAAAAAAACTAACAATTAAAATTATGGAAAGGCATGATTTTAAATGAAAACGAAAGCATAACGGTGAAGCAAATATCGTATCATATTTTGTTTATATTTGAAAACGGAAAACGTACGTATACTTTGGGCCCAAGTTTTCAGTTTTCTCTGTTTTGACTAAAAATTGATAAGAGCATTGAATAATTAGAAACAAAAATAGTACTTCATGACATGAAAACAATTTTTTTAAATTTAATTTTGAGATTTAAAAAAAAAAAAAACAATAAAACAACCTGAGGAAGTACGTAAACACGTAAGAAACGTCGTCTATCCAAATATAATTATTGAAAGAAAGACCTGAAGCCCACAAAAATAGGATTCAAATATTTTGAATAAAAAAGGTCACGAAAAAGGAATAATTATTACAACTTGATTTTAAAAAAGAATTTATATTTGGCTTTACAAAAAGCTATAACAGAACATTGTATGTTTTGATCAAACTTAATACAACCTATTGTTAAGGGCTTAGCATATTACTAGTTAGCAATTTGCTAAACATTTAGTAATTTACTAGCTCCTCGGAAATTTTAATCCTTTTTTTTTGTTTTACTAACTAGTAAAATACTAATTCCCTTTTTTTAAAAACGGTGCATCTGAACACGTCCAAACTATGACAGTTCGTGAAAGAAAAACAAAGCAAACAAACTTAAACCAAGGGAACGTCCTAATAATTTGATTTACCGTTGGCCAGATACACTCCAAAACCTTTTTCAATTTTCTTAATTTTTGCCATCATGATGAAAAATGAAAAACATTTTAGAGTGTATCTGACCAACCATAAACCGTACCGCGTACAGGGTTGGTTGATACCTTTTTGGAATCATCACCTCCATTAGTTTCAGCAACTCCTTATGTCTTCCGAAAACATTTTATTTTATTTTATTTTATTTGAAAAACAATTAGCACACGAATCATAAAAAAAAACACAATTTAACTCTTTGCCAACAAATTTTTTTCGAGGACAATGACAGATTTTATATGGATTTAGCAAGTTACTAAAAGTTAAAGTAGCCATTTTGTGATTTTAACTTTAGTAAAATGTTAAGAGATAGTAAGTTCCTAAAATCGTTTAAAATTAGCAAAATCTTTTTTTTAGCTTAATAACTTACTAAAATGGCTTTAACATTTTACTAAATCGTTTAAAATTTTGCGCCATTATCTTTTAACTTAGTGCTTAGTGTTTTTTGGACATTTCCTCGACACATTTTGTAGGTGTTTAGAAAAATTTTATTTTTCTCAAAAACGGCTAGGCAAGGGCTTACATTAACAAACATACGTAAAAAAAAATTTATTAGATAATGGTGTTTTTTTTTTTTGATTTTCTCAAAAACAGTTTAACTGATTTTGATAATTTCAGAAAAACAATTTTTAATGGATTAAAAAAAAAAATAAATTTGTTTCTTAAAATTCATTAAATTCTTAAAATTCATTCAGTTCATATTTCGAAAATAAAACTTTAAGTTTCATGCATGTAAAATAGTCAATTGCTCTTTCTCTCCTAAAACAATTAAAATGTAATATACTGTCGCTTATAACAATGAATGCTATTTAGTTTATCGTTGACAACTGAGTCCAATTTCGGACGTACTGTCAAGTATAAAAATTCTTAGGCCTATATTTTAGATTTTAGACTAGTTAGACAGTGTCTTCATAGTCCGAAATAATTGGAAATACATACATATTTATGCTTTATTTGATTAAAAAAAAATGTTACATTAGACAAGGTTTAGAGAACCGAGTACCTACGTTACTAAATTAGTCTAAATTAGATAACTCTTAAACATCAACTAAAAATATTTATATATAACTTGGACGGCTATCCAAAGTTAGACAACGTTTGTAAATACGACCGTCTTTCTTTAGCCCTATGAATTAATTTTTTTTGTTCTACTCGTAAAATAATAATTTGATCGCTCGGTTAAATGATATTATCGAGTAAAACAAAACAATCAAGCACTGATTTTACTTTTTAAACGACATTAATTTCACAATTAAAATTTTAAATGACTTATTCATAATATATGTAGTTATATATGTATAACACATATGTATTTTTCAAAGACTGTTTTGTTTTTTGCAACGTCATTCGTTTGACCTTTTTGGGTGAGGAAGATAGATTCCAGTTTTTCAAGACAAGAATTTTTAATTTTGTTGAAATTCGGGCTGATTACTTAAACATACATCATGTAGACAAGTGATGCTTTCTACTGCAAAGCATTCGTGGTGCAAAGGTGTTTCTTTTTTTAGCGCAGAAAGTAAATGCGTGTCTTATTTGTATTAAGAAGAAATTGAAATGGTATCAACTTTAGTATCAACTGAAAGAAGCACTAATTAAAAGACGTCTTATCCCCTGTGCTTTTCTTGCTTTTCCAATAAATTCATGATCTGTATATAAACTTAAATAGTATTTTATTTACATACGATCCATTTGTGCATTTTAATTTTCTTATCTTATAGAACGATTGAATTATAAAAATCAAGTCAACAAATATGCAATACCCATCAAGCCATAATTTGAGGTATTAGTCAGACAAAGTAAACAAAATAAACATTCGCTACTTCTTAATGTCTCATAAATTAAAAATTAATTTATATGTACAATGTACATATAAACAGCGTGATTTGATTACAGACTAGCACTGTTTCAGTCTGTTCACTGTTTAATCAAAATGTATAGGTATTATAAATTATCAAACTCAACATTCAAAGATTAGTATAGTACAGTGTAGCTATTGGCGAGCGAGGACCCCAGTAGGTAATCAAATAAAAATGGTCAAATTAAGTATTTTTTTATGTAAATATAATTTTCGTATATGTATATCTATTACCAAAAACTGAATTGCCCCTTCCACACCACAAAATTGAAAGCAGTAATTTAAACTCTGTCTAGTCGATGGCAAAACAATGCTGTCCATCAAAATTCACATTTGTCATAATTTTGATGAAGATTGGTCATTTTTCATCTAATTTTCCTGAGTTGCAACTTCAAATTGAAATTGAAAAAAATATGTTTTAATATAAATTTAAAAAAAAAAAACATAAATTCATACAAATAATAAAATATCGACTGAAGTTTATTTTTTTTATTTTATGAGCCCCAAACACTCTGGGCCGAGGAACGCTGCGACTGTCTGTTCTCGGGTAGCTACGCCTAAGCTTAAGCTCCCATCAACTGAATCAATAATAATATTATTTTAAAAGTTCTTACTTAATCGCACACGTTTGTTGATATTTTTTTTTCAACACTTAACGACGACGTACGTTGTCGCGTTTACCCTTACTCTCTTGGTTTTCATAATTTAACTTAATTCAATTAATGAATGTTGGGCATATTGTTACATACATCTTTTTGAGACCATATTTAGAAAAAGAAATAAAATTCATAAGCAAGTCAAGTCAGCACCAAAACACAGTACGTATACTTGGCATCAGAGGTGGATATCTATTTTACATATCTATATGTAGTTTTATTTAACACTTAGCGTTATATTTGGAGAAATTCATTTTCGAATTATTTATTCTCATATTCGAATTTATTATCAAAGTGGGCGTATTCATTAAGTCACCTTTAAATGGTTTCTAAATTATGTAAAAGTTTAATTAAGCTCCCTGTTAAAAGTCCCCATCGATATCAGAACTCCAAAAAACTTTACAGTGGGGGGGCGATGGGGGATTATGGTAATGACGAAACAACTAACGTAAGAAAGTCGTACAATAACTAAAATAATACAGATAACACTCGCAAACTAATTTTACTTTTATAAAACTTGGTACCTATATATATAAATGTTTTATTTTTCATGAAAAATAACTGTCTGGAATTAAAGTGTGTTTTTTAAGAATAGACAGTGGGAGAGAATAGGTGAAGTTTTATAGAGGTTCAAAATATATTTTGATATAATAGGTATAACGATTTGTATTACTTGCTAATAAGGCAACTGTTGCGACAGATCTGGTAACGCCTTTTCCTGATATTTGAATTTAACAACCCAGTTAAGCTTTTTAGGAGGAGATTTCTTTTGAAATTTGGCGGCAGCGGACAGAAATAAATACAAAAGTAAAATAAAATTATTAAAATAAAAAAAAATATTAAATAATATTCCTTTTAAAATTTTTTAATAAATAATAAAAATTTATTGCAACAAATTCGAAACAAGTGGTTTCACTGCACTATTTTCACTTCACGTTTTAATTTATTTCTTACTAACAGCACGTAGCGAAAAAGTATTTTAAAAAGAGTGGACTTAAATAAATGACGCGCACTGTATGTATATTGTATATCTCAACTTAAAGATAAAACAATAGAAGATTGTTTTAAAATGTGACAATTTTTTTTTTGATTGATTTACAACTGATAAATTAGGGCGACTTCGAGTTTTCGCCATTATGTCTTAATTTATTGCCTCCCAATAAATGTTGATATAAAATTTTCCATTGTCCTTCAAAAATCTAAAACTTAATTAATTCAGCGCAATAGTACCTACATTATTAATTATATAATCACACCAGCTTTCAAGTATTTTATTTATTTATTTAACATTTCCTTTCTTTTTCAGGATATGGCCAAGCGACGAAAAATATGGAGTACCCCATCTAAAAACGAAGCAATTCTTTGGCTATGGGATGCTCATAACGAAGTCAATAACCGCTTAGCTGGCGATGAAACCGAAGATCCTCAATTCCCAAAACTTCAATTTCCCACTAGAGATAGTTGTCAACAATGCCAAAAGAACTCAAGTTCTAATCCAAAAGACTTGGTTTGGGATCGACAGGCAGTTTTAAATTTCCTCAAAAATATCAACAACCCTGCTTATATCAGTCAATTCGGCCTAGACGACCCAGATGTTCTTCAAGAGAGTGTTCAAAAGATTCGTCAAAAGCGTATGATTGGAAATGTCTTCTCGGACATGGACATGCGAATGGGAATGCTGTTGTATGGTTTCTGTATTGTCATGATGATTGCTGCATTTAAATTGTTTGCCTTCAAGGGCTACCGAAAAAAGGCATATGCTCATGACTTTCTAGGAAAAGTCTAACAATAAAAATTATTAACATTCGCATAGGTTTAAGAAAAAATTGTAGCTACAAAAAAGACAGTCTTTCTTTTTATATAAATAAATGAACAATAACAAATTAAAGCTCAGTCGAAATGATTTATACTGATTTTATTTTGTAATTCGGGGACAAGCATAATTTTTGATTCGTTCTTTAATAATATACATATGTATAGTTTGTAATATCGTAATTAAATTGTGTGTTATATTATGTATTTTAATGTTTTACGACAACCGAAATGATATTCCATAATTTTTAATGAAAAACTGTATTAAAAAAAGGTTATGAATTCTATAAAATTAAGAAAGCTCACTTTAGGCTCATTAGAATGGAAATGTTTTGCTAAATACAAAATGTTTATTTACCAACAATACATTGGAAATTGTTTAAACTTTTTACGAGTAGCTTTGATTGAATAATATTAAGTTGGAATGTATTAACAAGATGATTATGATTGGAGTTTTCCTGTTGGAAAGATTGTAAAATAGAAAACTGTCAATAAAAAGCCGTGCTTAAAACGTCAAATTAATGTTATATCGTTTTATTTGACTTTACTTTTTTAATATTTTTCATCGATTTATGAATATTGAACTGTAGCAATCAATGAAGAGTTCTAGAAGTATATAAACAGTCCTATCACGAATTCCATCATAATTGGAAACTTTAACAAATCTTAAAAAAAAATGCACCAAATATATGTACATAAAACTGTCCAATTTAAGTGCTTGAGGTTATGGTGAAACTGATTTTTTTTTCGATTGTCCATCACCAAATTTGACAGTCGAATGAAATTCTTTCACCGTTACGTTGTAGTTGTAGCACCAAAAAACCAACATGGGCCAAATTAAGCTGAGATATTCACAAAATTTAATGAGCCTAGAAAATTACATTAAAATCAACAGGTGCAGAATATCCTGAGAAGCGAATAAAATTTTCAAGTAAAGTTTATTCCAAAGAGGGTAGGTATCAGATAAGGGAGGAAAAGAAATTCCGACTTTGGTTAAATAAAGTAAGTATTCTTTTTTGAATCTAATAGGTGAACAAATCCAAGAAAGTACAAAAAAAAATGAAATAAACTATTTGTCCCCTTTTACACGAGGAAACTGAGTTTCCAACAACTCTGTTTAAAGGTGAAAAGGGCACGAAGTAAGGGAACGATTTGACGAGATTTTTTTGACATTCCTTTTCACACACACAGTAGTGAGTGTTCAACTAAGCAACTTTAAAGGGAAACTACAAAAAGTTTCTAAGATTTTGTTTCTTGGTGTAAAAGGTTAAAAAAATCTTCAGCAACTTGTGTCTTTGTGTGAAAGAGGACTTAAACAGCCAAAAAAGAGCTTTTTAATCGAAAGAATTGCAAGAAACTCTAGGTATGTATGCTCATTTATTTCCTCATGTTTTCGAGCAAACCCATTAAAAATCTGACTCATCAGTCAAATAGCTTGTTCACGTTTTGGTCTAATTTTTGATGACTTTAATTAATTTAAAAATTAAAATAGGCGAAATGGGGGTAAGGACTGAGAAGGTGAATAAGCCAAAAATTTTATTTTATGCTTTAGATTTTGGGAAGCAATCCAAACTGTTACAAATTATTGTGGTGTGGCCCGTATTTTTGTCTAAATTGACTGTACCTACCATTATGTCTAAAATTAAAATGTGTATTTATTTGTGCCAGATAAGATAATTTTTTGAAAACCATTTATTATATATGTATTATTATACATTTATGTATGTATATTATTTGTTTGTTTGTCAATTAAATCGGTTTTGAAGGTCGATTTTGCTAGGTATTTAAAGCAATTACATTTTCATCAACGACAACCGAAATCGAAATGTAAATCACCTTTATATACACTCCATGTCAAGTGCATAGATTCCGAAGGTACTCTACTTTTAAACTAATCAAGTTGTTAATTTCAATAAAAACGTCTTTAAAGGTTTGCCCTTAGCACATTGATGGTATAAAGTTTGATTAAAATCATTTTTAGAAAATTTGAATGAAATAAAATCGTTGTTGATGAGTTTAAAACAAATTAAAAAATCAAGTAAAAACAAGTTGAAAAATAATACAATAATTAAGGCTAAAATAAATTATTTATTTTTATTTTAAGACATAGTATGAATATTTATTAAAAAGTAACAGACGTATTTATTAGATTTACTTAGAACACTCTTGGACAGTTGTTCAGCTAGCCATTATCAGTCGTATTTATAAACCCATTCCAAACTATGTCTAACTTTGGACAGCTGTCCAAGTCCAAAACCTATTTATAATCATGTTCCATCGAGTGTCTAACTTAAACACTGAAATTGGTTGTCCAAACCTATTCCAAAGTGGGTACGTTCAATGAACAAAAAATTGAAAAAATATCTTCAAATGAACGAAATGTTCATTGAACGTATCCAAATGCTCACGAAATTGACAGATTACAGAGCTGTGGGTGAGTGTATGAGAACATTTGTAGGCCACTCTTGAAATGCGTTTATAAATACCTAAGGAGTGTTTTAAGAAAATCTAATAAATACGACTGTATGTGTAAATAGTTGGACATCTCCTTATTTATAAACGCATTTCAAAAGTGGCCTACAAATATTCTCATACACTCACTCACATCCCTGTAATCTGTTAATTTCGTGAGCATTTGGATACGTTCAATTAACATTTTATTCATTTGAAGACTATTTTTCAATTTTTTTTTCATTGAACGTACCCACTTTAGAATAGGTTTTGACAACCAATTTCAGTGTTTAAGTTAGACACTCGATGGAACATGATTATAAATAGGTTTTGGACTTGGACAGCTGTCCAAAGTTAGACATAGTTTGGAATGGGTTTATAAATACGACTGTAAGTGTTTTGGTGGGCTTCGTCAAAATTGGAATTAAAATTATCCAAGGCTTGGTTTCTTCTTCAGTAATGTAAGATATCTAGTTGAAATGCAATTTCTTTTACGGAATGATGCCTGCAATATTTCACATCTCGAAATTGAACTTTGAGTTTAAAGATTTGTTTTTAAACAAATATAAAAAAATAAACAAATATTTTTAGCTTCACATTTTATGTGTATATTTTATTTCACCTCCAAACATTAGTTTCCGATTTTTGTTTATTACAGACGTCATTAAAAGTATTTATTTTTCCACATTTATATATAATATATTTATTGAATTACAGTATGTTTAAATTTAAATATTTTTTTTTTTAAATTAAATATCTAAGCTTGACAATAATCAGTTAAATACAAATTTATTGAGATAATTAAATTTTTAGTATTAAATGTTAGTTTAATATGAATTATTATTATTATTTTTATTTTACGTTAATAGTTATGATATATATAGTCCATTATAAAAGATACACAGAATTAAATATAGTTATTGTTTTATTTTTTTTATTGTTTGAAGTAGTAGTATGTTAATTAATATGTATTTAATATTTATGCATACAATTAAAAACCAGTATAATCATATAAAGAACTGTTAAATATTTTAAAATATTTTTTGTATATACAATAATGTAGTTATTGAATAAATATATTACTCAGAAATAAAGTAGTTTACACAATTTAATTTCATAAAAGTGAAATTAAGAGTTATAATATAAATGTATCATATGTATTTTAAACGGAATTATAATAGCCTCTAGCTAATGATCGATAAATAAACATTTATGTACTTTTAAAAATATGTATATGTCAAGGAAGGTAGAGTAATGATATTTAATAATATTATGTATTATATATGTAGGTAGGAGTTTTTAACTCCCAGTCGACCAGATGGATTTTTATAAGGAGAATAAAATATTTGCTCGGTGGAATTATTACATAGGACACAAGTTAGGTTTTCAAAAGTCCAAATAGTTCAAATAAAAATATCAGTAAAAAACACACAGTAAAATTTAACACTTTTGAAAAGCAAAAGTTTAACAATTTGGCTTGATATGCACTAAAAAAATTACATTCATTATTATTTCTTCAAATTTAAAAGAAAATATGTGAAATTTAATGTTATTGTTTCGTTTTAAAAGCACTTTGCGTATAGAACAAGCTTTTGTTTTTACTTTTTTATTATAAAATTCTTTTAGTGTAAGCATACATAGGTAGTTTTATTGAAGTCTGTCTATTGACGTTTTATTCGATAGATGCTTTGAAATTGACTATACAATCGTTAAGATAAAAAAATTGGGTGCCTAAGTGCTAGATTTATTGTAGGCAAAGAGGTGTATGAATTCTTATTATTTTTTTTTATTTTCAATATAAGTCTTTGGGAAGAATTTTTGTTTTGTTTTAATTCATTTTATAATAATTGTTGTGTAGATAATAAAAAAATCATCAGTCTATTTAGTAAAAATTTTGTGAATTATGTAATTTTCTGTTTTAACGTTTAATATTTCTGAAGGTTTATCTTAAACAGAATTCATTATATTATTATGCTTTCATTTTAGAAAAAGGTACTTTTCACTGGAAGTATTTGTTTTGAGTTTAGAACTGCATTATGTTGCAATTTACAAATAAACACTACAATAGATAATTTAAACTTCATGGTTAGATACAATATACCTACAACGATTTAAGAAATTCACGTTCTTATAATAAATTTGTTAAAATTGAGAGGTGTTTAGGATTTCATACTCGTTTTGCAATTATTTAGTCTTTTACAGTTGATTTTTGTAGGAAGTAATAAAACAGTAAGTACTTACTTCTTTTCTACTTCTTTACGTTCTAGAAAAAAAATTCGTACGAATTTTTTTGTTCTTACCTAACTGTTAAAAAAACAACACAATTAGGTATGGAGGAAGAAACATCTACTATTTGGAATATAACAACTGGTTAAAGAGTTTGTTTAAAGTAAACCCCTACTATTTCACAGAATATGAACACAATCATGTCAAAATTTAAGTGGGATGGAATTTCATTTGACTAACAAATTTGTGTTTTGAACATGATTTTCATATTTTGATTTTACACTTTGCATTGAAACAAAATAATCAGTTTCAATTCAAAGTTTTCCAAAAGTCTTTTTGCAATTTTTACTTTCAAATGTTCATATTTTGTACATTTCGATTTTTTATATATTCATCGAAAGTGACTAAGGAAGCGCCAACTTAATAGCACTCCTGTTAGCATTCTATTAGCATTTGTCTGGTCTCGTATATATTCATGACTTTCTTATGTTTGAAAAGGACAAGAGATGCCAATTTATAACAGTTTACCGCGCTTCTCGTAGAACGCGCTTCGCGTAGAACAAAATGAATCTAAGGATACCCGCCGAAGACTGCGGTGCGTTGAAAGGCCTGCATAAGTAAAACTTATTTAAATTGCCAAGTTTGTATTCACTTTAATTTAAAAAATACATCGATTGGTTAAAAAAATCAACTCTTTATGGCCATTTGGAATTAGTTTTTCGACTTATCAAACTTAATCTCTTTTATCTTACTTCAAATTTCAATAAGTCCTGTCAAATTAAATTTATTTCTATGTAGGTTAGTAAAATTGATGTTGTTATACATAGCATTACAACTTACCTTAAATAATCTACGCAATGATAGGTTTCTCCATATATTAGCTGGCATAGGCTATCGTTTTATGTTTTAAAAATTATTTTACGTTTACAAAAAATCAAATCCGCTTTCTTTTAATTTGAATTAATAGATTTCAGTCCAAGCAATCGCCATCAAAAAAGCCTAAGATTGTAATAAAGACCAATCTGTTACAAATTAATGTTGGAAGGCGCAGAGAACCGCTGAAGGTTAGATACATTATTATACTGCTGTAGGGGGTTGCAGATTTCATCTACAAGTGGAATCCGGTCCGGAATCCTTCAACAAGTCTTTCCGCTTATTGCTTGCCTATTTTTTTTCTGTTTCTGTTTCGGGAATTTTCGTCTACATAATCATTCCAGCGTAAGCAAGATTTGCCATTAAATGTGCAACATAGATGGTTACTCTTCGCTCATTAAAATTTTAAGAACACCACCAAAATCTACTGCGATTTATTTGTATCAGTATATTTAATTTTGGTCTTCAAAACCGCATTTTCTAAAATTATGGGCCAACAATTCTTCGTAAGACTTTTTTCTGCGAACAGGGCTGAAGGACAGAGTTACTTTTTAAAAAAATATACAGCCTTACTGTCAGTTTCACTCGAAGAAAATTCCACCCAAAAATATTTGACATTTCACTTTTCACCTATTGTTATTCATTTCAAGCGGAATGATATGCCATTGAGAGCCGAAATGTTCACTTATTTTTTGTAAGCGAACGAAATTTCGCTTGGGCGAAAATCACAATAGCTTTTAAAATTCCGGGTGAACAGAAAATTTTAATGTGAAATATGGATAGATATAGATTCACCATCTAAAATAGAAAAAAAAAACTTTCGACTGAAGCTTTCAACTAAAGTCGCCGTTACTGATCTAGCTACTCGTTTTGACTTTGTTCAAAACTTAAATCCTTGAACGAAAACCAGTTGTGCCTTTTTTTTAATTCTCATCTCAAACAAAAGTCGAACAAAAATTTAAGATGGAATAAATATTTCTATCGAACAGAAAAATATAGATTCTATTAGAGATTCGTAATTCGTAATTCGATTTTAATTCTTTTCTGAATACACTCTCGCAATACGCCCAAAACGTGCTACTTAGAAGTTAGCATAGACAAATTTGTGGTAACTGACCAATGTTCAATGAAAAAAAAACTTTATCGGCGACTCTCGAAATAAACTACACACATAAATGTTTGTACATTTGTTTCTGGTATTCTTAAGCTTTAAGAGAAAAGAAAACTACAAGAATAAGAATATTGTAAGTACAGAAAACAATATGCAGTGAAAAATACCTTTTTTTAGATTAAATATATAACAAACTGTTGTTTTTAACTTCTTTTTCTTGGAAAATAAACAATCATTTTACAATTTTGACAAATGATCTGAAGATTACATATGTATATGAATTCAGACTTTCTTTTATTCACAAAATTCCAGTTCTTTTTTTTTAATAAGTTTTAAATTGACATCTTCTTTTTTTTATTTTATCTTATTTTGAAGAAGTTTTTATTTTTTAACTTCATATACTTTTTAAACTTTAAAGGTGTAAAAACTTACATATATGTATGTATAGCAAGTAGCCGAATATGTTATAAAAAAAAATGTTTCATAAAAGATATGTTATTGAACGCATAACGAGAGATATTTTTTTATTCTTTTTTTTTCAAGGAAGTTTCGTTCGATCAGTGTGTATTGTATATATGTATGTATATAAATTCATCTTAATTCTTTAAATGATAACAAAGACTGCTGAAGTACAATTAAGTAATGTTTTCTTCGGCATAAATGAAAAACAAGAATAAAAAGAAAGAAAAAAAAGGAAATATAAAAAAAGAGAAATTTACACGTTTTGTTTATAAAAGAAAATTCAAGTAGGTACATCTAACAACGAATAAGATCATTCCAACTATAATTAGTACCTCACGCATTAACACATCCCATATTTAAAAAATACTCTTCTCATCCACAATACTTATTTTTTTTTTTTTTTTTAATATTAAAAATTTTATTTTGTTAATATTTTTAATTCATACAATAATTTTTTTCAAAATATCTATATAAAGTTAGTTATACATATTTATAAATATTCGGTACAATTTTTCTTCAATTTTTTAAACAAATTTAATTACACAAATAAAAAAAATTGAGTTCTCATATTTTTTTCTAATTAAATAATAAATGAAAACTAATTTTACTACAACATTATTTGTTTCCAAATTAAATGGTTTTATTTTTGCAATTCATAATTCTTCCTGAATTTACATTTTTTTTATGTTCGTTTTGAATAAAAATATATATATTATAAATTAATTAAACTAAATTTTATCTTCTTTTATATAAATGTATATTTCATTTGAATGAATAAATAATAAGTTAGTAAAGTTCATAAAAATAAAAATAAACAAAAAAAAAAATGAATAAAAAAGAAAAAAAAAATTAACTTTCAATATAATTATAAATTGTTTCTTATATACTAAAAAAATAGTTTAGCGTATTATGTATATTATAATTAATATTATATTTTATTGTTTAGTGTATTTTCGGGGCACTTCTGTCGTTAATTTTTTGATTTCGCTTGAGATTTGCGCCACGTTTGATTTGATCCATCAAGGACTCGTGACACAATCGAGGATCGGGCTACAAAAACAGAAAACAAAATATATAAGAATTAGATAAATTATTGTTTTTTACATTTGAAATAATGTTAATCAAATAAGCTGATTAAGATGGCCAAAAAATATTTAAAAGCTGTTAGGAAAATTATTTTTGCATAACGAATTATTTATAGGTAGGTTGGATCTTTGTATAAAACAAAGAGCATTCATAACCAGTGCAGATTTTCATACTTGACTTGTGTTATCTTTTAAGTAATCGATCTCGAAGATGTCAAGCATTTAAACTTTACCCTGAATGTTTCCCAAAAAAATGTTTACCTACTAAAATATTGAAGATGATTTGGATTTTTAATTCGGCTTTCAAGACGATCAACGTCGTCGGCGGCGTAATGAAGTTAATTAAAAAAAAAAGTCGACAAATTTTGGTTGCCGAAAACAGATTATTCTTATCAATATTATGTTTGTGAGCAGATTAACAAATTAAAGTTGTTAAATTTTAGTCAAGAGTGTTATTTCAAATCAGTTATGGTAATCTTTAAGTTGGTTCTTTTATTTTCAACTTATGTTCGTTTACTTAAACTAATCATAAATAAGTATTAAAATTCAATTAAGGCCGCAGAAATGTAACCTATTACATTTTTGTCAACTAAATATTTATGATTCTTTTCAGCAAGTGGAAACAAAAAGTAAAACATTAGTTTGTTTTAGTGGTTTAAGGAAAAAAAAAACAACCAAACAACACTGTTACAATATTTAATTCCTTTAACATATTGTTTCTTACTTTTTGTTTTAAATTTAGGTCTCTTAGTTTTGCTCGCAACTATTAGACGAACGTCGATATTGTGAACTTGGACGTGACAAATTTTTCGGATTTTGATAACACTAAATTTTATTGTTTTTATATAAAGAGCAAATAGAGGATTTTTTTGTTGTTGTTAAATATTTAAAATATTACCAATGCTTTACTGTTGATTAGATTTCGCACAGCGAATGCTCGTCCAGAGATGCCCTGTTTGGCCAATTTTGCATTAAGATTCTCTAAGAATTCAGCTTTGGTCTTTGATCGGATGCTACCTGATTTATCGTTATTCACCGACGAGTAGTCTAAAATTAATTTAAAAAAAAAGAAGAAGAATATGTGTAAATAAAATTATTATATTTTAAAATTAATAAATTTTAAAGATTAAAAAACAGAAAAAGCGTTTATTTTAGATATTTTTGTTTTTTTTTTTTGCAAATGAGGAGTAAAAATCATCACACTCGGGAAATGAGAAAAAAAACAGTAATAAACAACAAATGACATGACAAATGCATTTGCAAAATAATATAGATTAATAAATGAGCAAAATTTAATTAAAGCTGAAAAAAATAACATATTGAAAAAATTGGTAAATTTAGTATGTTAACTTGCCAACTTAATTAAAAATAAAACGAAAATATAAACAAAGCGGATTATTTTTTATTTATTTATTTGAGATTCATTTATATAAGCTTTGATTACTGGGTTTGATAAAATGCTAAAAACAAAAAGTAAGAAGAAATTCCATGAAGGAAATTTCTCATAAAAGAAGTCATCGATCTCATTTAGGTTAGGTTTAAGCGGTTGCCAACAGAGAAGCTTGACACACTTAGACCATAGGTTGGCCCATTGTGATACTATCGGGTTTTCCAATAGGGACTTGACAACTTTAAATTTAATTTGTGAACGCACCCTTTCACTAATCATCGAACTGTCATTGTCAATTTATTTAGTAAACTTAACATTTTCATCATGGTCTGCAAATTATAAAATTTTTTTTACCGAAATTCGGAGTCGGTGACCGCAACTTTAAGGGGGTTAACTCCAATTTTCGGTCGTAATTCTCGCCCTAGTGACGAAGCTTATTTTTGGCTCAATGGGTTCGTCAATAAGCAAAATATGCGTTATTGGTCGGGTAAAAATCCACATTTGCTTCATGAATCACCACTTCAGCCACAAAAAAATAACTGTTTGGTGCGATTTGCATGCCGGCGGCGTTATTGGGCCATATTTTTTCGTCGACGATAACGATCTTCACGTTACTGTGAATGGCCAGCGTTATCGCGCCATGATTACCGATTATTTTTGGCCAGAATTGGAAGATATGGACTTGGACGACATGTGGTTTCAACAAGATGGTGCCACAAGCCACAAGCACACCTTACAATCGATTTATTGAAAAGTAAGTATGATGAGCGTGTTATCTTAAGAAATGGGCCAGTCGATTGGCCGCCTCGTTCGTGCGATTTAACGCCTCTAGACTATTTTCTTTGGGGCTACGTTAAGTCATTGGTTTATGCCAACAAGCCGACGACACGTTAGAAGAGCTCAGAGCCAACAATGAATTTGAAATAGCGGCCGTTTCGGCCGAAATGTGTGGCCGATTCAACGAAAATTAAGTCCAATGAATCGACCGCTGCAAACGTTCCCGAGGTGGCCATATGAACGAATTCAAGTTCCATTCATAAATGTTTTGATTGTATTTCAAGCCGATAATAAAGTTTTTGAAATATCTCAAATGGTTTGCGTTTTATTAAAAAAAAAAGTTGTCAAGTCCTTATTGGAAAACCCTTTATAAGAATCTAAGAAATCATCTTCCTACTCATTGAACCACTTCTTACGAAGTGCGCGAGACTACTGAGTACTGATGTCATGATTTGCTAGATCACTAGGATCATTGTAATAGAATTCTCCTAATGGTCTTTGAGATGGTGCAGTACATGACTGGTACCGACTACTGGTACCCCTCTGCCTGAAACAGCCGCAAATTTGAAGTGAGTAAGCAAAAACTCTCTTATTTCTCTATTTTTTTTCCTATCGGTGAATTCGTGTGAATAATTGAGTTATTTGCCAGAAGCAAATAAAAATTATATTTATTATAATTTACATGAAAAAGGGTTACAAAGCGTGTCTACTATTTTTTAAAGTAGTGTTTGGAGATATCAAACTCTTAGGCCACACAGGCCAGATCTATTATGTTCGGTTAGAAATATCGAATTGAAAATGATATCTTCGAATTCCATAGTAAGCCTGGAAAAATTTGTTAGCTCAAATGAATAAAAACAAATTAAACCCAACAGATCAACAACCGTGATTTTAGTATGCTATTATGCGAAGCTTACAAAAATCCTCATTTTAAGAACTGAGTAATTAATATTCAATTTCTATTCAAATTTGATTCAAAGCACATAAAATAAAACCGCATAATTAAAAATTGCAATAAAAACACAGTAAATTAAAAAAAAAAAAATTGGCAAGCTACGAGTATTTTTCAAGATACAAACGAAATACATAAAAACCAAAGCTAGATTAAAAAAATTTAAACAATAAAAACCATAAGAAAAAAATATCAAGCATCAAACAAAATGCAGCATATCGGCGAAAATCTTCTTCCTTCCACATGGCCACTGAGCTGGAGCGTGCCCATACACATACAAGGAAGATGTCATTTGTTCCTCCATCAAATTACAAAAACGAACTCACAGAAATTGTGAGTTTCAAAAAAACTTCTCTCCCGAAATTGATATGAAAGAGAGTTTATACAAAAAACAAAACCCAAAACACAAAATCACTCTCCATAGGTTTTATGATTTTGGTTGTTTTTCATTTACTTGTGTTCGTCGCATACTGTCCTCCCGAGGGAGCTCCTACAGAGGCCGCATGTTGATAATGCTGTTGTTGATGCGGCTGCTGACCATGGCCAAATGAGGTTTGTCTAGAACCGACGACGTTGCCGCCGCCGCCGACGCCGATGACGGATGAATTGCTTCCATAAATTGGAGCATTGGCTGATGGGTTACAATGAATTGCTGTTGTGGACATAAATGGATTTGTGGTGACAAAAATCTTTTGCTGAGCACTGCTGTGCCTGGTCGGAACTGGAGGTTGCTTGTGATGGAGATGAACACCACCGCTGGACTGTGGTCGTTGTGTTGGGTGATTGTTGTTATTGGTTGAACTGCTGCTCTGAAGATGGTGATACTGTTGCGAACGTAAATGATGATTCTTTGGAATAGTAGATGTTGATGAAGCATTTAAAGGAGCAGCAGAAGAAGCTACAGCGACATGATTGGATGAGGTGGAGGTTATACCTGCACCGCGAAGGCTCCTCGGCATGGTAGCCGATGCAATGGGTGGTGGTGGTGGCTCTTCTTGTGGAGGAGGACCAGAATAGTGAAGCTGCTGATACTGATGTTGATGGTGATGCTGATGGACTGCTGAAGCAGGGACAACTGTTTGTTGATTGACATTAAGATGGGTGAACGACATGGATTGGGCTGCTGCATTTTGTAATTGAGATGAAGATGATTGTGATGTTTGAGATGGGGGGTGATAGAGAGAAGATGATGAATGTGATGATGGTGGATTATTACAATGGTGATGGTGGTGGTGGGTGGAAGAGTTACTTATAGTGATACCATAGATTTGATTTTGTTTACCGTCGTATTGTTGCTGCGCCTGTGGATGTTGTTGTTGGTGTTGCTGCTGACCCTGGTGGTAACGATCGTTCGCTTGGCGTGAGTATATCTGCTCTGTCGTGGCTGTGTTGTAGATTTGGTTTAGTTGCTGTTGCTGTTGCTGCTGCTGCTGCTGGTGGTGATGATGATGATGTTGCTGATGATGTGGTGAACTTGGTGTGGATCCGTACAAAGGCTGGTGATGGGCGCTAATCACTGAGCGATTATTGTCTTGTTGGTGCGCTGCTATTTGGTAAGTTCCATATTCAGACTGCTGCTGTTGCTTATTGAGTCGGGCGTTTAGTTGAGCAATCAGAATAGGATTTGTCTTTGGCTGGGCCGGTGGAGTGTGTGTTTGTTGCTGCAGCTGTGGTCCTGGACTGGACGAGCGGAAGCTGGACATATTGCTCACCTGCTTTGGCTGAGCGTAAATGCCCGGTGAGTTGCAACTCGTTCTGAAGGACTGTAAAAGAGAACAGAAAATTTATTAGAAAACTTTAACATTCGATTGGAAACAAATATTTAAAAGCTCAGGCCTACTTTGGCAACCCTAAGGTATCCCATGAAAACTGCTTCAATAAGAAATAAAAAAAAAGGAAAAACAAAACTTACAGAATTACTATCACAATTGTTTTGATTGTTTGTGTTCGTTGTATTGTGTTGTTGGTGTTTTGGCGGTTGGGGATTTGGTGGGGGTAATGGTGGAGGTACCATTGACTGCTCATGCGGTGGTGGTGGTGGTGAAGGTAGAGATTGCTGCAACTGCTGCTGATGATGATGATTGCTTTGTTGGTGCTGGTGGTTATAGTTTCGATAGTGACCACGATCATTGTTGTGATTATAATGCTGCGCCACCTGTTGTTGGGATGCTTGTGAATGAGGTTGAGGATGTTGATAGTGTTGGTAGACTTGTTGTGTTTTCGGTGGTGGTTGTGATGGTGATTTACTGTATATATTCTCAACTACTACTGGGGAAGCATCATGCATCAGGGGAGTTGTTGAATAAATGTTGTTCTCATGGATTTGACTCTGTTTTTTTTTTGTTTGTTTTTATGTTCGGAAAGGAATGGAGGATATATAATAAATTAAAATTTAAATGATAAATAATATTTAAATAAAAAATTTATTTAAAAGAAAAAAAAATATTAGGATAAATAGCTGGGGAATCGTCTACGCCATGTCTCACCTGAATCGTTGCAGTCTGTTGCTGCTGCTGTTGATTTAACATGTTTTGTGCTCTCCTGATAGCGCTGGGGCTCGCCGGCGTATGCCGTATCGCAGATAATGCTTTAACAGTCTCAGCCACTTTTATTGATGAAGCAGCTGATGCTATTGTCTGTGGTACACTGTTCGAATGTTGCCGATCCAACAGATATGCTGGTGGTGGTGGCAAATTCTCCACCGAATTATTCATTGTGTTTTGTTGAGTTAGATTTGGTGAATTCTGTGGGCGGTAGTTTGTTTCGTTTTTTTTTTGTTTGTTTAGGTTTCATGGTAAGAACTCGGTTTGGGAAAGGCAATGGGGATAGTAGTAGGGTGTATTATTTGTTTTTTTTTTTTAGTCCAATTCTTTTTTTTTTTAGAATTTATATGATGAACTTCTCAATTTGAAATTTTTAATTGTGTTTAATTTTGAAGAAACTACTTTAACTAAAAACGTTGGTTTAAATATTTTAAAATTTAAATTATATTGAAAACAAAAAAGAAGTGTTAGCAAAAATATGACCGGAATGAAACAGATCAATATAATATTAATAATAATAATTTTAACAAATATGTTTGTAAGGCCTATATTTAAGTTGAAATGAAGAATATCACCCCTATTATGATTATCAAACATCAATTATTTGATACCTGATAACTTCTATCAATTAATTGAAAAATTGGTATTATGAGCATAATGCGATTGTGAATATCAAATGATCAAAACATAAATGTGAATGGGTTTTTATTTGACGTTTCTTATTTGCCTTTAGTTTGTGTTGTACGAATCCACAGATGGTTGAATAATGTTATTTTTATTTAAAAAATATTGGGAAAAACTTAACAAGATTGTCATTATTTAGAAGCAGGATTATAAGCTGTATAAAGCAAACTTAACAATATTGAAGCAGGAATATAAGTTGTATAAAGCAGATGGAAATACTGGTAGAGTTAATGGATGAAAATCCAGAAGAAGGTACCAAAAGAAATCTGTTCAAAGCATGTTCTTTAAAAAAAAAAATTTCGAGGAAAACATTTCGCTTTAAACTCTTTTTTTTTCTATCAAAACCAGCAAAAACCTTTTTAAAAAATTAATTTTAATAGGAATTTTCTACCGCACGAATGTTTGATACCTTTATCAACGAAAAATTTGTGGCTGATGGAAAAATTGATGAGTACCTACCATAATTTTTGACAACTGCTAAACCAAATTTATCAAAAAGGATCTAAAATTTGTATAAAATTCACAGCTCATCAAAAATGTTGATAAATGATCACCATAATACCGATTTAATAATTTTGTAGATACACATAAAATGTTATCAAATATAACGTGTTAATATTTAATAACCATAATAGGAATGTATGAAATATTCAGAATTGTTTAAAAAATCGAGTCTAGTGGAGACATTGAATTAAAAATGATTCGCTTCGAATTTCATAACATCAGGCCACAGAATTGTCATATTACTAAACTCTGTACCTATTTCTAAAGATTGTCACGTTCTTAGAATTGGCTTTAAAAACCCAAAAGTCCAAATACATTAATATTATTAAATGTGGTGAAAACATCTTGAAAAATCTTGTCTAGCAAATAATCCCACTATTGTAGGAAGACGTAGAACGCTTTCTTTTCAGAAGGCTTCGAAAAATGTTCATTATGTGGAGCCTTGAAATTCGGCTATTCTTATTTGTGCATTACCAAATCAATAGGTAATTAATTGCATCGAAACATCATAAACTGGAAATTGGATAGAGGCTATTTAACATTCAAGAATATCAGAGTTTAAGACTTTCTTGATAGCCTAGATAGAAGAAACCCTCTTTAAGAATAACGAGCCTTAATTTTTTTTTAATATATTAATTCATTACATAAGAACCACCCAATAGTATGACCAAAAATTCCCTAATTTCTATTTAAACTAACAACTATAATTTACTTACCGGTGTCGACTGATTATGACTTGGTGTTACGGACGAACTACGTCTTACTGGTGGCGGTGGTTTAGCTGTATTTACGGAGGAACGTCTTGCAATTCGAGTGCCACAGCCTGTTTTTTTTTTTTTTTTGCATAAAAAAAGTAAATATTAGTAAAATGTATAAAAAAAATATATAAATTTTGATTAATGTATTACTTCTTTTTTTTTTAAATTATTTTCTAACAGTTTTAAACATTCAACAAATATTATTTTATGCAGTATTTATACATTATAGTAGATATGTATGTATTTACAATAAATTAACCATACAAAACACCAATAATAATACTTTTTGTTTTTAATTATAATTTAATACATTTTATCATCTCAATAAGACTATATGTTTATTTCTGTTCTCTGCCAATTTATTAATGTTATTTTAGTATTTTTTTTTATTTTTCTATTTTAATTTTATTTTTGTAAATTTAAATTTTGGTATATTCGTGTATAAATGAACGAGATAGATGATAATGAGTTATGAACAACAAAATGCAACAAAATCAAAATTAAATAACAAAATACCATAAAGACATATCAACAAAAGCTTAAATTAAAAAAAAAAAAATAATTATTTTAAATAATAATTTTATTAAATGAAATACTTTAAACAAAAACTTTTTGTCAACCAGAAACAAAAGGAAAAAAAGGACTTAAGGATTAAGGTTAAGTGATGCATACATTACGTAAATATTTGACTATTAAGTGCAAATTAAAACACCACAGTGATTAAAGGTGTATCCATCATGTTCTTATGTTTTTATTTTATAAAAATAAAGCACATTTTAAAGTTCCCATCACCAAGGTGCTAACAGGCTTTAGAGGTTATTGTTCAGTGCTCATTAACAAGATTGGAGACAATGCTGTAATCTAATTATGAGACTGATGATAGTTTTCAAATGATATACAAAAGCTATAAAAAAAATTCAGATCATTTAATATATATAAAAAAAATGTAGTCTATAAAAATTGTCTATAGCAGCTAGAATTATTATGAGTGATTGATTAAAGCGGATTTAATGGATTCGTGAACAAAATTTCACAACAAGTAAGATGATACATAATTTGATAATTATCATTCGAGTATATTCTTATTAATAAATAACATTTCTTGATTGAGTAGTAGCAAATTGAGTGTTATGCCCAGTTTTACAGTTGGAGGTCATTCCAGTTTCGGAGTTAAAATCGAGTCAACTGCTGAAAAGTGTTTTTCCCTCAATTTAGTTACCGAGATAGATATGAATGGATATTTTTAACAGATGTGTGTCAAAACACCATACAAATAGAGAGGGCGACTTCATGGAAATAGCCTTTCGATACTGCCGCATAGTCTCGTCCTTTCTGTTTCGATATTGAAAGCGCATTTCCATTGTGACGGACTTTGATTTCAATAGATTTTTGGTAACTGATATAGTTTTATGTAGTTATTATATTCCTCCGGTTAAAAAATGCTTTTTTGTTAACTCGGGTTAGATTTATTTGCAGAATTACTTAACTCTGGTTTAACTCTTGTGAAACGCATCAGCAGCGGACAAGTAGAGAGCGCCTCAATCAAATAGATGGCAGCTAAGTAGGAACTAAACTGGTTGGTTATGCCTAATTTTTGGGACCAATCGTGTAGTCGTAACAGACGAAATCTTTGTGTTCTGGGGTTAATAGCCTTTGCGCTTTAAATGATATGTTTTTTTTTTAACCTAAACTATTGAAAATTAAATATTATATCAGTCTCATAAATTAGATTGGTTAGAAAAATTAGTGTCAAAAACAATATTGAACAACAAAACAAAAATGTTAAACAACGAACAACAAAAGTAAAAAAAAAAAAAAATTAAAACGTAATTAAATCAAAAAAGAAAACTAAAACAAACCCGACAATGAAGCCGGACGTGGTGAGATGCTCGGCTTCACCGTTGCTACCACTGGTGGCGAGGCCATTGTTGTTGCCACCTGTGGATGCAACGACGACTGCACTGGCGTCGCCGCCGATGAAGATGACAACAATGATGGTGATCTAAGGATTTGATGCGAAGGCATTGATGGTATTGAATGTGGAGTTGGTGGTAATGGTGGCAATGGTGGTAATGGTTTTGAAATAATTTTCGAATTGAACTTTTTTTGTTGTTGTTTAGGTGACTGTTGTTGCTGTGATGGTTGTTTTTGCTGATTTGAATCTAATTTTTGTTGTTGAGAACGTAGTTTCTCATCTAAACACGCTTTAAAGTCTTTGCTCAATGGTGAAATTGTGTTCATGTTGTTGTTGTTGTTGTTCTTACTTAATTCATTATTATTGTTATTGCTTAAACTATTAAAATTTGGTATTTTCCTATCGACGATACGGTTCAAGTTCAACTTGGACAGTTTGTATTCGCCACCTGTACCACTATTACTATTACTATCGGCTGATGGAAGCTGCATGGGCTTCTTCAGCGTTTTCGTACCTTGATTATTGTTGAGAAGTGTGTTGCGATTGTTATTGTCCGGCGGTGTTATATACTGTTCGCTGCGAAACGAGCTCAGCCTTTGTTTGGGATTCTCCAGACCACTGGTTGCTTGTAATGTTAAGGACGCTGTCAGCGATGACGAAGATGATGGTTCTGGAGTTTGTGGATCTTTAGTACGCAGTACAACGATTTCGGAATTTTGTTTGACATAATCAATGTCCGGAGTGCAAGGGATTGTGTGATCGTAGATTACAACCACACCACTTCCAGAATCATTGTCATTCAATGATCGTTGTGCATTTGATATGGAATCTTCTCCAGCCATCGATAGATCATCACCATTTGCATCGGATTGTGCGAAATGAGCAAATGTAGGATTCTCAAATCCCAACGAACTTGTTTCACTTACAAAACGACTCAGCTCAGAGTCCGAATAGGCGAATTTGGGTGCATCACTGGCTGTTGTACTTTGTGTCGAGTAATTGAAGCTTCCAATAGAGATCTTATCGGAATCCACATCGGTTACGCTTCCATTACTTATTGTTGTTGGCGCTTGTTGTGTATTATTAATGCCCATAACATCCTTCAGCGATGGAACTAGTGTTGCTGCTGATGGATTCTCATTATCGGTACTGCTCTGGGATTTTTCACGTGCTTCATGTTCTCGTTGAAAGGAGTCTAATTCGCCAATAAGATCATTTAATTCTTGAATGGAGTCTTCGTAAAGTTTGTCTATTTGGTCTACACGTGTGTTGTTAAGAGTGTGGTAATGTGTGTGTGTATTGTGTGTACATTTTTTTGCGGATAAAGAGAATAATTGGATATAGGTAAGGAATATTTTTTGTTTTCAATATTTTTATTTACAGGATAATTGGTGTGTTTTTTGTTTGTTTTGAGTTTGTGTTCAGCGGGTGAGTAAAAGTAAAAAATAAAAAGAAAAAAAACAAAGAAAAAAATAAAATTAAATAAAAAAAATCACAAAGCATTCATTTTTACTTTAAAATAAAAAAAAATAAATAAATATAAAACCTTGTAGTCTACATTTTAATAGTATAGGTTTTTTGTTCGAGTGCTATAGTTTTAGAAAAGGTGCTGTAACGTGCTATTTCAGGGGTACAAAGTTGTAGATTTAGCTTGATATTGTTCAGAATTGAAATTATTTTCTCAAAGTTGCTCTATCACTGTTTAATTTAAAAAAAAATCAAATCAACTATGAATATTATCTTTTTTATATTATCAAAATATCTTAGAAATCAAAGGAAAGGGGGGGACTACCTCATTGGAAGTGGTTTTCCATAAAGAAATGCAACGTCTTGTTACATACAGATCCTATTTTTTTTTTTTTTTAAAGAGGCAGTATTTTGAAAAAAAAAAATTTGAAAATAAGAACCTTTCTGCGTAAAAACTACTTAAGGTTTTAACTTAACAACTGTCAATCAGAGAGCTACTATTAACTTAATATGAGGTTGAAGCTCTAAAACTACTTTTCCACGAATAAGTTTATGTGTTAGCAAATAACATAACTACTACAATGACAACTGTCAACTGTGAATTGTTTTAATTCATTTGGTGAATTGTTTAATCTTATCCTCACAAGCCGGTTTTTTGTACCATAAAAAACCCTTTTCCTGCATTATTTTTCAAATTCTTCGAAAGATTGATTGAATTTTATCTAATTAAATTTATTAATTTCAATTTTAATGTTACACTCATCATACTGTGGTTATTTTCTGTATTTTACTGTACTTTAATTAGTATAATTACCTAGTTTTTAATTAAATAAAAAATCTTTAAAACTTAAATCATTTTATCCTCATTTCGTATTTTTAAGTTGTTGCTTTTTTTTATTAGCAATATAGCCTTATCCTAACGTCTCATTTTAATTCAAACTGATTTATAAATAATTTATAAGACTTTATTGGAATTTAATTCATTTATTATTTTCATTGTTTTAATTGCACTCACGTGATGTAATTGTTTAAGAAAAAAAAAATAAATTATTGCAGATAACTCTGCCAATCCTTTCACATGCCGGCAACGACAACGCATTCATAAATAATTCCGTATACTGTCTTAATGAATAAATAAAACGGAATGATGATTTCATGTCAAACGAAACGCAGTCATCGAAACGACATTATATTTATAATATGGAATCTATTAGACGCCCGGCGCGTCGCGTTATGTGCAGTGCAGGTGTATCAATTTATCAGAGATGACAACCTTCATTAGACATTTGTACACCGTGAAAAGTAGGTTATAGCTTTGCAATAATGAAACGACATTTTTTTAACAATAATAATAATATCCATTTAAACATCTTATTTATCAGAACAAAATTTAGTAACAACAAAAAAATACAATATTTATTTTTTAGAGTTTACTTAATAAGTTATGTGTTCGGTTCACTCTGGCGTATACGTAATTTATGTTCAGTATATTTTCATTCACTTAAATACTTGTTTTAGTCCAGGCATTATACGCTTACGGAAAGTTAATGCGTACTTACTGATAGCTCTTTTTTAATAAGTTATACTTTTGGTGCATCAAAATCATGTACTTTACTTTAAAAACCTTACCAAAGTCAAATTCAGAATTTAAGGTCAGAAGAAATATTTCATATCATGTAAACAAGGTAGTAGGATTTTGAATACAAGACTAAAAAAATAAATATATTTTTTTATGAATTCGACAAACTAATAAAAACAGACAAAACTGGAACTTCAAGAAAAACACTTTCTTACTTTTCCTCTCAAAAAAATTCTTCAGCTAAAATTACGTATGTACAAACATATATCGTTTTTGTTTCTTCGTTAAAAGGAAAAAATTGTAAATCCTTATTCTATGCGTTTCATAATTCTAAAACAAATATTTTTAAACTATAGGATCAACATAAAACATAACCTTGTAGTACTTTTTCGGGCAAATCCCGATGAGTTAAAAAATAGATTTTTGCGTATTTTTTTTTTCCAATACGAGTATGTTCAAATTTTAGGTCCAAAAATTCCTGCACAAGTCCTTCTCAATCCATCATTTTACCACTTGAAGCCATTTGCTTTGAGAGTAGGCAGATAAATATCTGTCAATTTGTTTCCCTTTATTTCGTCTTATTTAAGAGTGACTTTGATCGTGCTCTCCTTTTTTTATCATACTGTTCATAAATTTTGTTGCGCTCTGGAAATGCTCTGCGCGAAAAAAGAAACACTTATGTCGAATTCCTTTCAACAAAAAAAAAAATCGATTTTTTTCTGTTGTTGAAAGGAATGTGTAAAAAATCGATTTTTTATGCGATTGTGTGTGTGGTGTTTGACAGCTTAATTTAATGGAACTTATTGTTATTATCGCGAAATGTTCATTCATGTATTTTTTTTTATTGAAAAAGAGCGCACAAATATTTAATATAAAATTCATTGCAACCAAAAACACAGCCAAATTCAATTTAAGATTTTAGAAATGTCAAATCTTGCTAGTATGTGTGCAAATCGGTGTAAATTCTTTTTGAATTATTGCATAATATACAAGATTTGTTTGACAGAAATTCGATTCTTTTTCTAAAAAAAAATAGAATCTTTGGTTGAAAGGAATTCCACATAAGTCTGAGCTAAAAACTTTTGTTTTGACAGCTTAAGATCTGCTCTGAACTAAACTACTTCACTGTTTAAAATTTGTTTTTAAGAGAGAACAACTGTTAAGAGATCTCGTTGCGTCGACGTCCCGCTTTTACACAGCATTTTGAAACGGGTCCGCTCCCTTACTCTGAATTTCTTTGAATTTGTTTTCAAATAAAGCCGTTCCTTTTCTTTAAATAATGGCAGTATTTCACAAGAAGACAGAAAACTTGAGAGATTAAAATATTCACTCTAACTGTCAATTTATGAACAAAAAATTTCACTGGACAGACATTTCTGACAGGATTTTTGCTTTGTTTCTGAAATGATTAATTTGACTTGTCACTTTTAATTCTAGTCAAGTGGCAACATATTGGTTGTTTCGTGGTTAAAAACTTTGATTTGGCGTTACCAAAGCTTGTGATTAATTCGAAAAGTGTCAAAATTTGTTAAAATTGATAATTGGCAAGTTTATATTTTTAAAATTTTAGAAATATTCTTAGAGTTCTTTCTAAAATTTCATGGCTTTTTCTGTCAAGTAATGAGATAGAGCTATTCATTAATTAACAACATATCCGTCTCGTTTATTTTCAAACCTCAAAATGGTAATTTGTGATAACTGATATTTGTTTATCTGGCATTGTGTTCGATATATCAATATTCTAATCAAAATAATTTTTTTAAAGATAAAAAATAGTCTTTTATCTATATTTTCGCTTTGCCAAATTTGCTTATTGGAATTTCCACAAAATGATGCCCGTCACTGACAAATTCGGAAATTTCCCTATAATTGTTTTTTTTTTTTTTTGATTATTTTCTGTCGCAGTAAAATTAATTAGAAGAAAAGAAACGGTTGAATTAACAGTTGTGTATTTCTTATATATTGCAATTTTTTAAAAATTTATTGTATAATTAAAAAATGTTTGTTTTCGTTTTTATATTAATATATAAATTATATTAATATATAATTTATACATATATATAAATACGTTTAAGTTTTGTTAACTTTTATTTTCTTGAGTTTTTATTCTTAAAAATGTTGATTAAAATGTATCTTCGAAATATTATGGCCAACTCTTTTGAGTAAATTATTTGACGTTTGAAAATTCGTCGAATTAGTGCAAATTTGTGCAGAAAGCGTTTTTGGTTCTTCCTTCTATTTGACAGCATTTTATTCCCACTTCTCAAAAAATGACATTTAGCCAGATTTATTGCGTAAAATATTTGTGAACATACCTACTGACTTTTTGCTGAACTGTGAATTTTTCTTCATACATTTCTTGCACAGAAAAAAAATACAGGCAAATGAATTTTTTCCTATCTCTCTCTCTTTGGTAAAAAACTACGGTTTTTCCGACCGAGGTTGAACGACTTAGGACTAAAATTCACAAAACAAGGAGCTTTTTTCTCATTTTATACAATATCTTAATAATTAGAAATTAAATTTAGAGTTATAAGCTTTGAAAATCGTTTCCGAAAGAGACACATATTTGTACATAACGGGTTTTAACTCAGTAAAACATTAACTACTTGAAATCGTGATTGAATAATAAAATTTAACTTTTTAAAAATAATTATATTCATATAGAAGTATGACTTTCTAGACTATACTCTACAAACGATTTATTTTCCTACGTCCTCATGAGTCATATCTTCTCTAAATGGTGAATGATCATAAATATCTTACGTCAAGGCTAGCTATTTTATCATTAAGTTTTATTCTAAACATTTCAAACTAAGTCTACAACTGGAATATAATTTTTTTTTTTTGAAATCAATAAAATTCAACTACAGAAATCAAAGCTCTATTAGAATGTCTTAACTTACCGTTATCTTTTTCATTTGTTGAAGCTGCGTCATTTGCACTCTTTACCGTTAGTTCATCTTTTCGTGTCGAATAGACACTCTCTCCAGACGATATCGAATGATTACTTCGTCCACCTGTCAGTGGTAGAACTGGACTACTATTGACAGCCGCCGCTTGTTTTTCAAACATTGAAGCCTTCTGCAAGACCGAAGCTCTTACTCGTTCATCGCATTCAGTTGATGAATCCTGATTATTTGGCTCTGTTGATGATGCAATTGTACAATTTTCTTGTTGACCAATCGAATTATTAAATGCATTATTAGTACTGTTATTAATTGCACTGTCAGTCTCTGTGATTTTTAAAATATCTTCGGCATCTCCAGCATCGTCATCTTTTAAGTTCAACGATGTTGGAGAACAAGAAGAGTTATTATTTGAAGCTGGATTAATATAGCCCACAACAAGTGGTGAATTTGCAGATAATGGTGTTGCAGGCGAATTAGTTAACAGCGGTGAGTAGTGATTATGTGGTGTTGATGCACCACTGGACGGTGTGTATGTACTATAACCGACATTAGTTTGATGTGATTCAATGGATGGATGACTATGCAAGGAGGGAGTATTCGATGAGGAATGATTGGGATGGTTAGCTAGAGAGGATTCTGATGAGACTGAACTGTGAGAATCGGTCGATTGCTGTTGTTGTAATACAGAATGATGCGCTTGTTGCTGTTGCGGTTGTTGTTGTTGAACAGGTTGCTGTTGATGTTGTTGCAATTGGTTGATTATTATTTGCTGTTGTTGCTGTTGTTGTTGTTGTTGTTGTTGCTGCTGTTGTTGTTGATTTGTTAACTTTTGGGCTGCCATTGAGGCTAGTTCAGACATATTAACATAAGTTGGTTGTGGTTGTGTCTGCTGTTGCAGATATTGTTGTTGTTGAATTTGTTGCTGCTGTTGTGATTGTGGCAGATGTGATAGCTCTGTGATGTTAATACAATGAATGCGAGTTAGTTTTTTTTAGTGAAGCGTTAATAGTTTAAGCGAATTTACCTTTAGTTACGTGGGCTGGAATAGGTGATGGACACTGACGTGGTAGTAGAACTGTACCGTTGCGTGCATTGTTATTTGCTGACAGCGGACGTTCAAGTGATGAGCATCTCTGTAAAAAAACAAACAAAAAATATTCCAATTTGTTAATAAATGTTTAAAGAACATCTTAGGACAGGAAATACTGATGTTGGAGATTTGAATAGTTTAAAGAAAAAAAAAAAAAACTAAAAATGATTATTTCAGTTATATTATTTATGGCATAATGGCACAAAGGTCTCTACATGACTAACGACCAAATGAAGAAGCTTCATTGCATATTTATGTAGGATTAATTCATTTTTTTACTATACCAAGAATTTCGGGGCTGAATAAGCTGGCATATAAAATAAGGAATTGAAATAGTTAAGTAATCATTTTATTGAAAATGTCCAGCAATTCATTGTCTTGAAGGGGTTTATTTTATGATTATAAATACGATAATATTGGTGAAGGTGGCATGTTCAGGGGTTACGCTAAGGTCTAACTATAGGTATTATAGGTGCTAATACAAAAAAAAAAAAAATAAATAAATAAATAATAGAGCCTTGAGAAAATTGATTGTATGTAGTTATCATTCGGGCAAGCAGGCACAGGCAGATAAAAAAGACTGAGACGCCGGTGGCAGTTTACCAGATGCGGTGGTCTCTTACTTACCGGCCGATATCCTGACTGTGGCCATGGAAAGAATTAAAATTATGTCAAAGGATGTGTAAAGTTTTTGTTTTTTTTTTTGTTGTGTGTTAACGAAAATATGTGAGAATTTGGAAATTTTTTTTTTTTTATATGCCAATTTTATCCCGATTTTTTGTACCTTATTTTTTGTTTTCTTAAAGATTACAAAACTTATAAAATTATAAATTACCACTGGCAATGGTGGTCGACAAAGGACATTTCCCGGTGATTTTTGAGAAGTTGGAACAGGAGTTGCTGCTGCTTCCATAATGGTTTCTGGATTTTGAAAAGTATACACTGTCAGAGCCGGACGTTGGTGGCCTTTTTCATAAGCCGATGATATTGTGTGTGGACGATCTGTGGCCGGAGCGTCTTGGGAATGTGGTGGCCATGTAGATACAGCATGTGACTGACTTGTTGCAGTTGAAGCCTAAGATTGATACAAAAAAATAAAGAAAATAATAAGTGAATTTCAAATTGCAGTGTTAAAAGCTTTTGCAAGAGCGATCATGCAAAAAAATAAAACAAATTAAAAAAAAAAATAAACCTGAGAAGTTAAAGCTGGCGATGAGCAAAAACCACTATCACTGGATTCACCAGGCTTAAGGCGAATCGTAGGCGAAATTAACTAAAAAAAGTTAAAAAAAAAACAAAACTCAAATAATATTTTTTTTAACAACAAAAGCTTAACACTCATTTAAATAATAAAATTCTCTCTCAAACACAATATTTTCCCATACCTGCGACAAAGATCGTGGATAATGATGATGCCCAGGCGATCCACTAGAACCACTGCTATTCATTGAACTTATTGAACACACCGAACTCTTTCGTGATCCCAATGAATTAGAACAACCTTGCGAACCCGAACCACCACCAGGTGATTCTGGATATAAATTCATAGTTGATTTAGCATCGTGTATTAATTCTTCAGATGATGGTGGCAGGATGTTGGGTTCTTTGGTAACATTAGCAATTGATTGCATTGCTTCTTGTAAATGACCCAATTCAGACATAACTTCACATTCTTCTTTAACTACCGGTTGTAGCATATAAACAAACGTACAATAACGCATACGTTCTTCAATCATTGCCGAACGCAGTGATTTCTTTTCGACTTCTTCTAATTCGGCACGACGCATCGTGACATCGTGCATATGTGAATCGACCAGGGATTGTATAGCATCCGATTGGCCTTTGCGGGCTTTTTTTTGTAAACGTAGTGTATCGGTTGAGCGTTTTTTTAACTCGACACGACATCGTTTGTGTTCTTTGGCATGTTCTTTGTCGATTGTGGCGACTTGGCGTTTCCAGTCTTCTAGTTTGTCCTAAATAAGTAAAGTATTTTTTTTTTTTTGTTATTAATAATGTTTTTTTTAATGAAGAAGTGAATTTTTAAATAAACAAACCTGTAAAGGTAATACCAGGCAATCCATGATTGCTGATGTGAATGTTTTCAGGCGGGTTTCTACTGCCTTGTGACGCAGGCAGACACGTGTCAGAGCGGTACCGATTTCCTTGGAAGCACCTTAAAAAAAACAAAATGAAAGAATTAGTAAATTTTTAAGTGTTTTTATCAAAATATTTATAACGATTAGTCTTTTGGTGGAAACAACTGGGAAAAGAAAATTCAATATTTTTTTGTTATCTTGACAGACAAAGTACAAAATCGCATTTCTATTTTGTGCTATTAAAAAAGTTATTTGTACCGTTCGAAATTGTACCAAACAAATCAAAACTTACGATGGTGAATTATTTGTATCTATTTTTGAAATCAGGCGGCTCCAACAGGCGGCGTACGAAAGTACCCGAAGTAGCAGAGTATAACAAAAGTTTTAAAATATAAGTTGAGAATGAAAAAAAACAATCGTGGCAGCCTTATGAATGCCACGGTTGAACACGGCTCACAATAAGCTAGCAAGACTGTAAGCAGTAATTGGACCACTTTAAGCGAAATATGTACATAACATATGATTTTTTTTACCGAATAAAATTTGATATTGACTCCGAAAAAATTCGGACAAACCTAATTTTTTTGTAAAGCTTTGTTTTCATGTCTTTATAAGCCTAGGTAAAACTTAGTAAGGTACATTCAATTTAAACCACTGATTTTGATTTGAATAAATATCTCGAAAAACTGTAATTCATCCCGAAGAAATGTAAAGGTGAAAACTGTAGTTTTTAAAATTCTATACACAAGTTGCAAGTTTTTTTCGGAGAAGCAATAGATTTTGAAAAAAAACGAGGGCAAAATGATGTTTACACAAAAACGAATTTCAAAACAAACTTAAAAAAAATAAAGTTTGTTGATTTCTTGACGTTTTGTCCCGTGTATTGCACCTTCAGAGCTCTAGGAATTCAAAAATCAAACTGATGGATCGTCAAACCTAATGGTTTTCTAAACCTAATGACAAAAATATACAGAAGCTATTATACAGATTTTAAAGTATTCTAACTTCCTGACAGAGATTTCAACAAGCTATTTTAGAAAGAAGTGTCAAATCTGCCATGCCGTTAGTGGAGATTTTGGATTTAGTCAAAGTAACTAATGTAAAATAACACGTTTTTTTATAAATAGTGGAAAGATTTTTAACGTGCGATAGAAAATGAATTCTCGCTATTTACACCATTTAGAATTGACGTCTGGAAAAGGGTCTTGTGTTAACTCAAGAACATTTTGAAGATTTGAATGATAGAACATTTTGTCAACTAAAAAATAACACTATCGCTGGTTTTTTGTAAAGATCAATTATATCATCATATATATTATTTCTAAACTCCGAATAGCTTTTCCGATTTTCATACAACACAGATTTTGACAAGTTAGGTGTCAAACGAAGCGAAATTGCCTGCTGATTTGACGAATTATATTATTATTTGTTATTATTATATTATTATGTATTATTAATTTATTTTAAAAATGTTAATAATTTGTTAAAAAACTGCATTTGTTAGTTGAATATTATTCTAATAAAAATGAACTCTAAAATGAACACTTCAACTTTCCAATTGGTAATAATTTGGCATGTCACATTAGGTCGGTTCAATTTATAGGTCTGTTAATTTTTAAAATAATTTGTGCATCTTTTATTTTTATGTAATTGCGAGAATTCTCGCACGGGTAGGCTTTAGTGAGTAAATTATTTTACCAACTTGGATTCGTATAAAATGATTTAATGCAAACTGATTTAGGGGGAATACGACTATAATGAATAACTTGCAGCCATTTGTTTGCTCTATGAATAAGACCGATTTCTTGTTCAAATTAGCAAAAAATGTGTATTAGTTTTGTCTGCGATTCACAAGAATCTCGCTCAACAAATAAAAAGTGTTTTTTTTGCTATATCGATTTTGCATTTGAATTATTTCGCATTCTATTTTGTTCAGTAGGTAAGTTTTTATTTCGCATTGTTGTGCAAAATTATCATTTCACAATGTCTGTCACCAACGAAGTTTTTAAGTGCATTAAATTGTTTTGCTTGATACATATAACTTTGCTTTCTATTTCTAATTTATCGATCTAACTAATCCATCTCTTTTTAACATTTAGCTTTTAAGTTGTTTTGTCTTTCGACTCTTATCATGATAATTAATTAATTTCGCGCTGAATAAAAATCGAGTGCTTTGGTGAAATAATCAATCAATTTGAGGGTTAATTCCAAGAACAAAATTTAATTAAAAAAATGACTTTTGTGAAATAGTTTATATTTATTTAAAAAGTATTTATAAGGATTGCGAAACGATGTTCGTGCAAACGAGTGCAACCCTTATTTTCTTTTCGCAATGATCATTTCGCAACTTATTATATCATAGGCCAAATTCCTAAACGCAAAACTTGCGCAAATTATGCTAAGCAGACAGTTTCAAAATGCAAACCTAAAGAACCCTGCAAAGCAGATTGTCCCAAAATGTAGTAGATTTTTGTTTTCTTGCGCAAATGCAAAATGCGTTTAGGAATTTGGCCATATTTTAATAATTTCGCATTTAATGGTTTTGTCATTTTTGTTCAGAAAGTTTTCATTTAGCTGCTTTTATTATTTCGCAAAATCATCATTTAAATCATTTTATTTAGGTAAATTGCAAATAAAAAACACTATTTTTTTCTTTTTTTTATTTGTGTGGTTTGGAAAAATTACCAATCAAAAGTTTTCCTAGCCACAGTGGTAATGTTCAATTTAGTCTAAATAAAAATGGTATGATCCTGTTTTGAATTCAAAACCCCAAAGGGAAAAAGTTGTTTATATAGAACACTTTAGGCTGTTTGTAGCCGATGTTTTTTTTTTGTTTGTTTGTTAAGTTTTATCCTGATAACCAACTTCAATTCTCTTTCATTGTTCACATCACAGCTTCCCAAACCATAAAAATTTGATCAAATATCCTTGTTTATCTATAAAACCGCAACAATAAAATAAGTTTTGTGTAGAAAAGAGAGGAGATACCAAAAAACAAAACTCAACAAAATATCTAAGAGGTATGCAATACATACCAACATATCTACGAAATTTAAGTATCAACATAATAATATGCTATTCAAGAAAACAACCCTCTTTACCTATTTGAATGATGGCATTAAAATATATATACATATATATGAACTCATGGTAGTTTCAATTACCTCAAAAGTTGTAATGAAAGCAATATACAAAGCAAAAATCAGTCGCCCTTCCATTAGCAGGTCTAAAAACTCAAACTGGGGGTTTCTTCAAATTCCATGCCATAAAATTTGTATACTTATAACAAGAAGATATTTTCAGGGATGGATTTAATCATGAAGAGAAGATTCCAGGCAATAATTGAGTATCGAGATTCTTTCTTTATTTTTCAAGTGAACATTTTTTTAACTACACTTTTCTCCTTGAAATTCATGCGGAATCCTTGAATTTAAAAAAAACTTTTTACAAGTCTCATAAAATATTTCGTAAAATATGAACCACTTTTCCTGTTTCGATGAGGTTTTCAGACATGATGTGTGATAAGCTTTAATGATTAGACAAAACTTCCACCCACTGACACGCCCAATTAAAAAGGTTATCTAACCTCTAATTTACCGAAAGTGTTAACGTTTGGGTTTTTAAAAAACTTAAATCGGCAAATAATAAAAAATTAAATAAAATTCATCATCATACCTATATGGGATTTTGTAAGCAGGTGGGTGGTGAAAAATCCTTTTCTCTTATAGATAATCCGGCACTGATAGACACCCTGACCGATACCCTAACTAACAGTTTGGCTTAAGGCCCCCAACCTCTGGTGTAATTTTTCTTTTCTGTTTTTTTTTTTTTGCGTAAATGCGGTTCACTGACAACAAAACGAGGATAAGTTTGTCCGGTCGAGTGTGTAAGACGAGGGTAAGGATATTGCAAATAAGAACAAGAACCCACCTTCCAAATCCCCACAAGCTTGCACTTGAAGATTACACTTGGCACGGGCAGCAAGCAAGCGACATACAAATATACAAAGCCCAACAGGGAGTTAGTACGACACAAACAAAGTACTTAAAAAAAAAAAAAAAATGTAGGACAAAAGACGAGCAAAACAAGAACAAAAAAAAATCAAGGAAGTCCTAAAAACGTTCTTAAATACATTAAAACAACTTGACACTATTTCATTCCCCCCTTTTTGGCCGATTGGCTTGCTTTAACTATAATTTTGTGCGCAAGAATAGTTTCTTTTAATCCTCTTCCTAGAGAGTTTTTGGTGCTTGATGTAAGGCCATCAGGGTGGGTGTTGATGGGAGTGCACAGAAGCAGAGACACATGTATATGCATATATACCACAGGATCAAGTGTGTTCCGTAGATACAAAACTGTTACTTACATATTTCGCCACCATTTGCTATAGCTATATGGATAACAGTGAACACGTATGGTATCCCTAATTGCACATTCTCGTAACTCAACAGGAATATGAAGGAAAATAAAAAAAAATTAATTACACTCTGAAATTGAAAGAAACAAAATCTGAATTTAAGTACACAAGAGGGTGCTTAAAAGGAGTTAAGAGGGCTGTCGTCTAATTGCATTTCTTCGATGTGGAGTTGAAAGTTTAAGGGATTAGGAAATTCATTCAGACTAATATCCTGAATAGACATTCAATTTATATTTTTTTTGGGAAGTTTTTGCAGACTTTTTCAAGGGGATTCTCAATTTCGATAGAAAATAACGTTTGGGTACCTACTTATGACTTACGAGGTTTTGCAAAAATACATATTGTATGAAAAAAAATTTAACGCTGAGAATATTTCTAGGAAAAAGTGATTCAAATGGAACAACAAATCTTCAAAAATATATGTAAGTGCTTTTTGTCTTGTTAGTTAGGTCAGTAATACTGACTAAATTTTAAAGTTAGTAAAACAAAGGTTTGAATAAAAAGATTAGATTAAGGTTAAGGATCAAAATGACAAGATGCACATAAGGGTACCAAATTCTGATGAAAATTATTTTACGATATTATGATTAAATAACCTTGAAACGTCATTCCAATATTTCAATGCGTCTTGTTGTCAGTTTGCCTATATTTTTCTGTTTGCATGCTTCTAATTTGTATGCCAAATTATTGAATTGATTTTAATAAAATTTGGCACATGTGTAGGTTACTTAATCTAAAGAAAAAAGTATTCAAGAACTTCCATGTTTAAGTATAGTTAGGGTGTAACAGAAAAAAAATATTAAGAAATAAAGGTTTTAGGTAACCAATGTAAAATTAAACAAAAAAAAATATGCACTTCTGGATCGCACGATATCTTAAAAAAAAGGACAGAGTCAAAAGTACCTACCTACTAAAAAACTTGATTTGTTTTATTATTTAAAAAAAAAAAATTGATTCAAAATTTTTAAACACAACATTGTTTGAAATTTTAAAAGGCACCGGATTGCAAAATTAGAATAAAATCAATCAAGCCATCCAAAAGCTTTACGTGAATAGCTCAAAAATTGGTAATTTATTTTTTTTAAAGACGTCAACAAAAACTTATTTCAGTTTTTCAAATTTTTTGGCAAAAAACCTAAAACGCAGTTTGCTAACAATTACTTTCGTCATTACAGATACGGAGTTTAATCAAAATCCTTAGGATCGTTTTCGAAAAAATATAAAAGGAACAACTGAAAACGTTGTATGAAAGTGACGGGTTTAAGATGAGCTTAAGAAAGAATTCAAATTTGCTTTGTAAGACTGAACACATACTGCAGCTGAGAGCAGAATGGAGATGCGAGAGTCGAGGAGATCTTCGATGAAAGAGGGATTTAAGCAAAGAGTAGGTGATCACATACTGAAGCGCTGATAGTCGATTATTAGATTTAAAACTAAAAAAGATGTATTCCTATCTTTTTGAAAATTCTTCGCTTAAAATAGGTATTTAAAAAAAAAAAACAACAGAAGTGGCATTGCTTAAATAAAAGTTAGGCACGGACATGGGGAATTTCACCAAATACATACATACAGAACTTTGAGTCAGGGAAGATTTTATTTATTTATTTATTTTATGAATATTATTGAATTACTGTCCAACATAAACCTGTTATGATTTTAAAAATCTTTCTGGTCCCACAACGTAATTTTCTCAGAAAAATTCTTCTGAATAATTTTTTTCACAAAAATTTCTAAATTTCTGCTTTGATAAAATAGCGGAGAAAACGAATTTGTACGAATGCCTTCTTCAATGCAATCCTTGCACATTGAGCTTCCACGAAGTCAAGAATAGTTTTATAGGTAGTTATTGCCTGATGA
The DNA here is from genome assembly GCA_951394125.1 of Epistrophe eligans. Classification (NCBI taxonomy): domain Eukaryota; kingdom Metazoa; phylum Arthropoda; class Insecta; order Diptera; family Syrphidae; genus Epistrophe; species Epistrophe eligans. Next base: position 76,045,986 of record OX596030.1, read on the forward strand.
GCCCGAGTTACTATGATTGAATTTTGAGTAAATGGGACAATTAGCAAGAAAATCATACCTCGAATTTTCAATTTCTGCGACCTAAATAGGAACTGTTTAAAATTTAAGATGTTGTACATCTATTTTTTTGGAATAATAAGGGACGACCCACCTACAAATTTCAATTATAAAAATTTATCTCGGCAGAACTTTTGCCGGAAAAACCTTTGAAGAAAATAAATTTTAAGCTCTTGAAAACTATGCATATTTTAACCCAAACTCATTCAATTTTTTTAATTTAAATCATTTTTTATAATTATTTAAATCAATTTACGTTAAATTAATTTTTATGTACATATATTAATTTTCTTCATAAAACTTTACTCTGCTAATTTATAGCAGCGCTGCTATCTCGCTGCTGAACTCCCCAGTATGAGAGCTTTCATAAGAAAACATTTGTTTGTTTTCGTTGTTCTGCTCTCCAATCGCACCGCTGCTCTTCTCGCAGCTCCAGTATGTGTTCAGCTTTAAGAATCCCAAAGCTCTGTACAAAATATTAAACGAATCGGTCCACACTTTAAGGATCTAGCCCAAATAATAGTGAACGAATGGACGCACAAAAACCGACGCACGGTATGACAAAATCCACTTTTTCGGACTTTACCATCATCAAAAAAAAAATTACGAACATGTTTTAATAAAATAAATTCCCAACTTCTTACTTCTTAATGGCAAAGTTCAAAACCCTCAATTTTCGACAGCAAAACATTACACGGAAATTTGTAAGTATAGTATAGAAATAGGAAATTATTTGTGCAACCACAAAAGATTACATGTCAATCATGATTTTCTATGTTAAACCTGAAACCTTAAATCTAGATTTCAGAATCTCGGATTTCCTTTCAAACAACTTCACCCACTTAGCTTAAATTCTCTACCTCCTCTCCGTCTGCTACTAACGAGATTCTTGCAATTCCAAAGTACATTGCTAAGCTTGAAACAAAAAATTAACTTTTTCCTTCTAAATGTTGTCGTTGGTTCCACTGGAACAATCACACACACACACACCACCGCAACAATATCGTTCTGTCTTGCAATGAGAAGAGTTTCCACAGAATTTCCTTCCACGAAGCCATGGATGGCGCGTCGGACAGCACTATGAGTTATGTGCTCGAAATCAATAAAAAATGATGATAAAAATAAGTAAAACTATTGGATAGCCTGAGATAGTTTCATGAATTATTAACATCACGCTTGCTCCACTTGTTTTTTTTTTTTGTTGGTTTTGCAGCACTTGGTTGCAGTCTGCCAGTCTGTTTTTTTCTTTGTTGTTGTCAGTGCAACGTGAATCTGATTCAAGTTGGGGAATCAATATATATTTTATTTTTGAGCGCGAAAGACCAACGAACTTGATGCAGCAACATCGCATCGACAGTGGCGGCTTGTTACGTCAAAATCCAAAGAAATATAAATATATGTATACTTAGATAGATAGAAATAGAAAAGACGGATTGTGCATTTGAAATATACATTATGTAGGTATACGACTGGATACACTTGTGCAGTTATAAAATTGCAGGTGAATGTTCGCTATGGTCACATGAACAAGCTATATATAGCAAAGCCAAAAGCACCTTAATGTCTTCTACGATGATAGTTGGTGTTTTTGTTGCTGTTGGTATATCAATACTTCCTCCTCACACCTTCACTCACTATACGAAACGTGCTTAGGAAAACCTATTAATGTTATATATTTGCTGATGGAATGGCTGCGCAATCAGTATCGGATTTTGATATTTAAATCTTCAAAGAAACTCATACCGATGAAATGGGGCCAGTTTTTGTCAATAGAATAAAAATAAAATGTGACGTTGAAAATGTAAACTGTCAAAAATATGGAAATTTGTTTTTTGAGAATAATGAGAAATATGTTACTGAGAATAATGTTCGCGAGAATAATGTTACTGTAAAGATAGGATAATAATAATGACAAAATTTAGCAGTACTCATATTCCATTTTTGACTTTTACGTCACTGGTATATGCATGCTTGGCATTTATCTCCGCGTATAATTGTATACAATTGTGCCAAAGAGGAGAGTAGTGTGTGTGTTGCACTCCATTGTGACAGTGCTGTCGAAAAAATATTAAAGTGATAAGCAATGAGCATATTGTAGTAGACAAAAATGGAGTGCAAATTGTGTCACTTGTACACTCTATAAGTAAGTTCGGAATAGAATATTGATTTTGTTAAGCTTTGTTTTTGTTAATCTACTTATTTGATATACATTTATGTACATATATATGTATGTACCGTATATAGGTACCTGCCACTTTATTGTTATAACTGTTTGAGCACTCCTTCCGCAGACGTGAAAAATTGAAGAGTGGATCAGTTTTGGGTAAAAAAAAAGAAAATTTAAAAAGAAAAAAAAATAGAAAAGGAGCGATTAAAAAATGCGACTTGTCTTGTTGTCGTTTTAATGGCGAAAAAACCCTAGGGCTTCATGCAATGGATAAAAGAAGGGTGGATAACTGTCAGTGAAAAAAAACTCAAACAACCGTTCATATCATTTGATGAGAAATAAAATTGTTTGTGAATTCGATGAACAATTCATGCAACAAATAAATTGTTTATTGCATGGGACCTAAGTTTTTCATTTGAAATGTATGTGGCTATGAATTCTTTAAAGTCTATTTTGTTCATTCGGCATGAAGTCGGACATTCCCGGGACCCATAAGTACTCTAAAGTGTGCGACGCAAACTGAAAAATTAACTTACATCGGTATTCGGTACAAAAATCAGTATACGCTATAAAAACTCAAAAAAATAAAAGCTGGTAACTTGCAGAATTTAATTTGATATGTGCTGCACTTAAATAAAAATACCGATTAATTGATGGCAAGCAAGTTCGTGTAGAACTCGGACTTATCGACTCTTAATCGTTCATGCTTGCATATTGTTAGTCGGGGAAGAGGACCTTAAATTTTTTGCCAAATTCGAATGTCTAAGATGTGGCACTTTTTTTATTTCTTCCTCGCAAGGAATCCTTAAAAAAATATTTTAGTTAAAATGGTAGCCCAGAAAAATTCGACAATGTCAAACTTCGCCAAAAAAAAAAATTAAATAAAGCTGAATTTTGTTGGAGAACTTTATTTTTAGGTCCTAAGCATTTCCTAATAAGCAGCCTGCTGTACCATTTTTTTTAGGTGTGTAAACTTCAGTTGTCTTTAAATGCATATTTTGAAAACTAGGTATAATTTTTTTTAGTTATGAAGAAAAATTTTTAGCTTATTCCATCTTTAACAAAAAAAAATTCGGAAGGAATAATTTTCGCGAAAAAAACTTATGCAAACTATGCAGACCTAATTCACGTTGAAAAACCATGGAAAAAAAAAGTAACTTTAACCTTCTCAAGATGTAATCAATATAAGTTTGACTTTGACTCTGCAAATATTCCGACAAAGTTGAATTTGGGTGCAGAACTTTAGCTTTGTTTTGCCATTGCTTTTAATTCTGTGGGATGAAAGAAACTATATTCAATTAATTTGTTTGTAAATATCTCAAAAACTATCAATTTTTAAGGGTTTTTTTTTGCTGCCAAGCCTTCGCACCATCATATCAATATTGGGGCAAAAAGTTTTTTCAAATTAAAATTGAACAAATGACCAAGCACCACTAAAAAGGAGTCGGACGATCGGCCTGGCAGTCGTGAAATAGCTATAACTCCAGTCTATAAAATCTTGGTGGTAGCTCACCCAATTGTGGTTGTTTCATTCAAACCTTTACTATCAATTTTATTTGTTAAAATCTCAGCGACAAAATTATTGCTAATAAAATTTTACACAAAAAAGATCTTGACAATTTATTGCTTCTATACAAATTGATTGTTTTTGATAACTTTACGAAAAAAAAAAACTTAATGTTGCCCTTTTCTAATCAAAAAATCAAAAGCTTTGTTCTTAATTGTTGGGAATTTTTTGAAAATGCTTAAAACACAAAAAAAAAACTGCCCACAAAAAATTCAACATTGCTTCTTTTGCATTAAAATGAGTCAGAAAGTTTGCCTAGAATGAACACAATTTCCACAGAACCACATTTGTGGAACGTGCATAATATCTTCATCAAAGCCTCGGTACAACCCATATGACACTGACACTCGCCCCAAAAGTTTGCTGATTTGTTTGCAAATTCATTAATCCGCCACTGGCTGCGACAAAGTGAATGGACTCTCTGTCTTTGACACCGCACAGTTCGTCTCAAACTTGAGAGAGTCTTATAGTCTTGTCTGATGTCTAGAGTCCCCTGTCCATTTATCAAATCATATCCAGGTCAGTAAGGAATCTTATCGAGGAGACTTGACTACTTTTTTTTCGTATCTTGTTGATTCTATCTGTTTTTTTTTTCTGAGATTTATTTTCTGTGATTATTCTTAGTTGTAGACATATCTACTATAGGCACAGTATACAATTTTATTTGCAGAAACCTGTTCTTATGGATGGAATGATAATTTGGTTTATGTGTCTTGTGCTTAAATACTACACACCGTGCATCAACCATCCGCATATATAAAATATAAAGCCATCATACTCCACACACAGAAGTTGCAGACAAAACGAGGACTAAAAATAAAATTAATTTGAATATTCATTTCTGATTGAATTTATGAGTTGACTTGAATGGATGGTGACAGTTGATTGGAATTTTTTTTTTTTTTAATTTTTATAGTTTTGATGGAATGTTTATATTTTAGTTTTTTGCAATATGGATTGGACTAACACTTAGTTTTTGTTTAGGAAAATAAATTATTTGAAGTGGCCTTAAATGGCTATATAGCGATATAGAAAGGAAGTATATTTTAATGGAATATTCAAGGCTTAAAGAAAATGATTGATTATTTCGGTGATTAGAAATGATAGACGAGAAATTATAGTGAGTTGCATTGTAATTTTTTAGATGCAGATTCTTAATGGCATTGATATTTTTGGCATACAGAAATATTAATACTTATTTTATTAGCTTTATTGAGGAAGTGTACTTTTGAGACTTGAATGATGTATACGTGTAACGAATATGTCTGGATATTGTTTGCATTTTAAAAACTCATCTGTCTGGATAAAAAGTTCTTATTATAATATGTGTATTCTTTTCAGCAATGAGACTTTTTTATTTCAAGAGTATCAAACCGATAGAAAACTCAAACTCATGTTGTTATTTGTGCTGCAAAAGGGCTTAAAATATCACTATCAAATGGTTAGAAATAAAGTCGTAAAGAATTACATTTTGAAAAATCTTTGTTGGGTGCATTTTTTGTCAAAAATGAAAAATTAGAGAATTATTTAACAAAAACAAATTTAAGTTAAATTTAGAATGGCGGCCGACGCCATAGTTCTGAAGGCGGTCATCTTCTTAAAAAAAAACTATCTAATTTTTAGTTCATTTTTCATCTTCTTATAATAAAAAAAGCTGTCTAATTGTTGGTTCACTTTAAATTTACATTGCGACTTAACTTTGTAACTGGCTTCATGGTCAACATTGCTGGTGCTAAATTGAATAGAAGTAAATATTGCTTATCTTTTTGCATTTTAAATAAATTTAAAAAGAATTAAATTATACAATCTACATACATCCTTTCGATTAATTCAACGAAAACAAATATGGAAAGCCTTCACAGTATAAACGCTAAACCTTTATTGCATAAAATCTCTATTAAAATCTTGGAAAAAAAAAACAAAACAAAATAAATACTGCATTAGAAATTACAAACGTATGTAATAATAATGGCATTACCACCACCGCACAAAAAAAAATAGAACATAAAAGAGACGAGGTAAATCTGGAGTTCCTTGTCGCATTGCAAACACAAATCCTATGCCAGAAGTCAAACCGTTGGCCTACAGTTTTTCTCTCCTCCTAAACTCAGTTTTTTTTTTTTATTATTTCCAATTCGGCAACAAACGGTTACATAACAAAATTTACCCCTAGAAAAAAAGTAATGTCATCTAAAAATATCTCTTGAATCGACTGCCAAAAGTCTGGCATGAGAAATAAGAAAAAAAAAAAAATACACCAAAACTCCCGCAATACAAAAGGCTTATAGCTCTTTCAACAACCTTCTTTAAATACTACAACAACAATAACAGCATTTAGAGAAGAGCAAAAACTCATCAAACAACCAAAAAAAAAAATAATAATAATAAACTTACCTCGTGAATTTGTTGCGGCGTCTGCGATTTTTTGGAAGGCATCCAAATACGCGGCAATAGCCTGGATGGCAGCTCTACAAAGAAACAGAAAGAAAACAAAAATTTAAATTAATTTATTTTGATTTCTTTTTTTAAAATTGAAAAATAAATTTATTTTGCGTAAACAAAATTCTGGGTGCGCTCTCCGTTACGAATATGTATTTACGACGCCAAAAAAGTAAACAAATTCACTTTTGTTCTGACGTCAGTTTTGTTATGTTTATACTTTTATTACAGTGTAATCTCTCTACGAAATCTTCCACGAAACAAGCCTACCAAGACTGAAAAATTTAACTATGAGGCTGTATCTTCGTAGTTCGGAAGGCAAACGACAGAGATATATAAAATAATGCTATAATTTTCAGTACTTACTTATTTTATTTTTATACAAAAAAAAAATACAAAAATTAAATAAAATTAATTTTTTTGGGATATAAAAGCAAAAGTTTCAAACGAGAATTGGCAAAATTCATTTCTGTTTCGAAAGACATAACAAAAAAACGCAACCTTTCAAAAAAAATTATTTATGAACAAAAAAAAATCTATGTAAGATGAACTGAACTTAACGAAAATTGCGTATTGACAAAGCCCTCGCTAGTCAACTGATGAGTCCAAGTGAGATCGCCGGGACGAAACGCCAACATTTTTGTGGACTAAAGACCCTTTAATGATGCTGATTCTAAATCTTATTGTAATTCTAATTTTAACTATTTAACAATGTTATCAATTGGTTTTTAATTAAACAATTTAATAAATTATAGAATACAAAATTGATCGACTTTATTTCACGTCAATGCTTGCTTCAATGCCTTTCATCTTCAGTGTTGTCGCGCCTATTTTATTTTGCAGTTGTTCAGTGTTGTCATCTCATGTTTCAACTATAAATCTAATTCTCAGTCTCAGTCTCAGTCTCATTCTTATTCTCATTCTCATTCTCATTCTAATTCTCATTCTAATTCTCATTCTAATTCTCATTCTAATTCTCATTCTAATTCTCATTCTAATTCTCATTCTAATTCTCATTCTAATTCTCATTCTAATTCTCATTCTAATTCTCATTCTAATTCTAATTCTCATTCTAATTCTCATTCTAATTCTCATTCTAATTCTCATTCTAATTCTCATTCTCATTCTCATTCTCATTCTCATTCTCATTCTCATTCTCATTCTCATTCTCATTCTCATTCTCATTCTCATTCTCATTCTCATTCTCATTCTCATTCTCATTCTCATTCTCATTCTCATTCTCATTCTCATTCTCATTCTCATTCTCATTCTCATTCTCATTCTCATTCTCATTCTCATTCTCATTCTCATTCTCATTCTCATTCTCATTCTCATTCTCATTCTCATTCTCATTCTCATTCTCATTCTCATTCTCATTCTCATTCTCATTCTCATTCTCATTCTCATTCTCATTCTCATTCTCATTCTCATTCTCATTCTCATTCTCATTCTCATTCTCATTCTCATTCTCATTCTCATTCTCATTCTCATTCTCATTCTCATTCTCATTCTCATTCTCATTCTCATTCTCATTCGCATGAACTTTGCTGGAAACTATAGAAGCTTTTCCAAACAATAATTTTCGGAATTCCTCTTAAAAGAGCAAATATAGATATAATATGTAATTTCATGCCACAGGAAAAAGATTAGCATACTTAACCCATTCCGTGAAGAGTGTATAATGTATGATGTCGATTTAGAGACCTTGTACTGTATAATTCATTTTAAAACCATTATTTTAAAAGGATTATAATTACTGAACACTTTGAACGAAACACGTAACCGACCTATCATTATAAGGAGGCGAGTTAAAAAAAAATTTTAAATACGTATAATGGAGGTAAAACCTTAAAAGAGTTAACGTGGTGAAGTAAAAGATCGTCATAAACATATCCACAACGACGATAATAACTAGGTATGTTTTATTATGACCTTAAAATTTGTATACAATCCTCAATGATGTTTCTATGTGACCGACCTTATATCAGGCGTAAATAATGTCGCCATCATCATCAACACAAGACAAAAAAAAAAACCCCTATAATTGGGCTCTGATTACACTCTCTACACACTGCAACGCGTTCATAACATTCAGTGTTGGTGATGAAAATTTGGCATGTCTCCAAAAAAAAAAAACCGTTTCAGTGATATAAATGTATGCGAGGGAGGATAATCTGAATACATGTATGTTTGTACGAGTACATATTTGAGTTTGGAAAAATATTCCGAAAGCGACACGCGTTTGGGAGAGATAATTTGCGGGTCGATATAGGGTTTTATATGAGTGAAGATTTTAATGATGGATATGCGTAGGAGCGCAGAGAGAATTTTTTGTTGTTGAATAAATATCGTTGGGTAATCACTGTCTTGGTGCTGGATTTATGATATGCAATTAGTTTTTTTTTTTTTTACTGGTGATTGTCGGGGAGACATTGTTTTGTGAGACATTAATTTTGACGGAGTTTAGGTTGTCAAAAGTAAGTGCGATATCAATTGGATTTTATTCTTTGTGAAAGCGATACGTGAAACACTGATGAACTTCATTCAGGGACAAGAACCTTATACCACACGTGTGTCTGAATATTATGAAATTCGAGGTAAAACACTGAAACACTTTTTATAATTTCAAGGCATTAATATAAAATTTATTTAAAAAATCACACTAAATCAAAGTGAATTATAAATTATAATTAACTTTTTCAAATCGTATAACTGAATCGGTAAATAAGGTAAATATTAATAAGCCATAAGAATTCTAGAATGACCTTGACAAGCAATGTCGGAATAAATATAACATATACGGTAGTTTATCATGAGAATCTTTTTTTCACGCTTCACATAGCCATTAGCGAACAAATCTTTGAAGAAAAAAAAATTATGAAATAAAAATATTAAGTAGCCACGCCAAATGGATGATAAAATTTTGTATAACTTAAATATATTTTGATCTTAAGCGATAGGGCTGGCTTAAGGTCGTGATATGATGTCAGGTTAATCCATTACCTCCAGAAGTCACTGCCGCACGCCACCGCCGCCAGCGCCGCCGCCGCTGCTGTTAACTATAATATTTGGCTAATCTAAAACCATAATTAGCTGATCTAATAGGCTAGCAAATAAAGTCAAAGTCTGTCTTAAATTAGCCTGCTTCTCATGATTTTAATTCATTAAATTTGCTGTTTCTTTGTTTTTTGTTAATAATATTTTATTGACTAATTAAAATATTGAGTTCCCAAGTGAAGTTGTTGTTGTTTTTTTTTTTTTTTAAATTTAACTCAAAGATGTTCGACTTATAAGTTTGTTAAGGGTCATTACGTATGCATATATGTTTTTTTTTTGTTTGTTGATATAATTATTTCGGACACATAAACACATATAAATATGAACAGAAACGTTTAGCAGTCATAATCGAATTGAGTGATCTCAGGTTCAGGCGCAGTTAAGTCTCTTCAAGATGGTAAAATGCTAAAAATTTAATTGAATCATATTTTTTTTTTTAATTAATTTTTTTTTCTTTTGTTTTGTGTGTTTTTTTCAGAAATTGTTCGTAGTCCTTGTTGTTATTGTTGGTTTTGCAGCAGCAGATGTTTCGCATTTGTCGAAGAAATACCTTCCACCAGCACAGGAAATTATTTCCCAACCTGAACCTGTACATGTAAATCCACTGCCGGAGTACCTGCCACCAGCCCCACCAGCACCTAAGTACATTCCACCTGCTGCTCCACAACATATTCCAGCAGTTCAACCAGCGCCAAGTTACATTCCTCCTGCAGCACCAGCACCTCAGATCATCCCAGAAGCACCAGCTGCATCGTATATTCCCCCGGCACCAGTATATCACGCACCAGCTCCAGTACCTGTTTCCAAACCAGCTGCGTCTTATATTCCTCCAGCACCAGCACCAGTTTATAATGCACCAGCTCCAGTGCCAGTTTCGAAACCAGCTCCATCTTATATTCCTCCAGCACCAGTGCACCAGGCACCAGCACCTTCATACATTCCACCAGCACCAGTCGTCCATAGTGCTCCACCAGTAGCATCATACGTTCCACCACCAGCACCACAATACCATGCCCCAGAATCCCAATATATTCCACCCCAAGAACAAGCACCCGAAGCTGTTCATGAAGAAGGATACAAATACAAGACTGTCAGGAAGTTGAAATACAAACATCGTGCCTAAAACAATTTTTAAAAACTTTTTTTTTATTTTTGTGAACTTGGGGTATGAGAAATAAAGTGATATTGTAATTTTATTGGTGTTGTGTTTAAAAGTTCAATTTATTCTTTTGCCAAGAAAAATGGTAAGTGTTGAGTAGACTGCTTTAAAAAATTAACTTGTTTTGAGATAAAACAATTTTTCACTTCAAATCAACTTGATTTAAAAAGAAAATTTAATAATGTACATATATGTATTTCTGGCTTTAAAAAAAGAAGCTAAAGCATGACATTTTAAGTGTTGCCGTGGTTTTTAAATATTTTTTTATTATTTTGTTTTAAGTCAAAACCAATAACGTCGTAACAAAACAACATCGTTTAATTGACCTACAGCCCGCATTAAATAGGAGCTTCTATTCATTAAGTCAAAACCAGCGATCACGAAATAAAAACTTATGTTACCTGAACCTATAAATCAACTTTAGAGCTAAAATTAATGCGGTTAAAAATTCGTTAAAATTACAAATATTTTTTGTTAATTTTAGTAGTTACAGGTTAAGACAGCAAAGGTAACGGAGTTTCTTGCAGATTTTAACACGATTCGGTGTTAAATGAACAATGATCACTTTTGTTTCAAAAAGATTGTATGTTATTTCTTTTTAAATTGAAGTACATTTACTTAAAAATACATGAAATTGGAATTAAAAAATAATTAGAAAGATAAGTGCCCAAAATGTAAGGTAAGATTTATTGCAGATTTTCTTGTTTATGTTACAAAATGGAATTGCACGGTTTCGCCGTCTGAAAATCTGCAATAAATGTAATAAATCAAATTAATCCTAAAATAAAATCTATTTTCTTCAGAAAAATAAAAAAAAAATTTAAACAATTCAAAAATAGCGTAAACATTTAAAGATCTAAAAAAAAAAAAAAAACAATTATAAAGGCCACAAAAAATAGAATTTCAACTCGAAAAAATTCCGACATAGCTGCATTTTGGTAGAGAACCTTATTTTTATGTGTTTAGCATTTCCTAAAAAGTACGTACCTACCCCAAATTTGGATTAGACGTTTTAGTTTGTGCGGTGAAAGAGGAAACTTTTAGTTTTTTGTATAACTTCTCGAAAACTATCAGGTTTTTCAGATAGAATTGTTGTTTGTTCATATGCAATAGGATTTTGAGAAAATTTTTTGCATAGACTAACATATTTTTTTATTTACACTTTTTCAAAAAAAAAAAAAAAAAATGATAGCTTTAGAGATATTAAAAAAAAAATATTTTCAACACTTATATTATAACTCCCCCTCCTTTAAAATTTTAGCTCTGCTTCAAATTTAAAATACTTTTAAAGAATTGCTTTGGACATACAACAAAAATTCAACTTTGTCGGAATTTTTTCAAAGTTTTATAATTTTCCTGGAGGCTAATATGATTTTTTTAAATTTATATGAATGTTTTCATTTAAAATATTTCGCATGCCTAACACACGCATACATAATTTGCAATTTTTCAAATGGACAAGTAAATGATCTCTGAAAGGATCAAATTAAAATAAGACCTTATCATCTGAACTGGAGTATAAGACTGACATTCTTCTATTTGATAGTCATAAATTTTTCTCTATGATCAAATTTTTATCCTCTAATGTCGATGAGGTCAGTAAAGCTAAACTGCAGGTTCCTTATCTCCGTAAAAACCTGTCGAATTATTCCGTTTGTCAGAAAGAAAACTATGATTTTTAAGGAAGATCTTATGATGTTCCTATTTAAAAATCAAACCCACGCGTTTAAAACCCAGCGGCCATGACGAAGTTTCTCAGTTTGTAGCTGAACTGTCAACGTCCATCCTGAGAAAATAAAAAATGAACGGTTATTTTGAAAATTTTGAAATTTCTTCAATTCTTAGAATGCGAAGACTTATTTATTTTGGGAAGCTCACAATTAACACGAAATTGTGATGTTTTCATAAAGCGACATGAGACGAAATTATGATTAATATAACAATATTATGGTATTTGGTTTGAAAACTTCCGAAAGTATTTTTATTGGCATTCTTATAAAATAATTTTGGATGTTGAACCATATACCTAGGGCAGAGTCTTCTATGGATTGATTAGTAAAGCTTGAAAGACTTATAGTTTTTTTTTGTTAAAATTCCCTTTTCACATTCAACAATCTAATAATGATTTCTATATCCAAGCCAAAGGTTGAATTATGTGACGTAATATAAAAAAAAAAAAAAAAAAAACTATGCTCTGATAATCTCATCAAAAACGTTTTTTTTTCTTTACTTCAATTGCATGTTCACGTACGAGAAAAATATTAACAAACTAGTGTTTTTGCAAGGAAATCAAACTATTTCCAACAGCACTCCTTAAATTGTAATAATCATAAATCAAAAATAATCTCGATCCGTATATCTACATATGTACATATACATACGTACCTATATACATTCAATCACATAAAAGTCACACTATAAACAGACCTAAATCTCCTCTAAAGATATCGCCAAGGATAAAAAACGCCTCTGAACTGACTGAGCCCATAACAAACATAATGTCTGGCTTTAATTTAAATATACAAAACAAGTTCCTTCCTATATCTCTATGGCCGCTAACATTCGTAACGTATAAACACCTGCTTAGATAGACCAAAGTGGTTCAGAAGCACACACCTTTGTTGTTTCCTAGGAAAACAACCTTCTCCTCTCACACCCATCTCAGCTCCACCATATAGGCAAGGAAACGTCGCGTTGTCGGTCCTCGTTAAATTATAACCTATACCTGACCTAAATAGCTGAAATCTCGCACTCCGGAAAAAGTTAACCAGCAAAAGGCAAGCCATTTGAGATGTAAAACCCCTAATCCCCTTTGCTCTTAAAGAATCATCGATAAAAGATGGAAGAATTCCCGCTGCTATATTAGAGAAAAGATGCAAAACGAAAACTCAAAAGTCAAAAGACTGAAGAAAATTGCAACAAAATATAATTGCATGCTACATCATAGGCCGCATAGCCATGGAACAGTGAATCTAACCAAGAACGAGGGCCCGCGTCATCAACATCGCCCATAGTTTCTTTCTACGCTCCAGTGGGAACTGGAACCCCGTGGACCTTGCAAAGTGTGGTGGTAATGTCTTTCAGTGTCTATACATATGTATATATGGAATGCAATTTTTGTATACCTTCTCTATGAATTCATGTCCATGGATGGCTGAACGGGCCGTTCTGGAAGAGTGTTCTCTATTTTTCATCTAGAAGATGAATGTGCTTAGAAGTGATGGGTGCTGTTAGTGATGGCTGAGGCTGATTCTACATAGAAGCAGATGAAGTATAGGTATACCTATCGGATATCAAGCGAACAAGACATCGTCTCAGTCTCAGGTGACCGACACTTTTGTGTGGGAATTGGAACGTAAGGAACTAGTTATTTTTTTTTTTGTTCACTTCAGCCTCTACCATGACAAGATGAATCAATGAAAAATAAAATTAAAAAAAAAAAAAACTTAAGCAACAAGAATTTCAAGTGTGGCTGTAAAAGACAGAGCAATTTATATTGACACAAAAAAAAAATGTAAGACTTATTTGTAAAATTATTATCAAAGCGATAAATTTAAAACCGTTCCTTGTCACTTACTTAAGACACGCATGTAATTTGCCAGCTTTTGCTAGGAAGTCATCCCACAGTGGTGTTGTGTTCTGGAAATAAGAGAAAAAAAATGTATTAGAAGTGGAATAAAAACAAAACAATATTTTTTTAGAAAAAAAGATATATATATATTTTTAAAAATTGAGTACAAATTTTCTTGACAAAATCAATTTAAGGATGACAGTGCCGTCTGCCGAAAAAATTGAGTATCAGAGTTATTTTCGATAGGCCGGGCCGTTACGACTCAAGATTTTCCAAGTAAATTAATATCAGTCTTTACCATAATTTTGCAGAAAAAACAAACATTCTCACCCGCATTTCAAACGATTGCCATTATTGATTATTGATAGTTGATAAATATTATAAAAATTGATATTAAACAAATTAATTGATAAAAGTTGTAATCATTGAGAATGGTGTTGAATTTTTTGAATCACAAGGATATCACTGAAGAGTAGATCAGTTTTTTGAATAAATTGAGTTTTAATGTACAAAATCTCAATATTATTTACTGTGAATTGACGACCGTTTTAGGATTGTCTATTATTTTATTTGTGAAGCGATCTAGATAGATAGATAAAAAGTTCTTCGTTTTATGTCGCATATTGTGGAATTACCCGTTTTAAATAAATATATTTTATTTTGCAAAACAATTTTAATGATAATGTAAACGAACATTTTACAATTCAGAGATTTGACTGTACTTATCATACATCTGAAACATTATCTTTATACTATTTATTTAAGATATACATACATTTGGGCAATATTGTTTGTCTAAAGGAAAATGAATTTAAAAACTATCAATTTGAATTAATTATAATAAAAAAAAGTTAAAGTGACTAATGCATACACATAAATAACCAGTAATTGTAAGTAAATTAATAAATTACTCAGTAAGTTAAAAAAACAATAATAATTTAATACATATATAAATAAAGAATAAATAAATAAATAGTTTGATTAACAAAAAAAAAAAAAAATTAACTTGTAGATAAATATACAAAAAAAACTAAATAAATTAATAAACAAGTAAAAAGTAAACTTAAATTTCATAATTAAGTATTCAATGTATTTTCCTTAATTTGATTTTAAAACTAATTTATTGTTCATAAAATTTTATATTTGCTATAAAACCAATATTTGAAAATTGTAAACATATTGCCAATCAATTTGTAAAAGCAAAGCTTATAAACAAATAAATATATCTATCTATCTATCTAAATAAATTAATAAATAAATAAACAATTTAATAAAAACACAATAAAAATAAATAAATGAGTGAGTGAATATTTATTTATTTATTTTTTCTTATCAATAACATATTAAAATATACTATTATAACAAGATTAATAAGAGCACTAGCAGCACAATATTATCGGCTCTGAGTGAGTGAATAAATAATTAAATTGTGAAGCGGTCTATTTAAATCAATTGTTCTTCAAAAAAAAAATTTCAAACTCGAAATCTTGATCAAAGATTTTTTTTTTTATTTTTACGTGGGCACATATGTATGTAGGTAAATATCGAATTTAGTAAATTTACTTATTTGAGTTTTTGTATCGATTGTTTAATCAATGTTAAGTCGAATGCTAAAAACCAAGTAGTTTTATGTAAATTTAATTTTTGAGAAAATTAGAATTAATTAACCAAAACTAAATTTTTCTTGCAACAATATTTTTGTTGTCGATAATTACAATATTAATAAGGGGTTTTTGTGTGATAACACACTTGCAGTTAGGCTGCCAAGCTTTCGCACCATCATATTAATATTAAAGGTTTGAATTAAACAACAACACTTGGGTGAGCTACCGCCAAGATTTGTATAGGCTGGAGTAGCTATTTCACGACTTCCAGGCCGATCATCCGACTCCTTTTAGTGGTGCTTGGTCATTTAAAGTTCAATTTTAATTGAAAAACTTTTTGCCCAGCTGGGACTCGAACTTAGACTAAGCTCCCTCAGAGCCAATGCACTTCGCATTGCGCTACCGAGGCCACCTGATCAAGTCCATCCCAATTTAGGTTTTATTGTTTGACAATTGCATTTGAAACCAGCAATTTTACTAACCACACACAATTTCTTACTACATGTTTTGTTGTTCCGAAAAGTCTTAAGCTTAAAAATGTTAGAAATTTATTGCTATGCAAATTATTATTTAACAGCCCTATTCTGCTAAAAGTTCACGTGAATTTTCGTATTCTGCTATCCAACGGAGAAGAACTAATGTTCCAAAAAAGATATAAATTATGATAAAAATAAAAGTTTAACAATTAGATTCTGTCAAGAACTTTGAACTGGAAAGATTGAAGAGTTAAAGAATAATTTGTAACAGATTAAGTATACAATGCGCGTGAATTGAAAAATTCGATCGGATCGGCTAGTTGAATAGGGTTGTAAGATTATTTTTTCATCAGATTAAATTTGAGGTACATATTTAGACCTTAAAAATCATTATTTAACACTTCGAATTTCGACAATTTTTAAGGAATAACTCTTTAGTAAGTTTTATTACAATTGTTCACAGTGTTGCAGCTTCTGCAGAAATCATTTGAGTAGACTATTAGACGGTGTCCGCTTATGACACCTATTACGGAGCTAATGTGCAATCAGCTTAAAGATATCAAATGCTTAGAGCGCTTCAGATCAATCATTGGCCAGATTTGTTTTGTCGCCAAACAAGTGGAGAGGTTGTTCCATCTAATGTTTGTATTATTTATGGCATCTTACTTTAGCATATGTTTTCCTGGAATGCTCTAACAAAGGTGAATGTTGAACTGCTCCGCCATCTCAATGAGAGATGATCGACAGTTATGGGCTGTAATAGAATTTGTAGAAACAGAGTGCAGAGATTTAATAGCAGCTTGGCTGTCTGAGAAGATGCGGATATCCGTAGTTGATATCACGTTTTCTTTAAGCCAAGATAAAATTTCTTTAATCGCTAAAAGTTCCGCCTGGAACACGCTACAATAATTAGCAAGACGAAATGAGAGACCAAAATTAAGTCTGTTTGAGAACACGCCTCCACCAACCCCGTCGGTTTTTGATCCATCTGTATAAAAGTGAACGGATTCATCTTCCAATAAAGTCTCATTCTCCCAAGTTGATCAAAATCCAGCCTTATTATTCAACAAATAAAAAGATTAAAAAATATTTTTTTTTTAAATATTGTTATTTATTTGTAGCAGAAATGTATACATTCTCATTAAATAGTGTATTTTGTATTTGTTTGCGACACAGAAATCGCGTGACTGAGAATCACAAGAAGGTATACAAACATAGCAATAATTTGTTGCTATAACGATATTTTTAAACACAATAATTATGAAAATCGCAAGTGAGTTCTTAGCCTTAAACTAAATAAACTAAAAAAAAAATAAACTAAGCAAAAACTTTAAAAACAAAATTTTAAAAAGAATACAATCAATTTTTTTCCATTTCGGTGCTAATAATTATTAAAATTACCTACTATTTGTTTTAAATTTGGCGTTTCAGTGGACAAAAAATGTATTGAGATGATGATCATAATTTTTCATGCTTGAAATTTTCATATCTTAATCGGTTAAGTGTTTCAGATTTTATTGAATTAACACCACCTTTTCATACAATCTGAACGACTGTAATCTAAGAGTGCAAATAAAGCTCAAATCCAAAAAAATGTCACATCGCTCCAAAAATAAATTTTCCAAATCCTCATCTCAGGACACTAATTCAACAGTTATTTAAATCATCTCAAGTAAAAAACCTGAAGTTTTTATCCAAATGTCAAATCACTCTCAACTTTTGTAAGGGTAAATCACTTTGCTTTCATTTTATTAATTTCCTTTGCTTAAAATATCATACTTTGTCAAACTCATCTCCAACATCATGCTTTTCATTTTATCAGCTATGAAAGAAACGAAGGTCATATCATAATTTTTTGTTTGGCTCAACACAACAATCCTTGTCAATTTTTTGTCATTTATTTTTTTTTATTCGAATCTTTTTATAACCAAATCAAAATAATATGTTAAGGTATGTGTTTGCATATAAATTCTATATAAAAAACCAAATTTATGTGTAATTCAATATTTTGAAATCCATTATCTAATCAGATGGAGTATTGAAAACCGGGGATAAAAATATAAACGTGCCAATGCCATATTGAGAGATGTAAAAATATATAATCTCTTTGTCAATTTGACAAGTGAATTCTAATTTTATCTCGTTACAAAAAACTTGAAGTTTAAATAGAATTTTTATTTATAGCCATGACATTTATAAGAATAATTTTCATAAAAGAATACAAAAAAAAAAAAAATCCATCATTCTAAAAACGAATTTTTCCTCCTCTCTGTATATATGTAGGTATAGGTATGTATGACAGATTTGTTGGTATAGGAATACAAGTATCTGCAAATAACACCAACAAAAAAGGAACAATAAGTGAAAATATCTTTCATGCCATCACTATATACTATAGCGGTAAAAGCTCTCCAACAATCCGCACATACTTTTGTATAACTCAAACCTGCCACCTTCGCACCATTCAAGTCTCCCTCCCCCCACCACCACAATAAAGATTCAGCCCTTATACTCTTTTGTCGGGTTCCATGCAATAATAAACTTTGAATGGCAGACGCCTCCATCTCCACCTCCACCTAAAGCGCATTATGTTTTCAGTCGCTTACAATTCTACCACTGAAGGTCTTTGGGGAAAATTCTATTATATGCCTGTTTCACTATTCTAAATGCTTTGTGTATGTCCCAACACCCAGAGGGAGACTATAGGCCTCTTTGTGCGGTTCTAACCTAATTTAATGTTAGACCAAGGAGAAAAAAAAATGAATAAAAGCGATTTTTTTTCATTCGCTTTTAAATGGGTGTCCTTTTTGGCAGCAAGGCCAAAATAGATACATTTAAAAAAAAGAAGAAAAACTACGTATAAACAACTATTAAATGTTTCTCTATTTTACCCAACGCACGAAGAGTCCCAGTCACCCATATATTTTGATTGCACTCGTAGCTTAGTTTTAAGTTTGTATCGTTTTAAGGCTGCCTCGCTGCACAGTGGGGCATATAGTGAAGACTAAAACATGTTTGGAAATAAAATTCAGAACATTTAGGCTGGATTCACACTATTGTGCTGATACGATTAAACATTCCTACCACAAGAAACAATTAGAGCTGCGAGGACGTATTCGATCCCGATGATGTTTCTTGAGTGAATTTTATGTATCAGTATCGACACTTTAGTAGTGTGAAACAAGCCTTATGATAAAATTCGAAAGAGAGCTCTTAAACCGTGTTATAGTTCCACTCTTCTCTAAAATAATTCCAATGTAATACTTGTAGTTCTACGAATGTGTGCATTCTGTTAAGAACAGATAATTCTTTAAAGCCAAACTACACGAATGTGGAATACTATTTTTAACCTCACATTATAATAATCAACACTTTTAATCTTTTCACACTGTTCTTAACATTTAAAGAGCAGTTAAATCCTTTTGAATTTAAATTTATATTTGAGAAAAGAAACTTTTCGTTTTTTTTCGAGAATTGAAAATATTTTGTCTGCAATAATCTTGGAAAATAATTAACTAATTTTAGAGATATAATTTTTAAAACAATCTTAATTTTTTCAAGGATGTTTTAAGCTGTCTTCTCAAAACAATAAATCAGTTTGATACTTCCCTGAATAATGAAAATTAAACCAACCAACGCAAGCACGGGTTTGCTAGTATAATATAAAATTAACCTTTAAAGATTTTTTACTCAAAATTGTTAAAAATGCATTCTAATTGTTTTGTTTTTTCTTTAAGAGTTCCATAAACTTAGATCAATTTTGTGTTTGAATTATTTTTGAAGTAAACTTATAGACAGATACAGCCCCAATGTGTTTTTTTGTTTCTTTTTTTTACGTTTCGCATTAAAAATAAAAAAAGAAGGTGGATGTTTCATAATGTTAATAATACTGAATCTTCTTCACCCACTATACCAATTCTGTCCAGATACTAAATTTAATTGAATTAATCGTCACCTTGTACCTCTGTATACATATATATGTGGGGCTTCAAGAGTAATCCTTTTTTCAGTTTCTGGCTCTAAAAATAGTAATAATAGTTATACCTATACCTATTTTCGGTCGATACAATATATACAGAGTAGTACATTTATATCTAACAAATTCTATCTGCTGCAACAATTGTATCTATTTATCTTGGTTGTCAGTGACATTCGAAATGGAGAGAGAATGGTTGAAGGCTGGAGAGGGTGTTATAAATGAGTATTGTCTTGGAAACCAATTGCTATTTATTGAAGAGAGACATTTCAGGGGTGTTTGGAACACATCCAAATGAAATGTTATGAGGCGGGTGTACATATATATTATATGAAGTGACTCCTTTTCTTTTCAATTCGCTTAAGGATAAAACGCTTTAGCAGTTTCAAGAGTACATTTTGCAGGTTATACATTTTGCTGAGTTGTGAAGTTTTGTTTTGTTTTTTTTTTTTTGGGACAAAAACAGTTAAACTTAGTCTCAAGGAGAAATTCAGTTAAAAGAATGAAAGCTGATTTATTTGTAGAGATTTTGAGACTGCATATATTTGTGTGTGATGAACTCAAGGACTTTTATTGCTGATGCATATATGTACATACATACAAACTTTATGTACTTGAACAATACCTACCTACATACATACATATTAAAATATTTTATGATAAATTGAAAAAGTTTCAAATTTTTAAACTTATTTTTTCACAATTTCGAATCTTTTGTGGTGAAGCACATAATGGGACATGACTTTTACGAGATTTTTTGTATTTAGTTCATAATTTTTGACAGTTTTATCTTTCTTTATATTTATTTTATATATATTTTAAGCTTAAAAATGAGTTATTTAAGTAATTAAGGAATTTTAAGAAGAAAACTGCTTTCTGTCAATTCGTTGATAATATTCTCTAGGTTGATCTTACGCCAAATTTAATTGATGGACTGGACATGGGTTAAGAGCAATTGACGATGGATTTAAAGAATTTATACAAGAGGTATCAGTTATTTTTTTTTAACCCAATCCAGCAAGGTGATGAGATTTCAATTTCTAAATTTAAATTTCAGAAAAAGCATAATACCTACTGAAGAATTAAAATCTCATCATCTTCGTTTAAAATCTTGTTGATTTTAAACGTGAGTCAGAAATCCAAAATCGATGGGCTAGAAGTCCAGAAGAAATTTCCTGTGGTTTTTTGGCCCGCCAAGGTAAGTAATAAGTCCACAATTGATTTGTGGATTTGTAACCCACCCAAATGGGTCAAAAGTTCAATGTGGACTTTTGTTTTGGCCTGTGGACTTATGACCCTGCACTCAAAATTTTTTCTAGGGACATGCAAAAAAAAACACACCTAGTGTTTGACCGAATACATATTCAGATTACGGCAGAACTTGAAAAAAAAAACCTCGAAAATTGGTTGCTGAAAATATATCGTAAGACAGTAAATTATGCCAAGCAAATAGCTCGGAACAAATATTTCGTAAGCTGACAAAATACCATTCTTAAATCATTACTAAGCAACAATAGACGTCTAATTCCTTGAAACTTATAATGATATTTATTTGTAGATCCTAATTACAGCTCGTTAACACGTTTTTTGTATCTAATCATGTCAGTTATGGAATCTGCAGTGATTCGTAGTATAATCTTCTCTTTTCACGCAAACTCTGCACTGCGAATCACTGCGAATCCAGTGTTGCGGATTCCATAATCGACATGAATATCTCCTGAAAAATTGACTTTTCTTGGTTACAAGGTTTTTGAACTACAGCTACAATACTTCTTTCATTTTATTTATGAATTTAAAATGCAATTCTTTTTTAACTTTACTTAGTGTCAAAAGTGGGAAGTACGCAATAAACATAAATTAATTTAAACTAATTTCGAATAACTTGAAACTTTATCTTCTGTGCTTCAGGTTGGTCTCTATTCATGAATCAAGATTAAAATTTTCAGATTTTTTTGCAATTTCCTTGATTCGGTTATTTTAATTCGAACTTTGTGGATGTAGAATATTTTAGGTGGTAGGTAGGTTCTAATAGGAAAAATCATAAAAGTACTTTTTTATCAGGAATAAAAACTATACAAATCTTTCAGAATATTCTTTTGAGATTGGAAATTTTGTTTCTAATCATTTTTCATTTTCAAAGCAGCGAATATTTTTGTCAGACAGAAAAAAATCATCAAAGGTGATGCAGATATACTAATTTGGCATATTTGCATTTCCTCTACTTTCTTTTCTTTTGATATAAATCTGATGTCATTGCTCATCTCTTAAAGAATTTTATGTCATTCCTTTAAAAGATATCTTCTTACACTTTTTGTACTTTTTCCAACTTTTCCATGATATAAAATTCTAATTTAATTATAACCCACCTCCCTCTTCCACCCCCTTCTCATCCTTTGGCGAAGTAATGAACGTAAAAAAAAAAAAAAGAAACGTGCATTATCGCTAAGTTAAGAAGTTTACAGATGGTAGCATCATCATCGTGACGATGCGATGCGACGACAGCTACGCCATGCTTTAAATCAAGGGATGAAAAGCTAATTTACTTTCGTTGTATAGCAGCCACTTCTCTCTTCTATATGTAGATATATTCTTGCCAGAAGGACTAATAATAGATATTGATTTTCATTTTTGTTCAGAATTTGTTTTGTTTTGTTTGCTTCTTTTTTTTTTTTGCAATAAATATTACTTCGTGTGGAAGTCAAAGATCACGTTTTATCCAGAGGTTAAATTGCCCGAGGGCAACTTCGAGTTAAATTTTATGGTAAATTATTTAAATTCTTTGTAAACAGGGTCGATTTTTTTTTGAAAAAAAGTGTTTAAATTCTAAGAACACGGAGATTTATAAGGTTAAAAAATTTGAACTGAATTCTTTATGTAAATACGCCTGACTGGTATAAAGAAAAATATGATTTTTTATGCGTGAAGTTTCAGCACTACCTAGGAAATAGTAAATGAAAACACTCTATAAATACTTTTTTTTTATTTATCTGCTAATTGGTATAAACTGGTCTAAAGTATATGGAAAATACATAGCTATTCGATTTTTCTAAATAAAATCACATCAGAAACTAAAATATACATCAGCGACGTTTGATAAACATTCAGAATAATAACTGAGTAGTGAGTAAGATAAGTTTATACCAATCATCAGATTAAGAAATAGATATCTATGGGATATTCTTGTTTTTTTTTTTTTTTTTACTAGAGATATAAAAGCACTAAAAATGTGATAGTTAATGTAATGTACATATACATAAATATTTTTTTTTGTATAAAATATGCTCATTGTGGACAATTTTAAAGTCAGCAGACAGGTTTTTCTTTATTATACCAGTCATTCGGGACATAACGAATTCTTCGAAATCGTATGAAATACTAATTCTTTTTAGTTTTTTTTTTTGTTGTTTTTTAACTTGTCAGTAACCTAGCTTATCTTGACGTGAATTTAATTCTCGATTTAATGACTACTTTTGCATAATTAGCCATTTTTACGTTTATACTAGTTAATCGGACATATAGAATAAATGCACTCAACAAAGATCTAATTTTTTTAATTGACTCTTATATTTATGTAGGTTATGTGCGACTTAAATATTACAGTAAAATCCGCTTATCTGAAACACTTTTTTCATCCCCGAGCATTTTTCGACCAATTACCTATAAAACACTCCGCTTAAGCGAAATTCGCTTAAGAGAAAAAACCGCTTACCTGAAACATGTTTTCAGTTAAATTTTATATTTTTCATTGAAAAAAACTCTCATAAGTGAAAAAAAGATTAAATCGAAAACAACAAAAAATTTGCTGAACGCTTTCACCGCTTTTTTTATTTTTCCGCTCCACCATTTCCACCACAAAAATGACATTTGAATGTCTGATATGTCACGACCATTTTATTTAATCTATTTAATATCTATTTAATTAAAATTAAGATAAATTTAATTTTTTCTAGCTTTAAATTTTTGCTTAGTGGAATTTTTAAATCCACTTAAGTGAAATTTGTTTTCACTTATCCGGACTCCGCTTAAGTGAAGTTTTTTTTTCACCTAAGCGGGGTTCGGTTAAGTGAAAAACCCGCTTAAGTGAAAGAAATACTGTGACATTTTGCCGTTTCTCTAAATCAGGTTTTACTGTATTGCCTCTCAATTAAGTATGATACAAAAAATCTATTTTAAAAACACTGACATATTTAAAAATAACATTTAAGTAATTTTCTGTGTCATTTAGATAGAATGTAAAAAATGTGTTTTTTTATTTACTAATTTAATTTCTCCCTTTTTTTGGTTGGTTTGATTCTTCACTGCTTATATGGATTTACCAAAGCAATAAACTATACGCCACAAGGAATTTATTACACATATCATGATGGCATTTGCCATTTAAATAAAACTCTGTGGTTCTCTTCGAAAATGTTGCATTTTATTTATTTTTATATTTTAGAAATATTCTCGTTTTCCCAAATTCTCAATAAATGCAATTTAACTATCACAAATTTCGCATACCCTTGTTGCGTTGGTTGCAAGAGCAAGTCGTTAACCCAAATCCAAATTCATCCCTTTTTCAATGACCGAAACAACCCCGCCCGATCCCCTTAGTTCAAATAAACATTCATATTCACTCGAATGAGAATCCCCAAACAGCCTTTTGCTATTTGTTAAATTGCACCCGCACATCGTAAATGCGCTGCTGGTGGCAATTGCTATATAGTTTCACACATCTATCTATATATTCTATAACTATATACAACATTGCAGTTTTGATAACTCGATTTAAAGTTCTTCAGTGCTGCATTAGCTTTACACCTCAGCAACTACTCCGGAGGGGGTAATTTTATGTGTGCCAACAAAATTTCAGGGGCCAACAAAGTTTTTACTCGCACTTGTTTTTTATTTTTTATTTTCTTTAATTAAATGCAAAATGGATTCTAAAACTTTTCTAGTTTTCTAGTTTATAATTGGAACATTATACGAAGGAAGCAACCTGACTGTGTCCCGGAATAAACGCACATTTCTCCTCATTTCATCATCAACATCATCATCTTCACTGCTTGACTTTTGCATTAAACATCATATGACGGAATGAACCACACGCTGAGCGTTAACTGCTAACTTCTGTCTTTCCTTTTTCACAAATTAGACGACGGACGCACGGACAAACTGTCAGATGAGTGAATGGACCTAGATATAAAAAGCTGGTCAAAAGTAAATGTGGCAGGCAAACAGACAAAAAATAATAAGAAACTATTAATATTTTGCTTTGGAGGGTCTTGCTTTGCTAGCCTTCGTCACACAGTGGGGTCGAATGGTTAACAAATTTGAACTAAATTCATGAAATTGATACAAACATTTTCAAATTTAAAAGAACTTTTATTTACGAATTAATTTTCCCCTAGGACTTATTGATTCAAAAATACAACTACATAGTTTAGTTTCAACATGTATTAGTACCTGCCTTGATCAAATTTGACATTACAATGAAACGGAAAACGAAAAAAGTGGTCCTCGCAATTCCGTCCATCTGTTCGACTACAGCCCAAGCGGATGGGTCGCTTTTGTTGAAACTTGGTAACTATCGTTTTTGGGCACTCCACTGACCAATTTTTTTAAATTTATGTTAGGACCAAAAATAACGGAAACCTTTTTATCCAAAACCTCCCATTAAATCAATTGATTTTCTCAAAAACGGTTTGAGTGATTTTGATCAATTTTTATATGAAAAAAGTTTCAAAAAGTCTCAATAGTATTGGGTATCAAAATTTTGGAAACAATATACATATTTGGAAACTTTTAAAAAAAAGTTCATTTTTTTTTTTTGGAAATGTTTTCTTTTATTTTTCGACATCTCATTATCTTTTAATTAATTGATTTTAATTAATTTTTTATGAAAGAGCTTGTAATAAGTTCAAATAATAATATTGCATATACAAATTAAAAAAAAAAAAAAAAAACAAATTTTAAATTTAAAAACAAAAATAATATTTTTTTAAATTCCAAAATAGGCATATTATGATTTTTGTTCAAAATTAATTATTTACTTCGCATTAAAAAATACTAAAAAATGGCTTTCCAATTTTTTTTTTAAATGTTAAGCTACAAAATTTTATACATTGTACCTACATATATACAAAATTATTTTTTTAAAAAACCGCTACAACGATTTTTATAACTTTCTTCCCATAAATTAGTATTAATTGTTTTTTGTTAAAGAGGGTTTTTAGCCAATATCTGGAGAACGACTCCTCATCGTCCAAAAAAATTGTCTAGAACTTTCTGACTTGAAATTTAATTATAATTATTTATTTATACTTTTAGCGTTAACCCACAGAAAACTATGCTTTTTATTGTATTTTCTTATTTAGTAAAAGACTAAGTCTATTTGTACATGAAATAAATAAATTGAATTGAGTATAAGCAACCGCTAGGCATGTTAAGTAACAAGAACTAAAATTAAAAAAAAAACATACTTTTCGGCGCTTAAACTCTGACATTATAAATTTTATACAAAATAATATACATATGTAGGTACAAAAAAAGATAATTAAACTTCCTATTCTAACAATTAATTTGAATTTGTACGATGAGTTGTTCTCGAGATATTGGTTGAAAAGTCAAACTGCAAAATTTAATCGGAATCAGTTAAACCATTTTTATTTTGGATTGAAAGAACGGTTCTCTGGTAGGTATACCACTATGGTTTTTTTGAAAAAAACAAAATAAAGTAGATCCTCTTATCATAGAGATTTTTGAGGAGAATAAAATATGTTTTTACTTTAAAGGAATTTGTATGATAGGTAGGTTTTTTTAAATTAAAAAAAAAACGTGTAGGAGAATGTCCAAAAAAAAGTTGAGTAGCAATTTTAAAAACAAATTGATATACTTCTTTAGGCTGTATTCGGTTCTTGAACAAAGTGCCAAACATTTTAAAAGAATTTGTGATTACTAAAAAAAAAATATTGAATATTGAATATATGTATTATAAAAGACTATGTCTTACTTGTACGCCATAATTAATAAATTGAAATATTAAAGGGAAATAAAAAACAAACATTTACTTCCTGGAAAATTTTCACAGTATTCACCAAAATTCTTAACTTCTAAAGGCATCATTTCCTAATTTAACACAAAAATTCTCACATAATTATTTTTTAATTTTCTTCTTTACCTACCCCACTGTACTTCATTGCTGTGGAACTGGGTAAATAGGTTTGTGCTGTTTCTCTTCTGACAGGAGCGGATGGAAGCATCATCGTTTGTCACACAAAAATCGTGCAATGTCAGATTGCACGATTTCGGAAAGTGATGCTAGAGCACATCAGCAGCACCGCCGCCGCTGCCCCACCGCTGTTGCTGTTGCAGTTGTGCAGAGGAAATCTCAGTTTGATGTTTGCACAATGATGCACATCAATTGTGAGTTATTCTTTTTTATTTTTAGGGTGCGTTAGGTCGTGGGATATAAGTATGTATAGTATTTCCACCCAAATGAGAGATGAATATTAATTTGTATTTTATAAATTATACAGCGGGATGTTGAATTAAAGAATATATGGATTGTGTGATTTTAAGCAGATTGAGGGCATTATTGCTGCAGTTCATCATGATTGAACTGAATGACAAAAAAAAAAGAAGAAATTGGTGTCATTGTTGTCTGCATTATATCCAGCGTCCGTTTTTGGTTGGTTGATCGTCAGGGGATAGAAATGTGACATATTTTGCAACAACAAAACAAAAAATATGATTGGCCATTGTTGTTTTGCTAATCAATTTAGCAAAAAAAAAAATTATCTGACAAAATGTTGGTACAGTTTTTGTTGTCAATTGCAATTTGTGTTCTTTTATTACTTTTGTGTCACTTTGAGTTTGGTTAACCAGTTGCGCGTGTCAATAAATACAATAGTACCTACAGAAATCGTTTTGAAATCAGTGAGTTCTAAAAGCAAAGAATGTCTGTGTTTCAATAAACTTTGACATTGTTTGAATAAAAGAAGATTTTTTTTTTTTTATAGAATTAGCTTCAAATAAGGTTTGAATATGGTTCGTTATCAGAAAAATACCAACGATATTAAAAAGGAAAATTATGGGGTGGAATATCTGCTAAGGTGATTTTTATTGCGTGTCACAATTAACATAGTCGTGCAGCCAAAAATCTATCCATTTTTTTTTTTATTCTGATATTCTACAATATCTATACTTATCTAAAACAAAAACATTAGAATTAGTTCAAAAAATCTATTAATAATATAATTAGAAGAAATGAGAACTGAATTTTTGACCAGTTTACATATAAAAATAAATGAGGGGAAGCAAGAGTCCAACTGGTAATATTGTCTCACAAGAGAATGCCGCTTTACGTAGGACTTGTGGCTTGCAATAGATTGTATATCTTTTTGTTAAGGCGTATAACTCCTAGTCAGATAAATAAACACACACAAATCAACCTTAAGAATGCTAACTCTGAACTATAATCTGACCTAGACCTCAATTCTCTTCCGTATAATCTGACTCTAAAAAAATGAACTTATAATTTCCTCAACAAAACAGATCGATCAAATATATATACAATTGATTAATCTATTACATAAAGTTGGCAACAATCTATATATTTCTGTCGGCATTCACATAATAATCAAAAGAAGTTTACCTCGAAAAAAAAAAATGACTTTTAATCATTTCCATCGATGGTGATGTCTGATGGTCAAATCAGATTTGTGCTTACAAGTCGCCACCATAAATGGCAAATATACACATTTATATAAATAAATAAATGAAAAAGCGAAAACTCGCTCTCAATCAGTTGACAAATATCACAGACCGTGAATGGCATTTTCACGATACCTACATACATATATTATGTATGTTCATTGTGAATTAATAATTCTCAGAAAGTTTACATAACAACCATTCAATGAAAATGAAAATGTAGAAAGTGGTCAGCCAGCATAAAAACATTTTCAGTTTTCAGATGTGGGTGATGCATGGGAAAGTCAATACAAAAAAAAAATTATAATTACTATGTCCGACTGGGTCGAATGTTCTTGCTGTAAAAATAGCGTCAGTCTGAATATTAAAAATTTTAAGAATTAAAATTAATCGGAAGTATTCAAATCTTTCATATCACATTTTTTAATAATAATAATGGAAATTTATCACATTTTCCAAATTTTGTATTGCTTAAACTTTCAAATTTAGGGTTTAAGATGGAATGAAGATGGATTTAAAAGTGAACGTTTAAACTTTTAAGTAAAAATCATTGTTCGTAGGTATATTTCCTTCCCTTTGTTAAATTTATTGTAAGTCTATCCAGCCCAGAAGCCTTGTGCTAGCGCCTGGTATACAATCCACTTCCCATCAAAGCCAAATGATGTAAAAATGTAAAAGTAAGGTGATCTGTGGAGTTAAAAAACTTCTGAAATTGTTTTGACACAAACGAGAAAAAAAATTCAAAAAATCGTTGGAGCGGTTTTTTTAAAAAAAATTGTTTATATATAAAATTTTGAAAACATTTATAAGAAAAAAAATTGGTACGAAATTTTTTAGTATATATAAATGCGGAGTTTAAAAATAAATTTCAAAAAAAAAATTAACTATACATTTTCGAAATATCAAATTTTCAAAAAAAAAAAAATTGATATACAATATTACTCAAATTTATTAGAAGCAAAATTATTAGAAGCATTAAAATCTAATTCTCGGTTCAACAGATAATGAAATAGTCGAAAACCAAAAAAATGGTTCTATGAGAAATGTTGGAGATTAATAATTCACTATTATTGTATTCAATACTAACGTTACACATTTTAATATAACTACTTTGCAATTTATTTACCTTACATAATTTTCCTTAAACACATACTCTATGTGAAATATGTTTTGTATTTATTATTTTCATTAGTTTCTATTTTCACTCTTTAATTATCGTTCAACAAATAAACATTGTTTCTTTTATAATATTTCAATTGTATTTCTTCTGGAAGTTTTCTTCTTTCGGTTCAACAATATTTCACAAGAAATGCCATTTTAAACAATAATTAATTTTTTTTCCAATAATATGGTAGATCGTACTAACTTAGTTCCCATACAAATTTTAATCAAAATCGTTGGAGCGGTTTTGGGAAAATGATATTTTCCGTTCCGGTTTCTATGAGAGGTACCGTTATTTTTGGTCATAAGAATAATTTTTATTTAAAATCTGCTAGATAATGTTGAGAAACTGCTGTGTGCCAAGTTTAATAAAAATCGATTAAGTCATTTTCGAATTATTAAATTCTAAAAAAAAAATTGAAACTTTTTTTAAAAATCAAAAAAAAAAAAAAATTGTAAATTTTGGTATACACATTTTTAAAACTTCTTGAAAGATTAAAAAAATGGTTCTATGAAAGGTACCATTTAAAACCATTTTTCCGATTTTTTTTTATAAAATGGTAGCCTTTTTGCACAAAAAAAATTACTGAATTAAAAAAAGAAAGCTGTCGGCACGATTTTGAGAAAAAATAAGTTTTCATAATTTGGTAAAAAATTTGTACGGCAGGTACCGTTATTTTTAGTTTTAAAAAAAAATGAAAAAAAAAACGTGTTGGGGGAATTACCAATAACCGCTATGTATTAAGTTTGAAGAAAATCAACTCATCCGTTTAGGCAAGTAATCGCAAGTAAAAATTGAGAAAAATTGCAAAAACTATACTAACCAGCACGACAACACTTCTAGGTACAAAATCATGCACTTGATTTCCACCCCTTAATATGTACAAGGTACTTGGAGGTTTTAGTCAGACCAAATGGATCATGCTTGCTATTGACCCCAGATATTCCTCCAGTATCTTTTGGTTGTCCGAACGTTCATAGGCGTGAAAATAGACTCCAACCACTTCTTGGTAGAAGCTCAAGAACGGATCTGAATATCCATGACGCCACAACAGCTGATTCATGTCCTCACAATATATTAGTCAGAGAATTTAAGTAAGTACACAAAAAGATTTGGAGCAAAATTAAAGATAAACTTTTGTGGGGGCGTGCAAGTGGGCGGAACATTTTTTATTCGTTTATTCAATTTATTGTTTCTTTTCATGTCTGATAATTTCATTTAAATCGATTTGGTGGTTCTGATTTTATATAGCTAAGACTGTCTCCATAAGAAATCCGCAAAACTTTGTACAGCTGACTTTATTAAAAAAACAAACATTATTTTTATAAAGATTTATACTTATAGACAACATCTGGATTTATATAATTTTTAACGACGATATTTATTTTTTGTTTTTAAATGTGCGTGACAGCGGGCGGAAAATAAATATTGATTTGTCATCGTATTTGTTAGGTGGACTAAGTCAAATACAGATATGTAATTGTGTGTTTTCAAGGTTGTGCGGAAGACCATTTGCCCATTTTAAATTAGGCATCCCAGTATGTTTCGCTGCATCTTGTCAAACTCTATATGCTTTGGAACTAATTGTGTGAGTAAGTTTTTACTTAATAGGCTAAGTTTTGGTAGACAAAAATACACCGGAAGTGATTCGTTTTAGAGTAATCTCGGAAAGCACCAAAAAATATAGAAAACATTAATCGACAAAATTGAAATTATTACAATCTACTATAATTAACGGAAAAATATCTACCGAGCCATTTTCCGATCGGCGAACGTTGCTTCGCTAACTTGACATTCATATCTAAAGCCATTTTGACAATCAATCCACCATTATTATAAAAAAAATGTATGTCATTGAACCTCCTTTGTCATCAAAATGTCATATCGATTTTAATTTTTTTAATGATACCATAACATGCCCTTTAGTGCTATGCCATTGCTCATAAAAATCAACGAAACTTTATTCATTCAATCAATTTCAGCGACGACTACGACTACGACGACGACGGACACGGCTAGCGGCCCTGGATTATCTATATCATGTAATCAAACAAAGCAAATAAGTGTGGGCTGTAAAAAAAGGTTCGACTATATTACACATTTTTACAACAAGTTTGAAATTCATTCACAATAATGCGCGCGCTAGAAAATCAAAAATAGCTCACTCGGGAAATTGATATGCTGTGCTTTTTTTGTTGTTGTTGTTTTTGTTGATGTTGATGTTAGAGATTTTGCCGCCTTCATGTATTAGAGCGTGGGTGATGTGAAGTGTATTGAGTTGTTTTGATTATTATGCTTTTCCTTTTCGAACTAAAAATCCCACAAATTGTGGCATAAATTTCCTGTGCATGCGATGTTGAATTTTGTTTTGACCCAATTCCACAAAAAAATAGTTAGTGGTGATTGAAATGCAACCAACAAAAACAACAGAAAAATATTGCATTTTTGAAACACTGGAAATGCTATTTTGTTGGAGGAAATGAATATTTTGGCGCCGGTGTGTATACATAGATACGGAAATATGTGAAATCGGTTTTCCCAACTAACCATAGGAAATGAAGATTCTATATTCGCGGTCCAAGCTATAAAATTGATTAAAACCTATTTAAGTTGGGCATGGACATATCCAACATCCAATGCATTTGCCAGACAATGACGAAACGAAACGAACATAAAAGAATATAATATATTGACTATCAACCGGAAATGGCATTCGGTTTGGGGTGAAGGTGATGCAATGGGTGAGGTTGAGGATGTGTGTAAATAATGTATGATGTGCTCATGAAGAGAATAGAGAATATTTACGGTAATTGCCAGCTAAAAGATGTGCAAATTGGCGCGATTAAGTTCTTTCGCTTTGCAGGAGGTCTGATTTTATATTGGCGGCGCATAGATATATGTACATTATTATTATGGGGAAGTTGGGGTTAATGCACGGAATTGAGCAGAGCAGTGTCTGGTAAATAATTGCTACTTGGGTTCTGCATCTAATTGAGGCAGATGTCAACAAAGTATGCGCAGAATGTGCATGTTTTTTCCTTTAATGTACTAATTGTAATATATTTATATTCGTTTCATTGATGTTTGTTTTTCAAAGGAAGTCTTTATAATTTGTGACAAAGGAGTGCAAATGATGGGAGTGTTTGAGTTGGGGTTTTAACGGTGACTTTTAGAAATAATTTGATTTGGGAGTTTGAGGGGCTTATTGCAAATAAAATACACACTATTCTGTTTTACGGAAAAAAAAAACCAATCATTTATAAAAGTGATTTTTTTTCGTATAGAGGTTTGGTATTTAAATTGGCAACACTGTTTATGGTGACAGTACATTTGGCAGTTGAGAGATAATTTTGTTATTTTGCCAGGACAACACTTTAAAATTTTAATTACCGATATACAGTACAGTCTCAAGCAGCTTGATGAATTTGTCGAAAGTTGCACTTCCAGAGGTGAGGTGTCAAATGAAAGAAAGAGACTTACATAAATGGGAACTTGACAAAGTACACAAAATGAACCAAATAAAACCCCTGAATTAAAGGGAATATAAGAGCGAAATTCTTCATTTGCTGCACGTACCTACATAGCAAGGTCTACACTCCAATACAATTGATTCTTTTTCGACATTTAATCAAAGATCGAAAGCACTTGACAGTTTTCGGGTGGGTACGCTGGAATATTGAATTTAACCAAGCATATGATATGTTTAGTGATATATTAAGTTCGCAAATTGGAATGGTATTCCGCAAGGATACATGCTGGGTCCAATATTATTCGTTTTTTATTTAATAATTTTAAGATTTTTTTAAGGCAAATTTAAAAGATTTCATTATAATTTTAAAACTTATTAAGTATTTTATTTTTTGTTTAAAAAAATTCAAAATAAATTGAGGAGAAATTTGGACTTTTAGAAATTAAAAAAAGTAAACACTGTCATAGCTTAATATTTATTCTGCTATTATAGAAGACAACTACGATTGAGTTGTAATTGGAATCGATGTTATCTTATCAAAAGCAAACCATCGTTCAACTACGAGGCCACTAATTCTCTCTAGGTTAAACCGTGTGGTGTGCAGTTGACAAGTTTGATGTGATAGGGCTGAAATTTTTTGAGGAAGCCGACAGAACTATCATTGATCCTTCCTGCTTTAATATTAGAAGACTATCAGCACCAACGTTGGAAGAAGAGCTGGACTTGGGTTACATCTGGTTCTGACGAGACGTTGACACATACATACCTACACAGCTTGAATTTAGCTTGCGGTATAGAGACAAATATTCCCCGATCGATTGGTGTCAATGTGGCGTTGCCACGTGACAGATTTAACCAAACCAAACGAGAGAAATTTCGGGAGTGAATTTCATATCACGGAAGAAATAGAAGAGATTTTTGCGAAAAAGAGGCCAATACTTTTAGAAACTGGACTCTAGAAGAGGAGTGTAGCTATCATCTTTGAGTTGTCATCTTTCGAATATGATGTAGAAAATAAATTCTGTTCAGATTTCAGTAAAAAAAAATTAAAAAAAAAATCTAAATATCCAAAAACAGCGCTTCTATTACCCATTTTTTTTTATTAGAAGTAAACTTTGAAAGGATTTTTCTCTTCCGTTTCTTATCTAATAGCGGAATTTGAATCTATTTTAGAGAGATACGTTCTTGGAGCCTATCTAGCAATCCTTTTATTTCAATTTAAAGAGTTGATTAAAAGGACCCTACATGCAAATCATTACTACTGTGCTTCTGGTAACTTATTTCTGCGATGAAATGAAAAGCAATCCCGAGTTTAATAATATACGGAATAGCTGTAGATGATTAAGGTTTTTTTTGAGTAAATATATAATTTCATTTAAGGCCCAAAACAAAAAAAAAAACTATAAATTAGCCTGAAATACCTTTAAATCAGAAATCGAACGAAATTATTTCCAAATATCAGTAAGCATTTATCCACCTGAAATAAACGATTTAAATGAAGCTCTAGAAAGTTTTAAATCGATACTAGCAAGAGTTACTTTAGAAATTAGCTAGCCCCTCCCAGTTAAATATGTATGTAGCTCGAGAGAAGATAATAAAATATAAAAAATTGATTTATTTGAGATTCAGTTCTGGGTCCTTTACTTATTAGTCACCCTATTGACTAACCACTGGGCTAATTCACAATACAGAAATGTTAAAAATAAATTAATTAATATCCTTACTTTAATTTTTTATAGAATTGCATTATTTTTGCATGGTTATTAAATATTACGTATTAAGATTTTTGTTTTTGTATTTCTGACGAGCTAGCAAAACTTGCCCAAGAAGTTTTTTTTTTTTATTTAGCAAGGGCCTTTTGAGTATTTAAAAAGTTTTCCACGCCTAGATTTTTCTAACTGAAAACTTTCCAGGGCATTGATTAAACTCGGCAAAAAATTGCAAATTTTTAGAAATTAAGATATTTGAATGAATCGATGGAGTTTCTGATATGTTTTATAATGTTTACGACATTGAGGGATTGTTCATCCTCCAAATTATCAAAATAATCAACTAAGTTGTGTTGTCATCCAAAATTTAGTTACTTAAATTAGGGTTCAAATTTGACAATTACTTCACAGACATTAACACAAGTTACATGCTTCGCTGACAGTTTTTCAAGGTTTTGTTTTTTTTTATTAAATCTTGAAGAACCTTAATTGAAGACATTTCAAAGCAAAAATCATAATCTTAAAGCTACTCATCATAAAATCGTCCGGAAACATAAAACAGCGACAAAAAGTTGAAAGAAGAATTTGCTAAGCTTCTTGAGGGTCACGTAATGTTACCCCAATTAAATAAGAAATAAAATCATTCTTCTTTACCTCTCCTATTTATATTCACTTTATTCATGTTGGCTATATTTTTTTGTCAGTAATTTGTTTTTTTTATTAAATTTTGTTTACTCCTTTCAATTCATAACGAAAATTAAGGAAAAAACAGACTAATAAATGTTATATTCACTTGACATCGATTATGATCATCATTTTGCACACTTCCACATTAAGATATGGATAAACGATGACGACCTAAATTGGCATTGGTGTTAAAAAAAATATACTGGCACAGAAGTAAACAGTCATATCCATTATATTAACTATCATGTAGGTACATATATAATATTGAACACGACGGACAATGAAGGTAAACTTGTTGTACAATACTCGAAGAAGCCGCCGAAGTAATTTTTTTCTGTCGTCTATACGTCTTTCCAAAAGAAGGCATATTGACAATTCCAATTAAACAAGCTTTTACATAATAGCATGCTACTGGCTCCGAATTGTACCGAGAACTTGACTTTCAACGAAGACGACGACGACAACGCTAACAACAACGAAGGCGACATGCGGGTCTATAGCGACCTCGTAAGACTTTTGTCATGTTGCACACACAATTGCCTGAGAGTGCATGTAAGCTAAACGATAAAAACTTGTAAGAAATTAAATGTTGGCAACCAAGAAACACTGTGCACAGTTGCATGTCAGCCAAACTAAAAGGTTAATTTAATTTCTTTTCCGCTGCCAGATGTCAGGTATAAATGTTAGGCTTTTAAAACTCCTATTTTCGAGGACAGTGTTCTTAGTGTATGTATGTTAAACAAGCAACGGAATTAGAATATGCCTTGTAGTGCGTTTTAATGGATGGATCTACATTAATTATATTAAAAGATTATAAGTTAGAATTTACAAAAAAAAACTAACTTGAGAACGAAAAAAAAGAAACCTCCTGTCAGATACATATACACATGAACCTTTATTTCGTAAACAAAATGCATTTATTATTGCAATAGTCTGAAAATGACATCAGAAAAATGCACAAAAGGATTCAGCGAAGAACAAAAAAAAAAAAAAAAATGATAAAAATCCAATTTACCGATTTCGACCATTACAAAACAAAAAGTGAAATAAAAACCTCAATTTTACCAAACAAAAAAACGTGCTCTCAGAATTGGGCAGTGGTTTGTCCTACAGAATTGAAAATAAAAGTCGACTTGTGTTATTGTTTTTTTTTTGTTTTTATTTTTAATCCGAAAACGACAGTAAAATACATTTTTATTTTTATCCTGATGTCACATCTCCAAAGGACGATAATTCCTAAAAGAAGCAAAAACTCTTTTTTTTGGAGAAGATTATCCGTTTTCTGGCAGCTGTACATAAGCCATGTATAGCCAACAATACATTGTAATTGTTCTTTTATCTTCTTTGCAGAAACGCATTTCCGACTTGATTTTATTTATAATTTTCTTTTTAAGATTGACACGTACAAATTTTTATTTCGGTTGTGATTACTTTTTTTTTTTTTTTTAATTCAATTCAATGAGTTTTCAGAGTAAATCGAAATTGTTCCAAAAATTGGACAAAAAAAAAAATGTAAATCATTGACTTTGTGTTGGGCAAATAATATTTTTGTTCGCAAATACATGTGTATGTTTGTATAAATTTTGTTGAGGGTGAACTTAACAAAAAGTATTTACCCAACCATAAAAAAGAATTTAATTTTATGTGAGCCTAAGGCAAACTCTTACCCAACAATTCTCCTTAAATATTTTTTATTTGTTTCAAAAAAAAAAAGAAGAAATTTGTATTTAGCAATAAACTTTGTTTCTCTTTTTTTTTTGTTTTGCCTAAGAGAAAACAAATCGATGGAGTAGGTAAGTAGTAAACATACAAAAATAAATGCACATACATATCTGTACAGTAAAAGCTTTCTAAGACCGAAGGGTCTATATTTTTCTTCATACTCTAAGTATTTTCGGAGTATAGGTATCTCGTTTTTTTTTATTTTTTTATTTGGAAATAAAATCCAAGTTTTGTTTGTGTCCAATGAATGGTGGATGTTTGGACAAAGTGATTTTATTGTATTTTTTAAATAGACTGTAAAAACGACAGCTTTTGTTCTAATTAAATTTAATTCTTTGATACAAATCTAGTTATTAGGTGTAGGTTGTTGTCTTTGATATTAGCAACATTAATATAAATAGAAAGGAATACAAATTGAAATTTCTTTATATTAATTAATATTTTGTAATTTTATCATGTTCATTAGGATGGTGGGTCAAATAAAATAAATTTTTCTTCTTCAAAACATTTCGACGATTAAGAAAAAGTTTATACTTATGACTATGAGGCTATAATTTAAGGTTGATAGGTCCGTCATCCAAAACAAAAACACTCCTTTTCTTATGGGTTTTAAATACTTAAAACTTAAAAATACATAAAACTTGAAACCTTAACTGAACGCATTAGTCTAGCGATTCCCTAAGCAGCTAAAGTACCTATTAAAAATAAAACTTTATTCTCATAAAAGGTGATTAATGGAGTAATATAAAAGCAAATATAAAAATAAAAGCAAATGCAATTTCAATGATTTTTTCCAGTAAAACCAAAAGTTCGCAGTATTAAAAAAAAATATTTTTGATAGGCTTATTAAACATATTGTCTAAGCTATAGTAAATGTTTCATTGAATCCTTTTTTGCCATTTCAATTACATTAATATAAATACTTACATGCGAACTGAAGTATTTTTTTTTTTATTATTATTGGCTTTATTACCTGAAAAGAAATAAAATGAACACGTTAGAAATATTGAAATTGTGTTTTTAAAAAAATAAATAAATATTAATTTTAAATATTTCTATATAAATAATATATAATTAGTAGATTTGTATCTAAGTGCGCAACTCGAAAAATCTTTAGAACTTCAGCAGTCATTATAACGTACGAGTATATAACCACAATATTTTCGACTCAATTAAGCAAGACTAAAACTTAAATCCAGATGTAAATTAACTTTAATTCTTTTTAATTGTTTCTCTACTTTCTATGACTTTTTTACGCTTCCAGAATTAAAGAAATAAAAAAAAAAATTAAATAATAATAAATACAGAAAGGTAATTGAAAGTTAATTAATAAATCAATAATTAAATAATTTGCTATATTTAAGCTGTTGATATCGCTTTAATTATTCATTTTTTTTATTTAAGAAAGCATTTAACATTCATTTTAAAGTAAATTGAAATAAATATCAGAATTGATATTTGAATTTAAGCATTTTACATTTGGATTTAAGACAGTAGTGAATAATATGATAAGGGATTTAAATTTTTGGATTTCATAAATTCGGATTAATTGGTTGGATTTAAAATTCACTTAAATCCAAAGTGAATACTATGGCCGCAAGAGATATCTACAATCTACATATTTTAAAACAATTCGACACCAGTGGGGTACGTGTCAATTAAGCATAAATAAAATAATAAATAGAGGAAGAAATTACTTTTTGCTTTTTAACTTAAAGATTTTTTAAAAAATTAAATGAAGCAACGCAAGTAATGGTCTACTAGTGAATTATAAAATTATAGTTATATATAATATCATTTACTCGGAAATTTAATTTTAAACTTCTTTTTGTTGATAGGAAAAAAACTTAAAAAAGTATAACATTTTTTTTTTGTGTTGAATATTCAAGTTATGTATAAAAAGAATGAGGTAACATGGAGAGGCTGTTGATTGAGGTCCAGGTTTATATCGAACTGTAGAACTAAGAACACTATTTTATTTCTTCAAAAGGTATTATGAGGCGTTTGAAATTTTTACATTAGTTTTTTCATAACGTGATGTATTTATTTATTATTATACAACAAAACCTTAAGACTAATTCAATGATTAATTTCTATTTTAGTCATTTATATTTATCACCAATCTATTGGCATTAACTTGAAACAAAAAAAAAATAAATAAATGTGTAAAAGTAGAAGTTTTGTTTAACAATAATTTTATCAGTATCAATTAGCATCAATCACATGTAAATTTAGAATTTACATTTTATATTAATTTATATTTTATTTGATTACTATACTCAATTGCTTAAATGACAGCCTGATGCATCGGAAGAGATAACGTATTAAGGAAATTTTAAATGTCAAATGTTATAAATACAAAAATATATTGACATTAATTTGATAGATGTATTAAGAAAATTCAGATGAAAATAATTTATATATGCTTAAACTTTATCAATGAAAGTCTATAGAAGTGGAAGAAGTGCATAGAAATTGATAAATACATATGAGAGTTGAATATTATGACAAGTATAGGGTAGAGGTGAATTCTGCTGACAGTTAAGTCACAACCAAAAATTATAAGTATGGTGTTATCACAGCTACATAATCGCTTAAAGAAAAAATATAAATTGAAGGTTTTATTGAGAAGTAAAAATAAAAAATAAAAATATTAAATAGCAGTTAAATAACAAAAATTATTTTGACATAACATTTGACGTCTGTCAGATTGGTTAATATTTACTATACAAGGTGGGGCAAAAGGTGTCACCCTATTGGAAGAGATGCTACAATTTTTGCAAATGGCGGGAAATGTCAATTCTACTACAAAATACACGTCAACAATTATCATAAATAATTATACTCCTAAAGAACGCGCATAATTGTTTCGATTGATTTTTTGTCGTTTTTAATAATATATAATATAATTTTAGATTTGTCGAAGAAGCAAATTTGTCGAAAAAATTGCTTAGACCATTAAAAATTTAAAGTCTTGAGCCTTTATTCGTAGGAATCTCATGCAACCTTACCTGGATAAATTGACTTTAGGTATACCTACACTTACTTAAAGAAAATTTTAGCTAAGTATGACCAAAATCAGATTCAGTTCTAGGTGGGACAACAAAAGCAACAAGTTTCGCCCATAACAAGTGGAAACTAGTTTCAACTGAAGTTGAATTTATATCGTATCTATTCAAGCACAAAAGTATGTCCCACTACGTCATAAGTATTAACAAAAAACTGATTGGAGACTAAAGAATTCTGCGCAAACTGCGCGTCTCAAAGTCTGCTAACAACAAGTTCTCCTCCATAAGAATTGCACTAACTCACTTAAAAAAAATGTATAAAAACAAAAATCAAGACAAAGAGTGGGTTAGTTGCCCATGCAACTTAAAATCCAAAAAAAAAAAAAAAACGTGTCACTTAGGAACCATGGAGAGACCGCTGCCGCCATCGTGGACGTAGGTATAACATCACTATGCTCCTATGAACCTACAATACGTTTTACTTCTCCGGGTTCTTCAATTTGCGTGGCTAAAACAATCCAAAGGCATACTCGCTCGCGTACGTCGTCGTCGTATATGTAGGTACCTACTCATATAAAATGAGTTTGAAAATTGAAAATTAATTCACGAAGCAATTGAACTCCACGTACGTTACCCCCTGGACTGGAGGCTACACATTTATATTTATATACATTTTGCTTTCCAATACCCTACTAACATCCTACGCGAATTTTCTGCCCAGACATTTTCACCATCGCTACTACCAAATTCAAATGGCAGTCACGTGTATAAATCGAGAGAGTTGGATGCAAAGTTGTGATTTGTTTTTCTTCTTTTATTTAACATCACATCTTCGTATACGGACTACGTATACAAAATCGATGAAAAGTTTTTAGTTTTGCTTTCTGTATGTACCTACTAGAAGAAGAATTTTACCATAAGTTTAACTTAAAGTTTTGAGATTTTATTAGAGGTGTTATGTCAATACTGTGTGCCTAGTTCTCCTAAAATAATAAAAAAAATCAATATGACACCACCACCATTTTATGTTACATATCACGTTAATGCGTTAATTCAGCGTTGTATGTTTTATTATCCTAAAATTGTGAAAACGACCACTCTACCTTCATCTGACGTTTTGCCCAATTAAGCATGTTAACGCGTCACGTCACGTCACGTCACGTCATGTCAAGTCACGTCAGCGTTATATGTTTTATTCTCCTAAAATTGTGAAAACGACCATTTCACCGTCATCTGAAGTTTTACCCAATGTATTCTGTTAATCCGTCACGACAGCGTTAAATATTTTACGCTCCTAAAATTGTAAAAACGACCACAACACCGTCATTTGCCGTTTTACGCAATGAAGCATGTTAATGTGTCATGTCAGAGTTATGTTTTATGCTCCTAAATTGTAAAACCTGTGACGTTTTACGCAATGTGTCGTGTTAATGCGTCAAGTCAGCATTATATGAGTTATTCTCCCCTTTTTTTTTAAATGTCAATGTCAGTTGGTGAACTTCGCCTCGCATAAAAATAATAAATGTAAATTCATAATTCCATCCTCTCGTTGATACCTAAAAATACGTCCAAATTGTGATAGACCTTGAGGACAAAAAAGGTCTACGTTTCGTTATACGTTGATGTTTTTATCAAAAGGAAGTCACATGCAATCTCAATTGCATGAAAAATTATCACGCTTAATGGAAATTTATTGCACAGCCAAAGGAAGATG
The DNA here is from genome assembly GCA_951394125.1 of Epistrophe eligans. Taxonomy (NCBI): domain Eukaryota; kingdom Metazoa; phylum Arthropoda; class Insecta; order Diptera; family Syrphidae; genus Epistrophe; species Epistrophe eligans. The sequence continues at coordinate 76,088,224 of OX596030.1, forward strand.
AAATGACAGTACCTATAGGTATAGTTCTTTACGTTCGCGTATATGTTTTTATAATATACCTCCCGCATTCGTTTTGACTTTGTACATCATCGAGCTTAACTAATTCTTGAGAGCGTATAACGTATTTTTCTTATAATCACGTCGTATACATAGGTGAATATTATAGAGCTCTGCCAATGCACTTTCGCACAAAAGCGACCTCTACCGAGGGCGGCAGCGGCGGCGGTGGCGGAGAAGGAGCATGATGTTCACAAAACGGTGTCATGGCACGTAAATTGCTATAAATTGGAAGCTATTTAAGCGTTGAGAAGCAGCAAGATTCTTGCTATGCCTTTTGAGAATTTCTTCATATACGACAATCACAATCAATTTATGCATGCAAAATATTCACGCGCCGCACCGCGCGCCTCGCCGCCCTACCATCAAGTCCCAAAAGAGACGATGATGTCTTAAATTGGTTCGCACTGAGAATCGTTCCAGTCACATTTTATCTGAAGGAGGGGTTTTTCTTAAGTTCAACCAACGAAATCAGTTTTTTAATTTGCATATATGCATGTACATAAATGCGAATACGAAAAACACGTGAGGCAGAAATGCATAAGCTTGTTGAAACAATAAACACTGCACTGCACAAGCCGAAGCGATGTTGTTTTTGTATTTTATTAATCAAAATGAATTCACTTTCGGTCGAGTAAAATCATGTTGAGTTCTAAATTTGGTCGGAAATAAATCAAATTTGACAGCGCGAGAGAGAACGAAAGTGGAATATTATTGGGTCCAAGGCGAGGATGTCCTGAAAAAAAAGTAATATAATAATTGTGCATATTAATTTGGTCTTGATTGAGTTGATTGACAGACTGGCGCAGCAGCGGCGGCGACTGCGAGTTCATTTTGATTTGTCTTTTCAATTTTTTTTGATTGACTTTGAACTTGTGTTGAAATTGTTTTTGAGAATTTTTGATTAAAATGCCCAACAGGTCGATTTTAGGGTCAACAGTTGTCTTCAATTTCGTTTATGCTTTTGAATAATATATGCAAGTGCATTTCAAAGTTAATGTCTTTAAATATTTTGACGCCACTCAATCATATCAAGAATGACAGTCCCACTTATATTGTCATTATGAGGACGACTTTGCGTATCAAGATAAAATTTGTTAGTTTCTTTTTCAAATCTTCTGAGATAATTTTTATACAAAATCAAGCTGCAATCACTTTCAACAGGTTTTAATTAAATATTGAAATTAGTGCGACCCAGTCGTGTATTTTATTTTTTATTTGCAATTCAATGTTTTTCTTAAACTGAAATGTGCGGTTTGTATCTTTGTTTATCTCTTAGTTTTATTTTAAAAGAAAATTAAAAAAGAAAAAAACAAACAATTTGTATGTATTTTTTTTTTTTGTAAACAAAGAATATATTTTTCTTAAATTCGCTTAAATAAGATTTAATTGTGATTGATGTGGTATAATTCTGTGGAAGTGGTGCCTTAAATTTTCACAGAAACGAAGTTTTTTCTTTCAACAAATTAAAATTCGACCGATTTAAAGAAAAACCATTTATTAAAATATAAACACAGTTCAAAGGAAAATATTGTTGTCAATTTCGATTCATTAAATTTTTCCACGCGCAGTTTTTTTCAAAATCTTATGTGTGAAAAGCTCCACAGAGAGAGACTTGCCCTTGCAAATCAATCAATCATTTCGCATTTTAAAACAACTATTTTTTTCTTCTTCGAAAGCTTCATTGATGAAGTGGGTGGAAAAATAAAACACCCAAACTCTAATTTGTCTGTCTCCACCCTAAATCACAATTGGTTGTTTTGTGTGGTGGAACCATGTGGTCGACACGACATCATCAATCGTATTGTTGGTTTGGTTCCTTTGGTGAATTCGATTTTGATTTGATTCGAATCGAAAGGAAACGATTCGCGTGTGTTAACCCACAAGCAAGTTTGTCGATTTCGAATTCAATGTATGTATTTATATAGTTTTTGCCTTATACTGATATATGAATGAGAAGAACACACAAAGTGATGTCATCAGGAGACGTCTTGTTGTGGCAGTTTGAGTTAATAAATCTGCGAGCGTAGGACTCGTATATTATGAACTTCGAGAAGGCGATTGTTTCTATACGTCAAGAAATTCGTTAGTAGTAGATTTTTCATGTAACTTCGACCCACGTGTATTAATTTTGTATGTTTTCATCAAGTTGTAACCTAAGTTGGCAGAAATATTATTTATTTTAGAAATATGTTTGTACCATCTTGTATCTTGTTAGGTATAGGAGCGGAACATGACCTGTTATAATAATTGTTTGTTGATTGGATGTTTTCTAATACAATGTTAGTGGGTAAATTAGTTGGATTACTCATGTCAATTGAAAAGGTTTGTAGTGTACCTAACCTACCTTCTTATAAAATTACAATTTTTTTTTTTTTATGTTTTTAAGCGAATTTGAAATTTGGATTCTCAGACAAATTAATTTTAATAAGGTATGTTATCCTGTTCGAAGTATTTTTGTTTTTGTTCATAAAGGCTATTGATTTCTTAAACTACGATTAGGCAGTCAACCAAAATGGTCAACGTGTTGACTCTCTGACGTTCAGTCTCAAATTCAGTCTCAAAATTCTCGATCGTCAACGCAGAATACTTTCAATGCGTTGACGGTTGCGGTGACACTTGCGTGAACATGAATTTTAGTGTCAACACGATGATTATTTTGTGTGACCGTGTAATCACCCTGCCAACGCAGTTAGGAGACATATTGACAGACTGCTCGCCAGCGCGTTGACTGTATCTCAACGTTGACTGAATTTTCTACAGTGTGAAAGTAGTAGATGAAGGTCAACTTCAACTTCAACTTCATCTCAATCTCAAATCTTATTTTTTGTTTTTGTTGATGTTGTTCTTGTTGAACATTTATGCCGGGGGTAGAGTAAACTAAAAAACTAAAGACGTGTACCTACTTATACCTACTTGTAATTCGTTACGTGTCACACGTACACGGTACGATATGCAAACCAAAATCTTGCACTCGTGTGAACGTTTATGTTTACACATCTTAACCGTGAGTCCCAGCACTAATATTTTGTTTTTATCCATCGGACATTGTAGCCACTTCAATGGAATTTGACACTTTACCTATAGGATGACAGATGGGCAGAACACTATATTTTGACGTATATTGAATATTTTGATCTAAATGTCACTCAAACGTCTTTTTCCAGAGCAAAATCTAAAAAATCTCGGATTTTCTTAGAGGTTTTTAAATTCATCAAAATCGATGACAGTTTATTTGACAGTTTATAGCTTGATAGTTTAAATATCTATAAGCCACGAAATATCTATATAATATTTTAACGTGGTGTGATCGTCAAGCGAAAAATAATGGATTTTTGCTCTCGACAACTCCTTGTTAACGCTCAAAGCGATTCGATAGTTTAATGTGTCAGTGCGTTGACAAAAAGGGTAAAAAAAACGAGTTGAAACAGATAACACATCAACGTATTTTGTGAAAGCATTGATTAATAATTGACGTCATTCGACTAATCGTCAACGTTTCAAGCGTTTATGTGTTTAGATTTGTATTTGCATGTGTTATTAGTTTGAATTATTTTTACTAATTTACTAACCACTAACACATGCACTTATGATGAGACTCTGATTGTAGCTTGCAGCTTGCTCTAAGCTCACTACAACAAAGAATTCTGAAGTGTAAAAAAAAAAAGCGTTAACACAATCTACGTTGACAGTAAATTCATTATATTTTTGGAAACGCCTAGGAGTCAATGCGTCGACCATTTACGTAGACTGTCTAATCGTTGCTTAAGGTTTTTCTAATATCGTTACGTAGTGCAGGGTATAAGCACATACTTAACAGTACCCTTATAGTTTGAAATACTGGCTTTTGATTTTATTGGTGTAAAGGGTTCACCATTAAATTTTTTAAATATCTCAAAAACTATCAGAATGTCAGGGTAGAAACTGTAACTTATAAAATCCTATACATTTAAAAGATTTTGACAGTTTTTTTTTGGGTAAGAGCAAGAGATTTTGAGAAAAAACGTAAGCAAACATTTTAGATGAAATTTCATCTAAAGGCGAATTTTTAAAAGCCTAAGAATATTTAGAATAATTGTAGCGACAACAAAAAATTTCGGAATTTATTGAGCAAAAATAAACTAATAACAAATCTGAGTATCGTGTACTTCCCTAGTTTGACCCTGTCTATGGAATATCTTACCTCACCTTTGTAAGAAAAAAATGTGTTAATATACTTCATGTATCATGTCATTACATACAATTTATTGATTAATAATGCCTCTAGAATTACAAATGAAATCATCGTCGTCTGTGACACACAAATCAATCAATTTGTATCATAAGTATGATTTAATAAATCGTGAAATAAGAACAAGAAGTCTGGATGGAATCATTAGCACAGAGTATATCATTTCACTCAAGATTTAAATTAATATTTTTATCAAAGACAAAATTAGTGTATACATCACCATTTGGCTTCAGAAGTTCTTACAATTTATATTGCTTTTAGGATGATGTCACATATAAGAACAAATAATAGAAATATTTCTAATCAAAAAAGAACTATACTTAATTTATTATTGAACAATTTTACAGGAGCGGATTTAGTGTGATGATGATTTACTAAGAAGGCCGTTTCGTTATTTCAAAGATCTTTCAACTAAATATGAAAAAAAAAACAATTTGAAAGTCTTTTAAATTTATAATAAAGTAGTTCTTAAACTCTAATAAAATAAAAGACAAAGTATAATAAAAAAATGAGAATGTAAGAGTATCGAAAACTGTATGTGGGAAATTTATAGAAAATATTTTCCTTCCAAAATTTATTGAAGACGGCTATTTAAAGAAGAAGAAAACCTAGATAACATCATTTACGTTTATATTTAAATTTGGTGGATTGGTCAGTAGACCTTTTTGTTCGAACACTGCGGTTAAAGACTTTTTAAGAGCTCCTTTTGTGCAGTAAAAAAATAATTTCTTCTTTAAAGTTTAAAAGTCAATTTTACATGTATGTATATGTACGCCGGTTTTTAATAAGTTACTCTTCAAAAACCACAAGAGCGCCTCATTACAAAAACTACATAAATCCATCCCTGATATCTTTTTCAATTAGATCATAGGCCATAACACATGAAATCAACATCTATCTTATAAAAATCAATTTCATTGCAAAAAAAAAAAAAAAATTAATTGGCGCTAGCTGATGTTCGTAATCAAAGGCTTCTCCGACCAACCGACTTAACGCAATATACGATGCGCACATCTCGGCAAAGAGGCACGAGGTCGCCTGAAGTACAATTAAACATCAAAAAGGGTAAACGAGGAGGACTCCAAATAAAAATCCATCATTAGCATCATGATGGGGAGCCTCGAAGACATACTTAGTACATTTATATGACTTCCATGCATTCGTTTAAGACTTTGCGAGTAATTAATTTGCAACTGTAAACAACAAGTCAAGGAATACGTATAAGAGGCTTTTTCATTGTATAATTGCGGGCAATTAACGATGAATAAATGTGTGGGCTAAAAGTAACGGACAGCGCCCCCCTTCTATAACCACCGCGCCACCCAATTCCGCCCGACCATATTTTGTTGTTGTTGTTGTTGTTTTTTTTTTTTTTTTGTTTTTTTTGATCAAAGGAAGTAGCGATGAGATTACTCTTTTAAGAGCTGCGGGTTGCAAAATTAGCTGCGATGATGCTGACGTTAGTCGAAAAGGTTGAAGTTTATTGTGATTTATTGTTATGGAAAAAGAACATAATATTTTGTCTGACGGTTGTTGTTGTTGTTGGCAAGAGATGTGGAAGAAAAATTTCATCTTCTACGTCAATCAACCCTCATAGGTCATGCTGATGATGATGATGATGGCGACAAAAACAGTTGTGAATGAAAATCTTTTGTTTGAATATTTTTCTTGCAAAGATTAAATAGACTTTATATATCTAGAACAACAATTCCTGCTGAGATAATTAACTTATAAAAAAAAAAACGTTAAAATCCTTTCACTCATTTTCAACGAAATTCTCATTGCCTCATAATCGTATATGGGGGTTTAGCTTTTTCCAAGTGTTAACCGTTGAAAAACTTTTTAAGCAAAGAAATTAAACAACAAAACAAATAAGATGAAAACTTTCTCGTGGTGTGTCTTGTCTTGAAAAAATGGGTGCGTAATTAAGTGGGCTTTTTATTTGTTCCATATTTACAGAGATGAGACGTATTTTGATTCTACACTTTCTGTTTAAAAAGTTAACAAAAAATTTCATTGTTGCCAAATTAAAAACCGCAGAAACTTTAGACAAATAAATAAAATAGTAAAAGCAAACTATTTATATAGAAAAACTTTAAAGTGATTAAAATATAGAAGACATTTCAGAGATAAAAAATAATTTTAAATGACAAAAAAAATGGGATAATTAAATAAATTTAAAGCATCAAGCTTGACAAGAAGACAAAAATTCACGGAAAGATTTAGGTAGGTATATAAAACATTCCATAAGTTGCTGGAAGCTATTTGATTCGCAAAATAACTTATCTTCAGAGTGACATTTCATCCATAAGAAAGTGCTTAATGTCCGGAAAAAGGATTTTCAGTAAAACTTTGTTATGAGTTTAAAGATTAGAAACATGGTTTATGGGGAATATCTCGTTGTGATACAATTTGACATTTAGCGGGAAAATAAATTTACTATTGCAGAATGGAGTTTTGAATATTTCATTAATAATAAAGATCAAACATTTTTGATGCTATCTAATAAGTACATCTACCTTGACGTGATAACGAGGTACTAAATGATGAACCTTAACCACCAATATTGCAAAACATTCAGTAAAAATGAGAAGAACTGTCTAACCACTTTGCAGGAGTACGAGACGTCCCTGGTAGCTTCGTGATACTAAACATAAAATTTTGGTAGGTTTTTTTCTCAGCCTCAAATATAGGGCAACTTTAGCATGTATCTAAACAAAAAAATGAGCACAACTCTTTGGAGAATTGAGATTTAAAAGCATACAATAATTAGTTGCTAGTAAATTGCTTATTACGAAAGTTCGAAGGACTTGTTGGTTGAGGTGCTATATATAGGAATTGTTATTAAAAGTCTCGGTAGTATGGTGAAATCAAACAATGTACATATGTATAGTCTCATTTCGTTTTCCAGTGTTTTTGTGGATGAAATATCGAACTGGGCTTTGAATCTTGAAGTTGCAATATTTTTATTTTTAATTTGTTTGCCGAAATCACCAAGTCTACCGATACTTACGACAGATTCAAGTATAAAACACATGATTCCGTCTCAGTCTGGCCTTGGTGCTTTTGATTTTGTCTCGTCTCGTCACCCCGAAACTAATTTTTTGTGTCTCGTGGCCAGCCCTAGTAAGCGCCATCTAAAGTAAAGTAAGTAAAGCAAATAAAACAAAAGACTTTAACCGTATTTTTTTTTTAGAAGATTTGAATAGCCAGCTCAGCAAACTTTTAAAAGAAAACAGAAAAATGTTTATACAACACTTTGTTATTATTTTAGTTTCATCACAAAACAAACATTGATTTGTATCAGTTTGTTTTCAAAAGAAAAACACAGCTGCTGAAAGTTTCGTCTCCGTCTCGTCAAATCCAATAGTTTCAGTTAATAAAAATTATAATATCAGCACTGATCTCAAATGTCAGTGGATCGATTCAGACTAAAGTGCCAATACCAAAACACTGTCATTACGATTAAATATTTTTACATAAGAAAAAAATAACAAATACCATCGATCCTCTCATTGTTTCTTTTGAAAGAATTTTGTTTCTAAGCGAGAGCGTATAGTTACGGACGTTGAAAGTTTTTAATTCAAAATCTTGAATATTAATCTAATGGGGTAAAAAGTTTGGAAGCCTAACTGCAAGTGTGTGTTATCACACAAAAACCCCTTCTAGTTTTAAAAATATTTAGTAGGGGATGAAATTCAGTTTTTCATCGCCAACAAAAACGTAAGACATAAAAATAATGCTTTCCGCTTAGTTTACCTGGCTTACTGCACTGCCGAGACTTAAGGTATTAAGGTAAGATTCAGTTCAAAAATTTTGTCTCGTTTCGAATGCTTTGGGATTATGATCGTCTCGTGGCCAACTTTACCTGATAAAAAGTTTGGGAAATTGAATTCAATAATTTTATAAAAATCATATATTTAAAATATAATTTAATTTCATTTGGTGAACCAAAACTTAAATGTTAATTAAAGTTAAAATGATAATTTAAAAAAAAAAAAAAATCAAATGTTCATATTAAAGTCGTTTTTAATATTGTTTTAAATTCAACAAAATAGTGGACAATTTTAAAGTCAGTCTTAGTACCGTCAACATCGTAAAAAGTTAAAAATATAAATCCTATATCGTTTCAGCACATTTATATTCAATGTCAACAGTAAAAGAATTTTGTGTTTCAAAATCAAGAAAATCGAAAGAAAAAAAAAAACATATTTATGTACTTAACTGTAGGCTATTTAGCCTTACTACCGTTATCCTGCCAGCATCATTCAGCCTAGAATTTTTGTTTCAAATTCAGAAACGAATGTAAAGCTTGTTGTGTTAGCCTGCTGTGAGAAAATTTATCAAATATCATTTCCATGGAAATGAGAAAATAATTTTCCGTCAGACAGAAGATAGAATGAAGAAAAAAAAAAATTACAAAAGCGGAGAAAATCAAAACAAAAAAATATAAACATTTTGTGATTTACAGTGGGGCAGTTTACAGTTTAAATATTGTTTTTTTAGAATACAATATGTACTTTAAAATGTTGATATATTTTTTTAAATAAAATAATAAAGTTGAATAATATTTATTTGACCAATTTTTTTTAAATTATGTTTTGTTGGTCATTTACTTCTTTATACAAATAAAACGAACGTTATTTCATACTTTTTCCCTACGTTTCGTCGGTTTTTCCCGACTTCTTCAGAGGTAGTTTTTATTAAAAATTAATAACTATGATACTACATTTAATTTTATTTATTTATTTATAATAATAAAATAAATAATAAATAAAAGTTTACTATTGTGAAACTTTTGAATTTTTTTTAAATAACCATTTATAATTAAACAATATTAAAAATTTTAAAAAATAATAAAAACTTCTGAAAGTAAAATGAAACTATATAATAATAAAGTAAAAATACTAAAATGGAAAGCTGGCAAAGCCAGATTTATGAATCCTAAGTTCTAAATTTTCGAATAGTCAAACTGACAAAAGGTGCAATTAAATCTATTTCGAGGAGTTATTTACTTCGAAATTCGTTATTCGATTTAAGAGACATCAAAGTTTCCTTGCAATTTTCAATCTGCTCTGAATGATTCTCTGCCCCACTGTGCGTGATGTTGAAAAATACCGCGAAGTTGGGCTATCGAAGGGGAGTCGAAAGCCTGCCATCAACACTGACGTTCACTACAACCGATTGATGGGATCGTACTTTGGCGTTTTTTAGGATTTCTTTTTTTTTTTTTCTTTGCTTAGTTTTGCAGTTTTTTTTTTTATTACATTTTCTCGAGGCCATCACGAATGGGAAAATTTCCACGCAAATTGTACTCACAGCAGTTTACAATCTCGATAGAGTAATATTCTCTTATATTTACTTGTCTACTTGTAAAGGTCTACAAAGTCCACATAGCTTTGACACAACACAGCTACATATATGTATGTTATGGATGGAGATTTCTTTGATGAGAAGAAACACACGGATTGATTTTCCTTGAAGGAGTAATTGAAAAAGATTTACGGTGTATAGAAAGAACGAACTAAAACTGAATGCGCTTCAGAAAAAAAAAAAATTGATGAGGGGAACAAGGGATCTTATGATGTAGAAACTTTACCGTGGGTATTTTTTGATTTTCCTCGATGACGAAAAAAAAAAAAAATATGCCCCGCAATGGAGTACCTCAGGGCTGATTTAGTAGGACTATTTGTGTTAATAGTTGATAGTTTAGTGAAATAATTTATGTTCGAAAATCAACTAGAGGACTTGATGAACATTAAGAGTATTTCGTTATATTGTATTGAGATTTTTGGTTCTCATTAAATAGTTAAACATAATTTTGGAGAGCTAATTTGATTTATTTTATTGAATGCACATTGGAATCTTGTTGGAAAAACATATATAAACATTTAAGTAAAAATATACAGATAAATTGGTTTGGTGTATGGGGATAGGAGAGGTATATATGATGTGGGTTAATGGGACTTAGATCAAAAAAGATTGTTCATTATGAAGGTTTTTAAAATACTCATTCCATAATAAAATAAATTATCCAAGTAGAAGACCATAGACATAAGGTACTTAATTGGTTCTTTTGAATTATTTATTTAAAATAACTTCTAATGGACTTTATTCCACAAAAGATGTTTCATTCGGACTATCTCACTTAGAATTATCAGCAGCTGAGTGAGTATAATAAGGACTAGGTGACTACGGAAATTTTGTTTAATTCAGTTCAACTTATATTGTTTTTTTTTGACAAATAAGAACTAACTATATCCAAAAAGATTTAAATTCTGTAGTTACATAAGTACTGAATTAATTTCTGAGGAAATTGATATTTCTTCATTTAAAAATATATAAAATTTAAAATTTGACTGCAGTCAGCAACTGACTTTAATTTTAAAATCAAGGTTATTTTAACAAAATTTTGACATATTTTTAAAATGGGTGGTTGGGATACGTTCTCTATAAATCTTTTAATCAATATTTGGTTTACAGAAGACATTGTTTCTTTTTTTTTAAACAGCTGATGATATATTTAAAAAATAGTGATTTAAAATAGCTTTTAACGGCCTTTAGTCCACAAAAATTTAGGCGTTTCGTCCCGGCGATCTCACTTGAACTCATCAGTTGACTAGTGAGGACCTTGTCAATACGCAATTTTTGTTAAGTTCAGTTCATCTAACATAGATTTCACGACGAATATCTAGTGTGAACTATATCCAACAAGACAAATACAAATACAAATTCTATATACTACTGAAATAAATACATCGGCCAAGTAAAGACCGTTAAAAGCTATTTTGAACCAATAATTCAACAAGTTAAATTAAATAGTGCTAGGTCTTCTACTTGGCTGATGTATTTCTGTAGTATATAGAATTTTTATTATTAAAAAAAAACCTTTATTTAAAAAATAGCAACAAATGGAAGTCTCAGCTTATTCTCAAAAAATCTGAAGTCTTAATTTTTCGTTACGGAAGTGGACAAAATTGTCGAAACAAATTATGGAGATTCGATATCCAAGAAATCAAAAACCTTCAGGCACCTAAAACAAAATAATTCTTATAACTAAAAATAACGGTACCTTAGATACAAATGTTAAAAACCTGTTAAAGAAAATGGCGCAAAATTTTAAACGACTTAGTATGATGTTAAAGCCTTTTTTAATATGATAAAAATGCTTTAACATCTTACTTAATCGTTTAAAATTTTGCGCCAATTTCATTATTATCAAAAACGACTCCAGCGATTTTAACTAAAATTTTTTTGTTAGTTAATATCAGTACGATCTATCATATCATGGAAAGATTTTTTTTTTCTTCTATTATTAACGGTATCTCTCTTAGAACCATTTTTTTAGTTTTCGATTATCTCATTATCCGTTCAACCGATTTTAATGAATTTTACACAAGAGCTCCTAATAAGTTTAAATAATATCACATATCAAAATTTTCTAAAAAAAAAAATGTTTTTTGAAAATTCGATATTTCGAAATTGGGTTTAAGATTTTTTTTCAAAATTAATTTTTTAAGTCCGCATTAATACTTTTTTTAATGTTTTCAAAATTTTGTGTACACAAAATATTTTGTTTTTAAAAACAGCTCCAACGATTTTTAAAATTTCTTTCTCATAAATTGAGATTTGTTTAAGAAGTCATATGGTGTACATCGCGTTGGTGTCAAAACAATTTCATTTCACTGAGCAATAAGACCCGCGGAAATAAAACCCGGGGTCATATTTCTCAAAATAAAAGGAAATTATTCCCTTTTGGAGTGACAATAAAATCCTCCGCAAAAGCATTAAGACCCACGGTAGTTATTGCGTTTCTAAATTGGCATTAAGACCCATTCTTTTGCAGATTAATTCATATACTTTACATAAGCTTTACTGTTGTCGAAGAAAAATCTCGACAAAGTCATTTTCATTTCCGTATATTCTTCAAATTAAGACGTACGAGAAAAAAGGAACTAAAAGCCACAGCTTTTATTTCCATTTTAAAAAGGGAAAAAAACGCGCGGGTGTTGTTTCCTTTTATTTTTGAAGATAAACCCCCGCGGGCTTTATTTTCGCACTGCACCCAATTTCAGAGATTTTAATCAATTTATTTCTAATTATATTGATTTTTTAACAATTTTTTAGTAAGTTACATGCGTGAGAGCGACCCAGTCGAGCATTTTATTTATAACGCAAGCAACACCGTGAAAGATATTCTTCTTATGTGGCACAAGCTAGACTAGATTTCGACCCCCAAATCTTTGAGATGACAGTTCTATACGCACTTACGATAATAAACCACGGGCTTCAACTATATGATTTAACTTAACTGAAAAAAAAATAATTGAAATATGTTTGCTCAATAAATTTGTATTATACGAGATTAACAAACTGAGAAATAATCAAATTAATTAGTTAACCGCCAAAACGATCACAAAGTATGTACATTAACCATTTTCACTTCAACAAGGGTGCTTATACCTACAATTCTCCTTCAATTTGCAATACGAGTTACAATTTCAACTTGCGTTTGACACGTCTTATAAAGCATCAGTGGTAATACAGCGTGGCACGCAACACGATTCCTTCAATCAAAAAACTTTTATACCTACGTTAATACCTATCATATTTGCTTCTTCCACTAAAAAAAAAAATAATTTAGCGAGCGAGTATGCGGCATTGCTATGCTATTTATTTTGCCATTTCGTCCACTCTGGATATTGTGCATCGTTTACAATACGCTTGCTGATTTTTTTTTACCGATATTTAATTACAATTACTGCCACCATTAACCACCATGAAGCATTGTCGCGTTAGCTTGCTTTGTTATGTTAAATGATTGTAACGAAGACGCCCTTTTGTTTAAAAAAAAAAAAAAAACTTTAACCAAGTCAAAAGAAGACAAGAGAAATAAAAAAAAAATCTATTTGAAATCTTATCCGACAAACCGTCGACATGTAATCTGAGAAACCGCATCATGCTGCTGCTGCTGCTGTTGCTGTTGATGTTGCTTTGCTTCTCTGTCAGGCCAACTCAATGATGACTGATGGCCAAGCCAAACCAAACCAAGACGGGCATGGCAGGGCTTCGGGAAGAGATTAGTTTCTCGTCAATCTTATATGGCCCGTGCTTTTCACTTTTTTTTTTTTTTAATTTCTTTCTTCCCCAAACCTACATAAATAAACAACATCAACCACCAAGTTGAACCTCTCTCGATAAACCGATGAGGGTTTCTTATGGTTGAGGGTATTTATTATTTTAATTTTTTTTTTATTTGTATTTTTTTTAACAATATATCCCCATAAAGCACAACATGGGATATGTATATTGTGATCGATATATTGAGAGTGAGTACTGTGCCTTATGCAATGTGTCAATTTTCATGTGTCAATCATAACGGTTTCGATTTCTGAATGTGATTTTATTTATTTTAATTTTTTTTTTTTTTAATTTTGGTTTTGAGAGAAGTAAACTGAAACCCATCGTCATGGGTGGTGGTGATGATGATAAATTTGAAATTCGTCGAAATAACACCGATGTACAACTTTTTTTTTTTTAAGATTGACAGAAAATCTAGAGTTTTGTAATTTTTTGACAGTTTGGTCGAAATGAAGTTCTAAGTTTACATAGGGTAGCGAAACAGAAGCACTATAGGTGTATGTAAGAAAATGAAATAATACTTTCAATAGAAGTAATATAGAATGTTGGGCAACAGAGTTAGTGATAATTTGAAGGCTGATACATATTTATATGGTGGGATTAATGTAGCTGTGTGATTTACAGAATAAAATCCGTTGTTTGTAGAAGAAAAATGGAAATTGAAACTTGTATTAGGTGTCTATGGACTAAAAGAAGCGAAGCCTTCGTACACCGAAGAAAATCCCCTGTGAAAACCTGGCATTTAAAAATTGGGCCCAACGAGACTTAATGGCTTTTTTGGAGATGAACTTTTTTTTACTCGGTTTCGTGCAAAAAAAGTTCCAGATTGTAATGGAAATTACAACACCATGATAGGGAAGTTGAAAGAAGTGGGTTTCGTCAAAACTGCGCCGATCTGTGCGTCTGTACATTATGCAAGTACGCTCCGACCGATTTTTTTCAAACTTTGGTTAGTGCGTTGGACTGTTACGCTGAAGGTCTTGGGCTCGATCCCCAGCCTATGTCACCTAAAAACAGAAATGTTTTTAAAGGTTTACTGCCTCTTGCGAGGAATTGACAAATCCTCCAAGAGTATCTCTCGTCATGAAAAAGTGCTTCTCACCCAAGCCGTTCGTATTCGGCAGATAATTGTAGGTCCCCTCTATTCCTGCCAGTAACACGCACACAGGAGTGGTTAAGAGTTGTAAGTCATTAGGCCCTGGTTCTACACGAGCTGTCGCGCCGACCAATTTATTTATTTATTTTAGCAAAAATTAGAATTATTATTTCAGCTCACACCATAGAATGCTGAAACTGGGGCTGCAACAGCTGTGAAAAAGTGTCGTACAATGCTGCTGTACCAACAGCTTATTATTTTTCACTTTTTTTTATTTCTGATATTTTTCCATTAATTAATAATAATTTTTGTGAAAGAAATAAGCACTAAAAGCTTCAGTATTTTTTTCCGGCTCTTTTTTCTTCATACAAATTGAAATGTCAAATGTGCTGCACGTTAAAGTTAAAAGTTGGTGAACTCTTGCAGTACCGTCTACAGTTGCGTTGTGTTGTGTTCGTAACATTGAATTTATGTGTATTTAATGTTTTGACAGCTATTCCATTCCATTTGCAGCTGTGTTCAGGCAATAAAATGTGTAGCTGCCATACAAAGGTTAAGGTTTTTGTCAAATTTTATCAAAAATGACTCTAATGATTTTGATTAAACTTCGTATTTGTACTTGACTAAAATTTAGCATTACGAAAATAGCGTTTTAACGTTTTTTGATAAAATTGACTTATTTTTGAGTTATTTAGTTTAACTCTTCAATGGCTTGATCGATTTTGTTAAAATTTAACAATCTGATGCTTTTGAATAGTTCATATAAATATTGCATTTGAAATTTTTTTAAATATTCTTTTTTTTTAAACAAAAAAAAATATTTTGACTTTCGATAGCGCAATGGATGAAAACCGGTAATAAAGTAAAGAATTACAATCTCCAAAGGTTCCAGTTCTGTATATAAATATATAGATACCTAAGTACATTTAAATTAAACCTACTTACCATTCAAATCAACAATTTAATTTTGTAATTTAAAAAGTTTTAATAAAAAATCGTCATTACCTGCAAAAAAAAAAAAAAAAAAACAAAAAGAATGTAAGTAATCTTGCAAATGTATACAAGCATCTATAATTTTTAATTTAATAACACTTTAAATATATAGCCAATTTAAGCCAATATAAGCTTATTACACTAAAAACATTTAGCCCCATTACACCCAACGTTCACATTCTTCTTATAAAATACTTAAAAACAAAACAACCATTTCTATTTTTAGTTTTCAAATTATCTCAGAGAGCTCCATTTCATCCCACAACCCAAGAGGTGACCAAATCACCGTTTGTCGGTTAGTCGTCATGTGCCCTTAATGTTAATCTATATAAGTTAAGAATCCACAATTGGCCACTTATTTGCATTTTTAAAAAAACAAAAAAAAAACTATGCTATTTAATGTCGTTGTCACTTTGGCGTCCGCCATGCTGTCCACTCAGCATCATGTCTATTTTGCCTTCACTTTTAAATGAGGAAGGCCGAGGTGGACTGTTATGAGTTTGCATAAATCATTCTGTGGGGCACAATCTCAAGGCATTTAACTGACGTCGACGACGACGACGACAATGACGGGACGGACGGAGATACTTCTTGCCAAATAACACCCTGCTCAACTCATGTCTCACAGTCACATATCATTTTTTTTTAAATATAGGTAGAGGTGTAGACTGTAAAGAGAGAGAGAGGGACATTTTTTTAAATTAAACAAAAAAAAAATATAATGAAACACAATTCATATCACTTAAAGTGATAAAAATCATTTTTGTTATTCTTTAAGTGGGAAACACAAGTGACAAGAAGTGTGTACTGAGACTAACTCGATGTCAGCAGTTTCAGAGGTTGTTTATGTTTATATGTTGTTCAGAAAAGATAGGGTAACCACCAACCATCAGACTATGACGGAATAGCAATGGATGATGTTGGAGAAAATCAATTAAGCTTTAAAAAAAAAAAATAAAAAAAAAAAAAAACACTTTTACTTAAATGATGACAGCGATGCTGAAACTATTTATTGGCGAGATATTTGCTGAGAATAATTAACAACTAATTGATCACGGTAATAGAGTTAATTTATTATTATTATTATTATAAATGTCAAGATTGTTTGTTCTCTTGTTATCTGATGTATCTTTTTTGTCAATGTGGAATTAGAAAGTAGCTTCTTACAAAAAATACATTGGCATATTCCTCCTCTATGGAAACATGCACTTTATTTTTTGAAATTGCTTAAAAAACTATCACTTTTTGCAAGATTACGGTTTAGCTTACAAATTTTAACACAAAAAAGATTGAACACTTTTTTTTAGTAAGAGTAATAGATTTTTAGAAAAAGGTATCCAAACGGGCCTTGTAATTTACAGTGCGAGGAAGTGGAAAAAAGTATCAACCAATCAACTGATAATGCAACATTTGTGCATGTTTTTTTTCAAACTTTATTGCTCTTACGAAAAAAGTGATACAAACTAATTTTGTGAAGAATTGCATAAGATACAATTTTTATGTTCACTTTTTAAAAAAAAATATAGTTTTCCAGATATTTACCAAAACACGACATCCTTTTTCAACCCTCTACTCTCAATAAACTTAAGACTTTTACAAATTAAGGGTTGTTTTAAGAATATGCTTTAAAAGAACTTTAACGAACATTCAAATATAGCTTCCAACAAAATTCAGTTTTTCCGAATTTTTTTTGAATATAAGTCATTTTTGTATAATTTTTCTGGATCTAGTAATTTCAGCTTGAAATTTTGGCCAACCCCAAAAATATTTTTTTTCACCTCCAAAGAATTTTAATTTCCACCATGGGATGAAATAGATGAGGTGGGAGTTAGTAACCTTTGTTATGAAAATAAATTATTTTTGAAATCGAATTAAAATTGGAGGCATTAGGGTGGTTCGGTCATAAAAAGGGAATTCGGAGATATTAAGAGCTTATGTAAATAAACTTCCATAAGAACGCGTGGCGTGTTAATCGACTTGATTTTCTTACCTTTAACTTAGGAACGAAGACCAGACCAGAATAGAGTTTTACTTTGCGCACAAATAAGCACTAGTTTTAGATTTTTTGACTTGGTTCGATACAGCTAAGAGCCCTCCAATTAAAAAAAGTATAGAACGATAGGTACTCAAAACCAAATAAGTATGAAATAATTTTTTTTAATCGAAATGTGTACTCAGAGAAAAACATAAAAAACTGATCAAGTATCTTCTTAAATTCATTAATTCTCTCGTTAAATTTATCAAGTCTGCTGTTTAATTAATCAAGTTTCTTGTTAAATTGATCAAGTTTCTTGTTAAATTGATCAAGTTTCTTGTTAAATTGATCAAGTTTCTTGTTAAATTAATCAAATTTATAGTTAAATTGATCAAATTTCTTGTTAAATTGATCAAGTTTCTTGTTAAATTGATCAAGTTTCTTGTTAAATTGATCAAGTTTCTTGTTAAATTAATCAAATTTCTTGTTAAATTGATCAAGTTTCTTGTTAAATTGATCAAGTTTCTTGTTAAATTGATCAAGTTTCTTGTTAAATTGATCAAGTTTCTTGTTAAATTAATCAAATTTCTTGTTAAATTGATCAAATTTCTTGTTAAATTGATCAAGTTTCTTGTTAAATTGATCAAGTTTCTTGTTAAATTGATCAAGTTTCTTGTTAAATTTATCAAGTTTCTTGTTAAATTGATCACGTTTCTTGTTGAATTGATCAAGTTTCTTGTTAAATTGATCAAGTTTCTTGTTAAATTCATCAAGTTTCTTGTTAAATTGATCAAGTTTCTTGTTAAATTTATCGAGTTTCTTGTTAAATTGATCACGTTTCTTGTTGAATTGATCAAGTTTCTTGTTAAATTGATCAAGTTTCTTGTTAAATTGATCACGTTTCTTGTTGAATTGATCAAGTTTCTTGTTAAATTAATCAAGTTTCTTGTTAAATTGATCAAATTTCTTTTTAAATTCATCAAGTTTCTTGTTAAATTGATCATGTTTCTTGTTTAATTAATGAAGTTTCTGGTTAAATGAACCAAGTCTCTTGATTAAAAATCAAGATGTCTTTTCCCAAATAATGTTACAAGAAACAAGACTTACAAGATTTTAATAACATTATATTCTTGGTTGAAATTTACCTAACAATTTTTTTTATAACACTGCCGTTAAATTAAGAAAACATAATTTTATTTCAACATAAAATTTATGTTTAAAAAAATTTGAAAATATTTTAACATGGTAATTTGGTAATTTGTATCAAATTTATGTTATTTTTACATGTTTTCTTGTAAATTTCAATTGATCTAACGTTTCATATAAATGTAGTTATTTTTACAATTTTGTAACTGTTTAAACTTAACATGGTCTTGAGTTAAATATGGAGTGTGTTTATTCATTTAAAAATTTATGTAAATTAACCATCATTTTCGAAAAATCGAATCTTCAGGTGAGCATTGTTTCTAGAGAAAATTAATACCGCCATTGGTTTAATAAAACATTGAATCATGTAAATTAAACATGCAATTGCTGTAAGTTTAAAAGTAGACCGAGTTAATTTACCTAGATGATCATGTTGAATTAATACAAAATTATTTATAAAAAAATAGTGTAAGGCATTGTTCCGTTTGCAAAACTGTTATTATTACATTTTCCTTGAATTCGAATATTTAATGTACTTTTTTCTTTGAGATATGTAGATACAAGAAAATTATTCTAAGTGTTTTCATGGTCTTTAAAAGGGTGAATCGACGCTCCAGATTATTTTAATTTTATACCCAGGCCACTTAACAAAAGTTTGTCGCATAAAACTTAAATAAAAAGTAATAATATAGTTGGTACTTTTCCTAATTAGGGTTTTTAGTTTGACCAAAATAATAAAACAATGTGGTAATCTATACCCTCTTTAAGTTATAAGCAATTTTATCTCTCTTAGGTATCTATTGTTATTATTATCACGTTTGAAATAATGACATCAAAAAGGCGTTTATTTGAGTCATGCCTCAACTATATTAAGGCCATTTAGATTGTCCCAAATACTTTCGATGATAATACATATTTTATATATTATATTGGGCCTAAGAACCCAAAACCCTCAAACAGAATGAATCAGCATCATTGCCATAACAGCTTCAAAATATAAAAAAAAATAAAACCCTCTTGGGTGCCCTTTCTATATCTTGTTGATATTTGCAAACAAAATAGGTTTGTATATGTGTTCGCTGTCTCTCTAGGTCTGGGTATACATAGATAACAGAGATGGGGTATAGATATTATGTCCTCAATTCTCAATTTTACTTCCAGTTTTTTGTTGGTGAATTTTTTTTCATATAACGACAGTGATGGTTGATTTGCGACTCTGTATATCTGCAGGAGAAGTATTATGAGCCATTAGTGCTGCTTTTGATTTATTTATTTATGCATGGTTTTTTTTTTGTTTTTTTTGAGGAGTGTGTCTCTCTTTAATGTGAAAGTATAGAGCTGTGATATGCTATTCTTCTGATGCAGGCAGTGTTCTGTAGGGATAAGGGGTATGAGCAGGGAACAGGGACTGACAAGAAATGACCCAGATTTTAACTGTCAAAGTGTGTGTATAGTAATTTATTCGGTGGGAGGATGAATGAAACACAAAATAAAAGGCGCAAATTTTATATCTTTTTTTCTGTACGAACATGAGATAGAAATTGCATAATAATTCTCGAGGCATCCTTCGCAGTCGTTAAAAGGATTGTTTCACCTGTGAGAATTTCCATACTTTTTGAATAAGAGAATAATTATTTATTGCTGAGTTCTGAGCTTTTAAAAAATATAAATTCCCAAAACCCATAAGCTAGCAATTAATATGGATGTAGTAGATATTTAATTTGAACAAAAACCACAAAAAAGAAAGAGATAATTTACAGTACAGTGCAGTACATATAGAAGGACCCTTGAGATATGGAGTTTCACTTTATCCTCTTCATAAAATATGTATAATCATCAAGGACAATTATGGTGATTTTTTTGTTGTGATCAGTGTTTGAATGAGAGGGTCTGTATATAGGGGATAGGTGGGTATAGGTCGTTGACTAGTGAAGTTTTTTTTTATGTCAGTATTAAGGACTTTTGGGATTTGTTTTGATGAAAGATTAATTTTAGAGAAAGGGGTGTAATCGTTAGAAATAAGGGTGCAAAACTCAATTTGTTTGTTATCAGTTTGAGTATACTATGAGATGATTATATTTGAAATAGGTATCTTTTAATACGAAATTTCACCCTTATTATATCGATTTAATCTTTTTTTCGTAATTAAGGACGAAATATTGTTTGAAAAAAATTTAATTTTGAAAAGACTTTCCTTCTAAATGATCTCCACTCATCGATGCTGATTTGCTGACAAAAAAAAAAATACTTTTATATGGACTACCAACAGAATTTTCCATTAAATTATTGGATTTGTATTTATAATCGTGAAATTGTTTAGGGGGAATTTACATATGTTTAAAAAAGGATTAAACGTCAAGTATAAAATCATTTATAAAAAAATGTTTATGCTTGCGCATTTCTTTGTTATTTAGTTTTTAAAATACTAAACTAAAATTAAGGAGTGTTGTAAAGACTTGGTTGATCCTTGGATCAATATTTTAACACACCTGTTTTTCCGAAATTAATTGAGGTTAAATCAGGATCAAAGGTTAAAAAATGTATTAATAGACAAGCACATATTTGATACTACACCAGTGATTCAATCACAGTTAAATCTATATCGAATTAGGTACTATAAAGAAATCTCCCTCTTCATAACGTCACACTTCGATTTCGTTACCTGTTTCGAAATCTGTTCACAACTAATCCATTCCTATATTAATTGAGGTTAACTCATCCATAGTCAAACATTTTTTTTTGATATGTAAACATCTATGTCGGTAGGGTAAACTGAAAACTTAAGCCTTACGTGTAATACGTTCCGTGTCACAATATACGTTGTTATTGGTTACGTTCAGTAACAAGACTCCGACACTTGGACGAACAATGATGTTTATACATCTTAACCGTGAGTCCCGGCACTCACACAATTTCATTTGTACTTTAATCGGGCTTAACCTGAAAACTATAGGATGATCTCGCACTGACGAACTTGGTTTAAAAGTAAATAATTTTGTCAACATTTATGAAAGCGTCAGAAAAGACTTCAAATCAAAATAATTTAATTTTGCAAGCGGGTATTCTGCTGCAAACATACACAGTAGAAGGTACACCAGTTAGCTATATTGAGGCTATAACTCCGAAGTATTGCAACTTGAAATGAGTGATTTTTTTATATTTTTTTTTTTTATTGGTAAGTTAATATTTCATACACAGTTAGCTCCAAAACAAGCACGAGGAATTCATTTGGAACGTACGATGAAGATATAAGCTTTTGAATTGGCACAAAAAAGTATTCCTTCGGTATGGTGTCAACATTTTTAAATGTGGCTACAGCAGAAAAGCTGTGTCTCATATCCAAATCAGCATTGCTAATTTAATCAGCACTGTTAAAATAATCACCACCTTTAACGATTGTCAATTGAAGCGTTTAGAATGAGAAAATGTTATGTGACAAAATTTGATGTGTTGATTTATAGTTTTTATACTATCCTTTTTTTCTTAGAACTGCTTAGACATTTTTTTTTTAAGACTAGAGAAATTTAGAAATAGGCCATACAAATAGAGAAAAATTCATAATATGTGATGTTTTTATTTAAATCCAAATTAAAAGTATGTTTTAGTCAAATATCAGACAATGTCACTTAATACCTTCTCATTCTAGACGCTTCAATTATCGATTGATGGTTAATAAATATAGAAATTTGATCCCATGAGACTCAATCAAAAAACTGATCAAATTGATAAATGTCTTTTATTCTTTATTTGTAATTCACAACACGGTCTGTATCATTCTCAAAAATTAGAACTTTTATCAATTGGGTTGTAAAATATCGATTTTCAATATTTATCACCTATCCATTGGTAAATAATTGAAAATCGTAATATGGGTAAATGTAAAAATACTGAACATAGAAAATGGTCATTTATGTTGAAAAATTCAAAGGACACTTTTAAGAAAGTATTATCACAAGCCAAAAACCCTATCAACATCACTACCTAATCGCAGAAGAATTTGGCAGAATTTGTTGTTGTATGCAGAAAATTGTCAAAAATGTCAGAAGAGTAGAGGTCAAGTTTGTAAAAAAGCTGGAGACCAAAGAAAACGTTGGGGAGAACGAAATTACATCGAGAATATTGCTCTAGCTGCCAAAAAAATTTAAATACAAATCAAAGGTGATTTTATTGCCTTACAACATTGGTCTTGACATGTTCCCGCTTAAACCAATAAATTCTGAGCTATTGATTAGTCATTGTTTTAAGCTTTTTTTAATAGTTTTATTTCAGTTATACAAAAATCAGCTTTCCTTTAATTCGTTCCATGAAAAGAAAAGACTAGACTTTGCATTTTACTTTTCATCAATGTCTATAAACCAAACAACGTTTTATAGAATCCCCCCCATACATTTTATTTGTTTTTGAAATCATATTAACAAGAAACTTGAGCCGTAGTCAAAATTAAAGGTTCTTTTTAGAAAATGCTTAAGATATATAAATAATGATTTTTTTGTTGAAACAAAAATCATCCACTTTCTTGGAGCGTGCGTCGGTCGGTCGTTTCATTCAATACTTCGTGTCATTAAAATTATTTCTGCAAGACTTCAACAGAAAATATATAAGTATGATTTTTTTTTTTTGAAAAAAGTTTAATTCTGGCAACTTTTGAAAATTGAAAACAATAAGTCTTAAAAAAGACTTATTGTTTTCAATTTTCTAGAGAAAGAAATTTAAGAAAAAAATTATTATAAACAGATCCACTTAAAAAGAATTAATCTTTTTGAATGAAAAGGTCAGCAGACACTTCTTTCTAACAAAATAAAAAAGACGCCCACTTGCTACTTCTTTAAACAAAAACAATAAGACATAATAATGACTATATAGCATTTAACCTCTCAAATTTCTTGAAGGCCATCAGATTTCGATTAAGCTTTCTACTTTCCGTTTGATTTATAAACAAAAACAACCAAGAAGTGTCAATTAATTTATTTGCCATTCTCTGATGATTATAGTCCGTTCGTTCCGTATAGACGCTTGGTTATAAATTTCAACAACAAAAAAGAGTATTCAAACAAGTTATGGTATTTTTTTAAATTTATATACCGCCTTCACTATTAACCTCCCCCCTCTTATTCGCCCAAAACAAATATCATGGAACAATTAAATTCATTTTTGTTTCTTTCTTAATCTTCTCTCTCTATATATTGATGTTGTAAACAGCAAACGCATTTTGGTTGAACTATATATTAAGACAACAACCAGATAATTACAAGCCGACCCTATGTATCATAGTATAATATATTTTTTAGGGATAAGGGCAAGCCCTGTGAATATGAAAGATGTGTCAGTTTAAATGATAAATGTTCCAACAAATTAATTTTTCTATTTTCGAAATCTTAATTCGTTTTTCTTTTCCTATTTTTTTTTTTTTGTTAGATGTTGAATGTTGTTTTTTTTTTTTGTATGATTTATTTTTTGATATTGGTTGTTTTTCTTTTAATTAAAAAAATACCACATAAGTATAGAGTCGTATAATGGAAAAGCTATTATATAAAATTTATTGTACTTAGATGTTGGTGAACTTTGATATAAGAGAGAGCTTATAATTTCTTGAACTTCAACCTTCTTAAGCTATAGGCAGGTATGTTTCGACTTTATATCAAAACTTTTAACTTTGCTGTAAAAATAATTATATATATGAGTGAATATTTCAAATCTTTAACTTTCTTGATCTACTTCTTTTTTTAAATAGTTAAAGGAACTTTAAGAATAGGCTTGGGGAGTGTATGGATTCTGAAGGAAGACAATTAACCGTCACGATATTTAAAAAATGTAGATTGAAATTCCTGCAGTTTTGTACAATACGAAAAAATAAAAAAAAAATGTCTCATTCAATCTATGACCGAAAAGATGACCTATAACACTTTTAGGCAAATTGATACCTATTTTTCAAAAGGCAAAAACTAATGCTTTTTATCTAAAAGTTCTGTGTAGAGGGCCGCAGGAAATTGCAATTTAAACCTGAATAATGCGAATTCTAAATTGGCTCCGATTATTAACCACATCAAAAGTTACGAAATTCCCGCGAAATTTGTCTAAGTCGCGTCAAAAACATTAATAAAGCTATTGAATTAAAACTTATCATGGCCAGCAAATGGGTTGATAATCGTTTTCTGTAGTAGTGGAATCAGGGAATGATTTTCAAATTGTGCTAATATGCCGACAGTAGATAAAGCTAAAATAATAGGTATAGGATTTTCCTGGATTGGGTCAAATAATATTTCGACACAAAAATTGATTGGACCCTTCTGGTATTTCTAATTAGGGGAAAACCTGAACTGCAACATTTAAAAAAATTCTTGTATGAATCTTAATAAAAACTGTCAGAAAAGTTTTATAGAAAATTTGAAAAAAAAAAAACAAAATCATTGTGAAGGGTTTTCCAATAAGAGGTTTTTTAAGTATTTTTATTACTTTTAAGAAATTACTTTTAAGAGAAATCAATAGATGTTTATTTCATTGTAAAGAGGAGGAAGGTATGCCATTAACAATGGAAAACGATATTAGCTAAATGGCCACCACGGCTGCGGTTGCAGCACCATATCCGTTTTATGAAACTTTCCATGACCAATTCGCACATTTGCCGCTGTATGTCCTCGATAACTTCACGAATTCCATCTTTAAGGTCTTGAATCGAATGTGGAGGATCGGCATAGACCTTATCTTTCACGTAGCTCCAAAGAAAAAAGTCTAAAGTTTGTTAAATCACAAGATCTCGGTGGCCAATTTGATCACTCTTCGAGAAATAATACGGTTAGGAAACTTTTCTTGTAAAATTGCGATTGTTTCATTGCTTGTGTGCTTCACGTAGCGCCATTTTTGTAGTGAAATTTAACAATTTCAGTGCGTTGTTGAAGCGTGTATCGTTCCATTTTTAGTAATGGCGTAGTTTTTACTTGTCAAATGTCAAAAGATGACAGATGCCCAAATAGCGGGCTTTTCAAAATGAAACCTCTTATTGGAAAACCCTCTTATTAGACCTACCAGTTCTATAAGGTAAAACAAAAAGTTCAATTTTCCAGCAAATCACCTATATTTAGGCTCAAGTTCAAATTATAGTAAATGGAGGGACGCGGACGCACCAATCGACGTACGTTGTGAAGCAGCTGTTTATATCTGCTTGTTTTCAACAAATTTTGGACAAATAGCAGACGAGCAAGAACCTGAAAGCTGAACAAATAGGATGACCTTAAAATTAATACCGCCAAGACCAATCCCTTTGGCATTTCAAAGTTTTTTCTCCCGCATAGCATTGTCTCGTCTGACGAGGCCACCGAACTTGATGTTAAGTCATTGTATAGTTTTTTAGTGCTGAATTAAAATGTTGGATTGACTAAGGTGTACATAGAAATTTCGCTCTATAACAAGAAAGAAATATTAGCACTTAAAAAATAGCTTATGTCAATCTAGAATAAGCTCCAGAATCGGCAAGGCAAAATCTGCTTGTTTTTCAAGGTGTGGAAAGGCAATGTTTAAATTATTACGGCCGATCTACGACTCAAAAGATGGAACCCTTGCGAAGCATGCCATTCATCAATCTGGATACACAGTTATGGAAGAAGAGCAGTATACTGCCTTTGCAGAAATGGTGCACAACAGTTGGGGAGGAAACGAGGACCATCGGAAAGAGCTAAAACGTGTTGCAAAAAATCGAACTTGATGGCGCAAGGTGTTGTTAACTCCCGCAAGGTTCCAGGAACTAAAAAACCAAAAAGAGTTCGTTGTCCATTTGACAGTAAAAATGCTGCATGTAGATTTCGAGAAGATATGAAGGTGTGTTAACGAAATGCACATTCATCATAATTATCAGCTGCTGAATACAACACCATGAATTCGTTAGATATATTGGAAGGGAAATTAAAGTTCCTTGCTAAGAGTGTTCCCGACCATAAATAATGTAAGAACCTAGCTGCTGGAAGTTAAGTTCAAATGGTGTTGCTTCTTATAAAAACTTAGAAATTGTTTCTTCTAAAATCTTCAACAAAAGCTTTAATTTATTAAGTGTCCCCTAAGCACTTCAAGATCGTAAAATTAAATTTTTCATCACCCACCGTTTGCTCACTTTCACTGAGACAACCTTTACTTTTATTATCACCCTAAATTGTTTTCCTGACCTTTGCCATATAAACTGTTAACATTACATCAAAAATATGGGCCATTATCATATTTAAATCATTTCACTAAAGCTTCTTCCAGAATTCCTTAGCGATAATGAAACCAAATAAAATATCAAATCAACGACTTTTTTTTTTATTTTTTTTTTTTTATTCAACAACACACAATTTTAACCAAATCAAAGAAGATTCACTTTAATGTGTCCTAATATAAATTCTCAGCTAAATATGTAGGTACTTAAAAAAAATGGAGTGACGAAGAAGAAAAAAATCTCATAAAAGTTTGTCCTTATTTTTATTTTTGTTCTGATTTCTCTGTCAACATCATAACACTGTTGTTTGTATATAGTTAAGTCGTCACACATGTGTGGCAGAGTGGCTGTGAATGCATTATGCAAAAAAAAGTGACTCCTTCGCATATTAATCCTTACATGGCACACTGCCCCAGATGTCATTCAAAGGAAAGTAAAACCAAAAAAACCTACACCACTCAGCTTTGGGGGTTTGGCTTTTTGACAGAGGAAGCCTACATTTCGACGTCCGTCCGTCGTCGTCGTCGATGCGATGTTGTGGGTGTCGAGTTTGTTCTTCTGGAAAATCTTAAGAAACTTGTTTTATTCATCCGGCGACATCAAGGTCATTACATGACCCCAATTCCGATTACAATGGAAAGGGTAGGGTATACTTATGTAGAATATGAATGGAATACGATTATGTAAGAAATTCGATTCTCAAGTGGAAAAGTCATAAAAAAAACAAACAGAATTCAAAGAAAACTTGTAAGTGCTAATGGTGTGGACTCTAGAGTGGACCCCTCATGAATAGAAGTACTTGTGCTACTATGAATTCTCGAATGAATGGTTCAGATTTAAGAACGCATCAAGAAGTTAAGTGGCATTATTATTTCGAGTTCAATTATAAAGAAACACCTTTTATTTTTTATGTTTTTATTGAACTTTTGAGGTCAGCGTTCAGTGATTACTTTATTAGCCGTGGTATTAGTAATATTGCGAAGGAGAAGTAGTTGAGGCCAAACTTCAATAGTTTTGTCTTCTTTGCTTACATAATAATTCTTTTTTTAAATCTATAAATTAAAACAATAATAACTCTAGGACCAAGATTTTCAGTTGACTCAAAAACTTGTTTTAGGAATTAACACGGGTTTAACCCCGAAACTAGGACGCTCTTGCTCTGAAAAGCTATATGTAACGTGTTAACGCCAAAAAAACTTGGTCAAGAAGTTGCATTGATAATAAATTATCAAATTATAATTTTTGTTAATTCCTTGTTATTCAGATTTTACACGGCTAATGAAGAAACTAAGATGAATTTAATTTGGTTTCATTCAAAACCTTTAATATTAATATGATGGTGCGAAAAGCTTGGCAGCCTTACTGCTCATATGTTATCACACAGAAACCCCTTATACATTTTTTTTATTGTTAAAGATGAATTTGTTTAAATTAAAAAAAAAAAATTCTGTAAACACATTCTTGGGGGCCATGTCACTATGTACACTATATGATAAGGGTGAGTGACAGATATTTATGTAAGTATCGAAAAATTACGACTAAATTTGCATGAAATTTTTTTCTTCAGATTTTGATAAATTTGGCATCTCAGATATTTCAGCAATTTCAGTTATATTAACAGGATTGCTCAGCAAAATTTCTCCAGTTTTGATATCAAATATAAAAATGAACAAATTGAGTGGCGCGACAGCTCGTGTTGAACTAGGGCCTTAGTGACTTACATTTCTCATCCATTCCTGTCTGCTTTTTATTGGCAGGAATGGAGGGGACCTACAATTTTCTGCCAAATCCGAACACCTAAGGTGAGAAGTGCATACCTGATTTTTGCTGATAAGAGATACTCTTGGAGGATTTGTCAATTCCTCTCAAGAGTCATTAACCCGTGAAAAACAATTCAGGCTTATTTTTGTTAGGTGGCTTGAAATAGAACTCAATACCTTCAGCGTAACATTCCTACGCACTAACCATTACGCCACGGCTGCTGAATGAAAAAAAAAAAAACAATGGATTCAGTTGCTTACTGTTTGTCGGAATGAAATCTCTGAGATATCATTTCCTATAGACTCGTTTTTGTCTCATAAACTAATTGTCAATACAAATTTGTCATGGAATTTTTCGAAAACTCATTTGTCACGAAAATAGTTTTATGATTTTATGAAAACTTGACAACTGTCGAATGTTTTTTACCAGTTATACAATATTATTAAATTATTATGAAAAAATTTGACAGCTGTCAAGTTGTCATTCAACAAATTTTCCAGATTTAAAAAAAAGATTGGTTTGAAAATTTGCCATCTTGGATATAAAAAAAGAATAAGTTTGACTGCTTTTAAACGCTGCAATTACCCCCTGCAATTCTTAAGCATGTAGGCGGGGGACGTATGCGATGTCCGGGGTAAATAAAGTTGCAGAGGTTGAAATAATTGCAGATTTATCGCTCTTTCTTCTTTGTGCTTCTTCCTATTGTTTGACACATAGGCGGAGTAAAGAGTGTAAAGAGATAATTCCTTCTCATTTTATAAAAATTGCAGCTATTCAAATTTCCATTTAAATGGATGCTGCAATCCGAAAGAAACTCAAAAGAGAACTGCGGAAAAAAATTGCAGTCGTCTAAAAGCAGTCTTTCTGTTCAAACATTGTCCCGAAAAACTTGTGTAACTAATGCTCTTCATTGTACTACGATAATTAGTAGACTAAAATGCGAAGCTTAATTTAACTTGGTTAAATTTTGAGATATTTTTGCAACTTATGTACGAGAGTGTAAAAACAATCCTAGGGTAATTTAGAAAATCGTAAATTTCTTTCCTACATGAGACACATTAGTCTTATCTAAAAATTTACACACATTTTTGTGTGTAGTTTTGTTCGGATCCTGTCATGGCAAACACATGTAAATATGCCCATGTTTATGACAATAATTATAACAATAACATATATATTCAGTAATTGCTATGAAAACATCTAAATGCTATTAGGCAACATGGTACATCCCATATCGACCTTATAAATGACTTTTGGCAATGACTCGTAAAACAATTAGAAATGTTTTTATATAAAAGGATTCACTACATCCTTTCTTTCAGCTAATAATATCTAGAATATAATTCTCGACGCGTCGCACGGTCGAAGTAGAGAAATCAGTGGTTAAAAAAAAAAAAAAAATGAAAGCGTTAATAAGAAAGATATTCGAAAAAGCATCCATACATGGATTTTCTTATATTGCACGTACAGATATTCATTTGTTGGAGAGAGTCCTGTGGGGAATTTTATTACTTATTGGAACTTATTTTTCTGTGAATATGTGTTTGAATCAATTTGAACGTTATAAGGAAAATCCCATGGTATATGGTGTTGAACGTATTATGGGAACTCGAGAATTTCCCTATATGGGCGTAACAATGTGTTCCAATTATTTTGATGAAAACCAAGCAGACGCAATTATTCAAAAGTAAGTATGTATATACGAATGAATATATGTACCTGACCTGCCATATTACAAATTGGATTTGAATCAATATTCTAATTTACTTATTTTTGGGCGTAAGTGGACAATTTGAAATCATTAGAGGTGGAATTGAATTCGTCCTAAATTATGAAATCTTACACTTTACCTTTAAGACAAAAAAATAATAGATAAATAGATAAATATAATATACATAATACGGTATTGGTATTTTTGGTTAATGATGCTATATATAGGCCATTAAGTGTATAAATATGTAGGATTGTCTAAAAAGGTCAGTAAGAATTTTTAATGTAATTAAGATATATTAATTTCTAAATTGTATAAAATTTGAAGAAGAACATTAAATGGCCTAAAAGGTTAACTGGTGTCAGGAAATTTTAGCCATAAAAATTTTTGTTTAATGAATTTAAACAGTTTTTCCATATAGCCATTAGATCTTGAAAATTTTCTTTAAAAACTCTTACAAAAATTTAATTGCGTTGACCAAATACTGAAACTAGTTCACCTTTTATGGACAATTACTGAACTTTTAGGTGGCGTATTTTTATCGAATATCCGACATATGAAGTGCTTAGTTAAACAAAAATCTTAATTTAAAATTGAAAAAGAGTTGACTAACCTACCGTTATTTCATTTCAAACCCTAAACTAACATTTATTTAAATTTTTTTTTAAATTCACAAATATGGTAACTCATAATTTTATACGATTCTGGATATTTTCATTTTTTTATTCTTATTACAGAAATTGGAACGTCACAAGTGCTGACAAAAAATACGGCTACTACATGGAATTTTTGCAGACTTTAACCAAAATCCAATATAATAATCTAGATAGTCTCAAAGCCTATAAGGGTGATATTGCATTAAGGAATATTGACTTTTTAAAAACAATTTGGGAGGTGAGTAAATTTTGAAAAAAAGATCGCGACAAACTGCTCAGATGATTCAGAAACAAAAAATGCACGGCTGGTTAAAAACTAATGGCCGTCAAGTTAGCATTACCACTTAAAAATTTTAATATTCTAATAATTGGATTATTTGTCGTGAATTTGTCGTGAAAGAAAAAAAAATTAGAATGAATCCGGCATTACTATAAAGCTTTGATTGGCTATATGTTTTTCCTACAAGTTTTTTTATGTGGAATTTGTTTAAACAATTGTCGCTCGACGTCCTTAAATAAGTTGTCTCAAAAAATAATTTGTCGCAACGAAAAAGGGCGCGACAACGGGGTATTTTGTCATAATTTAGTGATTTTTTTTACGAGAAAGGGCGCGAAAAATAATTTTTTGATACAACTTGTTTAAGAACGTCGAGCGACAATTCACAAGAATTTGATGATTGTTTAAAAATAAAGATTGCAAAATTATAACAAAATCGGTCAAGCTATGCAAAAGCCATAGGGTACGTGAATAACTCAAAAAATAGGGCAATTTTCCTAAAAAACAAAAAAAACGTAGCAACTATATTTCCGTTATTCAAAAATAAGGTACGAAGTTAAATCAAAATCGTTAGAGCAGTTTTTGATACAAAATAATTTTTTATATATAAAATTTTGAAAACGTTTTTTAAGAAAAAAAAAATTGGTATGCCATTTTTTAATATTAATTAATGCGGAGTGTAAAAATTAATTCTGAAAAAAAAAAAAAAATCATTTAACCATTTTCGAAATATTTAATTGTCAAAAAATAGTTTTGAATTTTTTTTTATTTAAATCCAAAATTTGTTTTTTTGAAAATTTTGATACGCAATATTATTTAAGCTTATTAGAAGGAAACTCCTTGTGTAAATCGGTTCAACAGATAATGAGATAGTTGAAAACCAAAAAAAAGGTTCAAGGAGAGATACCATTTTTAATTGATGAATAAAATTTTTTGTCCAATAATATATTTGATCGTACTGATATTAGTTCACACAAAAATTTTAATCAGATTTTGAGAAATATGGAATTTTCGTTACCGGTTTTTAAACACTTGTATGAAAGCGGGAGGTAGTGATATTTTTGGTCATTGTATTTAAAATCTGTTAGGTAATGTTAACTCATAAATGCAAAGATTAATAAAAATCGACTCAGCCGTTTTCGAATTTTTAAGTTCTCAAAAAAAATTGAGAAAAATGAAAAAAAAAAAAAACTTGTCGGGTGAATGTCTTAAAAACCGTTTGATACTAAGTTTTAAGAAAATCAACCCACCCGTTTAGGCTGCAGCTCAAAGGACAGGACAGCCAGACAAACAGAATTGCGAGACTATCTTTCTTCGACTTCGCTATCATCATAATGTCATGTTTCATCAAAATCTCGAGTTTGTTTTTTTTTTTTTTACGAAGCCATTACTTTCCATCACATGTAAAAAAATTATAACAATAATAGTAAGCACCGCATCGTAAAATGGCTCGATTAAAAATGGAATGGACATCCGGATTTAAGTTTTAATCTGATGGTTTAATCAAGTGAATAAAATGGCGTTTAGGGATAATATTTCGAAAAAAATATAGAGTATATTTTGTTTTTATTCAAAATGTTAAGATAGAATTTGACTTAACATGAATTAGATTTTAACTTAACGTCTTAATTAATTAATTATTCAAATATTAAGTTTTGAATTTTGAAATTATTTTCTCAAACCACCAAAACTAATTTTAACATGTGTTGTGTTATAATTAACATCCGTTATTTTATTAAAATTGATTATAATTTTTTTTTTTAAGATTAATTCCAGTCTGTTTACAAATAGAACTGGACTAAATAAATTTCTAGGCGGACACTTACATTACACTATATCTTTGGTTTATAGACCAGAAGAAGAAGATACAACTCCAAATGATGTATTTCACAGTGTCATCACTGAAGTTGGATTATGTTTTACAACATCGTTTTTATATGAATATCAGAATCCTCTTGGATTTCAAAGGTAGATATAACAAATAAATTAAATATATTTATGATGTGAATTAATATTATAATAACAAGTATTTTTTTCTTATTTTGCTTTAAGAGAACCTGAGAAGAATTATCAACCAAAAATGTGTACCCCCTTCGATCTATGTACTTTGAAAGTATCACCAAATCTTGATATTGGCGATAAACTTGTTGCTGTAAGTCAATGAAAGCTTTTTTGAGTTTGATTCATATGCCTAATCAAGACAAGAAAAAAATTACTTTTGGACTGGCTCAGAAATTTGCAAATAATTATCGTCACTATGTCGCGAAAGCAAACAAATTGTCGCACAATTTTTGAAAGGTGTTTAGATTGTAAATTCGTACTTTTTGGCGTAATGATTATTGTGTCTGACTACACCACCAGCCGAAGTCTGATTCAAATCCCGTCAATTTTTTTCAGGGGTAATGCCTCTTGTGAAGAAGTAACAAATCCTTCAAGAGTATATTTTTTGTTACGATAAATTGTCTTTCATCTGTTTTTATTTTCACGGCGTATTAACTATAGATATAAGTCAATTTCTGGGGTAGATTCCAAATGTGTACATATAGCGAACCTTTAAATAAAAAAAGATAAACTAATACTTCCCATCTTTTCTTTTTTTATTAAAGTACATTCACAACAACAAAGACATTTTAGAGCCAGATAATAAAGCAGTTATTCGACGTGAAATAAATACCAATGAAATATTAAATGTGGATGTTGAAATGGATATAGTTTCTACTGAAAAAGAAGTTAGACATGTTCCAATAAAATATAGAAAATGTCGATTTTCTGATGAAAATAATTTAAAATATTTTAAGGTAAGTCAAATATGTATGTAAATAAATGTTTGAGAACATTTTTAAATTTATTTTATCATATATAGACTTACAGACCTGTATTGTGTCGAAATGAATGTCGTATAAATGCTGCTATGAAACTTTGTCATTGTAAACCATTTTTTTATGTTGTCGGACCAAATGGACCGATTTGTAATATTGAGGGAATGCTTTGTCTAGCAAAGGCAAATTGGATTAATACTAAGTGTGATCAGTGTATGGAAATGTGCGCAATTCAAATATACACGGCACTTAAAACAACTGCTCATGTTTTTGTAAGTTTAATTTTACTTTTTTTTTTAGGATAGTTATGTTTTACAAAAAAAAAAAAAAAGTAATAATAAAAACAGAATACTCTTATCTTAGCAGAATCATCAAAAAACATTTTTCCCCAAGAAATGATTCAATTACCAAAAACTATACAGCCTTATTGTGAGTTTGACCCAAAAATATATAACCCTAAAATTTTTTGTTCGCCGGGAATTTTTAAAGCTATTGTGAGTTTTGCCGGAATGAAATTTCGTTCGCTTACTAAAATAAATAAAACATTCCGCCCAAAATGAATGTTCACAATAAGGGTAACATGAAATTTCATGTAAAACTCACAATAGGCGAAAAGTGAAATGTCAAATTTTATTCGGGTGAAACTCACAATTACCAACGTATAGGTTTTTTTTCTTTGACGAATCGGTCGCGCTCAAATGCTAGTTGAAATAGGCGTAATTCGTCTGTGTCTTTAAAAAATGTCGTTTTTCATTCCAAAACTTCAATTTATTACAAAAGTCTGAAATTAAGTGAATTCATCTAAGGCCCCGATTGCGGGTGTCGATTTTCTAATAGAGGATTTTTATTATCGATCGTCTATTACTATATTTCATATTGTGAATGCCGATTGTGAACGAAACTTTTCGATTTCACAGTCGTTTCTATTCGATTGTCATTTTGTGATCGACGCGAAAGGAAGCTGATGTCTACAAGTTTTTTCTTTTGAACAAGATGTAATTTTTTTTTAAATTAGTTAATTATTTTATAAAAAATAACATTCAAATATTTATTTTATGCAGGTCAAGTGATAAACAATAAAAAGCAAATGGAAATTTTGGTCAGATTGATGGAGACAAATATGGACATCGGGAAGGGAACTATTTAAAAAAGCTATACAAATATAAAGGAAATAATGTGTATAGCAAGTAAAAGCCTAAATTCCATAAATCTTACATTGTTTCTCCCAGTTCCAGAGGATTAGAGGTGTCTCTGATATGTCTTCTTTTTCAGGTCATTTCAACATTTTCTTGGGCATCTTCGATATCTGTGTCACTATCACTAAACCACAACTCAATTCCACTCATTTTAAAAAAGAAAAAAACAAATAATGATTTCAAAAAGCAGAACTGTCAAATTTGAAATATTCACAAAATTCTGTGGGTTCATTCACAATAGTATATTTTTTTTTTTTAAAAATGTGGTAGAATTTTATGAGTAAGGCTTATGGTTCGAAACATATTCAGCTCTATCGTCAATTTAATGGGAACTTTTTTCCCCGGAAAAACAAAAAATACCGGGGAAAGAATGTTTCTTATAGCGAATCTCCTACGAAATAATTTTTCCCCAAAAACTTAATTGGGGAAATGTTTGTATTGATGTAAGGAAAAAGTTCTCTGGAAAAATTATTCACGATAGCTATTTTGCTACAAGAAATATTTTCCCTAATAATTTTGAAGATGATTCCTGATACGAAATTTCCCAAAATGGGAAAAAAAACTGCGGGGAAATTCGGTTCGTGATAGGACTGATTACAAAAACCCTTTTACACCCCCTTTTCCAAGATGGCGGGCGAATAAGAGGCTTTTAACACCGAAAAATCAACTTTAAAAATCTTGCCCCGTCCAAATTGCAAAGGAAGAATGAAATCATATAGCCTGGTTTAAATTTTTACAAATAATTGCTTCCCACTGCTATACAATTTTACATCCTCCTGTCCTAGCTTGCCTTAAGATACTCCTACAATTTGTTTTCTTTTCATTTCATATAGAAAGAAGTAAAATTTGCAAGGACTCTTCTGATCAACTTAAGTCTACCAAAAATGGGAATCAGACTTCGAGTGGTCTTCAGCATTGATCAACTTGTTGTGGCTTTTGGTGGAGCTGCATCTTTATTTCTGGGTTGTAGCTTTTTGAGTTTTGCTCAGATCTTTTATTATATCATACAATATTTCGAAGAGAAACTTAAAAATATGTACAGACGTTATTTCAAATAAATTAGCTCTATATATGGAGCTCTTGATGTTATTTTTAAGATGGCGCACACTTATCAATTTACTGTAAGCATGTATATTTTTTTTTTAAATACTCTTATGTCAATTAGCAGAAATAAATTTTGAGAAAAGAAAAAAAATAAATTTTATAAAGAACCAAAGTGTAGTGGGTTCAATTGAAAATAGCCTGGTGTGTCAAAAACAGTCATGAA
This sequence comes from Epistrophe eligans, assembly GCA_951394125.1. Taxonomy (NCBI): domain Eukaryota; kingdom Metazoa; phylum Arthropoda; class Insecta; order Diptera; family Syrphidae; genus Epistrophe; species Epistrophe eligans. The sequence goes on from OX596030.1 coordinate 76,124,735, forward strand.
TATTGAAAGTGGTTGTTGCTTGTTTCTATGAGGCAACAACAGCAACAACAACACACAAAAAACTCCCCCAGAATGTGTAGGTTGCTGTTGTTATTACATCAGGGGGTTGACAATATTCACGTTCGTCGTCATCGTTCATCATGTTTTGGTGACAACTATGGGGTGACTCGCTGCATCATCAAGGGTTGCTCTGAACAACCCTTTTGCTATATATGTGGATAATCGAAAAACCTATACTAAAGCGCAATGGAATTTATTTATGAAACTCTATATACGAATAAGTTTGATGTCCGCGAGTGGGCGCCGTTTTCATTTACTTTTTCTGCATAAATTGTGCGAACTGACAGATGCTCTTAGCGTGGTATGATGATGATGATCAGGGGCGGACTTAGGCACAACCAGTTTTAAAATGTTTAAATATGTTGTCCGTCAAGTTAGCATTACCACTTCAAAATTTTAAGATTCTAATAATTGGATTAATTGTTGTGAAAGAAAAAAATTAGTCGCGCTTGTTTTTTTTTTTTTTCAAAATAACACCTCTTGATTAACTGGGCCCCATTTCATGCTCTAAGAATTTTTATCCAACTTCAAAAAAATTGTGAATTTGTCGCCCCACAAAACTTGTCGCCTTTTGTCTGTCAATTGTGGCAAATCCCCTCTTGATGATGATATAAGAGATCCTTTGTTGATGCAAAGTGTATTTTACTATAGTTACGCGACTATTTTCCGGACAAGAGGATTAAAAAATAATTATGACTACAAACTTGAAAATTCATAAACAAAAAATAAAATATATTAGATAACAAAACTTTGACATCGAAATTGTTGTTCTATTGAATGTGGGTGGGTGAATAAATATCTAGGTATTGATGCTTTTCAACAAACATATACATATCTACATATCAATTTTTTTTATGTTTGTTATCGATTTATATAGACCTTGGTTTATGAAAAAGGGATTATACATGTTTTTTTTTTTTATAGAAAAATATCTAAAAGGGTTTATGTACCTATATATTTATTTATTTTATTTCTTTGTTTGTTCCTTTCCAATTGCCCTCGGGATAGGATTATAAATTCCTTTTTTTTGTTTTTTTTTTTATTATCAAATTTATTGTTTTCCTTGGATTTTTGTTATTAATCCTTTATTTTGGGTACAATGGTTTGTTATTGATATGGTATACATATGTTTGTGTGGTTGTGGATTGGTGGTTCAAAGGAAAAATTTGCCTTAACTGTTTTGGATTAGTAATGACATCTGTAGATAGATTACATCCATATCGATAAATTATCTTCTTTTATCTTAACTGAAACCTTAATAAAAAAAAATTTAATTTAAAAGGGTAAGGATTTTTTTGGCATCCTATTACTTTTTCAGTTTTATCATTAAGCAAAGGGCACATATCAACCTAAATACATATGAAAAACTGCAAGAAAGATAAAAAAGAACTTAAATAGTTTGGAAACAATCTTTGTTCAAAAAAAAAAATTTAACCAAACGACATGTTCCTTCCCCCTACCCTTCAACCCCTTCGCCAATGAAGAGCAAATCGGTACTGGAAATATAGTTGCAACCTTCTTGATATTTCATTATCTTTTAGCCGAATTGGTTATGTTGGTCCAAAACACAATATCCCAAAAATAATCCTCAAAATGAAAATCCCCAAGTTAAAACTTTTGATAAAGACAAAAACCCTAAGAGAAAATTTGTTGAAAAAAATCCCCAAGAGAAAATGCTATAAGATATGCAAGTAATAAATATATCAAGCAATAAAACCGCGGGATTGTCTCTGTAATATAGGTTTTAGTTTGGGGATTTTGGCTTTTTTTGGTATTTTTGGGATTATGGCTTTTTGGCAAAAATCCCACTAACCCGGTAGGGAAGTTTTTTCAATCATTAGAGGAGTTCATAAGGAACTCAAAGTTAAGTTTTCGTCTGCCTTGCACTAAAGCGCGTTGGACGCCATTTTGAATTCAAGGTAAATTAGTTTTTCTTAAATAACTCGCTCATTTTTAACTTAAGACTGAAAATTCTTTTACAAAAGTTATTCAAAATTCACTCTACAACTTTGGTAACTACTATTTTTTGAAATAAATTGATGAAATCACAATCTGAAATTGATTTGACACGGCAACGAAATGTACACCAAGTGACTTCTTATACAAATCTTAATTTATGAGACAAACAATTTAAAAATCGTTGGAGCGGTTTTTTCAAAAAAATTATTTTTTATATTTTTATAAAATTTTGAATATATTTTTAAGAAAAAAAATTGGTACGCCAATTTTTAGTACTTATTTATGCGGAGTTTAAAAATTAAATTTGAAAAAAAAAACATTTGCGAAATATTGAATTTTCAAAAAATTATTTAAATTTTTTTTTTTTTTTAATCCAAAATTTGATTTTTTGAAAATTTTGATATACAATATTATTCAAACTTATTGGTAGCTTTTGCGAAAAAAAAAATTCATTAAAATTGGTTCTACAGATAATGAGATAGTCGAAAACCCATATAGTTCTATGAGAGGTACCATTTTTAAACGATAGATACATTTTTTTCTCAATAATATGGTAGATCGTTCTGATAATAGTTCACACAAAAATTTTAAACAAAATCGTAGAAGTCGTTTTCGAATTAAGTTCCTAAAAAAATGCTTTCAAAATCCAAAAAAGAAATAATAAAAATCAGTTAAACCGTGTATGAGAAACTCAAAAAAAATTCTAGAGATACCATTTGAAACCGTTTTTCCGAAAAAAATTATAAAATGGTAGTATTTTTGTAAAAAAAATAGTTTGAATTTTTATTTGCTAAAAATACTTTGTACGGCAGGTACCGTTATTTTTGGTCTTTAAAAAAATTTAAAATCTTGTGGGGGGGAATGCCTAACCAATGTTAGGTACCAAGTTTAAAGAAAATCGACCCACCTGTTTAGGCTCTAGCCGAACAGACAGGCAACCAGACTGACAGACAGAATTGCGAGACCCAATTTTTTCGACTTCGATATCATCGTAATGTCAACTTTGATCAAAATCTCGAGTTTGATTTTTTTTACGAATGCATAACTTGCCATATAGTGCCTATGTATATATCGCAAGTAAAAATAGAGTTATTTGAAAATTTTAAACATTTTGTGTGAAGCAAAAATGGCTCAAATTCACAAATTAAAATGCGGACATATCTACTCGTACCATTATACTCAATTCTTACTAAATCTTAGGTCAACAAATAAAAAGCGGATGACATACTTATATCGACTATAAAAGTAATCATCTTCATCTTATTGATTCTAATCTCTTAAGGTTTATGTGAGTTTTTTTTTTTATTTTTTTCTTGATTTGCTCATCAATTTTTTTTAATAGAGAAGATATAGGTACTTATCCGATGCATTTTTGTCTTTACAAAATGGGAGTGTTCGTAGCCTTAAGCCAGCCATATCGTCGCTACTTCTGTTTATAGTTTTTTTTTTCAAGTCTTAAACTCATTCAAAGCTTATACTTAACTACCATGCCACGAGACAAATCCACGAGCACGACACACTTCAACTAAAGGAAAATTCATAAAAAGAGAAAATCATTATGTGGAATAAATTTGCGGCACAGTAGGAAAAAAATATAATATAAAAAAAAAAAATATATTAAAATGAAAATCGCATTAATAGTATAAAAGAATTCACTTTAATGGTTTTGCAGTTTTCACTTTGCCCTCATAATTCCCCTAAATGCGGTCTTGGGCATACAATTTATAGTCAAAGTTTATTTTGCTGTTAAACATAAACATTTATTAACTTCGTAAATCTTTAGAGTGTAATTATTGATTTTTTTTTATCCATAGGGTAAAAGCGGGTAAATTAGTAGATACGCCTTTTTTGTTTTCACAGTATTCTTTAAAATACAGACCATTTGTGTATTAAATTAATAAATAACATAAATATTTTAAATTTTGAATAAGTAAAAAAAAAATAAATAAAAAGCAAAAGTTAAAATAGTGTTAAGTCTTCTAATTGGTTGAGGTATTTCAGTAGTATATAGAATTTGTATTATTAAAAAAACCTTCATAAATAAAAAGTAGTTTAAATTAAAAAAAAACATCGCCCCTATAAGCAAACTATATAAGACAAAAGTGTATCAAAGTTATCCAAATATGCTACCTTTAACTGTTTGTATTTTAAATTATTCGGTCAAACCGGTTTTCCGACAACTAAAAAATAATTAAAATGAAACAAAAATGCAGTCGAGTTAGTTAAATCTGTTCTGTTATGAAAATTTGCCTTTGACTATAAAATTTACTATGTAGAGTTCATAAGTACTTAGCTCTGAAATTATATATCTATTTATGACTTCACTATGTGCAACAAAGGGGTTTTTAATGCAAAAAACCTCAAGAAGTTTTTTTTTTTTTTTTTTAGTTCAACTATGAATTTAGTTATTTGCAGTTTTGTGTTACAAAAGAAAGGATAAGGTTTTGTAAAGAGAGAAAGGGAAATGAGAGGGTTCAAGTGCTGTATTGTCTATGGCTTCCTCTTTTCTTCTTTTTCTTCTGCTTTAAATATATAGGAAGCACCATCAAAGGAGTAATGGCATATAATTAAATTGAAGAAAGTAAGTATCTTCAAATTCTCATATACATACATATATACTCGTATAGCTGATGGTTGTTTTAAAGCTAAAATCAACTTGAAGGTAAATTATTATAATTTAAAGCCTTTTATACAGATCAATAGTTTTTTGCTATTTAAATTAATACGGACATATTCACGTCCAATATAAGGTGTAGACTTTGGGCGGATAGAAGAAGTCAATTAAATAGAAATTGCAAGCAGGGTTGTGAATTTTTTAATTAAAAAAACGTTAAGCCATAAGCTCTTTTTGGACTTGTGAATTAAAAAAGATTTAATTCAGAAGCTCTTTTTGATTTGTGAGCTTAAAAATATTCAATTCACAAGCTATTTTTGATTTGGGAATTGAATGAATTTCAATTCGCAAGCTCTTTTGGATTTGTGAATTGAGAAATATTTAATTCACAAGCTAGTTGGGATTTGTTATTTAAACATTTTTTAATTCATAAGCTAATTGGGATTTGTGATTTGAAAAATTATTAATTCACAAGCTCTTTAGGATTTTTGATTTGAAAATTTTTTAATTCACAAGCTAGTTGGGATTTGTGAATTGAAATTTTTTTAATTCATAAGCTAATTGGGATTTGTGATTTGAAAAATTTTTAATTCACAAGCTCTTTAGGATTTGTGATTTGAAATTTTTTTAATTCATAAGCTAATTGGGATTTGTGATTTAAAAAAATTTTAATTCACAAGCTAGTTGGTATTTGCGATTTGAAAATTTTTTAATTCACAAGCTAGTTGGGATTTGTGAATTGAAAAATTTTTAATTCATAAGCTAGTTGGTATTTGTCATTTGAATTACTTTCGATTAATAACCTTTTTTTCAGCTTATGATTTCTGAATTGAAGAATAAATGTGTAATTCAGTGTATGATGCACCTGCGGCTTTGTCATGAGACACCATGCATGCGACAGCTGCACGAGACTTGGTTGATGGTTGCTATCCTAGTTTAGACAATGTTTAGGCTGATCTTTAAAAATAATTTCAACTTTTACCAAATAAAAACAATTAGCTTATGAATTAAAAAAATTTCAAATTAACTTTAACCTCGAACATCCGATTATTAGAAAAAAGTTAGAAGCTAACCACGATTTTATTATTTGTAAAATACCTACTACAAATTTAATGTTCATGCACATACCTACATGCATACATACATACCTCTAAACATAATGTACATATATCATTTTTGTGCCCGATGCGAAGCCAATTTTGTTTGCCACGTGTTTTTTTTTTTTATTGCACTCGTCTTCTCCCTTCTATCAATATGTTCTTTGTAGGTACGTACATACATATTTTTTTTTTTTCTTTTGCCGTGATGAAATTAGTTATAAAAAGACAATTTTTCAAGTTTCTAGTATGAAATTTTTAACGATTTTGCAAAAATTTTTATGCAGATTTGTAGCCTGTCATTTAAACTTTAATTATCTAGCTTAATATTGAACATCCAATAATTATAACTAAAGTTATAGGCTTCTAAGTGGGCTCAAATCGAGCATTTTTCGAATTTTATACAATGCTCCACTGAATCTCGTCGGTTGGCAATGATCAACATGTAGGTACGCTGGCTGAAATTCATCACTTGTGTTTTTTTCTTCATTTTATTCATTTTGGTAGTTTCTTTGGTAACACCAACCAAAAATTCAATCGTTCTCCCCCTATACGCTAGAGTTCATTCACTATCTTTGTTCATTTTGGTAACACCATACTTTTATCAAAACGACCCTATAAACATTTTCAATGTTAAAATTTTTCAAATCACCAACCCCAATTGGCTTATGAATTAAAAAATGTTCAAATCACAAATACAAACTAGCTTGTAAATTAAATTTTTTTTAAATCACAAATCCCAATTAGCTTATGAATTAAAAAAATTTCAAATCATAAATCCCAACTAGCTTGTGAATTAAAAAATTTTCAAATCACAAATCCTAAAGAGCTTGTGAATTAAAAATTTTTCAATTCACAAATCCCAACTAGCTTATGAATTAAAAAAATTTCAAATCATAAATCCCAACTAGCTTGTGAATTAAAAAATTTTCAAATCACAAATCCTAAAAAGCTTGTGAATTAAAAATTTTTCAATTCACAAATCCCAACTAGCTTATGAATTAAAAAAATTTCAAATCATAAATCCCAACTAGCTTGTGAATTAAAAAATTTTCAAATCACAAATCTTAAAGAGCTTGTGAATTAAAAATTTTTCAAATCACAAATCCCAATTAGCTTATGAATTAAATATTTTTAAATTCACGAGCCCATTACTGACTTGTGAATTGAACGAGGGCTTAAGCTAAGAAAAAGCTTAAGCTTTTACAACCCTGATTGCAAGTAAATATGAATCAGAACAAGAAACTGATAAAACATTAATCTTTCTTTTTTGTTGAAAAAAGAAACAAAAGTGAGTCTTGTTTTTATTTTTGTTAATGTTTTTCACGTGGGTACTTCCTCTGGCGAGGAATTGACAAATCATCAAAGAGTATGAAAAAGTGCTTTTTAACCTAGCCGTTCGGATACGGCAGAATATTATATATCCCCTCCATTCCTGCCAATAACACGTACGGTTGTAAGTCATTATAAGCCCTGGTTCTACCACGAGCTTTCGCGCACCCAATTTGTTTTTTTTTTGTATAAAATATATTTTTACTTACGAGTTTAAATTAAAAATATATAGAAAACGTCCTTACCTGAAATTAAAAAAAAAGGGGGAAAATTAGTAATTTATCCATGACACTTAATTTCTTAAAAAAAAAAAAAATAGTTGCAAAAAGCTGTCTCATATTTTGTTTTGCTCTATTAAACAATATTTCTATTTTTTTAATAGTATGTATTTAAAAAATTTGTAACTATCGAATATCTTAAATAAAAAAAAAATAATAAGTTCAAGATTTTTAAAATCTCCTGAATCACTAAATACAGATTTTATGCACTAAAAATGCTTGTCTCACCGGCAGTCAATTGTATATATCCTGATTTAATATTTATAAACTTTTGGATGATTTAAAAAAAACGAAGATGACAGCGAAGTCGAAAAAAGTGTGTCTCGCAATTCTGCCTGTCTTGTCCTTTCAGGCTAAACGGGCGAATTTCTTTTAATTTGGGCATTACCCAGACACGTTTTTTTCATTATTTTTAAGACCAAAAATAACGGTACCTACCGTACAGTTTTTTTTACCAAATTATGAAAATTCTATTTTTCTCAAAAATGAGCCCACAACTTAAAACTATTGTTAATTTTTTTTTTTTAATTTCGTAAAAATGTTTATAAATATAGAACCTCCCATGTCTACTTTTCCTGGCATAAACTATTCTAGATAGTTTCTTAGCAGCAAAATATTTAGTAAACTTAAAATGAATGCAAATATCTGGAAAGTGACAAGTCTAGTGTCGCATATTTTGTTGTCTGGAATTGGTGTTAATTATGGATTTCGCAATATTTATTGACAATATAAAATATTAACAAACCTGGATTTTGTAAAAAAAAAAATATATTCAACGAACTCAAAAGTCATAAAAGTGACACAAAACATTTTAAATCTTCTGTTCTATACGTTTCATCAAATTTGTTTAACGTCTGCATTTAAAAAAGTGGTATATAAATTTGGAAAAAGCTATCTATCAATTTCATGGTCAATTTAGATACAAAATTTGCATTTAAATGATCACTACTTAAGATTGATTAATTAATTTTACCACGTCCATCACTAACCACTAAAAAGTTACCACCACATAATTAAACCGCCTTTTGTTTGATTTCTTGATTTATGTTTCATTTTTTTGAACTTGAATGAAACCAAACCAGCTCAATTGGAGCGTGAAATATCCAAGTCTTCTTTTGAATTCTCAGCCTCTCAAGTTAAATACTTGGTTGGCTCTCATGTCACACAGCAACTTTACGACAGATATCTACATTTTATTTATACACTCCATGTCTTAGATGACAATGTGCCAAAGACTAGTCGATTCGTTTTAATTCTCACAGTATTGGTATATAGAACATTCAACAGTGTACAGTATTTAATTCCTCTTCAGAGATTGTTAAGTGAGAAGACTCCACTTACTGTCGCCATCGACAAGAAACTGCAGTCGTCGCTTCGTCGTCTATAAACAAACTCATTCAAACTGTTCGCATATATAGGCACATCGGAAAATCTCGACTTTTTTTTTTTTTTTACTAAACCCAGCCCAATTGAACAATTGAATTCAAGTTTCTTTCAACCCCGACAACATTATATTTATATTAAAGCTGTGAATGGGTTCTTCAAGCGATTTATACTTTCCGAAATGATCCCACCACTTGAATTTGAATTTAAAAAGGAGTATAGAGACACCCGCACTCGTCTCGACCGTCTCGCGACCCTCAACGATAACTCGATAGGCGAGCGAACGAGTATAGTCGCTTCATATATCTACACCCATATCAGGACCGTATAATAAAGGTTTTCCACTTGCCCAACCGCAAAGAATGTGTAGTTGCTGTTGCTGCTGTTGAATCTGTGTTGAACATATAGAAGAACCTTTGATATTTAATAACTCGTTAATAAATGGCTTAAGATACTTTTATTCACAGAAATTCAGATACACATACTATAAGATACTTTGCATTTTGCGCCATCGCCGACGACGGACGGACGACACGACGACAGGCCGGGGAAGGAAGCTTTTGCACTCCAGAGCGGAACAGCTAGACGAAACCATCAACGAGGATTGTCAATTAAAGTGGGTGGTTAAATACAAAAAAAAAATCAGCAAACGGTACAACGCTGCTGGAACAGTTTTACGCCACCTCTCTCTCCACTCCAGCCTTTGATGGCTATAGGGTTATGTGTTTTTTATAGTCAACTAAGTCGGGATACGGATACTTTGTCGATGTAGGTACCATATGGCGGCTTGTCTGTGGATTTGTAGTATTTGCTGCAACTGCCATGTAAATTTTCTACCATCCGCCGGTTTGTCGATAAGAAAATGTATATTACTTAATCTTTTGCCAGATGTTAATTTTTTTTTATTTTTTTTGCACGAAAGAGAAAAACAAAAATTTCTTAATAAAACTGAATCATAAAAATAAATGTATGGCTTTGGTCGAATGTATTTGCTCGTGGGTTCTGATGGCATGAAAAATCAATTATGTGAATATTTTGTGTGCAGCATTTTTTTGGGGAACTATTATATTTTACAGGACATACAGATTTGAAGGAATTTTTTAATTCCCAATTGGTGAAGAAGTCAGTTAAACATAAATTTGCCAGTCTTCTATTTTTACTGTTTTGAATGAATTTATAAGATAGTCCTTCGTTAAGGCTGTCTTGGATTTAAAAAGTGTCAGAAGAACGACTTAGCAACCAACGAATATTACGATATAGGTATCAGTCATGTTTGATGTAAATTTCGAGCATTATTTGCAAGAAACCAATACCTAGCCATTTAAAGCAAGCTTTAAAAAAAATACACCCCTGGTTATTGTTATGGTTTGGCGCGACTGGCAGTACTACAGGCGCCATCCTACACTTCCAACTATTAGATATAGGTGCTTTAACTTTTATATACCTATTTGAAAGAGATGTTTAAGACTTGTGTTTAGTGAACTGTGGGTTTTATGTTCCAAAAAAAACAATAAAAAAAAAAATGCAAACTGCAAGCTTTGTAAATAAAATATTGGGTAAGTCAGGGATTACTTAATTATTATTCATTGTATATACTACATTTATACTACACCGGATTGCGTGGAATGGTTTTAATTTTAATATCTGTAAATTCATTTTGGCGGTATTGATATGTTGTGAAATATCGCAAGCAAAATTAATACATACATAGGTATATGGAATATTTATTCGATTTTATTGTATATTTATACGATTATTATAGGTATCTGGAAAACAATGTTGAAAGTGTTAATGTAGAAATAACGTAATTAATAAGCATTTAGGGTAATTCACAAGGAAAGCAGAAAAGCATTAAAAATTTTACAACCAACCTCGAATAATTGAAAATTTTCCCCTTTAGTCAGAAGCCTATAAACTATAAAAAAAATGTATCCTATGAGATTATGAAACTTGGAAATTAGTTTTTTTTTTTGTTTAGACCTCGAAAAAATGCACCGTTAATATCTCGGATGATTTAGCTTGTTGAATCATAATTTCATTTGAGTATAAACATTCCAACGTGCTAGATTCAAAACCTGCACATCAGTGAATATTAAATAACCCCCAAACTTTGTATGGTATTGAGGAGTTTTTTTTTTTTTAATAAGAAATTACTCTCCAAAATTGGAGATTTATTTCTTTAATATTTTGCGATTTATTTCATTCTCAGAATTGTTAAGTTAATTCATGATGAAATAAGTATTCAATTTTTAGAATAAAACAGATCTCCAAATTTGGAGACTTATTTAATTTTTCTACTTTTTAGCAGTTTTTATGTTCTATTTTTTGCTAAAAGGTGCCACAAAGCCCAAACCAAACGTCTAAAACCTAAATACATTTTTCAATTGTCACAAATATCAAAACGCGAATTAAAGTATCACCCAAAAAAAGTTTAAATTTATTGTGATGATCATGACATTTTTAATTTTTAATTTTTAATTTTATAACCCAAATCAAGAGAAAATTCATAACTCCTATGTAGGCTTCGGCAAATTTAAGAATAAACAAAACTTCCTGAAGAATTTGGATTGCAATAAAAAAAAATTAATGAGGAAACAAAAAAGATGCAATGAACCACCGCTGGTTTTTTTTTACAACATTTATCTAGTAAACAATATTTATTTATTTTAAATTGATAAATATTGTTTAGAAAATTTGAAAGTAATTTTTTTATATAAACGTATTTATATATATGTACCTATATACTTTTCATAGTCCTTTAAGACATTTTCAGAGATTTAAGATGTCCTATCAACTTTTACAATTTTACCGAAATTACTAAGAAAACTGCTTATGGAAAAATTGAAGAATCAGTCGGATGCAGGTAATTATTAAAACAGAGACTTTAAACTTGGAATTTTGTTTTATTTATTTTGAACCCAGAAAATAATTCGAAATTTTTCAGCAGCTCTCCCACTTTGGATGCCTCATTTAAAAATAAAAATAAAAGCGAATCTAAGGGCTAACAACATTTCTAACAAAAAATTGTAAATAATATCTAAGGAAAAAAACTGTAAAAAAAACACATTTGTGGCAGTTTTTTGGTTAGAACATGGTAAACTATCAATTTTTTGTAAATATTCAAAATAAAATAAAATTTAATTTCCTACTAATTTTAATATAATTTTTTGTTTTACTTCCGTATTTCGTATTTCGACTTTCTTCGCAAAAAGTGACATATTTTTTTTAAGAGTATAAAGATTGGAATTCTTGAGAATACAAAAACTTGTTACTTTTGTGTTCTTATATATTTTTTTTTATTTCCTAAGTCCAATTTGATAACAGAAATTCCTCGAAGGAAAGAAAAATACCTTACCATCAGTAAGTTTTTTTTTAGTTTGCCTTGAAACAAAAAAAAAAAAAAAATCTTCCCAGATACCTACATATGTAGGAACTCACTTTTTTTTTAAATAAATAGGAATTTATCTTCTTAAATACTACACCTGCAACTATAGGTAAGTACACAAAATTGCATTTGAAGAGAATAAGACAAAAAGAGACAGTGAAAGGCATGTTGTTTCAAGATTCCACTGTCGATGTCGGTTGACGAAAACTAATGTGCGTGATATTGTTGACAGACTCAGTCATTGACTTTTCAATGTGTCCCCATGCGTTGCTGAATATATACCTACATACTCTTTCTATCTCTTGTCATATATTGTCTCATAGGGAACTTTCATATACATATATGTATGCTTCTTATGACTTATTTGCTGCTGCATGTGAATCAAGAGCTGATAACTTGGAGACGTCTCGCCGCCAACAATAACAATCACAAAGCTGTGACTCAAAAGTTAAAACAAACACAATTCATGACAACTTTGATAAGCATTTCAATCGAGTCACAAAATGATTTTCGTATTATGATGCGATAGATAATGGGTAAAATGGCGTCCTATTACCTAAAATCAAATTTTTCTTAGCATCACGAAGCAATGTATCAGCGAAAATATAATACGATTTAGCTCCATCATTGCCAAAATTAAATACCAGGAGCTGGAAAGTTAGAGAAATGTTGGGATAAGATAGGTACATGATGTTGTGTGGTTTTCTTTACACACGTGATCTAGGCGATGACCACCAACCAAGTGAAGCAGCTATATAGACTCGTGCTAGGTAGTTATTATACTATCCCGAACTCATTGCTATATCATACCTATACCTGAGGTACCGAAATTGCAATGCAGCAGGACGTCGTCGTCGTCTATTCAATTCAAAAAGACAATTGGTGCAGTTTTTGTGCCATTGTTGTTGTTTGTTGTAGTTGCGAATGACATTTTTTGTGGTACGGAGCACGAACAATGTCGAGACAAAATAACAATCATGATGATTTTTCTATACCATACCTTCGTAGAGTTTCTGCAGTTTTATTTTATTTTTAGCTTGAATTCATCCAAGCATTGAATTTTGTGAAAAAAAAAAGAATTCGAAAGGTTGAAAAGAAAGTCGAGCGTTCCAGAACGATAAATAAATAGAAATCAGTAAATTGTACTTGAAAATTGAAATGTCTCTCAAAATCGGTTATCGATTTTAAACAACATTTTGAATTATTTGGCATTTCTCCATGAGAATGAACTTAAAATTGTTTTATTTCCAAAGATGAGCAAAGTAGCAGTCAATAAATCGGGTTTAGCCCTGGTTTACCCTTATAACAGCTCTGTAAACATACAAAATAAAACCTGCAAAAAGATGCGTATTATGATTTTTGTGTGCGTTGTTTGGTTAGGTATTTAATATTTTATAGGATAAAAAAATTTCAATGCTATTATTAGAGTAGATATGTAGGTACCTTTTAAAAAGCTTAATTCCGCGTTTTGCAGGGTTTCCGCAATATTGATTTAAAAAGTGAAGTGGGTTTTATGTCTGTGAAGCTAGCATTGTCAATTTAAAATATTTAAGGGTCCAATTATTGGATTAGGTAACTTTCGTAAATTTGTCGTAAAAGAAACAAAATTGTCGAAATAAGTCTCACTTGTGATGCCAAATGTAAGAATCACCGAAACAATTATGCATACCTACAAAATACTGCCAATTTATTACCTAATAATATTTATAAAATTTAAGGAATATTTTATTTTTTTAACGTTGCAGTGCAATAAGCCCGCTGAAATAAAGTCCGTGGTTCTTATTTCCAAAATGAAAGAAAATAACACCTACGGGCATTTTTTCCTTTTTGTAGTGGCAATAAGTCACAAAAAAGCATTAAGACCCGCGAGTGTTATTGCCTCTCTGAATTGGCATTAAGTAACATATGTACTTAAAATGTGATTCAATAACTCTTTAACTTTATACTATTGTCCAAGAAAACTGTTGACATTGGCGCCTGCCTGGTGAGTGAACATACCCTAAGCAGAGCAACGGAGTTGCGAGAGCGGGACAGATGATCCAAAGAGGGAATCCACGAATCCAAGAATCCACCCAAGGAACTATTGTCCAATAAAACTGTTGGCAAAGTCCAAAATCGTTTTTTGGATATTTACTTAATTAATTTTTATACCCAAATTCTCCGAATTGAAACCTTAAAAAAAGGAATTAAAAGCCACAGCTTTTATTTCTATTTTAAAAAGGAAAAAACGCCCATGGATGTTTTTTCCTTTCATTTTGGGATATAAGACCCGCAGGATTTATTTCCGTGGTGCTTATTGCACTGCACCATTTTTAACACTTCATTTCATCGACCCTGTACACACAGATATACATAATACAGCTTAGAGAACAAACATAGTTTTATCTAGAAAATAAGTAGGTATCTGAACTTGGTCTGAACTATGGCTCAATTAAATACCATACCAAGAAGTAAAATTATGTCTTAATTTAGCTTGATGCGACTTAGTCCAACCAGGCATAACGACATCCTATCCTACCTTACCTTCAAATTCTTTAATGAAATGTCCTTGTCTTTCAAAACAAAGAACAAAACAAGAAGTAATGTTAAGAAGAAAATTAAAAACAACACAAACAAAAATAAACAGAGAAGAACACCTGCTATTCGGCATCCTTTGTGTTTCGTTCCGCTTATTTTCCAGTTTCATCTCATTTTTTTTGTTGTTGTTTCTGTGTGTTCTCTTTCCCCTCTCGTAATTATAACAAAAACAGAAAGTAGCGCATCCTTCCTTTTGCATATTTATTTATACACACTTACATATTTAGCTGCAGGGAACAAAGGAAAAAAGAAATACATAACTAAGGTAACTTTTTACTTCCCTTATAATAATACCATTCGTTACTATGGTAGGTATAATTTTTTTTTTTTTTTGGAAGAAAAAGAATGATGTTTCTCCACAATAAGACATATCCATATTCACAAAAAAAAAATACTAAAAACCAAATCCCCCCACAAGGCATATACATTAATGAGAGTCTGTGTGCGCGTCAGCTTGACACTGTTATTTTAGGATTTTCAGTTTTATTTTTATGTACAAACAAAAATATGGAGATGTTTATTTTTCAAAGAAAAAAAAAATAGAATAATTAATCCAAAGAAGAAAACGAAAGTGTTGTCTTTTTTTTTTTTTTTAAAGTGGAAGTGCTTTGAAAATTGACGACGCTGTCGTTCGAGTTGTCAAAGATTGTTTTTGTCTTTCAACATTTTTAAGTGCTTGTGGTTATTAAGGAATGACAGAACAGAACAGAGCCCTCATATTTATTATTAACGATTCGATTTTTTTTATGAGTTTTTAAGGATCAACATCCGGAATTAAGAAGTGTGAGAAATTGATTTTTAATGTGCATTTCCGATGCTATTGAAATTATTGATATATGTATTTGAAAAGAGTTTAAACTTGTTGACAAATAAAATGAGGCTACCTACTTAGCTACATAGGTATTTTTAGTTAAATTAATAAAAAAATATTTAAGAAAAATATTTCAGAAGCTATTAAAATAATCCGATTTAGCAAAAAATTTCGTGCGAGAAATATATCATACGAGAAGTATAAATATGCGGGAAAAATATTATGCGAGAAAAATATTGTGCAAGAAAAAAATAATGCGAGAAAAATATGTAGATATCATGATAGAAATATATCATGCGTGAAAAATATCATGTTAGGAATACATAGATATACCTATATCATGCAAGAAATATATCGGGCGAGAAAAATATATCGCGAGAAAAACAGCACGTGAGAAAAATATCTAGGTTTCATGATAGAAATATGTATATCATGCGAGAAATATACCATACGAGAAATATATCATACGAGAAATATAGCTGTGAGAAAAGTCTCATGCGAAAAATATGTGCATGCATAATACATATATATCATGCGAGAAAAACATCTTGCGAGTAATAAAACATGGCAGAAATGTATTTTTTTAAATAAAATCAAATCAACAGAATGATAAAAAGTGTTTTTTTTAGAGGTATAGAACTTTAGTTGGCAAAACTATTTTAACTGGCGACCATTTTGTCAGCTGTCAAGTTATTTATTTTTAGTTTGGTTTGGCATTTCAACATCAATAGACTGACGCCTGAACAACGCTTCCAAATTGTGCAAATTGGGCTCAAAACAAGATTGCCGTTTGATCCCAATTTTCATAAGTGAATTTTGTTTAGCGATGAAGCTCACTTTTGGTTGAATGGATACGTCAATAAACAAAATTGTGCTTGGCGGAATAATTGGTCCGTACTTCTTTAAAAACGATGCTGGCCAGAACGTTACAGTCAATGGTGACCGCTATAGAGCAATGATTACAGACTTTTTCGTTCATCAATTGAACAACCATGATGTGCAGGAGCTGTGGTTCAAACAAGACGGCGCAACATGTCACACAGCTCGTGCCACAATTGATTTATTGAAAGAAAAGTTTGTTATCCGCATAGTTTCACGTTACAGACCCGTGAATTGGGCTCCAAGATCGTGCGATTTAACGCCGCTTGAATATTTTCTGTGGGGATATGTGAAGTCGCTAATCTACGCCAATAAGCCTGAAACGTTTGACCACTTGGAGGACAACATTCGCTGCGTTATTGCCGATATACGGCTACAAAGTCATCGAAATTGGACCTCCAAATTAGACTACGTCCGAGCCAGCCGTGGCGGTCATATGCCAGAAATCATATTTAAATTATAATATCAGAAGATTATCTTTCGAATAAAGTAAATTTCATGTCAATTTAAAAAAATCATCTTTGTTTTATTCCATTTCAAAGTTCTATACCTCTAATAAAAACACCCTTTATTTTTGTCGTTTTCAAACGATAATATCGCGAAAACAAGACATCATGGAGCAATTTGGAACTCGAACTCGGGAAAATATAGGCTTTTTAGTGGTTAAAAAAAAAAACTGTAAACAAAAGACAAAGAGTTTATACATTCAACTAAGGTCACACTTTCACCACTTTTCATAAAATACCGTTTACAATAATATTGACATGACACCATCATTATATACATAAACAACTGACTCGCTACCCACCTAAATACTTAAATTATAACAACTCTGTTCACTAAATGACTTGATTTCCGGTCGACTAAGCACAAACTCCATTTTCATGACGCTTTAAACTGTTCACTGAAAAATAGATATGTATAGTAAATAGTCACCTAATGACGCCACCTGTTTCTTTCTATAAAATTTTATATTTAAAAAAAAGGAGATAATACAAAAAAAAAACAAAATAAAAATGCGAGGGCGCTGGTTGCTCCGGCGCAGCATGTTGTTTATTTTATTTACCAAGGTCAAATATTTGTCATGATTTAACCATTTTGAATAATAAACAAATTGTACCTACATATTTATTCAATGATTTAACTTACGAGCATTAGGTATATATCCGCTGAAAGTTTTTGTCAATGAATAAATAAATAAATATTATTATCTCTAATTTTTAATTTTTAAACCAAATAATATACCTACAAGAAAGTGAGGGAGGATTTTTATTTATAAAAAAAATATTTTATCTTTGTGTTGTTTTGGAAAGGGGTTTTGATTTTGTTCTTCTTTTTTTTTTTTAAATAAAGTCTTTTCTGTTTTTTTTTTTTATTTTTGTTGTTTATTTTTTTTTTATATTTCTCTGATTTACCCAGGTGCAACATGTGTTAGTTTTATATTTATTTTGATAGAGCTTATCTGTAATAAGCTTCCCCAATTTATTTATAACCCATTTCACATTGCACCTATGTATGTCTTAAAAGAGATTTAATATTTATGAAAAATACCTTTTAAATGAATATAAACAAACACATAAAATGTATATCTTTTTTCTGTTCAGATAATAAATAGGTCAATATTTGAAATAAAAAGAAGTGAAATATAAGCCTAAGTCGGTCGACGAGAGGTCAATAACCTCTACAATAAAAAAATCAACTTATAATAACACCAGAAATAAGTCTTGGTTTTGGACTGATTCTATACAAACTTTTTCGTATAACGTAACGTTTAAGAGCTCTAGCTGCATAGAAGCATAACACGAGCCTTGTCTCAATAAAAATTTGATTTATCAAAGATACAAGAAATCAGATGGACAGTGAAGGTTGTTTTAAGAAAATGGAATGTGATATGTAAACTTATACTTATCACTGATGATTTTATGGTACATCTATTAATTACTTTGGAGAAAGTAAGAATATTACGCTGAATATTTGTAACGTAAGGTTTTCGATAGAGTTTACTTACCAGCTTTTTTATCAAAAATTCACGGGTTTTATGTCTACGGATCTCTTCTTAGTTAGATTAGTATATAATTACCTTGTCGACTATTAAATTCAAGTAGTTTTAGATGATTTTAATTTTGAAGGTAAACAAAATGTTAATGTTGATGTTAATGTCCCACAAGGCTCTGCTTTTTCTCCTACACTTTTTGTCATTTTTGCAAATGATCTCTTGACTAAAACAACTTATTCACTTAATTATTTGGACTACAGTGTACTCAACTTTTCTTGTTAATTTCCGTGCTTTTACAACGTGGAGCTGCAGGGGCTTTAAATCTGATAGGTGACAAATCAATGTTGGGAACATTTCGGATTTGAATCATTATTGGCGAAATATCTCTTACCTCCCAATATTTTATTCTAAATTAATTAGCCAGTTTTATTCCCTTTAAATCCGTTCACCGTAATATTAACCTCGCCAGGAATGCTCATCAGTATACTTCAGTATAATTCAGACGTATACCCTTAGGTACAAAAATTCTTTCTTTTACCGTACTACACGAATGTTAAATTCCTTACTCGTTTGTTAAAGCTTCCTTTGTTCCTACAATTTATATCACCGAGTGAGAACATAACGATGTATGGCCTTATTAAAATAAATAAATAAAGGGTCGTAAAAGCGGTGCAGTGCAATAAGATCCGCGGAAATAAAGCCCGTGGGTGTTATTTAGAAAATAAAAAGGAAATAACACCTGCAGGTTTTTTACCTTTCTGAAATGCCAATGACCACCACAAAAAAAAATAAAAAAAAAAAAAAAAAATAAAAAAACATCCGCGGGTCGATATTGCCATTCTGACTTGGCATTAAAACCCATACTTAAAGTGAGACTCAATAACTCTTTAACTTTACTCCCGCGAAGCGAGCCACCCAAGGTGCTCTTGTCAAACAGAACTGTTGACAAAATCGAAGATCGTTTTGTGTTTTTTACTGAATGAGTTTTTTCTTCGTTTATTCTTCGAATTGAAACCTTCAAGAAAAAGAAAAAAATTGTTTAAAGAATAGGAACAGTGACATTCCTAAAAAGACGCGGTAAACGAAGCTCTATTATAAGGTCGAGTTTGCGAAGTTTTTTCTTTAACTGGTCTTTTAAAAGTATAAATGAATGTACCTAAAGCAAAAACGTGTATATTCTTGAAGAAAAGAAAATTATTCAAGTTTGGGACCGGAGTCGGGGTCGGTCTTCCACGTTCGAGCATAATTATTAAGTCCAGCCTATTTTTCAAATTATATTAAGAAAAAACTACACATAGTAAATAGGACTATATGTAGTTTTTTCTTAAAATAATTTGAAAAATATATTAAGAAAAAACTACACATAGTAAATGGGACTATGTGTAGTTTTTTCTTAAAATAATTTGAAAAATAGGCTGGACTTAATAATTATGCTCGAACGTGGAACACCGACCCCAAACTTGAATAATTTTCTCTTCTTCAAGAATTTACACAATATTATTTGCAATTCTTTATTTAAATCGCTTTTAAAAATTCACAACATGCTGCATCAACACCACCCTCAGATTGTCGGTTTACAGAAAATTATATTATCTCTGATGTTTTCTTAAGAGAGACTCAGGTAAAAACGTAGTTTATCCTCATTGCAAACCTGAAAACATCCCATCTAATCCACATCCCATCTAATCCCATATTTATTTTTTTTTTTTAGCACACACGTTTTATGTTTGTGTGGAAAATCTCTAACCATTCACAGATCTTTCAAAGATGCATGCATAGAAATGAGGGTATACTTAACATAGTCATAGATATTGAAGTATACTTTTGAAAGGTGTGACTGTGACTGATGCAATGACATTTTGTCAAATCAATTTTCAAAAACCTCCTACGAATACATAATCGGATTGGGTGCAGTTTGCCTTTGAAGTGATCGATAACTAGGCAATCAATTTCGACATCACTTTCCTGCTGCCTAAAAAAAATTCATTTTGGAATTTAATGTTTGAGATTTTTTTTTTTTTTTTTATGTCTGTGTGGTTTTGTTCTACATTTTTTTTGTATAAACAAAAAAAATGTTTCCTCGTGAGAATCTTAACTCAACTACAAATATCTAACTTGATTTTTTTTTTTTTTTTAAATTTATTTACTTTCCATGAAAATTCCCAAAGCGGAATAAAAATTTTACTCATTTTTGTGGGATTTATTACACTTAACAATATGAGTCCATGTTTTATGAGTCTAAAGACCGTCGAGTGTATGTTGAGGCACGTTTTTCATGTCGTCGTCGTCGTCCATTTGTTGACTTGGTCGTCGTCATCGTCATCGTGCTGATTCCTATTTACGATGAAACTTATTATATGAACCAACATGATGGGATAGGTCTTTGAATTAGATTTTTATATTCCTCTTCGACGAATTATAGCAATTTTATTTTTTGTATTTTTCGGCCAAATCTTCGAAACACGATTTTGGTATAATGAAATTTCCGGCGAATGCGGAAGTTGTACATTAAGGTGGTTCAACAAAGTCTTTTTTTTTATTTTGTATTTCCTCTTGGAAATATGTTTTACTGGTCACAAAATGTATTACCAGATTTTTTCTGATTTAAAAATCTATATTTATGGGTCACGGGCATTGATTTTGTGCGTAAAAAACGTAAAACTATTTTTAGTAAGATGAATATTAAATATAATTTTTAGGTTCAAAAATATTTTTGAATATAAATAAAATTTCCAGAATAAAATAATTTCTTCTATAGATCCATTCATTAAAAAGGAAATATAAGGGCGCATGTATTAGATAATTGTAGGTTCAGAAAGAAGCTACAATAATTTTTAAAATATAATAAATATTTTTAAAATTTTCTTTTTATTCTTATAATTATTTTCTGAAAGCGAAGAAAGTCAAATCAACAATAGAAACGTATTAAGATCGTGCAGAAAAAAAAAACACTTGTGCATATTATTTTTGTTACCGAGGGAAATATAATTGAAAGAAAATCAAAAAACTAAAAAAAAAATAATAATGGACTACCTTAACCTACACACATGATAAAGTTTGTTTGAAGAGGAAAAGTTCTTAATTACTTTGGTCGGGGTGGATTTCCACTTGGTTGGCTCAATACCTATACTTGTGAAATTAGTCTTACATAATATAAATTCACATTTGGCATTTTCGATGGTAACTCTTGGAGCAATATTGATTTTGTAGATTTTCAGATGGGAAGTTTATTTATAAGTTAATTTTTTTTTCTATTCTCGTAGGTATCATTATAATATGTACATAGGTATATAAGGATAAAAGAAGATATCATCTGGGAATTCAATTACATTTTTGGGATAGCCAGGGAATTATCTGAGTAGGTATACATTAAAATTTTGTTGTAGAAATTTCTGATGGAAATCGACAGATTTTTTTAAATATTTGTTTGAGACAATATAGAAAACTCGATTAAAGCCAATTTTAAGAGAGAAAACAGGTGTATCCTACCAAATTTAATCAGCTCATGAAATCAAAGTTGAAACCTTTTGTGACGCCTTAAGTATTTGACCACATATCAAGTTGGGGAGGCCGGAGCCCGACCCTCTGGCTTTGGGTATATATAGTGAAATTCTTTAATAAAATTCATTATAATTTACATATCCGTATGAAGAATAAAAAATTGGAAAATTCAAAATTGCGAATTAAAAAAAAAAAATTAAATTTTTCCTCAAAATTTTAGACGATTATTACGATACTAAAGTATTTTTAGTAAGTAAGATTTTCTAAATACGAGTTACTAACAACAAAATCACCAAACGTCTATTTTATCTCTTTAGTACCATAAACTTATTTCAAATGTCACTTTGACAATTCAAAATGTGAAAATGCTTACTTTTTGCATGTAAGCAGGTGCCACTGATTCTTGAGGAAAATAAGTGAAGACAAAAAGTGTTCATAATACTGCCTATGTACGTACCTAATTGTTTAAGTTTGTTTTTTGTTAAAATAAACGGTTAAATCTAGCATTTGCAGAAAAACGTCAAAAAAGTGCAAGCAACCACTATTTTTTTTTTTAACTTACAAGAGGAATATTTCTACTTTTGTAACTAAATCCTAAATCAATAATAATTCGATAAAATTGTATCTTAAACTGTGTACCCGTTCTCCAAAATTTAAAAAAATAAACCTTTAAAAATAACCAAAAAATAATAATAAATAAGAATTATTTTTGAAATTATTATCTATACGTTTGTATCGCTTCGAATAAACAAAAAAATGCCCACGCCCCGCCATCGCCACAAGCATCAAAAATTTGTAGACATAATTAAAATATCTTTTAAATGCCAAGTGGCGCTTCCTATAGTTAGGAATCTGTTACATACAGATTTAAATATTAATTCATGTATCCACTGTCTGATATAAACACGCAAATAGCGAAATTGCTTCACAAAAACAAAAAACAAAAAAAGAAAATATTAAAATCCATTTCGTATGTATTTTTAATTACACTTGTTTGAAGACCCACTTATGTAATAAATTCAATAAATAAATCCTAATAAATTCCAATAAGAACTTTGAGGTAAGGAATACAGTTATTATAATAGCTTATAATAAAATCGTTTTTTTTATTTTTTTTTATTAATATAAACGAGTAAATTATGGAAATTGTGTGCGCCATTATAGTTTTTTTTATTTCTTAAAGATATAAAGCTATAATAAAAAGTGGTTAAGCTTTAACGCTTAATTAGGCGTGTTAATAAGAAAGTAAGCTATATAAGCTTAGAAGTCACATAAATATTGAATCCAGACTTATTTATACGGATAAAGGGTTGGGCTAATGTTTAGTTTTGTTTGCCTTTCTAGTAAAACAACAACTAAAAGTTCTCTAAATTTATATGTTAATGAAACAATTTGAATTAATTATATGAATGTATTTTTTAAAGCAAGGCGATTCTTAAAAAAAAAAAAAAACATCTTCCAAACATAAATGTGACAAAAATAATCCAGCTCATATTTTACGAGCTCCCGACCCATGACGTAGATTGTGTTATAACAAGAAGGCGCCTTAAGTGCACGCTGCATGGTTGCCATTTTAGTTTTTTTTTTTTTTTTTTTAATTTTCTTACATTTCAGCTTCAATTTAATAATTTTTTTTCAGATAAGCAAAAATTTCCTTGAATAAGAAATAGGTTTCTAGAAAATATGATTTTAAAACGAGTATAGTTTTTTTTACACAGACTATTTCTATTTGCTCTAAATTTATGTTTTTGGTACCATTTTAAAGAAAAAAAAAAACTGATATGGCAGATATTTTATGTATTTATCCTATGATTTATTTAAAACATTCTCACACACATAGCAGAGAGGAAAAAATTTCCTCCAATTATTAGTTAAAATGATTTTACTTCAACTTTTGATATTTTTTTGAATACACTGTTTGAGATTTATTTTACGGTTGGCAACTATGTCCTCATGTCTTAAAGATATAGCAAAAAAAAAAAAAACAATTTATTAAGTTTGTTTTCGTTAAGAACGTAATTTAGATGGGATTTATAAAATTTAAAACAACAAAAAAACATACATACATATATACACGAAAGGCATAATATCGTGTGCCGAGGTGTGTAGGTATAGGTTAGGTGTAGGTAGGTGTTGCATGGAGCCAGAAAGAAAACCAATTTTTCATGACACGAATTGACTTTGTAATACCCAAAGAAATAATTGCTTCACCACCTCATGGGGTTGCTATTGATATAAATTTTCACGAGAAGATTACCAAGACTTACCACTTCTTGTGTTCTTTTTTGGAGAGAATATTAAAGTGTCGAGAATATTTATAAGGTTCATATAGAATATGTTGTTTTTTTTTTGTTTTTGTATTAAGTAGATATGCATGTATTGCCATAGGTGAAAGGTTCATAAACAACAGTCTTAAAAAACGGGTGCTATGTTGATGAGAAAATTAGCAAAAGAAAAAAAGAGTTGGGATCTATTAATATAAAAATTGTTTGAATTTGAATTAATCAGTTCTTGTAGTCTACCAGCGCAGCGCAACAAAATGAAAACAAAAATATAATTAACTAATTCGTGAGATTTTTGTTAACAATGAAAATATACTTCGTTTTGTCGTTAGGATGTTACATCATCAGTAAATAGGTACCATCAGAAGAAGCATGCTTTACATAACAGATATAAGTATTAAGTAGTTTACATGCAATGAACGATAATGATGCTTTGTTTTTGGATATGCTATATTTTGCTATATGATGATGCAATGTTGTAACATTATAATTTTATTTGGAATCTTCACAATATGTATAGTTTATGCCGTTTATTGTAACTCTTGCTTAATATACAGCTATACGAAAGCAGCATTGTCAATGTGACATTGAGATGTCCTTTGTACGTTCAAGCACAAAATGACAACATTGATACAAAATAACCCCTATTCCCCCGTATTCCTTCACAAAAAAAAATGTTTTGTTCTGTTTTTTTGTTCTGAAATAGATCCAAAAAGGAAAAAAATATTTTAAGAAATTATAAGACATATATGCTCAATGATTTAAACTCAGAAATTTCTTCATTTTAACCAGTTTTAAAAAAAAGGATGTAATGTACATAGATAATTGTGATGGTTTCACAAAACTAAAATTTAACTCGAGATTTTGATGAAACATTAAAATAAAAAGAAAGACGAAAAAGTGGGTCCCGTAGTTCTGTCTGTCTATCCGGCTACAGATTAAGCGGATGGATTGATTTTTCTAAACTAGCGTTTTATGAACATTCCCCAGACAATTTTTTAAAGTTTCTTTTAGGATAACAAAAAAATAATCTTGGCGTAAATAAATCTATTTAAGCTGTTAATTAAAATCTTATTTTTTTTCAAAAACATGCACACAAAAAACAACTAATTATTTTTGTACTCTAGTCTAAAAAAGGATTAAAAATGTATTTGTAAAAAAAAAATCAATGAGAATCAATGGCACAAAATTTTAAAACGATCAAGTACGATGTCAAAGAATTTTTATCATCGTTTAAAATTTTTCCCCAGTATAAAGTAAAAGTATAAGGTATGTTTAAATGCGGAGCTATAAAAATTGATTTTAAAAAGAAATCATCTATCTACCCATTTTCGAAATAACGAATTTTCAAAAAAAAAGACTTTTAATTTTTTTAAATTTTATCAAAATCGGTTCAACAGATATTTAGATATGTATGTATATGATTATAATGATTATGTTATAGGTTCCTTTAACTGATTTACTTCTTTAAAAAAAAATTAATTAGGTTTAAAATAATCAGACTACAGTGTGACGTACATAAAAGCAAGTTCGTGTGACCCCGTCGTGCATTTTATTTCCCTTCGTTCAGTCATTGATACTTAAATTCACAATTATTATATTAAGATTAATTGGAACATAAATAGTGTTAAATTAAAACCTATAACCTTCTGCCGGAAATAAAAATATATATGTACATGTAATTAAGAACAGAAGAAATTCAAGTTACATTTTTAGAAAAGTATTAGCACTAAGCTAAGCAATATACATCACTGTAATTTAAGGCAGGCCTTTAGAAATGTTTGATTCAATACCTTGTTGTTTTTATTAATTTTGTTTTTCAATAAAAGACTTGCGCACTCGTATAAAATCAACAAACATTGTAGGAATATTACGTACCACTGTTTTGAGATCTTGCTTATACCGATGACGGTGACTATTGCAAATTTTGAAATGTGACGCTTCATTCATATATGTATATAAAATCAATACCCCAGCGCGCTATTAATTAAGATTCCCATTTCATAGAAATGTGATAATCATTTTTTTTATTGATGTGCTTAATTACTGGCCCCCTGTCAATAAAACTCATAAACTAAGAATTTATTTGAGTGATAGGCATAAGCTCTAAAACTTCAAGTGCATCATCTGTCATTCTAACTCATATTACAATCAAATGTAGGTATAGAAGTGCATCTTCTTATCGTTTGTTATTTATCTGACAGTAAGACATCAACAACTCTTTAACTCTTCTTAAGTTTATATCATAAACGTTTCAGTCAAACCAATCTGTTTAACAAAGTAGCTTATTGACATCTGAAGAGTTGAGACGGCTTCTCCATCATCAATCATACCAATACATATACATAAATAATTATATTGAAATGTGTGAATGAATGGACTTCATAAGCACCTTAAGTAGTAATTTCTCCATTTCCATCTATCGGTGTTAAGATTTCTTTGACATGCCACAGAAAGATGCAAATGACCTTATTTTCCCTCCGCTCGCCCGCCACTACGTCGCGTCGTCGTGCCGAGCAAGACCGCAGTCTGGCTCTTTCATTGTTTTCATTGTTTCGTTTTTTAACACTCTAAGAAAAAAAAAAAAAAAACTATTTAAATGACGAAAAGTTGTGGAACAATGTTTTCGTTTGTCATAAAACACTTTTCTTGAATTTTTTTTTTTATTATTGTGTTCATGTTGTTTATTGGTGTAATGAAAAGTATTTTACGAGATCGTTTTTGACACCCGAAAAATAGTTGGTTACACTTTAAAAAGGGTCTCGACACAGAGAAGACGAATTGATATTGTGTATAAGCACGAATGTGCGTCTGTCTTCTTCGGTGTCGCAGCATTTGTTGTGGTTGACTTGAGGTGCTTTAAAATACAAAAAAAAAATGAAATAATAAAATATGTAATTGCGTGCAGAGAAGACGAGTTTCGGTTATAGTTATGGAAGGGGGACTTTTCCTTTGGAATACATCAACTTTATTTTTATTATTGGAACTAGCATAAATTTATGTATATATCTTTTTAACACTTAAATGGTGTTTCTAATTTTGGGAAATACCACAATGAATAAAGCAACAATTGAAGCTTTTGTTTATGTTAGAAATATGGTAACAAATTATTATACATTGTGTTTTCGAGTTTGATATCAATGCGAAATGGGGTACTTAATTCAAGCTCCAAGAGCCTTTTAATAAATAAAAAAGACTTGGGTCGAAAAAGTTGAAATGTTTGAGAAAAATCGAATTAAAGTTAGTAGAACATGTTGTGTTTATATGGGAAATTACTTTCTGTTTTTTTTTTAAAGATAATTTTAAATTGATAATAAATCTACAAATTAATATTGTTTGAATTTTAAACTTATGACCCTGTCCAATATTTATGTGTCAGATAACTAATCAGAACTTTACTTAAACGTTGTGAAACAGACCCTTAATATTATTATTTATTTTTATTATTCAAACATTATTTGTGGCGTAACAATTAAAGGAAAATCAGGGCCTTTAGTGCCCTACAAACCATGTTTTCATTCCAAGAGTAAAATTTCGAGGCGTTATTCAGATTAGATTTTTTTTAAATCTAAAAAAAAATATTTTTTAATTAAAAAAAAACATAAATACATTACATATTTATTGGATCCGTTATACAGAATACAGAAAATTTTAAAAATATCTTGAATATTAAAATTTTAATTATTTTATTTTATTAATATTATTTTAAAACAGATTTCGTTACAATCGAAAAATCTCATTATCGTCTCGGTAACACCTCAGTCTAGTTGCGATTTTCTCACTGTATCTTGGTGGCCTAATTAATTTATGGTGGTACAATAAAGGCAATTAGTATTTCTCATATGCTAATACTTATTTGCCGGATATCTAATCAGACAGAAGTAAAAATTGTGAACCAAGCCTTTATAAAAAATCACTGTTCAAAGCGACGCTTCTTGATTTAAAGAAATGCGTTTATTTCGTGCCAGAAAAAACTTTCAATTTTATTTAGAATTGAAACGCTATAGCTAATTAAAATAATAAAAATTTTTTGTGTTTCTATTAATTATTTCAAAATAAAACCTAAAAGCATTGAATTTTGATTACACGTTTAATTGCTATTGTGAGTAAAATATTTTAGCTCTAACATTTGGAAAAATCATATATTACCTAGTTATGAAATAATTTGGATGTTAAATTGAAAATTTCAAATTACAAACAACTCTCTTCTTATCTTAACGACCGAACCCTCTTTAAAGATGTTAAATTATTTTTTTTTGTTAAAAATGTCTATTAATGAAAACAAAAAAGTCGTCAATCACACAAACAAAAATTGATTGTCTTTTATGTTACCGGTTCTTAATTATTAAAAAAAAAAAAAAAATACGTAAAACCGTAAAACAGATATCTACTTAATCAAGTCAATATTTTACGGATTCAAAACAATTTAGAGGCGCTAAATGGCTATTATGCAACGCCCACACTGTGTGTAGCATATCTTAACACTTTCATTCCATTCAGATAGTATCATCATCAGATACGAGTATATAGTAAATAATATAATTAATATATTCTGGTTACAAAAAATAAAAAAATAAAAAACTAATAACGAACGTCAAACAAACCGGACCACTCCACACCTTGCTCAGGCGCGGCGGCGGTAGATAGATAGATATATATATTGTGATGCAAATGCCATTACCACGCATTTCCACCTGTCATACGCTTGTTAAAAAAAAAATATCTTGTTATTCAACCAGTTTATCATTTAATCAAAATAAAAATACTAATAAGCTTGAAAGAAAATAACAATAATAATAAGTAATAACTTACCTTCATATCAGCAATAATCTGCTGGAAGAGACTGCCAAGGGCGGATCCATCTCGTTCTAAGCTAAGATCCATGATGATAATGATAATGATGAGTTCTGAGATTCTTTAAAACTCAGGAAGTATTATAATATCGCGTACAAAATTTACAACAACAAAAATTCACGTTGTGAAAAATCACACGGAAAGTAATTTTTGTTGTGAGGGAAATGGAATGCGAAACAAAAAAGTTTCTATTTTTTTTTTGTTGAAAGAATTATTCAACCACTGGTTTTTTTTATTATTATTTTTTTTTTAACAAATTCTTATGTAAAACTTCTTGTACAATAAAAGAAAACACAATTTTAATTTCACTACTATTTAAGTTGACACAATTTTTGACATTATTTCTTTTTTTTTTTTTGTTCACGTAGGTATACAATTATTAAGTCTTCTTTAACATCAGAAAGACTACAAAGAGATGAAATTTATTACGTCGAAACGACATTTTAAATAATTTATTTTGTAGTTTTTTTGTTTTAAGTTATTACAATCTCTTTTATATCATTAAGATAATTTTTTTTTAATTTTTTTTTGTTGTTACTTTAATGCGTACACATTAAATTGTTCGACTTGTTGTTCTATGTTTACCTAATCCAATTACCTTAAGTTCTTTGCAATTACTTTAATGTATCATACGAAGATTGTTAAGCCTTTTTTTTGCCTAGAAATAAAAATAAAAAAAGAAGTTGAATTAAATATTTAATTTCTTTAAACGAGTTGAATTAAGTAAATGCATAAAAAAAAAGGTTCAAACTTGGGGTTGGAAGGAAAGCAGAACAAGATTAACAAGTTTTAAGTTAACTGGGGAATGTTTTATTTTTTTATTTTTTTTTTTTTTTATATTTTGTTATCAAAAACTACTTATACTGAACCTAGGGTTAGTGGGCTAGGCTGACATGTTTGTTGGCTTTTCTTGTTAGTTTAGTTGTGGATCAAGAATTTCAAGAAGGGGAAGGTGTTTAAAAATATTCTGTTTGATTCTATTTGCAGCAGCAATTTACATCAAAAAACATCAAATAGTAAGCAAATCTTTTCTTCGTCGCTTTAAAAAATTGCCAACCTAAACACAAACATAGAGAGGCAAGGGTTATATAGTGACTTGCAACTCTACAATTTCTGGGTGTGTATTTTTAGTTGCTAGGAATGGAGTGGACCAATAATTTTCTGCAGAATTTGTACGGCTAAGGTGCGAGGCACTTATCCATAACATGAAAAATACTCTTGGGGGGTTCGTCCATTCCTCATAAAGATGCAGTACTCCTGAAAAAAAAAGACTTTTTTTTTTTATTTTTAGTCTGCACCCCGTAACAGTCCAATGGGCTTATCATTACGTCACAAAGTACATACTACAATCGCAATTATTATACATAATACATATACAAGTAATAATAAGGGAATGCTTACATTTTTGTAAAATATATTTATGAGCGAAGTTAACACCACCATTTTTGATTTTAAAAATAAAAATTATTAAAAAAAAAATCACAAAATAGAAAATTGTACAGATTTTTGTTTTTATATCGATAAATACATAAGTTATAATTTCATGTTTAAAATATAAAAATCGCATAAATTACAACTATCGCGGCCGAAAAATAAATTTTGCGAACCGTAGCTAGCTTTAAAAAAAATTGTTGGTATATATTTAAAAAAAAAACACACAAATGTAATGTTTTTTTTTCTATTTTCTTTTATAAAAAAAAGTGAGATAAAATTTAAATAATTTATATTTGCAACTCAAAAGGCCGAAAATAAATTATACGAAGCGAATTTTCCGCCAATTTTGTTTTTTAAAAAATTGTGCCTCTGTGTGCCGTAAATTTTTTGTAATAATATCGAAAATTAGCAAATTTTACGAATTAAATTTTATTCAAATTTTCGATTCTCTATAAGAAACCTAACTTTTAGCATTTTGTACTGAGTTTGTACTCCCATGTACACCATTTTTCTTGAAAATTGAAAATGGCGGTAGATGCGAATTTTACGCTTCGCAAAATATGCGCTCTCATGCTCGGCATATTTTTAGAGAATATTTAGAATATATTACCTCTTACAAATTATCAGAAGTGTGACGTTTCAATTTTCAAAAAATTTATAAAAATTCATATTTTATTTTAAATACATAAGGTGTGCAATGGAAATAATCGGAGATGGATAAAATGGTCTATTTCCGGTGCAATAGACCATTTTATTCATCTCCGACAATAAATAACTTTTGACGAGTATCTATGTTGATTATTATATAAAATAGATAAAAAGCATTAACTTGGAGCTGTTTCTTCCTTCTGTATACGATTTAGCTTGATGCACTTGCAGAGGAGCAAATGAAAAACCGCCCTTTTAACTTCAGGGGTTTTCTTTTAAATCCTATCACTGAAATTACTCATAAATACTCACCTACACGCCATCGTAAATATATTAATTGAAATTTTAATTTTCTTCTATTGTTTCATGAAGTTTCCTCAAAACCAAAAATTCATACAAATTCTGCTGATCACATTTGTAAAGACAAAACATCTTACGTCTTTATAAACCTTGTCTATCTTTTACAACAGTCGTCCAATTTCATGCAGTTACAAATAAACATTTTTCATTTTTTGTCTAAGAGTTGTCCAGACACCGGAATCGGTTGTCTACACATTGGCTAAAATGACATTTTATTTAATTATTAAAAATAAACACATTTCCATTTATTTAGAACTATTAAGACATAGTCTAACTCGACGTAGACAACTGTCTAAGGAAATGCTAGCACGTAAATAAAAAAATATTTATTCCATTGAAATAAATTCTATAATTAATGTCGGAAGAAAAATATACTAACTCATCATTTTTAATTTTGCAAATAAAGTGTCACCCTTCATTAATTTTTCATTCATAAATAATTCTTCATTCATCAACATCACATAAATTTAAGCAATCGTAATATAACATAAATATGCAATTTCTTGCCACTGTCACCTCAAGCTCAAAAGGCTTCTCATTTCTTCTTGCAAAAACTTCAAACACTTCAATCCCCCCCCCCCCCACCCACCCTCCACCCTCGGTGTTTTTGCATATAAAACAAAATTTATTAGACATACATATTTTAAAATTCATATAACAAGATGTCCATCAATCTCTATAAGAATTGAAGGAAATGCACATTACACAAAAAATAAAATAAAATAAAATCTAAATTCCAGAACAAATGACAGCAGGAACGTGACCCTTATATAATTTGGACATATTATAATAAATATTCTTAGAGCATGAAGAAGCATAAAGCATAAGAAAAAGCAAAAGAATAATTTTTTTGCAATTAGAAATAATTCACACGATGATGGTGTAAGTGCGACGAAAGTGACTGACTGACTGTACTTGGAGAGGTGTCTGATTATTATATTCTACAAGAAAGGAAAAAAAAAAAACATGAAAATTAACCCGTATAGATACTTAGATACAGATATAATAATATGTATAATGATGTATGCTGTTAAAGTAGACAACAACAACATATGGGGGTATAATCCAACAATTTCCGGTGTAATATTCTCGCCAATTTGCAAGTTTCTTATAATACGACCACTGCTGCTATTGCATGCGGGACAGAACCAGAAGCAGTAAGTGTTATGGCAGTATGAGAGTATATAGAAGTAGAAGTAGAGCCGGAGGTAATTTTGCTCCGGATGTGCAAAAGTCTTTCGTAAAATTGACAGAAACTCACCAGATACATAGCTACTTGTATAATAGATCAAAAATACAAGGAGAACTAGTTGAGAAGATATTACTTTCAACAACATTATAATATGGGAAAGGTGAATTTCATCACGTGTCTGTCACATCAGCGTAGATATAGACCTATAGACTGTAGGTATGTACATATGCAAGGGGGTACCTACTTTATATTTATGAAATTTTAGATAAAAAAAAATGCAACTAAATATGCATACAAACAAAAATCGATTACTTCAATGTTCGTCGTTTTTCTAAAAAAATCTCTTGAAATTGCACCGTAGTGTTAAATATAGGAAACTGTGGAACTGAGCAAAAGCGACCGCATTCCTTTTTTATTATTATTCATTTATAACTCAAAATTATCAATATTCAATATTTTTTCTGACAAAAAGATGAAGTTAAAATTAAGCAAGTATTTTGTTAAATTTACAACGTGCACTTTTCCGTATAAATTTTGAAGAAATTTCAGAAACCTAGTCGATTTAAATAACATTATATTTAATGTTAAATTAACATGACAGTGTTTTTGACATATATTTTAGTTGATTTAAAGAGATTCCATGTTATTATTCTTGTTAATAAAAAAAATTTACTATATAGCCCTTTGATTTAATGTTTTTACAATTTTTTTACCTTATTAATTTAACCTGGTCTTGTGCTAAACTAGCACTATATCAATCAGATCCCGTTGTTAGAGTATATACAATTTACTGTCAATTTTTTCTGCTGTTATTAACCTGATTGTAGATTTGTCCCTGCATCTTTATTATTAAAAAAGTCTTGAAAGAAATCGTTTAGTGAAGTAAATAATAAGTCGTGCTTGAAATCAGACCGAAGAACAGTGAATACTAAATCTTAACAATTGTTAGGAGCTAGGATTCATACGGGGGAGTTTTTCAGTATGACTGCTTTTAGACGACTGCAATTTCTATCCGCAATTCTCTTTTGAGTTTCTTTCCGATTGCAGCATCCATTTAAACGCTGCAAATTTTAATACCTGCAATTTTTGTTAAATGAGAAGGAAATAATATCTCGTCACTCTTTACTCCGCTTATGTCTCAAACAATAAGAAAAAGCACAAAGAAGAAAGAGCGATAACTCTGCAATTATTTCAACCTCTGCAACTTTGTCTACCCCGGACACCGCATACGTCCCCCGCCTACATGCTTAAAAATTGCAAGGATAATTGCAGCATATTTGCAGCGTTTAAAAGCAGTCTATAAGAGAAGACGCGGTAGCATGGCTAGGTCAGTTGGTAGAACAAGATACCCTTAATCTCAGGATCGTGGGTTTATGTTCCACGTTGGGCGCCATTGCTAAGAGTTGAGATTCCACACACATTTATCTTCATTTTTTTTTGTGCAATATTAACTGTTAATTCTGTCTGCTGTTTACCTTAACGCATCTGTATTATCAAAACTGTTTTATGTAATTTTTTTCAAAAATTGAGTGCTGGGAATCAGTACGAAGAATAGTGAATAAAAAACCTTAACAATTATTAATAATTTACGGTGGAGTTCTTCGGTAAACGATAAGTAGAGGCAGCGCGCTTTCAGTAGCCAAGCTAACTCAGTTGATGGAACATGAAACTCTTAATCTTAGGATCATGAAATCGTGCTCCACGTTGGGCGCCATTGTTGAGAGCTAGCATTTTTCGGAGAAGTTCTTTGATAGCAGAGCAACCGCAATAGTTCTAACTCCAATTCTCGTGTATCAAAGAACTCACCCGTAGAATCCTAGCTAATAACATAATACAACAAAAGCAAAAATCTAAAAAAAAAGTACATGCTATTAGATGAAGTACCTGATCAAAATAAACAATGAAAATTTAACAAAAATTAATAAATACTTAATTTTAAAATAGTCTAAAAAAAAAAAAAAATTAGTATAATGATTTAAAAAATGTTGGAGTTTAATCATCAAGTTTAAATCGAAAATTGTTTTTATCTAGCATTAAATAATTTTTTTTTTCGGGTCTAGATGTTTGTTAGAGATCAAGTAGGTTCCATAAGTGAGTTTAGAATTGTATTGTGCTATGCAAGTTCATTTTTATTCTCGTGCAAGCATAATCAAGGAATCATGTAAACTAAAAAGGTTAAAATTACAATGTATGAAAAATTACATTATTATTTTATAATGATTCACAAGAGCAAGCGCAACAGCTCATATGTTTGGTTTGACATGGGATCATGTAAAGTACACAGTTGGGTATTGTTAAAATTATAGTGTTCTATGTTAATTCATCCAGATTCCTTAAGATGCGTAGCATAAGTACTGTATTAAGTAAACATTAAGTAAGAGATAGATAACAGAGACAAGTGCTATTAGTTTAACAGTAAGCTAGATTGTAAGTAGATTGTCATGTTACTTTAGCCGGATTACATATTTAAAGTAGTGCAAATTCTAAAAGGTTTTCATGTAGATTTTGTAAGTTATTTGCATACATTTAACACGACAAGATGTTTTAAAATATTTTATATTGGATTTTTCATATGACCAACAGTATTGAAAAATAACAACCTGAAATATGGTAAATTTCTGCTTGATTTTACAAGATGTTTCCACTGACTGTGAATGTACATTTTTAATTCATTATATAAAAATACCTACTGTCGAATTAACAATTTGAATAATTTAATTCAAATTTTGTTCATCAAAATGACAATTCTGACTGTTTACAGAAAATCTGCAGACGAAAAATCAAAGGTAAATTATTAAATAAAGAAAGATAATAAATTTTCTTGCTGAAAACCTCGGTCATTGTTTATTGTTGTTGTCATTTAGTTTTTTACTGCTTGTAAAGATCAACTGATCAATACATTTTTTTCCACAGAAACTATGAACTCGTACTTTTCTGTTTTCTGATGTTCCGACCTTCGGAAGGTCTGAACCTCTTTAACCCAACAAAATCAAAAACCCTGGTCCAAATTTATAAGCTTATGTCGAGGTGTGTTTGAAGTTGAAGATCAACGTGCTTCCTATTGATCCAATAATATTTTCAAGCAACATTTCTGCATTGAACTTCTAACCCAAAAAATATATTTGCTTAAGTTTCATTAAATACAGGTTATTGTTTAAGATTATGATAAAGCTTAAGTCTGATCTACTGGCTCATTTTAAATGCTAATGAAATTCTTCTTGGTATTAGAGCATAAAAGGAGCACGACATAAGTATAGCTAGTACAGGTACCTTTGATTTGACGTCCGTCGACTGTTTACCCTTGATACTCTCTAAGTATATACCCATCATACTTTTCTAACGCCGCGCTGTTCCTGGTTCTGGTGTGATTAGAACGTTTATTGAACTCGTTTCAACTTTTCCACTATCGCTAGGTATGATGTGATTCTCATTCTTCTGCTTCTCTTCGTATAACTTCACTGGCATTAGCTGTGTATTCATTCTTTTCCATTTTATAACAATTTTAATTCCGATTCCGATTTCTAAACCTTAACTAGCCTTCACAGTTCAGGCTTCAGAGTACATCAGAATGATGGGTTGCTGCAGTTATTCTGGATCTGGCTCCTGTTTGCTGCTGCTGTTAAGTTTATCAGCGCATGAATGCTGCCCCCTGTACATAAAGTAGGTCTCATGCAGCAAGTGAAGTGTAAACTGGCATTGGAGTGGAGAAAAAGAAAATGTTTAGTTTCTTTAGCTTCTTATAGTCTTACAATTTTTTTTCTTTTTCTTATTCTTTTGACAATGAAGACGACGACAGCGATTATATTCAACGCAGTGAGTAAAATAAAATAAAATAAAAAAAAAACCTAAGAAACCAGACTGTGAACTCGTATCAAGGAAAACGTCGCATCTGTACACAGAAGAGTAGTGCAGTGCAGGGTTATCCAAAAGGTAATTTGTATGTTATGGGCCCTAAATCATGTAAGGGCCCGTTAAGGTTCTTATAGAAAATTTGTTTTAATTTTTTATCATCTTTTAATTTGATTTACAGAAATCAATCACAGATTTCGAAGTAGAAATAGAAATATAAAGACTTCCATTGACCAAGGCCCTCAACATAGCATAATCCGATCCGAATTCAAAACACAAACACTTTTGTTTCTTCATATATCGAGCCAGATACATCATTGTAGGTTTGTTTCTTCCTCTATAGATACCAGCTGATGATTTATTACGTGTGAAGTTGTAGTGTAGTGCATTTTGTGTATTTTCATTTTTATTATCTCGTCTAA
The DNA here is from genome assembly GCA_951394125.1 of Epistrophe eligans. Taxonomy (NCBI): domain Eukaryota; kingdom Metazoa; phylum Arthropoda; class Insecta; order Diptera; family Syrphidae; genus Epistrophe; species Epistrophe eligans. Next base: position 76,161,648 of record OX596030.1, read on the forward strand.
TTCTCATTTATTCTTTTTATTCGTTTTTTTTTTTTTGAAGTTCCATCATCTGTTGGTCGATACGCTTGTTGTTTATCTCTAAGGTCGTTTACATTTTGACTCTTTAGAACTTTTCTGTGATGCGATATTGTATTCGTATCTTTATATGCATTATATACACGATGTAAGATAAATTCATTTTTTGTTCTTATTTATTTCTAGCAATAATAGGAAAACAAAAAACAACAGTGAAACAATTTTGTATTCTTGTGGTTTTTAGTAGTGTTTCTGTAGCAGAAAAAAATTACTAGTTCCTATGAGATATAAAGAAGATTTATGGAAGAAGGTCTTCTGATGCTGATGTTATTATGAGTTAAAGAATATTTTTATTTTTTTTGTAAATTAAAGCTCAGGTGATTCTGGAAAGTATAGCAATTTATATATTTAAGCGAAGTTCGCTAGATGCCCATTAATGTAGCAATTATACAGCTGGTGGTTATTTTCATAACTTGACTTGACCCTGAATGCGAGACAGTCGATTTATCATGGTAAGTAGGTATAAGGTAGGTATTTAAGGTAGTTGCTTTTATTTATTTTGTTTTCTGCATAATTTAGTGGGGAAGGTTAATTTGGGTTGTTGAACTTATATTAAACATTAAATGTGATGTTGAATTGTTTAACTTTCTTAAGTTAAAAGGTTATGATGATAATTAATTTTTCTGTGAAATTTGAAGTTAAAATAATTCGCATAAATTTTAGATAAATGTGCTTACTTAACACTTTTAAAGAAATTAAAGCTGAATTTTTAAGTTTCTAAATATATAAAAAAAAAGAATTGGTTTTTTGTTCGTAAGCACATACCTTAAATCAGCTGAACATTGTACGATTGGCAATTGAAATTATCGACCAGGAAAAGTATGAAAACCGAAAATTGCATACTTTTAGGGGTGAATGGTGGCGATATCTGAAAATTCCATTTTATATGGGAAGGAGAAGATATTGATTCTAAGGAATGACAAACACAACCGAGAAGCAACATATGGTGCAAAAAAGTAACGAAGATGAAATTGACAAAGAGTTTCAGTAAAGTGTTATTTTAAATCCAAAAGTTGACCTGGAATTTTGAAACATGTAATATCAATAAACATTTTTTTTTTTTTAATTTTTTAAAATATTCTCTCTGATCATTTATTTTTCAAAACAATTTTTTACCAATTGTAATTTAAAGTTCTGTCAATATTGACATTTGAAGAATAAATTCAAATTTCGTCAACTGACAGATCTTTGAACTAAAATTAATTGAAATTAGGGAAATAAGCGAACACAGGTAATAAGCGAACACAGGTATAAGCGAACAGGAAATAAGCGAACACAGGTAATCAAAAAAAAAATTTATTGATTTTTATATCAAACTTAAAAATTGGTAGATTTTAGAAGTTAATAGCATTTTAAGTGTTGCCGTTGTTTTATTAATTTTCTAATGACAAAGCATTTACGTGCAAAAAAAAACACAAAATTTATTTGTTAAAATATTGGCGATTATAGTTGACCTTTTTCAAACAAGTGGGTATTTTAGTGGGTGAAAATTTATTCTGGCGATCCTTTATATCATAATTTAGCGTGCCTGAAAATTCCATCAAATTCAAAAAAGTGGTTTAGATATTCGACAGCCTCTTTATAAAAACTGTACTTTGCCTTTTAATTTATTAATTTAAATAAAAGAAATATTCTTATTAAAATTTTAAGTAAAGGGTGTTTTTTTAAAATACAAAATTGGTTTTTAAATGGGCAGATCGATTTCTGGTGATGTAAATTTGATTTCTGCCAGATGCTTTGTGTTCAGTACATTTAACCACTTCACCATGAATAAATTTCGTCCACGAATAAGGTTGGGAAATTAAGATTTCGGCCTAGCCCTTTGTTATATAAAAGTCGTTCAAAATTGAGCTTCTAGATGGCGCCAAATTCAAATTAGCCTTGGACCCTATCTGGCTGAAACATTCATCCCTATAACGATTGTCAAATATAAATTGATAGTTGATAAATATTGAAATTTGGTATGTACCTACATTAAAAGTCAATTTATTGAAAAAGTGATCAGCTATTAATTTTGTTAAAATTCAAAAATAATCTGAATCTTTCTCTTTGATCAAAATTTTTATCAATTAGGTTGCTAAAATTGATTTTCAATTTTTATCAACTATCAATTGATAAATAATTGACGAAAGTAATAGGAATGATTAATGGCAGAAAAGTATCTACTCAAAATTTTCAATATGATGATGTGGCATGGTTTTTATTATTTTTATGTTTTTTATTATTTCATTTAAAAATTGTCTGCCTCTAAAAAAACACCCTTTTTTCCGTAGGTACATATTTTTACAATAAAAATTGAATATGCTTTTTGAATTTTCCTTCAAAAATTATTTTAACTACCCACGTAGCATACAAATCAATTCTTGAATGACATTCTCTTGGCATTTCACACTGAAAACTTTATAATAAATACTTTGTACTGTTATCTTTGCCATTGCCTTGGAATTTGAACGCATATATGTTTCAATTCAGGAAGCATACATTTATGTTGCATTATCTAGTTGAACAAAAGCCTCCCACAACCTCTATATACATATATACTCGTTTTCTCTCAAATTGAAACCTCATTTCCTAACAAGATAAGTTTAAACTATGATTGTTAGTAACGTCAGTTTCTGTTGGTATGGCTGGAAGATATTTTAAATTGTAAAAATAAAAAAAATAATACATGAAAAAAATAAAATAAAAAATGATAAAAAAAGTCTTAAATGATAAAAAAAATCGTTATACAAAATATGCCTTCTAAAGGTGTGGAAACACTTAGCTCGGTTAACCGAATGAAAAAATCCAGAGCGGTATGATTCACAGTAAACAAAAATCTGTCATAACAAAGACTCGCTTTTTTATTTAAACAAATTCCATATGTAACATAATTGCTCATTTTAAAAATCTCGTTTCTTTATTTGTATTTCAAGTAGGTAATAGAAATATGAATCGACGTACGGTCCCCTGCTGCTTAACATTTCGGAGAAGCTCCAGGTTCTTATCATTTCATTTTATCTTACTGTCATAACTTCAGCCTACCTTTTATATTTAGATTATATAAAAAATGATATTTAGTAAAGACAAACTAAGAAGGGACGTTTGAGTAAATACGGATGAAGAAACTGTAAAGATAAGATGAACTCCGAAAAGTTTATATTCTTATATTCTGAGAACTTAATAAGAAAAAATTCCAACAATTCGAGATTTTAATAATGCGAGATTCTTTCGTAGTGATCCGTGGCGTAATGGTTAGTGCGTGGGACTGTTACACCGAAGGTCTTGCGTTCGATTCTCAGCCTCTTCCAACAACGAATTAGGAATTGACAAATCCTCAAAAAAAAATTTTTATTATAAAAAAGTGCCTCTCACCTTAGCCGTTCGGATTTGGCAAATAATTGTAGGTCCCCTCTATTCCTTCCAATAACACGCACAAAGGAATAGTTGAGAGATATAAGTCACTATAGGCTCTGGGTTCTACACGAGCTGTCACGCCAGCCAATTTAGTGTTTTATTTATTTTTAAGATTCCGTCGTGCGAGATATTCAAATTGACATTTCGAAATGCGGTCAGTCATATATTTTTCTGGAGATGAAATCTGCAAATCCATAGAAAATTTCTCCGAACAGATCATATTCTATGTAGCAAAGTATTTGGTATGGATGAAACTTTGGTCTTTCATAGAAATACAAAATGGCCACTCATGTACTCCTGTTCAGTCGATAATGTCTTTATATTTTAGCCTTGAAATAAATGAAATTCTAATCGAGATAATCCTCTTGCTACGTGCAAGGCAACTTTAATTTTAAAATAATCATTCAAACATTTAAGTGCTTTCAAGTTTTAAAATGATAAAGTATTTTTTATCTCACCTAATCCTGTTTGAGATCCGAACAATTGCCTTCATTTTTGTCCAGCAATTTTTTTTTTTTAAGATATGTTACAAATTTTTAAATTGTTTTATTTTTAGAATTTAAATAAGATAGGTAAATTAAATACATAATAATATTGAAAATTAGACTCCAAAATTTTTTTCTAGCTTAGAAAATGAAATAATTTCCCATTTCACAGGCCGAATCTTTTTCAGCGATTCACTCGCTCAATATGTATTTTTTTTTAAACACCCTGTATAGAAAAACAGCACCATTATGAACACAATTTTATCTTTTTTACTTGTGAAGCTATTTTATAAATACCAAGTTAACCCGGGAATACTTTTAAGTTTTTATCTCAAAAATATATTCTATATTTATAAAGTACATCGATTGTAATGGCTAAATTATATTTGTATTTCTGAGAAAGCTTTGCATTATTTTAATTATCAATATACATGAATTCGTTTTATCGCTTTTTCTAGTGATTGGCCTAGTTTTTATTTTGAATATTGTAAAAATATATAAACAAAAATGAAAGCTATAATTATGATGAGTTTATGGTTTTATGTCGACAGGAAATCGTAAATGCATTGTGGGAGAAAAATTACTCGTAATGATGGGGTTGTTATAGTAAAGTTTAGTTTTAATCTTTAAGATTAAAATTGTTAAATGAGTGATTTTTACATTTTATTGTTTTAGATTTTCATGTTTTTGTTTTTTTTATAATTATAGATAATTAAATTGATTGCGAGTTATAAATAAACATGGTAAGTATTTTTCTTTGAAAAATTATCAATTTATCAAAATAAAAATATTTTCTTTCGAAGCTGAATATTAACATAAATAAAATGCACGACTGAATCGTATGAATTTTCTTTTATTTATATATTTAAGGTTTATCTTTAAAAAAATTGTGTTCGAATCTGCATTTCTGGAATGATATTTTTCAACACAATATTACCTTGAATTTTAAAAATAACTCGTTTTAATATAAAATTATCGCTTTCTTTTTTTAATCAACATACTCAACAAACGACCTTTGTATGATTATATTCGATTTTAAATCGATCTAAAAAAATCAAAACAAAGAGGTGTAGGTATGTAGGTATATATTTTCAAAATGGTTATATTATAACCTCTTTATAAAGCTGAGATATAAGAGGAAAAAAAAAATAAAGGATTATTTCAAAAAATAGAATTTACATCATTTTTGCACAGCTTCAAACAAGATTGGAATGAATTTACTTTATTTTTAAGCATTAATGCTTAGGAATTTTTTTAGGTTATTTTAAACTTTTGATGAGTGTCAATCTGCCCACTTTATGAAATGCTCTTAAGAAGTAAAGAATGTTTTTTTAGAGGTATAGAACTTTGAAATGGAATCAAATAAGATGATTTTTTTAAATTGAAATGAAATTTACTTTATTCGAAAGATAAACTTCTGGCATTATAATATAAATATGATTTCTGGTATATGACCGCCACGGCTGATTCGGACGTAGTCTAATCTGGAGGTCCAATTTTCGATGACCTTTTCCAACATTTGTGGCCGTACATCAGCAATAACGCGGTGAATGTTGTCCTTTAAGTGGTCAATCGTTTCGGGCTTATTGGCGTAGACTAGCGACTTCACATACTTCCCCAAAGAAAATAGTTAAGCGGTGTTAAATCGCACGATCTTGGAGGCCAATTCACGGGTCCGTAACGTGAAACTATGCGGTTACCAAACGTTTCCTTCAATAAAGCAATTGTGGCGCGGGCTGTGTGACATGTTGCGCCGGCCGTCTTGTTGAAACCACAGCTCCTGCACATAATGGTTGTTCAATTGATGAACGAAAAAGTCAGTAGTCATTGCTCTATAGCGGTCACCATTGACTGTAACGTTCAGGCCATCATCGTTTTTAAAGAAGTACGGAACAATTATTCCACCATCAAATAAAGCACACCAAACAGTCAGTTTTTGTGGATTCACCGGATCTACGCCTTGCTAGGTGATCCGGCGGCTTCAATTCTTGAAATGAAAAACCAAACTAAAAATAAATCACTTGACAACTGACAAAATGGCCACCACTTAAAATAGTGTTGCCAACTAAAAGTTCTTTACCTCTAAAAAAAAACACCCGTTAGAATATTAAAAATTGTTTTTTTTTTTATAAAGTATGTAGGTAGATTGAAAATTAATTCTGTTAATGTGACATTATAATTAATTATCTCCAAAAAATAAAACAATGCAGTCCAATTTGAAATAGACTTTTAAATAGCATGGAAAAAATTAATCACCAAAAATAGCTTCCAATACTAGCCCTGGCCGGTGCGTAACAAAAGACCTTCCGCTCAATTAAAACTTTAAATGTTTTATCAAAAAAAAAAGTTATATTTATTATCTAATCAAAGAGTTTATATTTGAAAAATATTTATTGCACACAACAATAACAAAAAAAAATATTGATAACAGTATAATCAATAAAATCAGTCAACCGCACAATTTTATAAGTTCCCATTCTTTTATAAATATTATTACTTACTGACTATCCCACTTTATTTTTTTAGTGTCTACCTCTATCTATATGGATAAAGCTTTGTGTGGTAATCCGACAAAAAAAAAATGTATTGCACAACATTAAATGCATTATGAGATTCAACTTGTAATCAGTTACTGGAAAAAATTAAAGTAAGAAAAAATAGCAGTTACAAAAGAAAACATAAAATGGAATAAAAACAAGACATGCGTGCCATGTCAGTGGTCATTTATCAATTTTGTGACCTACCCGAAAGTATACTTACGATGCTATGATTTTGTCCAAAACCTGTAAAATCCTTATTAACTTGCTCTATAGGTCAAGTATTGGTTTTGTTTAAAAAAATAAAAATTTCAATGTTGTGGTCAAAATACCGTGCGTCTCAGTGTGTGCCACTGTGGGTCCACTGTAATTTAAACTAGAGCCAAAACGGGTGAACGGATTTTCTTAAAATTTGGTACAAAGAATTTTTATGTGATTGTGAGGAAATTAAATTTTTGTTTAAACAGATAGCTGCAATACAAAAATGTTGTTTTTTTTTCTCGAAAACTGCTCTGATGATTTTGATTAAACTTAGTACCTATGATGACCAAAGCAATTTTAAGAAAAGTGGGATTTAGTATTTTGACAAAAAAAATCGCACTACGGATATGGGATTTTGATCTTTTTTGAGAAAATTTCCTTATTTTAAAGTTATTCCACATATCTTTTTAATGGGTTCGTATTGAAATTTTGAATTAAAAAATTGTAAAATCCCAAATGACTAACTCCCGAGAGTTAAGACCTGAAAGCGAAAATCCCGAACGCCACAATCGAACGAAAGATTTGTAACACAAACAAAGGTCTTTTGTTTGGCATTTTAGTGATGTTTGTCAAAAAGCCATATTCCCAAAATCCACAAAGTCAAAATCCCCAAACTAAAACCAAGTAGAGACAAAATCCCCAAGATAAAATCCCAAAAAGAAGATGTGTAAGTAGTGAACCAAGCAATAAAATAGAGGGATTTCCAGCCAGATATTCTGCTTAACGTTCACATGAATTTTCGTATTCTGTTATCCGTCGCATCGAAGGAGAGAAAAATGAATGTACCAAAAAACATATACCTAAATTGCGCTACAAATAATTATTGATAGAGCTTTGAACTCGAATTATTGAAGAGTTCAAAGAATAATTTGTGACAATTTGGATTGCATTTTTTTGGGGATTTCTGATTTCATCCGATTGAGATTTTGTTTTTTTTGGGATTATGTTTCCCGTTCGGTATTTATATAAAATGTACGAAAATGCAGAATTAATCCTAAAATTTTCGAGATTTTATCGTTCGGGATTTTTAAATTAGGGATTTTGTTATTCTGCATTTTGAGTTTGGGAATTTTATTGCTAGGTATTGTTTTAAGGGATTTGGGATTTTTACAATTCGGCACTTTTTCAATTGGGAATATCATACGATCCCCTTCTTAATGACAGCCCGGTGCCTTTGAATAGTTCAAACAATACTGCAGTTAATTTTTTTTTTTTTTTAAATAAAATACTTAAAATGTAGGTACTTTTAATTAACAATTAACAATATCTATCCAAATTGAAGCCTTAAACAAGGCGTGCATATTTCCTTTTCTTGTGGATTTCCCTGCTGCAACATTTATGTGTCGATTAACTAATCAGAACTTAACCCAGACATTGCTAAACAGACCCTTAAAGTTAAAGTTTAAAATAGAGAATATTATTTTGTATTGTCTAGCAGTCGTATTTATTAGATTTTTGTCTACTTAGACACTGTCTAACTATTTTCAAATAAGTGGAAATATGCTTTATTTAATAAAAATAAATATCACATTATTCACGTTTAAGACAATCTACTCTTATGTCTAACTTAGGCAGCTATAAGACAACAATAAACAAAGTTTTTGAACACATTTTCCAAAGTTTGACAATTGTCCAAAGTTAGACAACGTTGATAAATAAATAAGACCTTAGGTATATAAATAATGTCCAAGTCTTTCATTCACAATATTTCGATTCGTTGTTAGAGCAACTGCATGCGACCCAACCATGTACATTTTATTATGATTTCTGTTGAACTTTAAAACTCTTTTTTCTTCCTCATTGCTTTATACTGTGATTTCAGTTTATCTGCATTTACATCATCAAAAACGTGACACTAATGACATTGAGTTTATGTCAAAATGACTGCAGCGACTTAATGACATCATGACAAGTAAAGCCATCATGGCCAAAGTCATGGACATCAGCAATAAATATAACGTTATAATGTTGTTGTTGTTGATTGCGTTCAATGCAATTAGCATTTATTTTGGCTTTATTATTATTATTATTTTTTTTTTAATGTTTTTGAAGATGAAGAGAAAAAAAGTCCATGACTATTTCAAGTCCACTTAAATTTGATATTCTTTTCATAACACTTTTCGTAGAAGGAAACTTTATTAAGTGGTCGAGTAATGAGTTTTTGAGTATAAAAAGATTTTTTGTTGTGGTTTATATTTTTTATTTCACTTGCAACCGCTATACCTATTGCAATTTTCAATTATAGCACCCGTTACCATAAAAGTCGAGTTTTATTATCATTATATAGCAGTTTCATTGATGATGAATTACGCAATAACAATTAACATCACACAGCAGTTCGCTTAAGTAGACGCACAAACAAAATCTTTAAAACTAGTTTAATTAAAAAAAAAAAATGTCAGTCAAATTAGACAATAAAGACTCTTGCTTCGAAGAAAATTTTTAACAAGCTGTTGATAAAAATCTTTAGACCAGTACCTTGAATTTTATCAGTGAGTTTCCAAATAATCCCAGGTAGAATAATACACAAGACCACCTTGAAAAAACCGTCACCATCTGAATGGTGGTCTTAACCTACATCGATTTTGTTTTAGAAAATTACGCATAAAATTAAGGGAATCTTTTTTGAAGGTTTTTTTAGTATCTCTTGTCATGAAAAAGTTCTTCTCAACTTGGCCGTTCGGATTTGGTAGAACATTGTAGGTCCCCTCCATTTCTTCCAATAACACCTACATTAATTAAGAGTTCAAATTTATTTATTTATTATTTTTCTGATGGTTTTCATACATTCTTAGCCTTCCAAAAAATTTTTTCTCGGCATAATCTAATAATTGCAGTAGGTAAAAAAATGTATTTAATACTTTCGTCAATAATTTGCAGAATCGTGAAAGTGTAAAGATTCAGATGAACTAAAAAAATGCTTAAGTCATCAACAAAATTTAACATAAAAAAAACATTTTCTTCAAATGGAGTTAATCAATTTAACCGCACTGTATGCATTGCAAGTATGGCATGGCAAATAAAAATTGGTCACTTAAATCGCTAACAATTGACAGGCGGCGTTGATGGGAGGATGCTTTTTTCTTCATGTTCTGTCAACTCAGTAAAATGCGTTTGCATCACTATACCTCTATACCACCACTACCGCCACCGCATCGATAACAAGATCGCGAGCTTAAGCTGAATTAATATTAGTTCAACTGTATGTTTTCAGTTTGTGACTTTCTTTATTTATTTTTTTTTTATTATTTTCAGTTCAGGTAAGAAAAAAAAACAAACAAAAAAAAAATTAGGTTAATGAGCAGTTCTTCAACTGCAGACAGTGATATATACTTCAACATAAATATATCAACGGTAGTAAGCACTTGTTATAGATCTAAAGCGCGATGGGTTGTTTACTGCGAGTTGAAATCGGTTTGGTAATTATTGTTAATTTTCCGGTGAGAATGTTGAAAAATAAGAGAGCGAAAAGAAAAATAACGCAAATTAAAATATATATTTTGTTTAATTTTAATTTTAATGAAACTGAAATATGTATATTTTTATGTATGCAGTTGGAATTTTTCAGGTATGACAGGAAGTGCAACATTTTCATATGAAAATTTATGTCATGGAATATAGAATTGAATTGAATACAATATTAGTTTGCAATATTCGTGACTGTCGTGAATAAGTAAGTAAATAGGCTAGTCGAGATAAATCGAAAATGTGTTAAAAATAAATAATAATAATTTAATAAACAACGTCTACAATATAATATTTAACTGAATTTATACTTAAAGTAATAGTATTCTCTCATAAATACATAAATAGAAAATACATGGTGAAGGCGATTTATGACAATAATTAGATTTTGGCAAGTTATTAAACAAAACAACAGAGTTTTTTTTTCAATTTAATTTTTAAATTCACACTAATAAAATTTAAAATTGACGTACTATTATTTTTACTTGCGATATATATATGTAGGATGTAGGTACTATAATGTACAATGTACATACATTACATACATATGCATATGGCAAGTTATGCATTCGTAAAAATATCGAACTCGAGATTTCGATCAAAGTTGACATTACATTACGATATTCTGTATGTCAATGTCTGTCTGTGCTTTCGGCTGTTGCCTAAACGGGTGGATCGATTTTCTTTAAACTTGGTACTTAGCGTTTCTGGGGCATTCCTCCTACACATTTTTTTTTTAAGACCAAAAATAACGGTACCTGCCGTACAATTTCTTTTAACAAAATATGAAAATCTAATTTTTCTTAAAAACGTGCACACAACTTTAAAAAAAAAAAACAAAAATCAGATATTTTTTTTTTTTACAAAATGCTACCATTTTATAAAAAAAAATTGGAAAGAACCATTTTTTGATTTTCAATTTTATCAAAAACGATTCCACTAAATTTGATCAATTTTTTTATAAAGAATGTTTCCAATAATTTAAAAAATATTTTGTACCAAAATTTTTACAAACAAAATTTTTTTTTGTTTGGATTTTTGAAATTAGTTTCAATTTTTTTTTTTTTTTTTTTTTTTTGATTTTTAAAATTAGTTTAATTTTTTTTTTTTTTTTTTTGAGAACTTAATAATTCGAAAACGATTGATTTTTATTAAACTTAGCACCCAGCAGTTCTTTGACATTTCTAGCAGATTTTAAATAAATTTTTGTCTTATCACCAAAAATAACGGTACCTCCCATACAAATGTTTAAAAACCGGTATTGAAAATCTCATTTTTTCACAAAAACGGCTCCTACGATTTTAATTAATATCAAAACGATCTACCATATTATTGGGAAAAAAATCTATTATAATCGTCAACAATCGTAACTCTCATAGAACCATTTTTTGGGTTTTCGACTATCTCATTATCTGTTGAACCAATTTTAATGAAATTTTTTACACAAAAGCTACTTATAAGTTTGAAAAATATTGCATATCAAAATTTTCAAAAATGTTTGGATTTAAAAAAAAAAAATCAAAATTATTTTTCGAAAATGGGTAATTATTTTTTTTTTCAAAATTCATTTTTAAACTTCGCATAAGTATCTACTAAAAATTGAAGTAACATTTTTTATAAAAAATAAATTTTTTAAACTAAATTAGGCTATATTTTTGGCAGGTGGCAAAAAATATAGGCTCCCATAACTAATAAATTTCTTTTATCAGATAAAAGTTTTTAAAATTATTAAGACTTTAAAACCACATTGTGATCGCACATAAGAGTTTGTGCCACCAAGTCGTGCATTTTATTTTTAATGTTTAAACAAAAATTTAAGACATTTTTTAAAATTATTTTTAACAAATGCCATGCAAAAAAAAATAAAACAAAACAAAGCTGTTGTTCTTGTTATGCTGGATTCATAGAAAAATGCAATTAAATAATTTTTGGGATTTGAATGAAAAAAAAAAAAAAACAATACCAAACATTTCTTTTTTCATAAAATTGTTGTTGCACGGGTTGCTTCGATTAAACTTTGAATACTGATATAATAATTTTTTTAAGGAAAATATAAAAAAAACATTAATTCGAATTATTTTTTTACGAATACCTACCCCCTTTCAAAAATAAGTAAAATAAATTTTTATATACCTAAAGAATGTTTAAAAAATGTATATATAAAAAAAAACAAAATGGTAGAATTGGGTTCATAAAAACTGAAATGTAAAGGTTTTTTGGAATTAAAAAAAAAAAAACAAAAATCTTGACTATTTTTCATGACAAATTTATGGCGTATTCCTTTTTCTATTTTGAGTTCATTTTAGCTTTACTGCAGAGTGGAATCCTAACTTAAATTTCTGAATTCCTGAAGTGAAAATGTTTTTATTTCTTCACTTAACTCAACTAATTTGTTGAGATAATCCAATTTAACTTGAGATTTAAATTGACTGTCAAAGTGTGAACTCAAGTTTGACCCCGAAATAACATGGCAATGAAAAACTGTGCCCTAAGATACACATACAATCATGAACACTAAGATACACATACAATCATGAACACATTTCGATAGATTTTGGAACATTTATTACACCTACTTCAAAAAACTATCGAAACATATAATTACGGCCTTAAATTCGAATGTTAATTCAAATTAACAACAATCACTTTTTTTGTATTACATTATTAACGGCCGATCCAAAAACAGAAAACGGAAAGTATCTACCGTATCACACAAAATTATATTCTTATTAAAGAAACTCAATTAGATAGAAGTATCTTTACTGCGGATGCATTTAATTTAAACACATTTCCTATCTTTTTCATCACGATACCATTTTTGTCAAAAACCTTAACTCCAGTTTCAATTGTTGACTACCAAAGGAATAACTTTGGATACGAACATCCAAATTTGGAATTCCTAAATATACAATACACTTCAGTTCCAAGTCCATACTAAGTGCATAAATTACAAACTATTACTAATACCTTATTATTTTAAACAAATTAAACACACCTTTCCAATGAATCAAATTTTAGCCATCATTACCAATAGAAAATTAATCGAAATGACATTTTTCACTTTCGGTCAAGAATTATAATCAAAAAAAGTAAAAAAACAATTAAAAAAAAAATAAAGGAGAATGGAACAAATAGAAAGCACGCAACAAGGCATCTTAAAAATATCTACATTATTGCTGTGCACATAATTTATATGAAAGAACAACAACGAACCAACTATACAGTTAAAGGCAAACCTTTAATTGGATAAAGTTTTATTCAACTATATACAATGCCATGCCCCATGCTATTCCATCTAAGCCAAACTTAAGCACCTTTTGGCATTTATGCCATCTGCAACTTCTTCGTCTATCACCTTTTATTTTGTTTCTTTTTCTCTGCATTAAAGAAGAAATAGTGAATGCGACAATATCGCCCTAGGGCCCTTTAATTGAATTTGTCGTCATCGTCATGGAGTCATCCAAAATGGGCCATCACGTCTCGACGTTCATGAATCTCCTCCACAACCCTAAAACGGGTAGCAATATATATTATGTAGCAATTCATTTTCAATTCCGCATTTCCTGCTTTGCAATCGAAGTCGCCGGTCTTGGGTCGGAGTAAGAGTCGTATAGGGAAAACAAATGAACACGGACGCATACATTCATACTCGTATCCCGATAGTGTACTATTAGTCTTTTGCTTTGCATCGGAAAAACTATTATAGAAAAAGAGTGTCTACGAATTTAAAATTAATTGATACTAAAGGAGGAGTTTTGCTTTAATCAAGCAAAGCAGGAGACGTTGAAAAATTTTCAGAGCAGCTAAGGCTTACTCAAAGCTCAATATCAAAGTCCATTTGGAAAGTTTACCAAAAATTAGAAAAAGCTAAATCTTATAGTAATTTTTATCAAATGTAGGTAAGCACTGATTTGTATGAAGTGCAATTTGTAGAAACGGGATAAGACTGTAAAAATTTCTCTTCAGTTCTTAAATTCTGCAACATATATGAGTATAATACTAAATGTGTAGATCCTATCAAATACAATTTAAGTGATTAAGTAATTGGAAGAACAAACCTATTGGGAAAATTAATTCTTCATGGTAGAATCACATTTTTACTGTCAAAGACCTATATTTTAAAAGCTTTTAGCTCGAAATGAAATTAATTTTTTCAGAAAAATAACTTAAAAATGATTCACAACCGTTAAATAAAAAATTTAATAAAGTTTTATAGAAATTGGAAAAGTAGTTCAGAAGATTGCTGAAATACTGTTGATATTAGAACTACAGAACTGGGCTAAGTAACTACTTAAAACGTTATCTTATAGGGGTGGGTTTTTATTATTGAAGATCGGGACTTCAATAATTAATTTCGGTAGGAAAATAATGTAAGGAAAGCGTAAATAATTCAAAAAGTTAAAAGTTAACAATTTTTAGCAATTGCATGTTATCAATTCGTCGAAAAAATAGTTCTTGGCAGACTTTTTTTAAAAAAAAGGGTGGTAATAGTTTATGTCGGTTAATAATTTATCTTAATGAATAAGAGTTTGGAGAGTATTTGGCATTTTTTTGTCGTTTATATTTTTAGAAGAAATATTAAACGACGTTTATTATATTTACATAATAAAATACAAGAAATAAATTTAATCGAGCCCCAAGACATACATTATTTTTTTACTTTTATTTCACTTTTATCAGAACATTTTTATTATTAATTTTTTTATAAATTGTTTTAACGATAAATAACTATTAGTTTGACACAATCTTAGTTTTTTTCACCGTAAAAAAAAAAAAAAACTATTTATGTTTTAGTTTGTTTTAAAATGTTGCTATTGAAAATTTGTATCTTTTTTTTCTTTTGATAAAGTTTAACTTTTGTAGAAATTTTTTTATGTTTCTCTGTCAGACTTAATGAAGTTAAAATGACATGCTGTTATTTCAACAACCACTGGCAAGCTGGCAATTTGAAATATGACTCAGAATATTTAGTGCAAGAAAAGACTCAGTTCAAATGTTGAAGTCTTTATTTAGAAAAAAAAAAAATAAAAAAAAACATTAAAAAAAAATTTAAAAAAAAATTAAAAATAAATTAAAAAAACACATTGCAACGCCGACTTCACTCTGAAGTTGCAGTCACAGTTTTCTCAGCAACCGCAAAAGCTTTACCACCTTTGAAAACTAAAAAAAAGGAGTGTTCGGGATAAACTGTCGTCCATCTGTCGTGAAAAAAAGTTTGTAGCTCCCTTTTTTTCTCAAAAAATCCCTAATTATGACAAACATTGTAAAACTGCATTTTTAAATTATTATTCAAAACATTGGTTATGCTGGATTCATTGAAAATGCTATCTTGTTTTTTTTTTACTTAAGTTAAATGTTTGGATTTTTTTTAAAGAAAATATAGCGCAAGAAATTAGTTTCTTTCACGTATATCAGCCAGGTTCTACATTTCACTTTAACTCGAAATAGAATTGAAATCAATTGAAATTAGATTGACTTCAATTTCATTTCGAGCGAAAATGAAATGTAGAACCTGGCTGTATATATCAAATTTGATTGGATCACTATAATTTTGAAGTGGTAATGACGAACATAATTCAGCCATATAGCGACATATAGTCATCAAAATATTAACCTCCTGAAAACGTGTCACCAAAAATTGAACGACGCAGACATTATACTTCTTTCAAATAAAACAAAAAAATATTGATTATCTTTCCCACACAGAACTTGTTTTATTGACATTTACAAATCGAGCATCCTTATTGAAAAACTCTTTAGATTTTTGTATGACCTTTAAAAGTTAAAGTTAAAATATTTCAGTTCGTAATTTAATCTTCGAAATTTAGAGACAACGTTCAACATTTTCTCTAATTATTTTGTTTGAAAATTGATTTCTTAAAATTAAATAAAAAATTGCTCGACAAGCATGAAACAGGTGGAGGTGTCTAATAATGTTCTAATAAAATAATAAATTCAGTTACTTGCTGTGTTGATGTTTTTTTTTATGTTTCTAATTTTAAAATCAAAACAGATTCATTTGCATAATTAATCAGACGATGGTGTCGACATGACACCTACGACTTTCGACATCATTTTTATATTTTCTTTTTTTTTATCACAAATTTTTCAACAAAAAAAGAAAAAAGAAAAATAAACAAAAAATAATAATTGTCAATTTATTTCACATTTTTTTGCGATACTTTTTTTATAAAGTTAAGTTAAATCGAAAGATAGAAAATCAATGAGCTATTTATGTTTCAGAATTTTCAATTAGACTCGTATCTCTTTGGGCTGAAAAATCCGAAACACAATTTCTTTGAATAATAATAACACAAATTCTTCACTTTTGCTATGTCAAGAAAGGACTTAATTATTTTCAATAATATATAAAATTAAAAAAAAAAGAGATACCTAACAGTTATTTTGACTTACTTTCTGAGAAATATTGTTCAGACTTCTCTTTTATTCTCTACCAAAATTACAGAGAAAAATCTATTAAGATCTCAAAAATCTTAACTTGTCTAAATTTAATTGACCACTCAAATTAGAAACAAATAAATAAATTACATGAAAACAACACAAAGCTGCGTGCTCTATATTTTCATTTAAATAGCTCTCAATTGAATTATTTTCCCCTCAAATGGGACATGACAGTCACAACCAAAATATAACAAAAAAAAAAAAAAATATTATCTGACTATTTTTTGTCATCATTTGAATTTTGACATCGTCGAGTTCCTCAATAAAATCAAAGAGCATATACAAATATATTTTAAACTGTAATATAATAAAGCTTGCGCCAAGGAATTCCTTTGAATGTTTATACAAAGAAACTTTGAATTTAAATTTAAAAAAATGAGAATACCTATAACTTTTTCAGAAAACACAAGAACACAAGAAAAAGAAAGAAGAAGTTCAAATGAAACCTTGGAAATTGTGTGTTGAGATATGTATAACACACCTCTACGCACATTAAAATGTGTTATGGCATTCGAATGGTATAGCTTTGGCGATGATTACTGTTAGAAGATAGACAGCGCACTGCCGCCGCCTTGTTTTGTGCCGCTGCCATCATTCAGATTTTATAATAGGTATGGAACATCCAAGTGGGTGGGATAATAAGTGCTTCCCACAAACTGGAAATTGTATGTTTTCTTTTGGATTTAGATTTTTTTGTATTATTATTAATTTGTAAAAGCGTGCCGCCATAGCATACTCTGCCGCCACCACCAGCCGGTCTTTTCCAATGAAATAACGCAGGTGAAAATATACAGTCGTTTCCAAAATTATTCGCACAGAGAACAGTTTTGATAATAAAAAAAATGCTTTGGAACAAATATTGTAATAGCCAAAAAAAATTGACTTTAAAATTTAGTTTTGTCGAAATTTTTATCAAAGCTTAATTTTGGAGAGGATTTGGAAAATCAGTTTTTTGATTGTTTAATAAAAAACTTTATTTATAGAAATTGTGTTTCTTATTTTGTTTTTTTTTTTCAGAGCATTTTTTTCGAATTGATATATTTTTTTTAAATATTTCAGAATTTTTTCAAAACAGAATTTCAAAAAGCAGAATTCAGAAAAAATTAATTTTTACCCAAACTCGAATATTTTTTTTTTTTTAATTTCTCATTAGGTATGCGAATAATTTTCAAAATGACTGTTACGTTTAAGTACGCTTGTTCGGCTGCCGAATAACATACATATTTACTGATTCTGTTTCGACTTCCGTTGAACGCATTCACCCGAACCGCAATATTCTAAAACAGAGATCTATTTTTATGTATTTATTTTTGTTGTTGTTGTTTTTTTAGTTTTGTTGAAAAGAAAAACAAAACAAAATTGGTGTGATCTATAAGGTATCTAAATGCACGCAATAAGGTGACATTGAAAATTTGATTAGGTGTCATGAAGAATTCATTTAAAAATAAAAAAAACATTTTAAGACATTTTATTTCTTGTTCAACAAGCGAAGCTTGTCGTTATTGTACTCATTTAAATGGTTAAATGGAATTTTAAAAAGTTTTGGAATTCTTGTGAAATTTCACGTTAAAAAATTCAAAACTCTAATCATGTCGTGCCAGTGTTTCAATTAACTGGCACTTACCTACTTAGTAAAATTTTACACATGTAATTAAATTTTAAAGACAACGTATTTTCAAAGCTTAACGGAAATTATACAAACATTTTAATGTTACAAAGGTTTTAGTAATATTTGCTGATCAATTAAAACTAAGGGAGATTCGCCAGAAAAAAAACTGTAACAGGATTGACGCATTTTATTACTCTTCAAATTTTTATGTACTTTTTTTTTTATTTTCAATTTTTATTAGTCGGAGAAAAGTTATTTTTTGACACAACTTATTTAAGGACGTCGAGCGACAATTGTTTAAACAAATTCCACCTCAAAAACTCTTGTAGGAAAAACATATAGCCAATCAAAGGTGTATAGTAATGCCGGATTCATAGATGTAATTTCAAAGATTTTTGAAACCAAAAAAAAAAATTCCTACAATATTTTTTCTTTCACGAAAAATTCACGACAGCACACGATGGCATACTCGTTTTTATTTTTTTGAATTTTTTTGGTGGGTGGTAATGCTAAGTTGACCGTCAAATTAGCATTATCAGGGGTTATTTTTAAAAAAACAAGCGCGACAATTTTTTTTTTCATGTCAAATTTACGACAAATTCACGACAATTAATCCAATTATTAGAATCTTAAAATTTTGAAATGCTAACATGACTTGTAGTAGCCTGTGGCGTAATGGTTAGTGCGTTGGACTGTTACACTGAAGGTCTTGGGTTCGATTACCAGCCTATGCCACCTAGAAAAAAAAAAAACAGAAATGTTTTTTCAAGAGTTACTGCTTCTTGCGAGGAATTGACAAATCCTCCAGGAGTATCTCTTGTCATGAAAAGCTGCTTCTCACCCTAACCGTTCGGACTCGGCAGAAAATTGTAGGTCCCCTCAATTCCTGCTAATAAAGACGCACACAGGAATGGTTGAGAGTTGTAAGTCACTAGGCCCTGGTTATATACGATTTGTCGCGCCGACCAATTTATAATTTTTTCAATGCTAACTTGACGGACATGAGTAATTTGTTTTTAAAATATGAATAATTTCAAATCTTAATCACTAAATATAATAATTTATTTGGAATGTAATTTTATGTGTATTTAATAATATTTTTTCTCTTTATCTTTATTCTTTCTTTTTTCTTTTTGACTAGCTGGTTTAGAAAAGAAACTCTATAAGTATAATTATTATTGTTCAATATGATTTAAAGAAAAAAATATTATTTTTTAAGATAAATCTCCGATGATTAATATGGCAAACTATGACTTCAAGTCATATTAAGTCTTATTTATTTTAGAAAGTTTCGTTTAGCAAAATTAAATATAATTTTTTCTCAATTTATATTCGATTTAAAATATTTTAAAATCAATTAAAATAATTAGGTAGGTATGTTTTTTCTCGTTTTTTTTTTTTTTTTTAATGAATCATTTTTTATCTAAGAACGTAAACATTTAAAAGGCCTTATAGGCAACTAAGCCAAAACATTCTTTAGATGAATTAATTTGAAGAAGTTATTACTCACAGTAGCTGTTTAGTCGAAAACAGATGTACATATGTATAAGAAAATATCATAACAAAAGAAACAAAAGATTTTAAAGCAAAATGATGTAAGTATACTAATACTAAAATGCTATGGAAATGAATTCATAAACTTATGTATTAATGTACAATGTACAAATAATATTTATATTGTTTATTGTATAGCTGTTTAAAGTTTATCACTTTTTTATTTGAACTCTTATGTTTTTAGTAGATAAGGTTGGTTTAGTGCCTAATCATCTACAACAGCATCATAAAATTAAATTTTTATTTTTTATTCTACTATAAAAAATTTGGTTATACGATAACCCTTGCATGTATAAAAGCAAATGCTTTTTCTAATTAAAATGATTGATTTAAACGTTATGGTGGTTTTTGAAGTCATAAAATGATATGTTCAAGAAAAGGTATACAGAAAAATAAGAACAAGAAAAAAAAACCCTCCCAAAATAATTTTGACCACATTTTTAAGATTTCGCAAAAGTTCTCTCCCGGTTTTTTTTTTATATCGCTTAATATTTCTTGGAAATTTGTTGTTTTGCTAAATTTTATATTGTAAACTGTTTAATGGTTATTTCAATTTTGTTGTTTAGAAATATGAATTTTAGTTTTTTTTTTTTCATTGAAACTGAATTAGAAAAAGGGAATTGATAACATGAATTTTTAAAAGTTTTGTATCTATATGTCCTGGTCTCCCCTACAATAACATTTTATGTAAAATAATAAATTGCGAAATAATAACAATTGAAATAATAATTTGCGAGTAGTTTCTCCGTATGATGCAAAACTAAAGTGTGAAATGAAATGCAAAATTCAAATTTTGATGTGAAATATGCGAAATGACAGTGTTGCGAAACGATAGCACAACCAAATAAATTCTAAATAAAAACAACAAAAAAATGCTAAATTATTAAATTAACAAAAAAACAAAAAACAAAAATTGCGAAATTAATTTTTTAGAATGAAAAACCAGCAAATTCGCCAAGAGACCTATGACATCTACCATCAAATCTCAATAAATCCAGATGAAATTTTGCAATGTGAAGCCAGAACTCGGACCACAAAATTTTGAGGGCGGGGTTCTAGTTTTTTTTAAACTGAAATTGAAGACATAGGTTTGAAAGACCTCTGGTTTATGCAGGATGGCGCAAAACACAGTCTATGCCACAATCGATCTTTTGCGCACCAAATTCCCAAATCGTGTTATCAGACGGAAACGATTCAAGCACTTAAGGCCAATATCGTCCAAGCAATCCGTGAGATACACCCCGAAACCATCAACAAGGTATTCGAAAATTGGAGTGACGGAATGCGCTACTGCAAAGCCAGCCGAGACAGCCTCTTGAACGACGTTGTGTTCCATAATTAATGGGAATTATTGCTCTTACTAATAAAGGCATAATACTTGGAAACAAATTTAATTTTGTTCATTTAATTGCATTTTTAAAAAGAAACTTGTATTTGGCCCACCCTGTATTTAAAACTTTTTATTGGACTAGTAAAATTAAATCAGGTGGTCCGTGGACCACAAACTTCTGTTCAAAATAAAACAAAAAAAAAAAAACTTTAAACCTAAAGCAAAAAACACTTGGTCTAACTCCAGTTGAAAAGGAGCATATATCCAAAGAAAGAGAAGTTATATAGTCAATTCCACTGACAAATCCGGAGAAGTTCAAACAAGCTAGAAAAATCTGTAACAGTCATATTTGATGAATCAAATTTTTGCATGACTAATATAATTGAGCAAGGAAAAAAAAAAAATACTACATATCGACTTTGGTTAAAGACAATTCGATGCTGCCAGAGCGGATCTTATGATCCGTCATGTATTTGTCATCGAACTATTTTATCTTAAATGCGTGTCCTTCAAAAAGATGAATCTCTTTTTCGTTGGAATAGAAATTACCGCTCGTATTAGATAGCGGTCAAGTCTGAAACTCACATAATAAATGCTAATGGTATTCCTCAAGGTTCCGTTTTGTCTCCTACTCTCTTTTTTTTCATATTCATCAATGATATTTTGTCTAAAACTCTATCATGAGACGACAGGAACCTTCAACTTTTCATATTCGTTTCGTTTCAAAGTCTTACAACCCAATTAAAGGAACAAATTATATTCTTCTTAATATTGTGCAATTATTATTAAAATGGAACAAAAAAATTGAACTGATGATACAAAAATATTTATTTATGCTTTTTTTTTTTAAACTTGTGATTGGTAATTATTTTAAATTATGTCTAGATATCAACCGGTGTCAATGTGCTAGCTGGAAAACAAAGATTTCGAACTTCTTTTTTATTTATGCCTGCGTTGCTTTTTTTCTGACTACAATGTAGGTAGATAAATAGTTTTATTTTTTTTTTTCTAAGAAAACGTAAAGTTCAACTTTCTTATCAATTTTTTTTTATTTATTTTGTCTCATAAATATGTATACGAAAAAAAGGCGTACAACATAGATAAGATAACATTAACTGTCTGTTTGTCTGTGTCTGTACATTTCCATCACAGAAACAAACTTTTTGTAAAGGGGATTCGCACTAGTAAACATGAAAGTTATCATAAATGGAACTGCAAAACTCAAACATGATTACAAAAAAAAGAAGTACAACTAATTCAATCGCAAAATTACACTACACAAAAATTTATTTTTGTACATATGTTGTGACCTTTGAAGTATAATATGCATGTGTATGTGTTCTGCATTTGTTGGAACGCTCTGATTAGAATTTTGCGTGCGTAAGGTGGCTGGCAAATATTGATTTAGGGCAATAACCGACACGACGAGCGACGGACGACGCGACCGGGTGGTAAACCGTAGAGGTTAGAGAATTTTGCAATCGCACTTCGATATTATTATTGCTTTTCGTTTATAGAGTGCTTATTCAGCACGAACACAGTGTTATTGAATAAAAATAATATTTTATCATCGAGTGAATAAACATATTTCACACTTAATTACGGATATACAATTAGGTACTTACATACATATGGCTTTTGTTTTGTTGGCAAAAATGGAAGAAGAGGATTTTTGAAATATTGATGCTTTGTAGAATGTTAAAAGGGTAATGGGTAATTTGCGCTTAATTTATTACAACAAAAGATCGTTATGATAGTATTTTATCAATTTATTATTTTAATATGAATCTATATTTATTGGTACAAAATTGTCGATTACTTAAGGAATTTTTTATGTACTGAAAAAGTGGTGTTATACCTATGCATATATTTACATAATACCATACACATAATGGTATAAATGGTAAAGTAGGTAAATACATATCTATGTATAAAATTATTCATTTTGAAATTTGTATTTCTGTATTTGTATTTTTACTGACAATTTTTAATCAATTTCAGACAATATTAAAATATTCATTAAATACCTGAACGTCTGGCAACTGAAACTGCTAAATCATAATGCTCGGCGATTTGCAGCTTATGTGCTGCGAAGAATACGTTCAGAGCTCTAGGCCTCATGTCTCATGTGTGTTTTTCTGTTTTAAAACGAACTTGAGAGACGCTTCGTTTACAAAAGTCCTTATAAGCCTTATTTTTGAGGACAAAAAAAAAGATAAATATTGAATAATAATAATTTGATACCCTGTTGCATTGGTATGCCATATACCTTGCCTATTTCACCAAGAATAAACAATAGAAAATTTTGCTGGCAACACTATAATAATATCCTTTGTTCTTTTTCTCTTTCTCACTGTCTCTCTGTCTGGATCTGGAATTCTGTGGATTCCTATCGTCCAATGTCCCGTCTCCTGTTCAACGTTCCTGTGTTTTCTATGCGTTTACCAGCCACCCTTTTCATCTTGCTTATTGTATAGCCATCCATAATAGGTATGCTTTTCAGTTCGTTTATTTTGACTTGAACGGCAATTTCCTCTACATTTTGTCTGTATATGCATAAAAGTATGTGTGCGTGCGCAACAATATTCAACATTTTCCTTTTTACAAAAACAAACAGTACGTAAGTTATAAATTTAAAGAAAAAAAGAATTAAAACATTTTCAATGAACAAAAAAAAAAAAACAAACTGTTATCTAGCTGGACTTGTAAATTAAATTAAATCTCAAAGGGTTGCAAGGGCAACCCCCTTTCGAGTCCTTTTTTTATTTTGCTATGCCCTCCTTAATCACTTTCCACTTTGTACGAGGATAAGAGAGCAGAAAAACTGAAAACATTCAGATTCTTGGGAGCGAACGAGAATGAACGTCAATGAACTCAGGTCGGGCGGCCGTCAATTTATTTTCCCTTTTGTTGCTGTTTTTGTTGTTGTTTTGGATATAAACATTCACTATAATATATTCTGATTCTTCTTACGATGGTGTGCGAGTTTTTATGCTAAGTTTGTTGTGTTTTCCTATTTTCTCCTGTCTGGTCGCCCTCTTTTTATTTTTCTATTATCATTATAGAAACCATATTTTTTTTCTCTTGATTCTCGAGCAGCGATTTTCCTTCTTTCTTCGTGCCACAGAGTAAAGTGTGATTGGTGGTGGTCGCTGGGCGGCGAGATTTTCCCCCGTCATAATTTATTTTATCCTTGCTCGAGGAGGAAGTTAACGTTGGGCAACCTAATTATATACAAATTAATTAAAGGTGAGTAGCGGTGCGTAAGAGGGAGATATCCTTGTTTGGTCACTCAGCATGGCCAGAAGCCTTATTTATACCTACCTACAATATGAATTTTAGTCTATCTTGTTTTTTTTTTTTTTTTTTAAGAACATGATTATTTTATTTTTGCCGGTGAGTTTATTTTATAAATAGATTTTTATTTGCTTCTGGTTTTGAGAACCTAATGAAAAATAGGTATAACGATGGACATTTTGTGATTTGGTTTTAGGAGAATGTAGGTATGTGTGGTAATGTGAATGAACTTTAAATATTTTCATGTCCTTTTTTCACATCCAATTTTAACTACCTATAGCAGGTGTTGTAGGTAGATAGTATATATATGTACATATATTTAGATTTTCTAGGTCAACCTTTCTCAAATGTCAACTTGTCTTTCATTTCATTTTTTTTTTCGGTCTTTCAATTAGGTAAATAAAAAAAAATATGAAAAACCCTTGTTGACTTTTAATCAAAAAATTTATGATGAAATTAAATACGGATTTTTCTTCTTGAACTTATTTTCGTTGGAATATGATTTTGTTTTGGGTTGATAGGTTCAGGTGTAGGTAGGTGTAAGGATAAAAGATAAGTAGGTAAGTGCGTTTAGATTCTTGGGTTTTATTTATTTGAAATGATTGTTGTTAAGTCCATTCCACTGGAAATGTTTTTTTTTTTTATAGAAAATGAATACGAGTTGGTACCTACGTTAAGTTCAGTTATGCCAAATATTGTTAATTAAAAAAAAACGAATTGAAAGGGATTTTTACAAAAGTTGGATAGAGTGGGCCAGTATTTTTAGTTCTGACTCGTATGGGGACTTAATAAAGAAATGGGGAATAATTTTTTTCATATACGTATGTACATATACTATGTAGGTACCTATATGAAAATTAAATCCAAGTTTTCGACTATCAATTTAATTCGCTATTAATTTAAGCGTGCTGGGGTGGAGGTGTGGTAATAAAACATTAAACCTTATAGCCAGTTTCACCCTAAAAATATTTTGGCCTAATTTTTTTTCGTCCGTTATTTTAAAAGCTATTGTGAATTATGCCCAAACGAAATTTTGTCTGCCTGCTAAAAAAGTGAACATTTAAGATGTCAATGGCATAACATTCCGCCGGAAATAAATGTTCACAATAAGGGGAATTTTTTGAATATTAATTTGCAGGTAAAACTCACAATAGGCGAAAACTGAAATGTCAAATTTTCCGGGTGAAACTCACAATAACTGCCTGAAAACAATGGATTCAGATCTGGAGCTGGAATAGCTGTCAAAATATTCAATACACACAAATTCAATGTTACGAACACAACACAACGCAACTGCAGTCGGTGCTGCAAGAGTTCACCAAATTTTAACTTTTCACGTGCAGCACTTTTGACGTTTCAAATTGTATGAAGAAAAAAAGAGACGGAAAAAAAATTTGAAGCTTTTTGTGGTTATTTGTTTCGCGAAAAATATTAACAATTAATTAATTTAAAGAAAATTATCGGAAATAAAGAAAGTGAATAATGAAAAAGAAAATGCTGTAGGTACAGCCTCATTTTGGGCACATATGTACAAAATAGCAAGTACAGTAGAATCTCGGAAAGATGAACGGTTCTATAAGATGAACAGTTCGGGAAGATGAACGAAATATTTTCACTCTTCAGTGCTCAAAAAGATGAACGAGTTGAAATTTTACACTCGAAAAGATGAACGATTTATTCCCAACTCAATTTTTTACTTTTTCCTTGCCTTTAGTTCCTCGTATTATATTTATGTAACGTTATTTAGTTTTGTGAATGGTACTTTTAGTCTTGTTTTAACTTGTTATGTAAATTATATTGAATGTTTTAATTTATAATTATATCTTCTTTCTCAACGAAATGTTGATGCTCGAAAAGATGAACGTGCCCTGTTTTATATCTGTTCATCTTTTCGAGATTCTACTGTACGATACTTTTTCATAGCTGTTGCATCTCCAGCTCCAGTTCCTGTTGTAGCATTCTATTGTGTTGAGGCAGTAGGGCTCATTTTCTTTTTATATTTTTTTTAGATTTTAATTTCATTTTCTTAAGAAGCGCATTTTGAACATTTTTTGTTGCCATCATTTAGGTAATTACTTTATCGAGAGCTGAAATTCGAATTGTCAACATCGAACCTTTTTAGGGGGTTGCCCCATTTTAAATTAAAGAGATACCATTTTTGTGCATTTTTTAATATGCTACAATTTTAAAAGTATGAAAATATTATTATTTAATGATGAATACCTAACGAGCATATTTTATTATGTACAATTTTGTAGAGCGCATTCTTGTGAAAAATGTTCAAGGCTGTTTTGATTAAATTAAAAATTCGAGAAAAACGAAGTCAACTTTAATTCAATATAGCATGTCCGGGGAGTTAGCCTTAACACTTTAACATTCGTATTTATTAGATTTTTGTCTTCTTAGACACTGTCTTATTATTTTCAAATTGGTGGAAATATGCTTTATTTAATAAAAATAAATATCACATTATTCACGGTTAAGACAATCTACTCTTGTGTCTAAGTTAGGCAGCTATAAGATAACAATAAACAAGGTTTTTGAACACATTTTTCAAAGTTGGCCAGTTATCTAAAGTTAAACAACGTTTATAAATAAGACCATACAATTTTAAGGGTCTTTTAATTGACAAAAATGAAAAATTAATTGTGGTGAATTTATCGTCAATTTGTCGCGCCCAAAACTAGGTAGGTACCTACACTTTTATTATTTACACCTTTTTTGAGGTCATAATAAATTTTTATTTCGAATTTGAAAGTGTGGTTAAGTAAGAATAATTATTTTAAGAATGGATGTAGGTATAGGTAGGTATTTTTAAATTTAAAAAAATCTTTGTGCTACAAAAATTTTTGTATTTAAAAAAAAAACTTTGTATCTACCTATCTTCGCAAAAAGTTATACATAACATATTACCTACACATAATTCGCAACTTTAAGGTCGAAAATATTTTGGCATTTACAAATTATCATAAACTCAACTATGTAACTTATAAACCAAAAGGACTACCAAAGTCTAAAAAAAAGTTCATCACGTTCACGAGTCACGAGCGACCTTTTTAAAACTCATCCTCAACAACTCCCACCTGGCAACACTACTTGTTTTTTTTTTTTTTTTATCTGAAAACCTACAGTTGTATAGTTTTTAGACAAAGAGAGCAATCAGGCGACCGGCAAACAAAAATGGGTCCTTCTTCCCTTAAATTTCATATTTCACAAAAATCGAAGACCGAACCAACAGCAAGGGCACAAAAAGGACGAGGACGAAGAAGGGGAGAGCGAGTTTATAAAGAGTAATGAAGGTTGTCGGCTGAATGGGAGGGTGGTGGTGGGTGGGTTTGGTAGGTTGCCGCCAGACAAGAAAAATCCCTACATTCTCCCCCAAACAGTCGGTATTTTATTATTTTTTGGTAAAAACACACTCGAAAAGGATTTGGAACCTTTCGAGAGGGTTGAAGGTTGAAGGGATGAGAAGACGGTGGATCTGTTTTATTAGGTACTTGTCCCCACACCACAACCAGCCTCACCAAAACAACAAGAAGGGAAAATATCAGGACGAAGGGAGAAAGAAGCACAGTAAATATAAAAATAAAAATAATGTTCTTCTGGCTTACCCAAACAAATAAATATAAATGCAAAAGTTTGCCACCGAATAATCCTGATTATAGATCCGCGCCGACGACAAGGACCGCCACGAAGAGGGCGAAGATGAAGACGAATAGTCCTTTTTTATCCAAAAAAAGCCAGAGATTTACTTGTGTGTGCGATGAGAAACAAGTTTTAATCCAGAATCCACCCTTTTTCTCCAACAAACGCAGAACCAGAGAAGATTCTATCCTGCAGATCGACTGATTGTGAATTTTCTATCCAAAAAATGCGGCGAAAGGAGACCGAAACAGGAGACAATAAAACTGATGACGATTGGAAAATGAAAATCGTAAAAAGGATTTCTTTTTTTTTTCACATAAAATTCAAGGACTTTTTATTCACTAAACCGTTATATCGTACACACACGCACTAAGCTCCACAAATTGGCACAAATTCTGAATTAAATTTTATTGAAAATTTTGTATTTTTTTTTTGCAAATATTTTTCGCCGCACACCCTATTTATTCTTGCGGTATTTTTTTTTTGTTTTGCGAAATTTCCGTTATAAACACTTTTCACCAATAATCACATTCATTTAATATAATAATTATTAATTTGAAATCGATTTGTTGTCACAACGTCGTTTTAACAAACAAATACAAATTTGTTTTATTTCAGATTTTTAACAATATTCCTTTTTGTTTTTTTTTTTTAATTTGTTATTAGCGCGCAAACAAATCCACACTCTATGCGAGAGAACACGAGACAACTTGGACCACTTCCATTTTTCGACTGGCCGTCTTCTTGTCTGACTGGCGGTGCGGTGGTGTGTTTTTTTGTCGGTATTTGCTGTTTTTGCTTGCGCGATTAGAATTTTGTTTCTTCTTTTTTCTTGTGTATTTATGTTCGGATAGCGGCGTCTTTTCATTCGCACAAATGACTTTCTTCGTTGGTGATTCTAATTGAAATTGGAATTGGTGAAACACAAAACGCAGCTGGTGCAAATTGGAATGTTTGGTCGATGGCACGGGGTAAACTAATAGGGATTTAAGGAAAACGAAACAAAACAAAGATGGTTGCTTGCGGGAAACAAATGGTATGATTTTATTTCGGGTACAGCGGTTGTTTTTTTAATATATTGCAGGCAAATTAGTTGGATGTGCTTATTCAGCCCTCTTTCACACGAGGAAACAAGTTGCTGTTTTTTTTAAATATAAATACATTAAAAATAGTTTAAGAAATCCAAAATATAGTTTATTTTCTCACTTTGATGTTTTGATGGGCCCGGGTTTTTCCGCAAAACTGACACTTTTTGGCAGTACAGTATACATTTACTTTAAGGCTTTATAAAAGATTCATACGTAATTAACCTAACTGCCAAAAAAGTAGGTACCTATACGTGTTTATTGATTTCAGGGGAAAAATGTCATTAAATTGGACATTGTTCTTGTGTACTTGGAATATAATATTTTCATTAAAATGTGATAGAAATATAAGTGAGCGTTTTTAAATTCAAACAATAGGCACATTCAGAAAAATAAGTTGATTTTGTTTCGTCAAAAAGTTTGGAAGCGAATCCATTTTTTTAACATTTCGGCAGCAAAGCTGATAAATTTTGCTAAAGAATCCAGTTTATGTAACTGAGATTGCTGAGATTTCGGAGATCTCATTTTTCTGAACGTGCCAATTTTTTTCTGCACAAAGCTGCGCTTATTTTTCCCCAAATTAATTTAAACAAAACAACGATTTCTAAAAAAAAACTTCAAAACTCCAACTTTTCGTTGAATTGAATCTTTCTGTGGAACTGGAATGATTTCATATTATGTATTTAATATTTATAACATTTAAATCTTATAAGAATTATTGCATTGACTTTAAAATAAACCCATGACTCAGTTGCTCAGTTCTATTGTGCGAGATTAAAGTGAACACCGAGTTAACTCAGCAGAGCATTGATTAATAATTACAGAAAATGATTAAAAATCAACGGCATCGGCAACACTTGCAATATGATATACCTTTTTTAGAATCAAAAACCCATTTCAATTTCTTATTAAATAAAATAATTTCAACTATCAATTTAAAAAAAAAATAAAAATAGAAAATATGAAAAAAAGATGACAAACAAAAATTGTAGGTGCAAAGATTTTTTTTTTTCAAACTTTTATGTAATTAAGTACATTATGTTCTCATTTTTTTTTTGAATATTCAAAACAAATTTTAATATATTGAAATAAATTGAAAATTATAAATATGTAGGTATTACTTTTTTTCGAAATAATTTTTTTTAGATTATTTTTGATTTCTAAAGTCTAAAGCATGAAGTACTCAGATGGGGTAAGTCATCCCCCTACCCTAAACGGGGCGTTTTCATAACCTGTTGCTTAACCCATGTTTTACTATTAACCACAGTTTAAGAATAAAAATGGATCAAGTAATAAGTGTAATATCCGTAACCAAATCAACTTCTGTAATCAGTATAAATTAAAACATAAGTTTATTGATGTACAGGGTGCGGTTTATTTTAAAAATCGTCGCTTGGATATAATATTGTCGTATGTGAAAAATTGAGGTTTTGAGATAAAAATGCAGTTTTGTTATTTGATTTTTTCTCTACAACTTAGTGAAATCCGTCTTTCGATATCTGCCGTAGTTCCCAAGATATTTTTCTCAAAATGTGTCGTATGTGCAAGGTCGCCAACATTTAAGTATTTCTTTGTCGTATGTGTATACAAAGTGCTACACATACGACAAAATAAAGACATACGACATTTTTTTCATACAAAATCTGTTTAACCAAAGTTTGATAAATAATTGTCGTATGTGTCATTTTTAATACACATACGACAATATTTTATTGAAATTCCGGTAAACGTTTGTCGTATGTCTCATAAGAAAAAACACAGACGGGTGTAATTTCAGTCGTGATCAAGATGTCGCAGAGGTCGGACGAGTCCCCTGCACCAAGAGTATCTGAAGAACTCTATGCGTTTGATAATAGAGCACTGTTATGCTTTGAATTATTCTCTTTAATTTTTTAGCATGCGTAACGAAATATTTACGAAACATCGAAATACCTAGACAAGTAACTTTAATTCGCCTTTTTAAAAAAATTAATTTCCCAAACGTTAATTTGAAAATTTTGCAAAGGAACCAAAAGGATTTTAAAAATGAAGTCTGAAAACCTAGCTTACAAGCAAATCCAGTTCTTTAAAGTCAAAACTCTTATCTATTTACATTGGTGAAAAGACTTCATTTAAAGAAGTGTTTTACACTTATTTGGCCTTATTTATAATTTTAATTTTATTCTAACTTTAGACAACTGTCCAACTTTGGAGAATGTGTTCAAAAACCTTGTTTATTGTTGTCTTATAGCTGCCTTAGCTTAGACACAAGAGTAGTCTTAACCGTGAATAATGTGATATTTATTTTTATTAAATAAAGAATATTTCAATCAATTTGAAAATAGTTAGGCTGAGTTAGGCAGTGTCTAAGTAGACAAAAATCTAATAAATACGGCTAATTATGATTTGAGCAAAAAAACCGGACGTTTTCAAAAGCCAGCCGATGCTAATTTATGACAAAAAGAGCTTCG
The DNA here is from genome assembly GCA_951394125.1 of Epistrophe eligans. Classification (NCBI taxonomy): domain Eukaryota; kingdom Metazoa; phylum Arthropoda; class Insecta; order Diptera; family Syrphidae; genus Epistrophe; species Epistrophe eligans. Next base: position 76,193,299 of record OX596030.1, read on the forward strand.
TTTAGCTCCAACAAAAGCCATCAACAAAAAAATAAAATAAAAAGTATGGTTCCTTATCTGGAAAAAAATGAGATATTATAACATTTTATCGTGCCATTTTAAAAATGAATGTGAAATAATTAATGTGATTTTTTTTAAACTTACGAATATTTTTATGTTTAATTACCAAAAGTGTTTTTTTTTAATAATTGAATATGGATTAGGTAATTATTTATTTTTTTAGTATTAAAACTTTTTTATTTTTACTTTTTCTTTCATGTGTTGAAAATAAAAAAAATTATTTTTTATAGAGAAAATAAAATAAATATTAAAAAAAATAAACCTGAGTTTGTTTTTAAATAAATAACATGCTTTATATTGTCGTATGTAACATACCAACGACATTTAATTTTTTTTCATTTATTGTCGTATGTGTGATTATTTTGTCGTATGTGTTTGGGTAACAAGCAGTTCTGGTCGAACCGTCACATACGACAACGGCATATTGGCAAAAATTAACCCTTATTTCTTTCATTATTAAAATATTGTATTTATTTTAACCTTTTCGAGTTGTCAGATGTTTTCTGTATAAGCCATTAAATTTTCAAAAAAATTCACCGTATAGTTTTTGAGAAAAAAAATTTTGAACTTTAAATGCGTTTTCCCAAAAGTAGCAAATTGTAACTTACGACAATATTTTATCCAGGCGACGAAATGCAATAAATTAAACAATATTAAATGTTTCCATGTAAATATTATGTATGTATATTAGTAAGAACAAACATTCCTATTAACTATATGGAACACAACGTCGTTCAAGTGGTTGCCTCGACTGGCTTCGCAGTAGCGCATTCTGTCCCTCCAATTTTCCAAGACCTTTTTGATGGTTTCGGGCTGTAACTCAAGGATTGCTTGGATGATATGGCCTTAAGTGCTTGAATTGTTTCCGGATTGTTGGCATAACATCGGTCCTTTACGGTTCCTTACAAAAAAAAGTCCAAAGGGGTCAAATCGCAGCTCCGAGACGGCCAATTGACATCGCCTAGACGGCTGATAACAGGATTTGGGAATTTGGTGCGCAAAAGATCGATTGTGGCATGGGCTGTGTCGCATGGCCCGCCATCCTGCATGAACCAGAGGTCATCCAAATCGATGTCTTCAATTTCAGTAAAAAAAAAGGCGGTTGACATGGCTTTGTAACGCCCACCGTTGATCAAAACGTTTTAGAAGAAAACTCGTCTAATTATGCCACCACTCCACAATCTGCACCAAACTGTCACTCTCTGTGGATGCATTGACTTCTCGACAATAACGTTACGAACCCCAAATGCGTCAATTTTGTTTGTTAACGTAGCCGCCGAGATGAAAATGCACCTCGTCAGAAGAGATGATTTTTCGCTCAAAATCACACTATTTGGGCTACACAGCAGTTTTTCATATTTCCCAACGTTGTTTCAGCGAAAAGCGACTCATTTCGTTCCGCGGAGGTATGTGATATTGACTTTCTGTCTAGATTTCTAGCGGAAAACAGCTGTCAGTGTCAAAACAACCAATGATTTAAAAAGAAACCTCTAAACTAAATTTTATCTCAGAAAATTCATTTAAACTCACTTTTAGCTTAGCAACACTGTTTTAAAATATTAGACGTGACTAGAGAAATGTCAATTTATAGCAGTTATATTATAACAGTTTATATCGCCATCACAAGTGGGGTATTTATTCTGCTCATAAAAGTGCTGTATGCACGAATTGAAAAAAGACTAGGTACCTAACGATTATGTTATTTTATAGTTACATATAAATTTATGTGTATTCATATGCACTGTAAGAAAATTTTAAGCGAATAATTTCGGAACAATAACATACGTATTTCTTAAAACCACTCCCGCTGAGAGCTGCCAATATTTAATTATTGTTGTTGTTGTCATTTTGTTTAACTTCTTATATCTAATATTCTTTGTTTAACACTTAAAGCAAACGAGGGTTTTAAGATAAGGAAATTCATCATCGGTAGCCAGACCCCTAGAACTAATTATTTATTCATAATTGTATCAGTGCCACAGTGTTCCTTGAGTTGAAGAGTTATAAACATTCACAGCGATATAATGGAAAAGTTTCTGTTATTATTAGTAGGTTTTATATTCTGTATTGAAAATTCTTCCGGCTTTCCCAGATCATTCATAGGTGAGTAATTTTTTTTAAAATTAATAGCAAATACAATATTAGTATTTCTAAGATTTTTCAGACAGGACGTGGAATAACTTTAATTCATTGGAATTAGAAGAAGGGCTGAAATCAAGTGTTCCTTCAAGATTTAAGCGACAAACAGTATTTGAAAAGGTATAATTTGGTAAATTTTTTTAGTGGGGTTTAAATTCAATTTAAATTCAATAATTGTTTAAGTCGATTGAACAAAATTCAGCATGTGTAACATTAACTGGACAAACAGGATATTGCACCCAAATTATGAATTGCCGGATGCCGGAACTTAAAAATGATATTTGGAGGATTGTCGGAGAGTTGTGTTTAATTGAGAAATCGTAAGTGCTTTTTAATAATTATTAAATTTATCTGTTACCTCTATAAACGATATGTTAAGTTTCCATAGCCAAATTTTTTTTCGTAAATACTGACGAGATAATTTTGTACCCAAAAAAAATTTTTAGTGGTTTAACTTTTTGATAAAAATCATGTTCGCCAAATTTTTTACAAACATAATAAAATCTTTTGTTGGCTTACTCATTCTTCTAGTTATTTTGTTTTTGTTTGAATTTCTTAACCACAAGTTTTAGATTCTTGACTTAAACATTTTAATGCAATCTATGGATTATTTAGGAACAAATAGTAGGTATTAATTGTTTATCGTTTTTTTTTGTTTTGTTTATAGTTCCATCGGCATTTGCTGTCCTGATAATTATCATTTGAATTCAATATCTATTCCTCAAATAATATCGAACATCAATGATAATGATAACGTTTTGAATGAAGAAACAACAATCATTAACAGATCTGAAGGGCGAGGTTGTGGCATAACAACAAAACGATTTGCTATGATACTTGGTGAAAGAATTGCCGAACCCGACGAATGGCCATGGATGGCAGCAATTCTTCGCAATCGTGTGCCAAATATTCACTGTGGTGGAGCTCTAATTACCGACAGACATGTATTGACAGCAGCGCATTGTGTATATGACATTCCGAAAGAAGAAATATTTGTTCGTTTGGGTGAATACGATTTTAAGCTTATCAATGAAACTCGGTCTAGGGATTTTCGTGTTAGTAGTGTGGTTCACCATGTTGATTTCGATCCACAAACTTATCAAAATGACATAGCTTTGCTTCGAGTAGAACGACCAACATTATTTAACACTTACATTTGGCCTATATGCTTACCATCAGTTGGAGAGAATTGGGAAGGCTGGAATTCCATTGTTACGGGCTGGGGTACACTATTTTTTGGTGGTCCACATTCTAAAGTTCTGATGGAAGTGAATCTACCAATTTGGAAACAGAGCGAATGCGAGAAATTATTTATAGAAAATATCGATGAACTTCTATTGTGTGCTGGAGCTGCTGAAGGACGTCGTGATTCGTGTCAAGGTGATAGTGGAGGACCACTGATGGTTCAGCTACCCAATCGTCGATGGGTTGTAATAGGTATCGTTTCGTGGGGCATAAGCTGTGGTGGATATCATCCTGGATTATATACCCGAGTTGACAAATATCTATCTTGGATTATTGAAAATTCTATCGATTAATTTTAATGATGTTAATATTATTGTATAATTTACATTTGTTTTAAAATTAGCTTCAGTTATTTAAAATCCATACTCTGTTAATTTTTAATTATCATAGACAAAATCTAGCATTAAATCCAGGTACCTATCTCTCAGATATTTTAAAATAAACTTTAAACTGCCCATCAGGAAAAATTGAAACATGTCATTTTCTTTACTTTATTGAAAGAAGAAATTTCAGCATCAAGGTTAAGGCATACAACTAATTAAAAAATTTCCTGGCGCCCACCATTCAGCGTAAGTACGCCCCTGTGCTGACCATGATTTTATTTAACTTAAACAACCAAATTCTTTAATATCGTAATTCGAATTGTATTTTTTGTGATGCGTGAACATCTATGACGGCGGCAGGGTAAACTAAAAACGTGGAAATTTCTGTATTACATTACATTGTGCTGTTACACGTTACGATACGTTGATCTTTATTGGATACGTTCAATAAAGAGTACCGTCTTTCGTAGCTCAAACTAAATCGAAAGGTCGAGTTGAGTTTGGGTTATAATTTGGTTGACAGTTCGAACTCGCCGCGTTCTGTGAAGTACAACCAGCATTTGAATATTTAATTTGATGTTTACACATCTTAACCGTGACTCCCGGCACTCACACTTCTTTTTTCTAAACATATTGAACCCACCCACTGTTGGCTAGATGGTTGGTTGAATACCGGGATTTACTTCGATAAATATGTTTGATAACATGGCTTGTATACAAAATAGACTGTCAAGCGGTTGTTTCTTACGTTTGAATTATTAAACACCGATGGTTGGTAATGTTGTCGGATTAGTTGCACCAAGTACACCCCGACTCAGCTAATCGTTGTTGCAGTTCTGGTTTTTGCAATATTTTCTTATTTCTATCTCTTTAATTTTTGGTTAATCGATCGTCAGTATAGTTGGACAGTTTGTCAAATCGATCTTTACTTCTACGTTTTCCGGTCGCAGAATTTATCTAACCGACTTAATTAATTTGTTTGAAGTGTTTTTTTTTTCATTTGGTTTAAAACAAAAATTGAAGTGTTGGAGATAAGATTACGTTAAAGAATCACTCAATTTTGACATTTTAACTTAAAGTCTGACTCCACGCGTTCAACACATGACAATAAATTTACATGTGAAATTTTAGTTTTCTGAATTTTTCTGGCTTCTGATTGTGCAGCTTTCATACAAAATTGTATGACTTTTAAGTGTCATCTGACAGCTGACCAATCAGTAGCTTTAAAAAAATATGCATTTTCTTTTCGAAAAGATTGCTGCTATAGTTGCATGTTGAATATCTTATGAACGGGGTATTATTTTGATTGCAGAAATTCGCCAAAACACTGCACATTAACCTAACAAGATGAATTTGAACGTATTAACAAACTTAAGGATATTGAAAATTATTTCAAGAAGTGGAAAATTAAGGCTAATGCAACTAAATCTCAAGCCGTTTTCTTCACACGTCGCAGAGCAAGCTGTTATTTACCTTCATATTTTCTCACATTTTACAATACTAATATACAGTGGGAAAATGAGTGTAAGTATTTGGGTACAATATTTGATAAAAAGTTGACTTTTCAAAAACATACTGCAGTAACTTTTAAAAAAATTGATATGATTGTATATTCGGATACTCTATCCATTTATAAGCAGAAATTCAAAGCTTAGTATAGATAATAAACTTATTTTGTTTAAAACAATTTTCCAACCCATTTTGTTATATGGCGCACCTGTCTGGTATGATTGCGCCGATTGTCATAAAAAGAAATTGCAAATTATGCAAAACAAAATATGTACTTAAAATAATCATAAAATTACCTGAACATTTTTCAACATTGATTTTACATGAAAAAGCTAATGTCAATCTTCTTGCAACCTTATCTGTTAAATATGTATCAGATTTTATATACAAATGTCATTTCTCGGACAATAATCTAATACAAGAACAATGTGCAATTTAGATTTTAAGTATTACATAAGGGTTTTATTTTGTAGAATTTTCCCTTAATTAAAAATTATAAACTCTAGAATCTTCTTCATTATATAAAACTAAAATTAAAGCTGAAAAGAACAAATTGTTAAGTTCTAAAACTCTTAAACAAATTATTCAAATGTAAGACTTTTTGTATTTTGATCTACAATAAAGAAAATAATAATAATAATAATAAAAACAAACAACAAACAACAAAACAAAACATGATAAGAAAAATATTTTAAGAAAATATCCATGTTAAAAAATATCGATGTTTCTTGTTCGATAATTATTGAAATCGATATTTGATCTTCGATGTTGGAATCGATGACTTTTTTCAATATCGCTCATCCCTAGGGAGTGTTTATTTTGTATTTTTGTTGAGATTACGAGCAAAAGTTCTTATTTCGAATTTTGTTCTTGCCTAGTCAAAACTCAAAATCAATTTGCTCATAGATTAGTGGCACCAGCATTCAAAAATTTGTAAAGATATACGCACCTATAAAAGTGAATTGGAAGTGTATACGTAAAAAGTAACTGCAACAAATATTGTTCTGTTCAAAAATTTTTATATAACTTATTTTTATTTAATTGGAGTTATTTAGTAATGTTTTTTTTTTTTTTTTTTAATTCAATATTTCTTTTGTGGTTTTAATAAAGTGGTTTTTTGAAAGTCGAAAAATAAATATTTGAAGACTAACTATGTACATATATGAATGCCAAAAAGATTTGAAATTATTTTCACACATTTTTTTAGGCACATAGACAACCAGTGTTCCTACTTTTCTAAAGTTTATTTTTATGGTTTAAATTTTATGGTTTATTTTAGTATTTTTTTTTGTTGAACTAAATAATTGTGATTTAGTTTCGATTGAATATTTAATTATTGTTTTTGGACCGTTATTCAAAAGTTTATATGATAATACCATTTTTTAATAGCGCATTTAGTGTTATTTTCTTGATTTAAATTTTTTAAGAGTTGCCAATGTTAAAAATAAATAAAATTTTATTTCATTTTTGTTTATTTTTATTTATTTTATTTGTAAAAAAATGTTTTTTCTATTTTATTTTAAAAATTGTGAAAAGCTTAAAACTGAAAAAAAAAGTGTCTAAAAGTCACACAAAGCTAATAATTTCATGAATGGTGAAATAAAGTAAACTAACAACAATGGCGCAAAATTTTAAGCAGTCTGATGTTAAAGTATTTTTTTAACTAGTACTATCTATTTTCTTCATAAACTCCAGTTGAACAGGCCTTAACCAGTGCTAGTTCATGCAAACAAGTTCATTTTCACATTTGTAATTGTCAAAGTGACATTTTGAGTGTGATATGAAAAAGCTAAAATGTAGGAATGATGGTAATCTTAACTTTAATTAAATGTTAAAAATATACTACGAGTTTGATGTTCGTTTGGAATATCTTATTTTTAACCTAGCATCATACTAAAAATGTTTCAACATCGTTCATAATCGTCTAAAATTTTGCATTATTCGTTTTTATAAATTTGTACAGTTCGCCGACATGACCTTTCACAGCCGTACCAGTGCGTTATGCGTTTTTTCATTGATGTATTAATCAGCTATCATTGTTCGAGCCAGCGTTGCCGAAGTGGCACGATCGTGCCTTTTTGACACGAAAATTTTATCATGGCACGGTGGCACGAAAAAATTCAATATGGCACGCTTTTTTTGTTTCCATTTTGTACTCCAAATAAAGCGAATTTTGAAGAATTTTTGAATTTTGGAGGCCAGATGGAGGAGAAACTGGCAGAAACTCTTATTTTTATAGAACAAACTATTTCTTCTATTTTCTTTTGTTGTATTTCACCTTACAATTGATTTATATATTTTTTAACATATTTATGAATTTTTGGTTTTTTGATATGGCACGAAAATGACACGATTTTTTAGAAAATATGTCACGGACATTTTTTTTTTTTGGGCGGCAACGCTGTGTTCGACCTTGATTAATCTTCTAAAAATGGATAATTTTTCATTTTAGTCAAGAAATTGCTGAAGAAGAATCAAAGAAAAATCCTCGATGCAAATTACCATTTTTAAACATTTCTTGAGATAAGGTTGTATTTATTATGTTAAACAATCAATGAACTTTTGAAACCCTCCTTATTGCCTAGTGTAACAACTGCTCTATTGTACAATTTTTTAACAAATCTTTAACTAACTTTACACCTATACCTAGTGGTTAGCCGGCAAACGAAATGCATGCAGTTGTTTATAAGACGAGTCGTTGTTTAGTTTCCTGTCCAACAACCCCCTTCCATTCGAAAGATGCACATAATATTATATTCATCTAAGAGATTCGTAACATTTCATATAAAAGTCAAACCCGAGTAAATCTGCAAATTTAGTTCGTGTTGTATTATCCATTAGGCAGCCAGGCTATACATCTGAACTGACTGAGTGACTCATTATCTCCTACAATCCATATGAATTTCAAACTCAATCTATAAAGAAGTGAAAGTGAATTTCTTTTGAATATAAAGATTTGTTATTTGTTGTACTCTCGATGTGTTATGCAATCTTTTTAATTTTTAAGGAAGTTGTAGTGTGTTGTAATATAAAAAGTGGCATATAATTTTTCTATCTAATTTGCATATAATTATTTTCTGATAAGGACTTTCGACAAAATCTTATGAAGCCGGAAGTAAATTTGGATAATTTCAATACTTCTATTGATTTCAATAGTGTAAGTTCCGTTTTTTTAACTTTGAAATTAATTTGTGAAAATAATTAAAATTTATAATAAAATTGTATATACATTTTATTATTGAAAAAATACAAATAAAAGTGACGTTGATTTCCGATTGGCAGAAATAGATGGTGTCGAATTTCTTTGTTCACAAACCAATAATTAAAAAAGAATATTTATTTATTTGAACGTATTTGTTGTTCTTTTGGTATCCATGTTTTATAATTTTCAATACAAGACGTTGGAAAATGAATGTATGTATATATATATTTTAATTTAAATATTTAGTGGTACCTGAAGAATAAAAACAAAATACTTTAAGTATAATTGACATAAGAGAAAAATACAGTGTAATTCACATTATAGATGTGACAAAAATGGGAAGTGTGGCCTCCCCCCTCGTTTAGCAGGTTGGGGCATTTTTATAAAAAAATAAAAGAAATATAAAAAAAAAACAAAACTGTTTGTAAACTAATTCCTAATAGTTTGTTTTTAAATAAAGAATAAATAAAATAAAAAAAAAGAAACAAATAAATTAAATTATATGACGCTGGGCCCGTTTGTTTTTTTGGTGCGTATATTCATAAATTGTATTGCATTTTAAACATTTTTGTTTGCCGGTTGTTTTTAATGGAAATTAATTGTTTACAGCAAAATCGAGTGTCATTGAATTCTATATATAAATTGAAAAAAAAGATGGAATATAAAAAACATACATATGTGCATTTCTTTAAAATTATTTATCGCAGCAATTGACCAAATATTTATTTAATTCAACAAACAATCAAAAAGAATTCAGAATAACAAACACAAATATGTACATACATATTATTTAAACAACTCTACCATTTGTTTAGAAGTAATAATACATAATAACAAAACCGTCAGAAGTAACAGCTCTGTATATACAATCAAATTAATTTGGGTTTTTTTTTTTGATAAAATACCAGAATTGCCATGTAGGATTAAATTATTGCATACCGGGGATTTATTTTATTCGATCGGATTTGGGAATACATTTTTTAAAAAAGGATACATTTTTAATTGAAGCAAGTTATGGATTCGTTAAAAAAAATCAAACTTGGTATTTCGATGACATAATGTATACATAGAGAGGACAAAAAAGTGGGACTCGCAACTCTGTCCGTCTGTGTGTCGATTTTACTGGAACTTACGTACCTATGCCTAGTGCTTTTTGAGCATTTCCCAAGGCGTTTTTTTTTTTTTTTTTAATTTATTTTAAGGGCCCAAAAAAACGGGGAATGTTATTTTTTTTTAGAACGTGGGGACAAATTAAATTTTTTTTTTAAATATGAATATGTACATAGAACATAGGTATGGCTACTTTTTTTGTAAAAAATAATTCCCAAAACTATTTTATTAATTTTCAACTTATATTGATCAAATTTTTTAAAAGATTTAAATGTTATTTTCGACTTATTTTGATTGGATTTAAAAAAAAAAAACATTTGAATTTGTTTTTGGGAACCTAAAATTATGAGAACGAATTAAAGGATTTTTATTAAAAATGGTATCCCGCGTTTTTTAAAAATTATAAACCAGGTCTAAAAAAATGTACACCAATTTCAGAAGCTGTTTAATAAATGTATTTCTATATTTATATATTAAGATTTTAACAGTTAATAATTTTTCAATATGGTGCTCTATTATTTATTTTTGTCTACTCACATATTATTAATAACTTGAACTAAACTATACGTTTATGGCAGGAGGCAATTAATAATTTATTTATTTTAATATACAGACTTTTTGCTAAATCAACTCAGAGTTAGAAAACGAAACTTGCACTGAGATTAAGGCCGGTATTCACCGAGCACTTAAAACTTATGAGTCTCATAAACCTATTCACTATCAAGCAATAATAGGTGGATATTTTATGAGCGCTCATAAAAGTGGTCCCGACCACTCATAACTTATGAGCGCTCTCCTCGAAAAATATTTCGACATTTTCGAAACTACTTCCACAACTGTCAATCTTTCACTTTTATAGTTTTGTTTCTTGCTTTTTTTCAATTGCGATTTTTCATTCGGGCAGCTGCTACGTTATTTAATTCGCCCGTATGATTCTTCGGATCGAAGCAAAAATTTAGTGAATATTATTATGAGCACTATGAACAATTAAGAATATTAATGTTATATTTTCTATTTAATTATAAAATATCGACCGGCGACCAACAAAAGTATCTATCGATTTGCGTTTGAAAAACAGCGGATTAGTCAGCTGTCAATCGCTTTCGAAAAAAGTTTAATTTTAAAGTTTGGGAGGGCCTGGTTGACATATAGTGGCTCTCTTTTTCGAAATTCGAAACATATTTATGAGTGGTCGGCCTAAAGTTTTGAGCTTTATAAAGTTATGAGGCTCATATGAGCGCTCGGTGAATACAGGCCTAAATGAAGAATAACTCTTGCCCATCATTGCTGATTTTTTTCGAGGTCAATAATTGGTCAAAAAACTCAATAAGTTTCAGCTAAAGATTTGTTTAATGAATTTTATAGTTTTAAGTTCACATTGCAGATTATTTGGACCTCATTAATTTGTGGAATTAAAAAGAAAATAAGTATATAAAGGCCATTGTTTACTAAATAGGTTTGGAAATAAGTATTTAAAACTATAATTTCTTATTTATAAATATTTAGTGAAGAAAAAACAAAAAAAGGATTAATCTCATTTTAAATCTAAATGAAATCCTATATAATAACCTTAAGTCTTATTTTTTTAATTTTTTCTTAGGCATAGCTGCAATGTTCTACACAGTTATATTTTTCTTCATTCTCATACTTCTTTTCTTGTTATGGGATTGCAAGAAACCAGAAAACTTCCCTCCAGGACCTCGATGGTATCCAATTGTTGGATGTGCACTTCAACTCTCCCAACTTCGTCTTAAGACTGGTCTCTTTTGTAGAGTTATTGACGAATTGGTAAAAACATTTGTCAATCCTTATGGTGTTTATGGACTTAAAATTGGCAAAGATCAAGTGGTTGTAGCATTCTATAAAAATGCCATCCAAGAAATGGGTTTCAATGAAGACCTTGATGGACGTCCGGAAGGATTATTTTATCGAACTCGAACGTTTAATTCTAAAAAAGGAATACTCCTTGTCGATGAAGGCTTTTGGATTGAACAACGTCGATTTATAATTCGTCATCTCAAAGACTTTGGCTTCTCACGTCGTAATATTATTATTTATATTCAAGAAGAAGCACAATATTTGGCTCAAGATATACGAAAGAGAATGCACAAAGAAGGAGGTAAAACTGCCATTGTTTCTATGCAAGATCTGTTTCCTGTTTTTGTATTAAACAGCTTGTGGCGTCTTATGGCTAGCAAACGATACGATCGTGAAAGTGATGATGTTATGTCACTTCTAAATATGTTCTATGAACTTTTTAAAAACGTAGACATGATTGGATCTTTGTTTAGTCAATTTCCTTTTATGAGATATCTGGCACCAGAGTTTTCAGGATTTAATGATTTTGTCGAGTCACATCGTCGATTCTATGCATTTCTTCGGCAAGAAGTCGAGGAACATCGTCAAACATTAAATCTTGATGTTCCGCCAAGAGATCTAATGGATGCATATTTGCAGGAGATAGCTAAACCAGGACATCCTGAGTCCTTTTCAGACGAACAATTGCTGTCAGTTTGTTTGGATCTATTTTTGGCTGGATCAGAAACCACAACTAAAAGCTTGGGTTTTGCATTTCTTCACATGACGAAGAATCCAGAAATTCAAAAGAAAGCACAGGCCGAGCTCGATGCAGTTATTGGTCGTGAAAGGCAGCCATGTTGGGAAGATAAACCAAAGTAAGTTTGAATATTTTAAGAAATTATTTAAGTACATAAATCCTCATTATATTTTTTTATTCTTTCAGTTTGCCATACTGTGAAGCTATCGTTTATGAAGCCTTGAGATTTTTCATGGGCCACACATTCGGTGTACCACATCGAGCTTTGAAAGACACTAGACTTTGTGGATACAATATCCCCAAGGTATGCATTTTATCTCATTCAAAATTTATCTACTCAGCTTAAGATCGATTTTATTTTTTCAGGACACAATGGTTGTTGCTTGTTTTCGTGGCATGCTTATGAATTCCAAAGATTTTCCTGAGCCCGATAAATTTTGGCCAGACCGTTATTTTATTGATGGCAAATTTAAGGCACCAGATTTTTCAGCTTTCGGCTATGGCCGACATCGGTGTATGGGTGAAATTTTGGGCAAACAAAATATATACTTTTTTGTGACAACACTTTTGCAGAGATTCACATTTAAAATACCGAAAGGGGACCCAATTCCCAGTGATGAAGCCATAGATGGAGTCACTGCTGGACCTCAACCATTTAATGCTTTAGTTGAGGCTCGGTGGTAGGTACCTATATAGATCCTACAAACTTGTAGGGGTATGTAATTTAATATACCTACTTTATATTAAGATGTAGAATAAATATTACTCAACATTTTATTTATTTGTTTTTATTTTTTGGCTTAAATTCATAAAAGAAAATGAAGGGTTCGCATATCCTATCCATATTCACAATTTTATCTTGAACATTAAATCTTCTCGGTCTCGTTAAAATTCTCGTTTCGGTTTTTACTTTACACTTGACAATTTGCACTTCAAATTTTGCACTGTAAACCTAGCAATATATGTAACTACACTTCACACTTCCCACCTAAACATTTTTTCACTTCAAACTTTCCACTTTATATTTTTCACTTCGCAATCTGCACTTAGCATTTCTATTTCGCAGTATACACTTTGCAATTTTCTCTCGTGTCTCGTGGGTTGTAGATTAAATAATAACAAAAACTTTATGATCTTGAGCTATAAGTTGTAACCTGACATCTTCGTTAGAAAATATATCCAATTAAATCTCAACTTAACGTTATTATGTAAGAAAACGTTGCTTTACTTACTTCAAAAATGCAACGGTTTGAATTTTTTGCCCATCTCTATACTAGCAAATCATAGAATCATTTAAATACTTGTGCTTAAACCAAGGATATTTTCATGGATATTTCCCAAAAATATTCCCGGTTTGAATATAAACTAAATTAAAATAAGGAAATTTAATGCTGGTGGGTGTATTTGATCTAAAAATTCAGTACAAAAACCATTTTCAGTAAGAACAGTTTTTAATAATAAATTAATTGTGTATTGACACAGTTCCTTAACAGTTTAACCTTTGTATATATAAACCTTTGTATATATAAACTATAGTACTATCATGGTGAGGTGCGAGAGTAGCGACACCTACATCATCCGCGCAACACTTTCTCTTGGAGAGTTTTATGTGTCTCGTATTTTCGAATGAAAGAGGAACAAATAATGGAAGAAGAGTGGGAACGGTGTATACTAAATTTACGAGAGTGCGAGGAAGAGAGAAAAAAAATACGTTTTTGTTGAGAAATACAGAATAATAAAGATAATGAAAAATAAAGATGAGTGAATGAAGGAAGAAGGTAATTTTGTGTATGTGTTTTGTTTACATTTTTTCTTCATTTTTCTCTTGTTAGGCGATATAGACTTGAAAGAAGATGTATGGGGGGGATGTGTTTTGTTTACATATTTTTTCATTCTGTAGTGTTCATTTTATAACGGTACTTTATATATTCAAGTTTGTATTTTGGAAATGGTGAGAGGGTAAATATTGGTTGGTTGATCATATGTGCGGGTATTTGTGTGACAATACAATAAATAATTCCTGCAAACTTTTCGCGTTTTTTTAACAGTTGACATTTTCTGTGCTATTAGTCGTTTCGTTGATGACGGTGAAATTTTTCGGAAATTGTGGAAATTGGAATTGTGATTGCTTGCTAAATTATTCTTTTTCAAAACTACATTCTAAAAACGCTTTAAACTTAATATACGATTGCATTATCTATTATTTTAAAAACAATTTGTTCTTTGTGCCTAAAATTTTTATTTGTGTACCTACCTACCAATTGTGTTTGTGAAATAAGTTTTTTTTTTGGTTTGATTTTTAATTTACTATTACCTATATTTTCCAACCAAAATCTGTAAGTTTTTGGTTTCAGGATTTAACTAGTTTTTTTTTAATCCATAGTGTGTTCCTGTTTTACCTACTGCTTACATTTTTTTACTTGCCTACTTTCTTCACTGAAATAAAAAAATTTGTTCGTGAAAAAGTTTTTGCCCGCGTAATAAACTGAAACATAGTGTGATCTTTTTTTCAATTTTGTGCAGTGTTTTTTTTTCGTAAATAACGTTTTTAAAGATTGCTTGTACTTAAATTTTCTTTTTTAATTTAAAAAAATATTATATATTTTAGGCTTAGGGTTTTAGTGTTCAATACAAAACTCTGAAATCCATAGGGTGTTTTTGTTCTTAAGTAATATTTTTGAATTAATTAATTTATTTTTTTTTTTCAATATCAATATTTATTTATTTTTCCCATTTTCAGCTTTATTAACCATTTTCGTAACCATTAACGGGCGTATTTATTGGTTTGTTATTATATTTATTACTGTAGTATAGGTATATAAGTTTATTTCCTTAATATTACCATTGTCGTGAATTTACGCGCGTACGTGATTTTTTAATTAAGTTGCAGTGAAAAATATTCCATCAGTGTTACTTTACTGTGTTTCTGTAATTATTAAGTTCTGTAAAAATAAATTAGTGTTGCTGTGATAAATAATTCGGTGTTCTGTGTCTTGTGAAAAAAGTTCAGTGTTATTGTGATAAATATTTTGAATTTTAACATATTCATAAAAATAATTAATAATGGTTAAGTGTTGCTATGCTAACTGCAATCAGGTGCAAAGGCGCCCATCTTCTATTTCCTTTTTTAAATTACCCACGGACCAGAGAAGGGCAATTTGGGTTAAACATGGAAGGGTTACACACATTGAGGATAAATCAAACCTATCTTACATGTGTGAAAATCACTTTTATGAAAAAGATATCATACTGAGATGTGGTCAGAAACGTCTTGCCCAAAATGCACTTCCTCTGTGTTTCGAATCAATTTGCGGTTGCTCTGATGATGTTATTGATTCTTCATGTCTTCGTGTAATGGAGGCATGGAGATCCCGAAAGCAGCCGACTTCAACGGTCACGTCTGCAACCCTACCTTCCTTTTTACCACCAGCTTCACGTCCACCTCCAACTCTACGTCCACTTCCAACTCTAAGTTCACTTCCAACTTTTCGTTCACGTCCATCTTCGCCTCCACCTTCTCCCATGCCTTGCAGTCCAGCTTTATCTTTGGTAAATTTGGCTGCAAACTGTCATAAGACATATGAAAGAGATTATTCTCTGCCATATGTGGATCCTTCTTCACAGATTTCACCCTCTCAATTTCCTTCCCCGAAATACCCTTCGTATAAAATGGTTCGAAAAATAAATCGGCCGTGCGTCACGCGTCGACGTATTTTTCTGACTCCAAAAAAAGAGAAAAATAAATATAGGTTTAGAGAAAATTTAGAGCAACAGATGGAAGGTTTTTCTGAAGAGTTGCGCATATTTATTCAAGCGCAACTTTTCCATAAGGCGAACGCACCCTGGGGGCCCAAAGAAAAAGATTTTTGTTTAAAACTTTTCTTTAAGTCTCCAGCGTGTTATTCTTTTTTGATAGATGTAGGATTTAAACTGCCATCGGTAAGTACCATATACCGATGGCACTCCGAAATACGGCTACCGGCGGGACTAAGCAAACAGATGATGGATATGCTGACAGAGAAGGCGAAAGGTATGACGTCTATGGACAAGAAGAGTGTTCTAATATTTGACGAAATGAGCATCAAACGAGAATTGGAATATAATATCAAGGATGATATTATTTACGGATTTACGGATTTTGGAGAATTTGGAAGGAAAAATACTCTAGCCTCTAAAGTAATGGTCTTTACGCTTAGAGGTCTCAACACAAACTGGAAGCAGTCCATTGCATACTACGTGGGAACTCCAAATGGGGAAATTTTGTCAAAAATGATAACCGCTATTATTACGGGAGTAATTAAATGTGGAATAAAAGTGGTTGCAACAAGCTGTGACCAAGGATCGAATAACGTTTCAGCGTATAAAAAGCTTCTTCCAATGCTAGAGGAAAAACCCTATCTGGAGATAGAGAACCAAAGGATTTTTTTCCTTTACGATTATCCGCATCTTTTTAAGAGTGTGCGAAATATTCTTCTCAAGCATAAAATATATATAGGGGATGATATTGTTGACTGGCGGGTTCTCGAGAGGATTTTTGAGGAGGACTCAAAAGGAAAAACCTTTAAAGTTTTCTACAAACTTTCAAAAGCTCACATCAAGCCAAGTCAATTCGAGAAACTGTCTGTTAAATTGGCTACTCAAGTTTTCAGCGAAACTGTTTACAGTGGAATAATGTATGCCTTGAATACAAATTGCTTCCAAACTGATGAGGAAAGGAAAGTCGCTGAAGGGACAGCGAAATTTATAAAGAAAATGAATGACTTATTTGACAACCTGAATACAGGCCAGCGATATTCAAGAAATCCAAACAATCAAGTTCTATCCGAATCGACCGACACTTTAAATGCGTTGATAGAAGCAAGGATGTGGATATCAACGTGGAGATCCAGCAGCTCAAGAACCATACCACCTTGCTTTAATGGATTAAAGCAAACGCTATTGGGTATTGTGCAGATGTGGGAATATCTCAAAAGCGAAGAGCAGAGCTATTTCCTACTCTCACATTTGAATACCGATGTGGCTGAGAATTTGTTTTCAATTCTGCGTTGCAATAGAGGGTCCTACGAGAAAAATCCATCGGCTTGGAGGTTTATCCGAAATCTCAAGCAAATCATCTTCCACCACTTCAGTGCAGCTGAGCGTTCTGGATACGAAGATGCTGGGGCAGAATCACTACTGCAGGGAGCTGACTACGAAGACGGAATAGAAAATTCTGATGGTAAAGACTTCGAATTTGAAATGCCGATTGAAGACAATATCTTGCGAACACAATTCGTTACTAATGTAGAAGAAGACCTAGATGCTGACGAACAAATGGATGTCTATGTTTTAGAAGATCTGGATGAAGATGAGCAAAAGGACGACAGTAAGAATACTAACGATATTTTTTCGGAAAACCTGCAGAAAGCAGCTGCTGCATATTACGCCGGGTTTGCGGCAGGTAAACTTCAAAGGAAACTGAATTGCGAATCTTGCTCTAAATTTATGATCGACGAGGATACCGACAGCAAAGTAAGACAACAAACTTTATTGATTAAACTGAAAGCCTATGATTCAATCAGCACAACTTCGGAGTTTGGAAAACTAACAGTTCCTTCGATTCCTTTCGAAAGAACTGTTAGGATTCTTCAAACTATTTTCGAAGCTGAATTCACGGAAAGACAACATGGAGAGAGGCTAGTGAATACATGGAGTTCTGAAATAATGAACGACAACATTTTGACCATGGACTGCACAACGGAACATAAGGAAATCATTAAAAAATTTTTACTAAGAGGACTCATAATATTAACAATCAAGAAAACCAACAAGGAAGTGCAAATAACGAAACAAAAATTTTAAATCTTTATTTATAAAATATATTTATTGTATTAATGTTATGTCAGTTATTAATATTAAAAGTAAATAAAATATGATATCTTCAAATAGAAACGTAAGAATTATTATTATTTTATGTAAATTTATTTTACCTATATTATAATACTTATAGATATTTTTATATTTATTTATTTAAACAAAATAAAAAATAAAAAAAAAAAAATAAAAAATAAAAAATAAAAAATAAACAAAAAAAAATATATATTTTTATAATGCATGATGTAATAATTAAGTAGTTTGAAGTAGTAATAGAAAGAGGACTAGGCCTCCAGGGGAAACCTCAAAAAAAAAAACGCATCTAGTATTCTACCCCACTGGGTGATGTGGAAAAGAATGCACACATAAACAAAAATATAATATACCTACATATAAGTAAAACATAGCACATATCAGAGTATGTAGACTGTTAATCTTAGTTAACACGTTTCAATTTTAGAAAATTTTGTTTGTTTAATCTACGATTCCTTGAATTTTTTTTTTAAATACTTATTTTTTTTTGCATATCAGTATAGGAAAGATCTCAAAGAAGTCAGTAAAAAGCTTGAACTGTTTGGTAATATTTACCTGATAAATTATCTTTAAATAATAAATTTCTCTAATAGTTTTGAGTTGTTTCAATTTAATTGTATTTTAAATATTTAATATTAAACCTTCCTAAGGATAAAGACAGACTTGTTACATGCAGTTTTTTGTACAGAAGAACTTGGCTCTTTTTTTAACATTTATGTTTTCAGTCTGATCTCACTCCTTTTTTCAAAGGTATTTTCTTTATGCCAGATCAATACCAATACCTTAAAAGCTACTATCATTTTACAACAATCGGAAGTGCTTCATATAATTGATAAACATTGTAAAAAGTCAATCAAACCAACCAAATCGACCATGTAGGTATGTACATATATAAATTTTGTTGCCGATGCTAACGCAACCAATTTTTTCAAGGCAGTAAGTAGATTTGTAATTGTACCTAGGTACATCTACCTTTGAAAAAAAAATTTTGGTAAAGCTGACGATCTTAAGCAATTTAAAAAAAAAAACTGTCAATTGATTTTTTTTAATAACCTTATCAGTTTTTGAATAATCATCGTGCATAAAATAAAATCAGTCCGGCTCCCAAATCAATGTTTGTTCTCAAAATATTGGAGCCGAAAAAACGTTTTGCAGCAATTTTTAGTATTTTCTTGTAATGATTTTTGCTTTAAAAAACAAAATGCACGACTGGGTCGCACAAACTTGCTCTAATGTGCGATCACACTGTGGTTTTATAATATGCATGGTACTTACATTTTAGACTGAAAAATTTTTTAAACATCAATAAGTATAATTAGAAATAAATTGATTAAACTTCTGAAACTGTTTTGATACCAACGCAATATGCACCATCCGATTTCTAACACAAATTTCAATTTAGGAGAAAAAGATTTGAAAAATCGTCGGAGCGGTTTTTTAAAAAACTAATTTTTTACCTTTAATATTTTGAAAAATTTTTAAGAAAGAAATTGGTACGCCATTTTTTAGTGTTTATAAATGCGGAGTTTAAAAATTAACTTTGAAAAAATAATCATTTAGCCATTTTTGAAATATTCAAAAAATAATTTCGAATTAATTTTAAAAAAATCTAAAATTTGTTTTTTTTTTCGGAACATTTTGATATACAATATTATTTAAAATTATTAGAAGCTCTTGTGTAAAAACCGGTTTAACAGATAAACCAAAAAGATGGTTCTATGAGAAACACCTTTTTTAATCGATAGATAATAATATGGTAGATCGTAATACAAGCTCACATAAAAATTTTAATGAAAGTCGTAGGAGCCGTTTTTTGAGAAAAATGATGAGATTTTCTAACCGGTTTTTAAACACTTGTATTGGAGGCACCCTTATTTTTGGTCATAAGAGTAATTTTTTATCTAAATCTGTTAAATAATATTAAAAAACTGCTATATGTCAAGGTTAATAAAAATGGACCAAGTCGTTTTTGAATTTTTAAGTTTTCAAAAAAAATTGTTGATAGGTACTTTTTAAAAAATCAAAAAAAAATGTTTGGTATACAATACGAACTTTAAAAACGTTTTTAAAGATTTTCAATAAAACAAATTGGTCAATATCAGTTAAGCCGTTTTTGAGAAAATCGAAAATCAAAAAATGGTTCTTTTTTTATAAAATGGTAGGTACCTACCTAGCTTTTTTGGAGAAAAAAATACTGAATTTTTGTTTTTAAAGTTGTGAGTACGTTTTTGAGAAAAATAAGATTTATATAATTTGTACGGCAGCTACGGTTATTTTTGGTCTAAAAATGAAAAAAAAAAGTTAATTTTTTTTTTAAATTGTTTTCAATTGTTCATTACGTCATTATGTGTAGAATAAAACTAACCTGAAGTCGATGGCATTTCTTGTTCTGGAAATATTCTAATAATTTACTACCTTTTTTTTAAATTGCTGTAGTAAAAAAAAACGCTAATTGAATTTTTTTGGGAACCCTTTCTGCACTTCGTGAAGTGAAAATTTATTCGAGGTCGATATCTCTATACCTATTCGTTCTTGAGAAACGGTGAACGATAGAATGTATCACGAACTTATGACGTACATACGTACACAGGTATGTATGTACATTATGTATAAAGGAACCTACCTATCTAAAAAAAAACATTTCCAATATTTTCTCCAATAAAAATACATATGTATGTTGAACTGAAGCTATAAAAGTAACAAATAAATCCTCAGTAAAAGAAATAGGAAAACTACAATACCTAGAATAGAAAAAAAGATGCTTAAAGCCATCTCCTCGCAATGCATGAAAAACAATTTGTGTTGCTGCTTTAATTGACCTCCTTTTGAGTTATCCTTTTTTTATGTGCGGCGTGCGCATGAATTTGTGATTTTGTTTTGGTAAGCGGCATATAAATACGTCAAAATCACGACGCGACGTAGTAAATATTGTCTTATTGGCATCGTAAAAATACTTACTAATACACTCTTACGTGCATGATGAGTTTCTTGCTTGGCTGGTGATTTTGGCGCGTAAATTTCAGGTGTTGTGGGTAGCAAGAAATATAAAAAATCTCACACTTCTTTTGCTCGTTGCCATGACACAAACAGCTGACAAAGTTATCTCCTTTACTCCCCTTGCTGTCATAAGAATTGAAATAATACAACTCTCTCGCTCTTACTACTTATTCTTCATTCCTTATCATACCCTTATTCTTAGTCTCCAATGTTAAATTTCTGGCGATTCTAGCGCCGCACATCAGCTCCGCGCAACCCTAAAATTTACTCGCCATGATAGTACTATAGTTTATATATACAAAGGTTTAACTTACGTTACGATAGAAACAAACAAATCTACGTAAATTCATATTTTTGGACCGTGCGTCAGTTTCTCGCAAGCAAGGGTTACTAACCTACCACCCTACATTAAAGACACTGGTTAGTGAGTGTCCAACGAAATTTTGTTTGTTCCTATGTAATGTTTTTTTCTTTCGATTTAACACGTATCCGAACTCAGAATTGAATTTTTCTTTGTAAAGAATTCAGTTTAAAATTTAGTTTTTACCTGACTCTATATTTTCTGACGCTATATTTTCGTTATAGAATTTAAGTTATTGCCAAAAGAGATAAAAAAAAACCAATCGTTTAAGCTCCGGACTCTGTACTTCACACTTCTCACTTTCACAATTCAATTTAACTTCACATTCCGCATTTCTCACTTCGCACTCAACAGGACTCTGTACTTTACACTTTACACTTCGCACTTTAACACTTCAATTTCACTTCACATTCCGCACTTCGTGCTTCGCATTCAGCACTTCGCACTTCGCGCTTCGCACTCAGCACTTCGCACTCAGCACTTCGCACTCAGCACTTCACACTCAGCACTTCGCACTCAGCACTTCGCACTCAGCACTTCGCACTCAGCACTTTGCACTCAACACTTCGCACTCAGCACTTCACACTCAGCACTGCGCACTCAACACTTCGCACTCAGCACTTCGCACTCAGCACTTCGCACTCAGCACTTCGCACTCAGCACTTCGCACTCAGCACTTCGCACTCAGCACTTCGCACTCAGCACTTTGCACTCAACACTTCGCACTCAGCACTTCGCACTCACCACTTCGCACTCAGCACTTCGCACTCAGCACTTCGCACTCAGCACTTCGCACTCAGCACTTCGCACTCAGCACTTCGCACTCAGCACTTCGCACTCAGCACTTCGCACTCAGCACTTCGCACTCAGCACTTCGCACTCAGCACTTCCCCTCAGCACTTCGCACTCAGCACTCAGCACTTAGCACTTAGCACTCAGCACATTGCAGTCCGCATTTCGCACTCTGCCTATATTATTCGCAATACTGAATGTGAATCCGCAGTGGCTCGCAGTACAGAGTTCTCTTTTCATTTGTACGACAAATGGGTAAAAAGGAAAGAGAACAATGCGAACCATTGCGAATCCAGTATGTATTGTGGATATAATCGTCATAATTATTTACTTTTGCTTTCCCTTTTTTCCAGACCGCACCATCATTAGATGCTGTTTTATCATATTCTGGTTTTAATACGCAGACACCAAACACTATATTCATTCATTCACCCAGGGAGACTGATTAATTGAAATTTAAATCTATAGGAAACACAATATATTAAATCCCCTTATACACAAACACAACAGTATTTCAACTATTTAGTGTCATTGAAGTCCTTACCTATGATAGAAACACGATGAAATTATTGATTGATGTTAATTTAATATTGAGAGATTATCCTTGGATCATTTGATATCTATTAAGTACCTATACTTAACTGTAAGAACATGAGATCTTATTGTATTGCCATTTTGAGCAAAAGGTCCTACTAGATTCTTTGGCTATAAGATGCTCTCGGGATTCTGAAGAGATTATTATGGTTGCTGCAAGTTTGGGATATTACTTACATAGGAACATATAATTGGGATTGTGACTTTAGGATTTATTAATTACATTGTTGGTGCATTGAATATCGTACAAATTAGGTCGCATAAGAAAAAGGATGTAGCCAAAAAATGTAAAGAAGTTTAAAACTCTGAAAGAATATTAATTCTTGAGGTCAATATTGTATTTCTGTATATATAGTGGCCTGTTGTCTTTTATAACAGGAACTTTATCCTTTTGGGCATAAAGTAACTATGCATCGCAAGTAAAGTAGGTTCCCAATATTAAAAAGTTCCTTTGAAATAAAAGAAAGATTGGGCGAAAAAAAAGAATAATACAGGGCGTGCTAAGAAACCATAAATTGGATTTGTCAAAAGAGCTCTGGCTTCTTATTACCTAATAAGTGGGATATTTGAAAAGAAAGAATTATGCCTTTTTAAACGGGTCAATAATATAGGTTCCAAAGTCAATCAGTTTAAAATTATATATGTATTTATTATTCAGCTATAAGTTTTTTTTTTTTTAATAAATTTTTAAAACTTTTTGAAGTTGAAGAGGTCGAAGAGACTGTAAGCACTTCATTTGTGGGATATTCAAAAAAATCCCGGCTAAAAGGTCAGTAGTTGGTCAATAAAGGCCTGTTGGTTTATGTTATTAGTGAGCCATAGGAAATTTTTTATATTTTTTGTTTAAATTGATTTCAAGGTGATAAGTAATGATATCATCGTATTTGTGGGATATTCAAAAGAGATATACATATGCTATTCGAAAGTTCAGTCATGGATTTTTTTTCTGAATTAAATTTCTTTTTTCAAAAAGACATTACATCAATGTCAAAAACTAAAATATCTAGAAATTCCATGTTGGGATATTAATTTATTCATAATAAATGTGAGCAGTCCCCCAAGATACGAAGAACGTTCCATAATTATTGACATGAATAAAATAGTTCCTTAACTTTCAAATTCTGTGCATTTGATTGAATTTTTACACAAAAGTCTGTCAAATTTTATATAACAAAAATAAATTGTGTAGAAATTCACAGAAATTTACAGAATTTGAAAGTAAAAGAATACAACAAAAAAGTAATTATTTTTCCTTGTCTTAATATTGAGAGTTAAAATGCATTGTTTCCTTAGTTTTTAAATTCATTTTTATTTCTAGAAAATTTTCAATAAATTTTTTGTTTAATAACTCACAAAAACTAGTTAAAACAGCTTTAAGATTTTCTTTTAAAGAGACATGAGTTTAAGTTTGGTTTTGTTTATTACTTATAGTTACACATATATACTTTATTCTTACTGTTTTTTTTTTTTTAATTTTTAATAATGTTAACATAATATATTTATTTTTGTTTAAATTTATTACTCAGTACTTTGCTTGTTATATATTGCACATCAACTGTTAATTATTTATTAAATAAAAATTGGAGTTTGTTTCTTACAGTGATTTTCTGCAAAAATTGTAATAATTTTTTTTTATTTATATATAATTTCCAGATGAAAACTGTGCCCTTTCATTGTTATATTGTTATATATTTTTTTATCTAAATGACACTCGAACTAAAAAAAAAAACACAAAAAACTAAAATCAACTCAAAACTATTTTAATTCTATTATTTTTATGTTAAAATTAATTATTTGTTTCTAAGTTATTCGTTACCGTTTTGTTGAAAACATTTTTGTTTTCGTTCATTCATATTTTTTTTTGTCACAAGATTCATTCACTTAAAATTAAGTTTTAGTTTTTACTGCTTTTTTAAATATAATAATATAAACATGCCAGTGGCTTCCTCTGCTCTATAAGCTATTTTTTTTTTTTTTTTGTAAGAATTTTTGATTTAGGTTTATATTTTGGTATTAGAAAATTTTGTTTGGTGGATTGTCGAATCTAATCACATTAATACATACACAAGACATGAGTTGAGTACTAAGTAAATGTTAAAGAATAATTTATGTTAAAGCTAGATTTATTCTACATTTTTTTTTTATTTTTGTAAAATTAAGGTTTTAACACTTTTTTATTTTTTATGTCCCTAAATTTTCTTTTTCAACACTTATATTTATATAAAACATATTATTTTAATTTTTATAGTTTTTGTAAACATTGAAAAAGTTATCGTAAATTGAAAATGTTTAAATGTTTTATAATTATATTTTTTTCTTTTCATTTATTATTTTGTATTTTGGAAATGTAAGAAGTTTTAGTTATTTTGAATCATCTATATAAAATGGACGAAGGTAATTGCATAGATAGTGAAAGATGAAATCAAAAAACGAAATAAATAAAAATTAAATTAAAAGTTAAATCAAGTTTTAAAGAAAGAAATTCAATTTAAAGAAATTCATTCAATTCTTTTTAAGATTTAAAGAGGTGGTTTTCAAACTGTTTGTCAATAAGAGTCAGCTTTCTCAAAGATTCGTGTTCCTTATGCGGGTTTTATCAGGTTCATATTTGTAGTTTTTACCCCTATATTTAGGCGTAAGAAATATGATACAAAATGAT
Source organism: Epistrophe eligans (assembly GCA_951394125.1). Taxonomy (NCBI): domain Eukaryota; kingdom Metazoa; phylum Arthropoda; class Insecta; order Diptera; family Syrphidae; genus Epistrophe; species Epistrophe eligans. Next base: position 76,218,733 of record OX596030.1, read on the forward strand.
GAATATTTATAAAAATGCAAAATGTTTTGTGAACTTTAAATAAAATGTTTCATTGTAAAATAGAAAAAAATAAACTATTTCAACGACCTAAAATTTGAATACTTATTTCTTACTTTTTCAATATTTAATATTTCGAGTAAAAATTTTAAAACAAACTTTGGAGGTATTACCTCTAAAAAGTTAAAAAGTGTTAATAAATTAAAAAAAAAAAAAAACTAAAGTTGCTGGAAACTCGTTGCAAAATCTCGAAATTTAGTATCGAGATGGAAATTTAGCATTGAGATGGATTTAAACTTTCGGATTTTTTTAATTTGAAAATCGCAGCAACGTAAGGATCGGTCTACTAGTGCTAGAAAGTGGTTTTAGTCAAATCCGCATACTTCCACGCCCACTTTGTTATATATTTTTGTTTTCTTCTAATTCAACGTGATAAAAGTAAAATCAAATTTTTTGGGAATGGTGTTCTCAAGATTTTTTGTAGGATAAATTTTTCACTTGCAACCAAATTTTACCAAAACAACGTAGATAATAATAATCTTGTTTTGTGATGTCAAACAATTAGCAGCAGTAGATTTAAATTTAGAGATTTTTAACTTTGAAAATTAAATAGAGCAACGCAAGCATGGGTATGCTAGTACTAGATACAAATTAATGCTAATATTGAACCGACAGACAGTTTCGTTCTATTGACAAAGGCGGCGGCAAGGTTTATAAATTGGTTCTGGTAAAATCCGCCTTCTAACACGCCACTTTTCTAATAACACACTTTTTTTCCTTTTTATAAAATCGAAATTTTGAAAAAAAAACCTAGCATGCGCAACTTCCAATTCCATGTCCATCATAAAAAAGAAGTCGTTTAACCCTTTCTCTAATTAAAAAAAATATATAATGTAGGTTCAAAGTAAAAATTGATACATTTAATAGTTAAATGAATTACAAACGCGCTTAACTTACGTACATACATACGTCAAACCCATAAACTGACGTGCTATCTTGATTATATTTCAATGTTATAACAAATTTGGAAACCTTTTACTATGAACCATTTGTGTTTTTCCCCAACTTCAGACATTTACTTTTCTCAAAGTAAAAAAAACAAATTTCATAAAGAAAATATTTAAAATGAAAGAACTGGTGTAGGACCAAATGAAAAAACCAAAAATATTGTATTGTATAATTATAGAGTGCAAAAAGTTTAGCAAGAAAAACAGAATTTTCATTATATATTTTTATTGGTAGATACATTTAAACATCACACTTTATTTATTTTTTTTTTTTATTTAAATTACACCTATAATATTAATACTAATTTTATTGTTAATTTATTATTTTACTAAAAAGGTCCCTTACCAGTTTTATGTTTCTGTGTTTTTCATTTGAAAACATATTTCCATTTAAAATCTATTATATTAAAAATAAAATATAATAAAAATAAAAAATCTCTTCACTTCTAGATCTTAATAATTGTTTGTATTATTATTTTTGTTTTTAAATTTAATTTGTATTGAATTCGATTGTGGATTGCAATGTTATTGTTTTTATTTGTTTTCTTTTCTTTTTAATTTAGGGTGCATGGAAACCGGACATTTATTATCTAACGATTATCAATTTGTAGAGTTTTTTGTTTTTATAAAAAAAAGTAAATTAAAACAAAATTAAATTATGTATTTAAAATAGTATATATTTATTAAATAGTAAAAAAAAATACAATATGTTTACATAGAATTTAAAACTAACAAAACTTAAAAAGAAATATGGTAAATAAATAAAAGTTAATATTTTTAAATAATAAAATAATAAAAGTTAAATTAAATGCTATAGCTATAGTTTTTTTTATATATAAAACTAACCAATCACAGCTTTAATATTATACAAATATATTTTAAGATTTTATATATAAATTTTTCTTTTTGGTAAATACTACTTCATTTATTATCCCTCTCAACGGATTCTCGTATTTTGTTTGTTTTTTTTTTTTATATGAATAATTAGAGCTTAATTATTTTCTCAAGTAGGTATAATAATTTTAATTTTCATTTAATTCATCATAAGACTTCGCTGGTATTTCTTTGCATTTGTGTACAAAATGTTGTATTTATGTTTTATTTTTAAATTTTTTAACTATGCCAAATTGTTGCCTTATTTCGCTTATCACAATAAATTTAAAAAAATGTTTTAGCATTTGAAAATATTAATTTTGTATTATTTTAATTTTATTTTGTACCTAAAGTGGGGTTATGTATTTGTTTTTTTTTTTTTTTTTAGTTTGGCTGTGGAGAGAAGGTCCAGACAAAAGGGATTTGCAGTTGTTTTACAAAATCTCGATCATTTATTTTACTTCGATTTTAATTAATCGATTGAATGATAAATTTTGTTTAATCTTACTTATCCTCCTGTCACTAAGCCTTCAACCCCAACAAAAATAAATAAAAAAAAAACCTTAGTTCATTTTCCTAGTTGGTTCGATTTTCTGTGACATTCCTGTTAGAACTCTCTGGTTATCGATGACACGCAAACAACTTATAAACGAACGTATTTCACCTTCCGTCTTGGGCGAAGGTGGTTCCAAGCCTGTAAACAATTTTTGCAAAGGCAAAATCAATTTGAAAACATTTCATAAAATATTCATAAATATGCCAACCAATTAATATAGAGGTAGAATTCACTTACCAAGACTTCGTGACCGACAAAAACGTATCGTTCGCATCGTTTGGGCCATCATGTGCATCTTCTCGAAATTAACCAGACCATCGAGACTGGTTTTATTGCCTTCATGGGCAAATGTCATGTCCTTTAGGAGTAATGGCATAAATGGTATGACAGGTGGTTGTAATTTACCAACAAATACTCGATACGCCCGATGATTTCGACTTGGATCAATTAAAGCTTCGAATTCTTGAAAGAGTTTACGAAACTTCGAGGGAATTTTGTCCCATGTTAATTGTAAACGTGAAACTGCCATATTGGAGAGACCCATTACTATGGCAAAGAATGCATTGAGATTTTGGTATTCCTTGCAACTGTTTTTGAAAAAAAAAAAGGAAATTAAAAATAAAAATGTGTAAATGACATTGTGGTGTTGGTGTTGGATTTTTTTATATGAGGTTCAGTTGAACTTACTAAGCTGCTAATTTGATGAATTTTCGAAGGAGACCAACACGTTTACTCATACTCGATGTTGATACAATTTCTGTTACAATCCAATACTGCAGTTCATTGAAACGTCTGAGAAAAACATCAAGATTTGCCGTTATCTGGAAAGAAAAACCGAATTTAAATAAAAATTTCAAATAAATTAATACTTTTCCGTATTTTACAATTTCAACATAAGGTGGATATTGGTGATGAAAGTTAGAGCTTAATACGAAACTAGGAAGAAGTTTTTCATAAAGACTGCCTCCAACGAACATTGAAGTGTCCAGTATTTCTCAAGATATGGGGATGAATCGATGCATGTCTGAATGTGATTTCAATCAAGTTAATGTATATTGTAAGTTATGGATTCCTTAAAAAAATAGAACCCGAGATTTTGTTCAAACTTGATGCAACCATATTAGGGAAAAAAGTGGGTCTATGTCTGTTCAGCTTCAGGTCAGTTTTAAACTTGTTACCTATAGTGGTTTTTTTTTGTCATTTCCCTGATGCGTTCTTTTGATTTATTTTTCTCAAAAATTGCTCAACCGATTATAAAAAAATTTATAAATTTTAAAATTTTAAATATAGGTAGTAGCTACCTGGTGAAACAAAAATGTTCCTAAAAATGGCACTACCTAAAAAAACATCTTTTTCTTTTTCTATTTTTCTCGAAAACGGTGCAATTGATTTTGATCAAATTTTTGTGGGAAATGTATTTCAAAATTGTCCAAAATTTTGTTTACCAACATTTTCAAAAAATATTTTTTGGATTTTTAAAAATAGTTTCAATTTTTTTTTTAAATCTCAATATTTCGAAAACACTCTGTCGATTTTTATCAAACTCCGCACATAGCGGCTTTTAATACTATCTAGCAGATTTTAAACAAGAAATATTTTAATGGCCTAAATTAACGGTACCTAACATATAACTTTTTAACAACCTTTAAAAAAAAGATTTTGCTCGAAAACTACTCCTAAGATTTTGATTAAATTTTTGTTTCTGTGAGCATAGATAACAATGTTTCAAAAAAGTAAAAAAAAAATTAAAGATTAAAACAAAAATCAATTTAAAAAAAAAACTCTCAAACGATTTTTAAAATTTGTTCCTCATAAATTAAAATTTGTTTATAAAATCGGATGATATGACAAAACAATTTAAAATCGATTTCTTGATTAATTTTTGAAATTAAGATTGTGACGCTTGCAACAGTGAATAATGAGTTATTAAAATAAATAATTTTCGTGAGGAGGTCGACGGGGTCAGTACCTATCATCATTTTTTTTTTTTTTTTGTGGAAGAAATATTGAATTAGATTTAGAATTATGAAGCTGCTTAATATATTAAAAACTATTAATAATTTATTTAAGAATGCAATTTTTTATTTTTTACTACGTTTTTATTAAAACCGAAATGAGATTTTTTTCACAAATTACAGAAAAAGTATTTATAGCTAATTTCGTTTGACAGCTCATTCTACTTTGAATTTGATTTGGCAGTTGATCGCTTTTTTTATTGTTGTTTTCTCTTACTGTTTCTCTTTTTTATATACATAGGGGAGAGATTCTTTCCTTCAATAGATAAGCTCTAATACTCACATTATTAACTTTTGAAAATAATTATAAATACTTCCGTTCAAAAGTGCCCCAGGTAAATTCAAACCTACCCCACATGTGGGATACCTTTGAACATAAGGACCTACTTTGTATTTTAATAAAAATAGAATATAAATCTTTATTAAATTTAATCAAAAATGGATTTAAATTAAACTTTAAATACATATCTCGAAGTGCCAATATCTTACAGGCCAATAATTTTATCACACTGGGTTTTTGGAGACTCTAAACCAAAAAGTGTTCAAAGGTGCCCCCCTCTCCCCTATCTATTTTTAATATTTTTTAGAGTTTTCTCTTTGAATGCATTCCACTTGGATGTGTTCGTTAAGTCTTAACATAATTTCCCACTTATTTGTAATTTGTTGGAAATTATTCCTCGTTTCGAAATGTTAATTTGTATTTGTATCGAAAATGAGATGATTTAAAATCAAATTTGGAAATTTTCAACTTGATTTGCCTTAATTAAAAAGTATTAAGTCTTTTTTGCCAAGATCATAGCATACTTAGACTGCCGAGAAATTTCATTCCAAAATAGGATTTTATCTCAAAGTCTTTCAAAGTAGTAAAATCTGGGTTTTGTTTCGCAGAAAGTGCTAACTAAAAGGTCAATTCTATTTTCATATAGTCTATTTAATTTTCTTAACAAATATTTTTTTTTTCAGAATAAACGGTTAGCAGCTTATAAAATTCCCAATATATTCCCATAGAATTCGTATGCCAATTGCAAAAAAAAAAAGAAAAAAAACAAAACACAAAATGACCTTGGTTTTCAGAAATTACCATTCCAGAAAATACTTTAGAGAAAATGTTGAAACATTCAAAAATTTTCTTGGAATGCAATCTCAAAAATGAAATGGAAATTACAACAGCATAAGAATTTTTGTCTTGCCAAAAAAAAAACTCATAAAAAATCTCAAAGCCTTAAATTTAATTCAAACCTATAATATGTATTCATATAATGGTGCGAAAGCTCGGAACCCTAATTGCAAGTGTGTTATCACAACAAAAATAGGGGGTTCAAGCTTTGAATAATTTTCAAATTTCAGAACGTCAAAATCAAAAATTGTCATATCGTTGAAATAAAAAAAAAATCTCAAAACACCCAATTTAAAAAATTGGGACTATTGTCGGCTATTACGAAAAAGAAACGACATTCTAGAGTAATTGATAGTGTTACTGTTTTAATTGTTTTCCCTATTTACGGCGGCGCGTTGTAGCTCGGAAGCGCGAACAGAAATACAAAGATTCTTTCCGAACTGTTTCTTTAAGTAAATGTTGCCCCTTTTTTTTTAAATTAGAATGGTTCCAAAAAACGCATGATATTTAGGTAGAAAAACGGTTTCTCTCTAAACTTCTAAACGTTACAATTTTGACTACATAATATTTTAAGAACATTTTGTTATAAACAAACCAATTTAATTTTGTATGGCCTCAAAGAGGAAAAAAGTGTAAATTAAAATAAACTTATTAACGTATTTTATTTTTTATCATAGATTTTATTTTTTGTCTATTAATAAATTAAAACCAATACCTTTTCACTAGACTAAATTCAAACTATACCTATATGTTGAATTATGTAGGAACATAGGAGTTCGAATTAATTTAAAATAGTTAGCAGCGTAATTAAATTGAAATTCAACCTTTTCACTATACCAAAATCATTCCCATCGTAATCGTATTATTCCATCAACAATAGTTTCGCATTTTACATCCAAGAATCCTCTATCACATCTGGTGTATCCTAAAAGCTTTAATTTCCTATAATATTGTTGTTGTTCTCCGCCATAATGTGTCCCTACTGTGCCAGTCAAAATTGAAGTAAGTTTCTAAGTGCTAGGTGAAACAACTCACACCCAATAAAGCTTGGAAATATTTCAATGTAATGGCCTTGTACGAAAGGTATACCTCATCCTCTAGTAAACCAAAAACATCAACATACATATTGCCCTTAAATTTTCCATTAAACATACAAAGTCTGCTAACAAAACTCACAATGGAAAATAAATAATGCAAATTAATTGCAAATGTCGCTTTAGTATTTACAAACATATGTACATGTACATGTTATGGTTCTGGTAGAATTCTCTTCTCATGTAACACGAACACCAAAGGACAAATAAATTCTACCCTTTTTTTTATATTTATATGCGTACCTACCTTTCCGAAATGATATCTTCCAAAGGTATGATATAACAACTCATACTCGTGCACTGCCCAAAATAGGTCCCAATCGAAAATTGTTATATGGTAAGCCAGCTCTTTGGTACTTATAATTTCTAAATCCACATCGACTCCTTCGGTAGGTCCTTCTTGTTCGGGCAATGGAGTCTATATATGTGTGTAGGTACATAAGGAAGGAAAAATACAAAAACAAAAGAACAAATTAGTTGTAAGATATTTAATCCCTCTCTAGAGTGCACACTTCGCATTCATTTAATAATCCACTCAATATTAGTGTATATAGACTTACCAGTGCGTCTAGGTGATCCTTTACTGAAACAAAGAGGCGGCCATTAAGACTTAATCCCGTTGGAATGCTAACATCGTTATCCTTAAATTTCGAACGTTCTCCGTTCGATTTTACTTCGACAAGAGCCAGGTCATCGGGTCCTCGATTCAGTTGTAGCTTGTCGGCGGCACATGCCTTTATTATTCCAGCTGTGGTATGCAGTGGGAAGCGTAGGGTGCAGTAGGTGTGGTCGGCACAATACACACGGAAGATAACTGTGAAAATAGGAAATTCAATATGTAGGTAGATATAGAACTAGTATACATAAATGTACATCTAGAAGTGCATATATGTATGTAAGTGTGTTGGGAATTTAGAGAAAATTTCAGAGGACATAATCGAACTTACTGTCATCGTCGGGTCGAATTACGGTCCTTGATGTTGTAGTATTTCCACTGAACAGACAAATCGGTTGACCATTTGGTGGTAGCTTCCACTTTTGTCCGGTATTGGCAGTTCGGTCCTCTTGGTAGCGTGACAGTTGAGTGAGAATATTGTGAACGATGCTCGTTTCCTCGTTTAAATCTGGATCAGCTTCAACATCAGCTGCTAAGTCCTGTTAAAAATGAATCAACATTAAAATACGAGAGTAATGATAAGATGATGATGATGATGATTCAGATATAAAGTTTTGGATTACCTCAATAAAATCACAGACAACAGATTCCTCAAATGCAGCATGACGCACAGCCATTACCCATTTTTGTACAAATTGAACAACTCGCTTTTTAAAGTTTAAATTATATTCTCGATCCTCGGGTGTATTGCCACCACTACTTGTATTCTCACAATGAAAAGTGCAATGGAGTTAAGGAATTTAAATTTTTAAATACAAAAATATGGTACTTTTAATATAATTTAATTTAGGTAGGTAGCTACATATATACATAGTTAGGTATTTGCTTGTTAAGCAAGCTCTAAGTAAGTCTATAGCCAAAGTTAGGGTAATTGCTTAAAACACTAGCTATACAAGTATAGGAATTTATTTAGCTTAATACTCAACAGTACATACATAATTTGTTTGTTGTAGGTACGAACCAAGCCCAAAGCTGAAAAGGTACTAATTCTGTGTGGTTTTGTTGTTAAAGAAGGAATTTTAGGAATTTTGGTTATTTTAATATCTAGCTATTCTAAACTAAAGCTTATTAAAAATCTAACAATTTCAGGAATTAAATAAATATTTATTTGGCTTTCCTTAAACTGGGAAATTTGTTAAATATTTTACATCCCAGAATTATAGAAATAAGATGCGATTAAAGATAATTTATAAAATAATAACAACTCATTTTATAGCTTAAGGACCCTTTTTAAGCTAAATTTGCCAAAGAACTTTAACCTGTAAAGATAAATAAAATTATCATAAAATTCACACCTCAACATTTACTCTAACTTCTTGGCTTATCCGAAAAAGAAATATATACATAGGTATAGGATTATTATCCTTTCTTTTTATTTACACATTCTACCGTATAGCTTAGCTGTAAATATAAACATAAACATAGATAAATTCCCAACTCTGAATAAAAAGAAAAAGAAGAAAAACAATTCAACAACCTTCCACACTTTTACCAAGAATCTGCAGATTACGGATTTTTGACGGGGAAAAAAATCTTAACACAACTTTATTCTTATACAAAAAAAAAAAAATTCTCATCTTTCTTTGTGCCTTTTAATATAAATTGTTGTGGGAAGTACAATCCGTTTTCGTTGTATAAAATTTCAACTACCCTAAAGGGAACTTCTCTGTATCATGTTACAAAAAAAAAGAAAAAAAACCTTTGTTTATTTTCGGAAGCCCACACGAATACGATTTTTCTAAAAATGTATCAGAATAATAGTTTGACTTAAAAGTTTCTGATTGCATAAAACCAACTGCACAATTGAAACAAATTGCATTTGTTTATAGGTTAGCAAACAAAACACTCCTCTGTATAGAAGTACTTGTGCGAATCTAGTTTGGATTCATATTAATGGGATGTTGGAAAAGTTTTGATTCTGATTTCATTTCAAATATTAAACTTTTAGAATGTGTGTTATTTTCTCAGTGCCAGTGCCCAGTAGTTTTCGTAAATAGTTTTTTAATTACTTTTTACTAAATTTTGTTTTATATTTTTTTTTTGTTTCAATGCAACTTTTGGTTTCAAAATACGAATTGTTCTATGGTAAAGGTACTGTTTTCTGTATTAAGTCACTTAACATATTCAGATCTTTAGAGTCCAGTATATCTCGATATTTCAGAAAAAATAGATTTTTTGTTCTACAAGGGGAATGTATGTATGAATTATTTTTTTAATCGATTTCCAATCTTCCGCGAACCAAGAGGGATTTTCTGAGGTTGACGAGTCGACTAAATGTATCAATTTCGAATGAATAAATGAACAAGAATGAACTTTACGATGCGAATAAACATTTTATGAAAACTTTTCATTTGGAAATTAGAAATTTTCCAACTGTCCAAACACAATGAAGATCGACTTGTAACTGGAAGCTGGAATTGCAGCTGGAATTGCTGTTGACGTACACCACTTTTGACGCTTAAGTTTGAATAAAAAAAAAGAGCCAGTTGCAGTACTGTATTATGTTCAGTCACCTTGCTCACTGAACTCTGAACCCACTTGAGAAAAGGTTTCGTCAACCAATTGCTAAATCGATGAAAAATGTTTATTAATAGGGTTATGGAGTTAAACAGCTGCCCAAAGTTAAACATACTTTGAAATGCGTTCATAAATAAAATACGACTATTTAGAAGGCGCTATGCAAGATTTCGAAGTCGTGTATACAAAAAGACTACGACAGTGAAGTTAAAATATTTTTATTTTTTTTCATGGTCTCCTCTACATTCCTACAAACTAACAGCACGTAACACTAACACACAGGTATTGATTTCTAATTCAAAATGCGACGAGACAACGAGACGTCGACGTGACGAGATCTCTTTGCAGATGTTCTCTCTTAATGACGAATTTAAAACAACAAAATAATAAATATTATTAAAGCATTTCTCGTCGTCACGTCGAGTCATAAGTTCGAAAAATTGAAAAAAAGACGCGGCGGCGTTATGACAAGAATTATTGAAAACAGTGAAGAGATCAATTGTCACGTAAACGTCTCGCTTTCTCGTCACATTGTGAATTATGCCTGAGACTTTTAAGTCACTTACTTATTTAGTGTTTTAATTGCACTGCAAACAGTAAGAACTATTGTGCCTGTCTGAGTATTAGGAGTATCTATTTTTTAAAGAGGTTAATTCTCTCTCTCTCTTCAGCATTTATTTTCCTCCTCCAAAAACTATCGCACAACCAATTTATTTTCAATTATCTGTTGATCTTAGTTTGATAATTTTGCAATTGGAGTCTCCTTCAATTTTCCCGTACCAGTTCTATCACGGTGTCCCTCTAAGCTGTACTTTATATGACTATGGTACATAAATACATCAAAGTCTCTTTACTTTTTCTAGTTATTTCCCACAGTTATTTCCAGTTTAGTTCTTTTGTGCCATGTAGCTTTATCCATCATGATGATATTTGATTTACAATCCTTAGGATTTAAATGCAATAGTCTCTTGCATATCATTTCATAAGAGGATTTGTTGCTTTCCCGATGCACAGTTATTTGGACATGTTTGTTCAAGAAGAGTTTAATATCTAGATACAGTTCCTAGATGTTTTGCTTTTCTTTTGGTATATCGATACCTTTGCCCGATACTAATGGAATTGGTCCTTTCTTGGTAAATGGAAGGTAATATAGTTCCTATAGTTGTCCTGTTTTGTATGGTTAATGTTTAATCAAAATTATAGGCACTATTTTCAAGTAATTGCCAGTCCTATTTGGGTTATAGCACAGAAAAAGCTGATGAGTCTTGTAAAATTTTATCCTATATCTGCTTTCACTACTTTTGTGCCTTAGAATTTTACCTTATTCATCTGATTATAGTCATGGTAATGTAATTCTTTATACAAGATCTTTTAATTAAAGCCTCATGATAGATGGTTTAAATTTCTAAAAAGGCAGATAAGGTCACCAGGGGCTTAAAGGAGTCTATATAATATTTTTCGACCACCAGCTCTATTACGTTAGGCACCATCTTGAATTTAAGGAACATTGCTTTTCGTTTGATAACTCGTTTATTTTAAACTTTTGACTAAAAACGTACATATGAACTTAAACAAAAGTAATCCGGAAAATAGAATTATTTTATTTCGCATACTTGAACACGTAAATGAGCATTTTTAAAATAAAACAAAAACATACATAGCTTTGTTATTTTTTTAATCATCAGGCAAGGACATAAAGGGTAAGTATTGTAATTTTCGACTGCCGAGCCCTTTAAATTTGATCGCCATATCTTGAATTCAAACCAAATTGATTTTTGTAAAAATATTTTACCGATTTCAGCTTTTGAATACAAGTTAATAAGTAAGCACAATTTTTTGGGGATTCTATAAGATTGCTAATTTCGACCTGAACAAAAAAATAAGAATTAATGGAATAATTTTAATAAAATAAAATTAAATCAAATTTAATTTCGAACAATTTTTTTTAGCGTACTTTAAGTGAAAAGTTAAAAATAAACAACGAGTTCTTTAACGAAAACTAATTTTCTAAAATGGCGGTCAATGCTATATAAATCTAAAAAGTCAAAAAAAAAGTGTTGTGCAGACTTTTTCTAAACAGCCTAACGATTAGAAAAAAAAATCTATTTTTTTTTGCAGTTCAGCATTATTTTTTATATTCCGTCTAAGCTAATTGTATTTCCTACAATTGGTTAAGTCCTTAGAAAATAAGTAAATAGCATTAAGGTAAACCTTTGTACCATAAAGGTTTCTAAGTGATGATACCAATGATGTTAATGACTTTTCTTTCACTAGATCTTTACTTATGTAGTCTTTCTGCTTTAGCCATAGAAGAAATGCTTGTGAACAGAAAATTACAAAGCTACTTATACCTCTTAGCTTATTTCCCTGTTATGCTTAGTCCTAGTCTCAATGGATCTTAGTATTGGCAGATTATTATTCCACCATGAAGCACTTTTCTGCTATTTTATCGGTTCAAAGGGATAATAATACAATGTCCTTATATGGACCTTATTATCCTTTTGAAAGTAAAGGCATAATAGACATGAACTTGTGTAAAGTTTAATATTACAATAGAACGATTCTTGCTCATGAATATTGATTACCAGTCGGATTTCATCGAAGTAGATGAACAGAAGGAAGCAAATCAAAAATTGTAAAGTAATTTTGCAAATCGACGAAATTTCAAAAAATATTTTTAAATACAAAAAAAAAAATGGAAGCCCAGAGGGTTTTTTAATATCAATATATAAAAAATATTTTAATTCCTATAACAATAAATGATTTTGTTCTTTTGTCAAAACACTTTTCAAAAATAGCTGAAGAAGGAAAATCCCTAAGTTCTTGGTACATTATTATGATAAGAACATTTAAGATACTTTAAGAGTGTATTTTATAGCTCCTTCAATATTTTCCCAAAATAAGTCATAAAATTAATAATTTATAATGAGAATATCTAAAGAGGAAATCTTTAACTTCCTTTTAAGCAATTTTAAGATACAAAAATATCAAAATAAAAAGGTTAAAATCAGTTTGAAAAGGATATTAATTAACCAACTCATCGACCAGCTGCACCACAGGCATAAAAACAATATGCGTCAACAGGAAATCATCTAAAAACGGATCTATTCCAACAACTTGTCCTCCCAATCGTGTCTCCAGAAGATGTTCTAACATTTTCGATGGTGTTCCCGACATAACTGTATACCTGCAAAAATAAAAAAAAAATCAATTAAAATAGAAAATCTATATGAGAGCTGATATTATTGAAGTTTTTATTTTATGTAAGAAGAAGCAAACAGGAAATGACAAAGAAATAAAATTAAAACAATTCAAAAATAATAACAGAAATTCAAAGATAGATAACAAAAATTAAAATATGTATATCCAAGCTTAAAAAAGCGTTATCATAATGAATGGAAGTCCCTGCTAAGATTTCTTTAAAAAAAAAACTAATAAAACGAAGGAAAATAACTTCAAAACAACATTGCATTGCGAGCAAAAAGTTTTAAAATACTTACCTAATTTTTTGGAAAGAAAAAAACACGTGGGTTTATTTTTTTCAGGATTTTTAAATCAAACAGATGTTAAAAATTCAACAATCTTTGTTATTATTGTGTAATACAACAAAATATAATTAAAATCTGAAGTTTAAATAAGCAAATAATTTTAAACTTGTGTCGGTTGGCTAATCAAGCGTTAATTTTTTATAACAAACAACAACAAAAGGACTAAAGATGTTTCAAAATCATTTCAAAAAGATACTAATTTAACGCCTAATTAGCCTTCCTTATGCCTTTTCCATCTATCTTTTCCCAAAAGATACAAAAAGCACCATCATAAGGGTTAAATTAACTTTGAACAAGGACAATAATTATATTATGAAGGACAACCAAAGGATTCATACAAATTAAAACTTGAAAAGCAGAACATGTTCTTTTGCTACGTAGTATAATATGTAGGTTTGTATGTATGTAAAATTGTAAAGTGAGTTTTCTTTGCAAAGAACACAAGCACAACAAACCTATAACATCATACAATCTGAATGGAATCTTATTTCAAGAAATTATATTTCTTCCTTTTTTTTATGTGTATAAGAGTCCTTCATCGACAAATACCGCATACCCAATCCATTAAAGACCGAACAGTTGAGGTGAGGTTTCATTATGCCTCAGAGATTTTATTTGAGTTGAAAAGGAGACTGGCCTGGCCTGTATAAGAGTTTGCACATAAATCAAAAGCAAAAAGTGGTCGATGTTTATTTTATTTGCTCCTCTTTTTTTTAACTTTCATGATTATGAGTTTAAAGTTGATTGAAGCTGCAGTACCTATAAGGATTTTTCTATTTATAGAAAATTTGCTATGCGGGTTTAATGAAACTTTAAGAAAATTCAATAACATAACCCACGCAAATATATTTTTTTTTTGTTTTAATTTTGCTTACAATATATTTTTGCATCAAAGTAAAAACAAACACCAAAAATATTTGCCCTTTTGATCTTTATTTAATTATATTTTTCAAACGCAACCTTTCGTAAAAATTCTTCTACTTCATTCGGGTAATTTAATTCAATTTTGATTTATTTTAGTATTCCTTCTTCTTTAACTACGTAATATTTGAATGGAGTTAAACTTAAGTTCGTATTAAAACTATACAAAAAACTCAATCACAAATGTAACGAACCAGATAGATTACAAATTGTGATTGGCCAAAGCCATTAAACCTTCCGAAAATGGGGTGGACACAGCCTAATCTCTCATAACAGATAGTACCTTCAGGTAGACAAATTCCATTTGAAAAAAAAAAAAATTCTGAACAAAGCTTTTATGTTACAGATTTAATACATTTTACGTTTTCTTATGTGCAATTCCCTTGTCTTGACGCGGATAAGAATATCTGTTAGAAATTATTTTTATTTAATTCTCTTACCTACCTACTTTTTTCAGTAATGCATTGAACTATAGTTATTTAACTCTGGGCAAAAATTAATTAACATTTAACTCGACAAAAAGTTTATCAGTGGAGGATACATTCGGGAGAACCTATAAACAACTCGGAGTTAATCCAGACTAAACTCACCCAATTTGGCAAACTTACTCTAATACCGCACTGAAAAACACGTTCAACCGATTTTTTTTTCACTTTTCCTATATTTTACTTAACAAAATAAAATATAGGAAAAGAAAAATAAAATCGACAAACTTAGACAGTTCTACAGTGCTGAGTTAAATCTGATTAAAAACAGAGTTAGCTAGGGACAGTTGTAAAAAATAATGTGAACCCAGGTTCAGCAATTTAAACTCACTGAATTCGGCATTCTTGAAATCTGGTTGAACCTCAGTTAATCCGTCGAAAGCGGTGAGTTAAAATTTTTAATTGAGCTTAATCCACGCGTGTCCTAAAAAAATTTAATCAGGGTTAACTCTGAAGCAGATTGTCAATGCAGGATATAATTTAAACTTTTACAGTCGTATTTATTAGATTTTTGTCTACTTATTTTTGTCTAACTATTTTCAAATTGGTGGAAATATGCTTTATTTATAAAAATAAATATCACATTATTCACGGTTAAGACAATCTACTCTTGTGTCTAAACTTGGCAGCTATAAGACAACAATAAATAAGGTTTTTGAACACATTTTCCAAAGTTGGACATGAACAGTTGCCTAAAGTTAGATAACGTTTATAAATAAGACCATTAGTTTTCAAAAAGCTTTCGAAATTGAAAATCTTTTTGGAGCTAACTTATGTTTAACTCCGAAACTAAGATGATCTCGGACTGAAAAACTGCAATTTCCATATATGGCAATATTTGTACATGCAAGCATGATTACATGCAAGCATGATTTGGGGATTTTTTTCTAATTGCAATACATTTTTTTTCGGGGTATTTATTGACACTGGGATTCGGTTTGATTGGCCAATATTGCTCTGTAGATGAAAGGTAATAATTATTGATTTCCAAAGGCAAGACAATAGCAGTCGTATTTATAAACCCATTCCAAAGTATGTCTAACTTTGAACAGCTGTCCAAGTCCAAAACCTTATTTATAATCATGTTCCATCGAGTGTCTAACTTAGACACTGAAATTGGTTGTCCAAACCTATTCCAAAGTGAGTACGTTCAATGAACAAAAAATTGAAAAATTATTTTCAAATGAATGAAATGTTCATTGAACGTATCCAAATGCTCACGCAATTGACAGATTACAGAGATGTGAGTGAGTGTATGAGAACATTTGTAGGCCACTGTTAGAATGCGTTTATAAATAAGGAGGTGTCCAACTATTTAGACAATGGCTAGCTGGACAACTGTCCAAGAGTGTTCTAAGGAAATCTAATAAATACGACTGTAGGTGTTTTCAGAAAATGAGATCTCGGAGATCTACATGAATAGGATTCCTCAGCAAAATTTCTCAGTTTTGCTGTCAAAACTCTGAGGAAAAAAAAATCTTGGATTCGCTTGCTCACCTTTTGAGTAAGAAAAATCTCTGAGATGTCATTTTTCTATACGCGCCTCATATATTTTGACGTTTGACTTTTTTCAAAAATGTTTTCTCCGCGAAAGACTATTGCTTCCTTTTGAAATTAAAGTTAAAAACATGAGAAATTTGGTAAATTAAAATTTTATACTATCAAAATTATTAGCGAGTATATTTGACATTGCTTGTCATTTTAATACTGACGTTTGACAATTGAAATTTTCATTGCCATTGAAATTTGAATTGCCTCATTATATTGCCAATGGAGCCAATGGAAATTAGTTTATTTGTTTTGTGAACGATTCAAATAGTTTTAGTTTATGTTGAAATCCGAAACCCTATCTGACATATGATCAATGTAACATTTTTTTATGAAGCGTCATCTATAAAGCTAGAAAGACTTTAACGTTGTCATTGGCCACATTTACGAGTGCTTGCTAAAGATTTATGGTGGGCTTTATGTTATCTTGATTTTTAATTTTTTTTATATTTAATTAAACGTACCTAATATAAAGGAATTGCATGTGTAGTTACTATCTATAAAAGCTGTAATCTTACTGTAGGCATTATTGTCAAATAATTGAAACAAAAATGTAGTTAATCGATGTAATACATTATATGGCATGAAAATGGTCGCTTATGAATATTCTGTTTCCATTATTATTTATTTATTATTTTTTAATTTAAAATTAAAATAATATCCCGGCTCATATGCCGCAATATAAAAAATTAATATACACTTCACAAACTCTTTTCCCTTTAGAGTTATTAAACACCATAAATTTCGCCACATCCTGTAACCGCACATAAATGTTTAAATGTAATTTATGTAGTTACAAAAAGGACTTATTTTTTTCTACTATAGCTATATATACATACATACATACGTATGTTCCCATTGATTTTTTTCCCAAACTGTGTAATCACAAAAAAAAGGTTTTCTAGTGATTAATAGTTAAATTAAAAAAGGAGTTCCTTTTTTTTGGGGCAATGAAATGTGTATAATTAAAATTTGAAACTTTTTCGAACTTTCTTTTATATATACAATGTAGGACGTAGGTACATTATAATGGTTCATGTTATGTTTTATTTGTTAATGCAATAATTAAGTATATACAAGCTAAAATGTGCCCTTTGTTTGAACTTTTGATTTTAGTAGAAATATTATGTTAATTTTCAATCATATCATTATTTACAAAGGTTAAAATAAATTAAATAAAAGTTAAAATAGCCTAACTTTTCTATAAGCAACAAATAATTAAAAAAATTATTCGGGAAATATAAGGAGATAGAAATAAAAATAAAAAAAAAAGTATTAAAAAAAGTAGGTACTATTTAAGCGAAAGGAAAAAACGAAAAACAACATTTATAAACCAAGTAGTTATTTTTTTTTTTTCAAATATTTAACATACTTAAATGCTGAATGTTGTCCTCGTTGTTTTGCTACCCTTTCCAATACTAATACATCTTTTCCATGTTCCTGTAACCTTAGTGTATTTGCTTCAACATCCCGAAGGATACGATTAAAGTGCTCCTTATCCACACGCAGTAGGTGACAATTATTTTCTTTTAGTACTATTGTAGCAGCTCTATATAAAATGTTTTATTATTTTTTTTGTTAAATTATTTACAATTAAGTTTATGAAATAATTATAAACAAAAATTTTATTTTTTTTTAAATTTAATTATTAAGGACATAATAAACATTAACTACGTTGGGGCCAGATTATGTTATCAAAATATTATAGAAATATCAAAAACTGGAAAAAGCAAAACAGGGGAAGCATTAGAACCTTACTCCCATCGAAGTAAATTTAATCCAATTTTAGGATAAATCTACTACTTTTTTGATATCTACTCCTTTTTTGCCACACTGAAAAATTCAAAAATTCTTTAGCCAAACCACAAGAAAGGAAATGATAGCACTATGTTATTCAATTTTTTTTTTTACCAACTCTGACTCTGAATGCTTAAATCTAAAATTCTATTCTGTTCTGAAAAGATCGGAATTTTTGTTAGAAAAATATTGTTGTTAAAAAATTTATTTTTGTTAAAATAAACTGTTTGTTGAAAAAAAACATTTTTTTGAAAACTTGAGTTTTTCTTTCGTTTTCAAATCTACTCCAGAAATTTACATTTTACTCCATTTTACTAATTTTTCATAAACAAAACAAGCAAAGAAGAAATCCTTATTTTTAGTAAAGTCAATCCCAAAATAAAGGCAAGATTTGAATTTGCCATAATTTATTTAGTTAAGTGATGCTAATGCTAACAAAAATAATTTGACAGCACTGACAGTTTAGGGTTACTTAAAAAGGAGAATTACACGAGAGAACAACATGTTTTCATTGAACAATATTTAAAAAAAAAAATAATGAAATTTTGGCGGCTACAGTAATTAAAAAATTTCAAAGTCAAAGTCTACACCAATTTTG
Source organism: Epistrophe eligans (assembly GCA_951394125.1). Taxonomy (NCBI): domain Eukaryota; kingdom Metazoa; phylum Arthropoda; class Insecta; order Diptera; family Syrphidae; genus Epistrophe; species Epistrophe eligans. Next base: position 76,237,482 of record OX596030.1, read on the forward strand.
GGACACCCTTTACTTTTTACTTCTGTTCACATTTTCTTGTCAATAATGTCAGTGGTAGTTGTTACTTAACCTTTTCAAAATATCACGTTATAGGATTAATATTAATATGACATTAAAAACGTCTGCCATATAAATAAATTAACACACACTGGAGTGGACCAATTATTACAAGTGGTTCTTTACCAATCCCAAAAGTTCTCAAAAGAGCAACTTTGGCCACAATGTGTGAAGAGTAGAGAGCCTTAACAATATAAAGCATTTAAAATGCTTATCTACACTAATTCTTTTTTTTTTTATATAAAAATAGTAGGTAATTTTAATTTTTGACTACGTTATGTGCCTCCAGACAAACATATTGGTTATGAACTTAACCAGGAAAGCTATATTATGTAATGTTATTATTGTTTGATTTCCTTTTATGCCGAAAATCAGCTGTGGGCTGTTGGTCTAAATGTTTACTATGAGGATATACTTGGTTTACAAACACTCTATTTTTATAGTCTCTTTTTTCTGACCTGACTTTGAAAGAGTATAATTCTCATTATGGCAATATGAAAGTATTTGGGTTATTAATTTTTAATTAAACAATTTTCCATTTAACGATTTTGCAGAAAATAAAACTGTGATATGCATGAAAACGAACAACAAAAAAGAAATATTTGTTTATATAAAAAAAACTTTTTTGTCCTTGGGGTAATTCAAAATGAATGAAAATATATGTAGGTAGCAGTCAGTAGTTTTTTTATGTGCATACATATATGCAATAAATTGCAAAGGAATAAAAGAATATTTTTTATTAAATACGAATTTCACATGACTGCGCAAATGGACTTCAAAAGCATTTTAAACTCATTCAATTATAAATATTATTGGTTTTCCGCTGATCAATTTCCAATTTCAAGTTGACAGCGGATTAATTGGTTTGCTTTTATTTTTCCTTTTTTTTTTTTTAATGAAAGAGTTGGTGATATTTTGTATTTCAATTTATAAAAAAAAAAAGAAACGTTAATTGGAACAACTGCTTGGATCCTGTTGACAGAATAATTTTGTAGTACTCAACAGTTTGTTCTTTTGAGATAAAATGAACTGCGAAAAGTTTGAAGAATACAAAAAGTATAGGGAAATTGGATTTAAATTCATATATTTACGTAGATAGATAAATATGTACATATGTTCATTTTGCAAAATAAATTTATGTTGGCTTCAGAGACAAAAAAAGGGCTCCATTTTTTACGTTAAATTAAAGGCAAAAAGATTGAAATATTTTAAATTATATTAAATTTTTAATAGTTTATTCAGCATTACAGGACTTTAATTGATAGCAATTTCTGCTTTAAAAGCAGAGCCGTCATCGACATTCGGGGAAATCATTGATGTAATTAAGTCAAAACATAGAGTAGTATTTCAAACAACAAAAAAAAAAAAACAGAAGCTTTAGCAAAAATTCAAATTTCTACTCAAGAAAATTACATAAAATATGTCTCTGCAAATCAGTTCAGGCCCTAAATCTAAGTACCTAGAATGGACGAGGACGTATGTACGTCAAGTAAGCACTACACTTTCCTAAATAAAAAAAATAATTAAACAATTAATTTAAGATTTTTTGTTGTAAATAAGTTGTGGAAAGTAAAAATATTAAATAATTTTATTTGGCTTAGTTAAAAAAAAACACCGGTTAGTTTGTGCTAAGTTCACATTTTTAGTTCAGCCAAACAGTCTTTTTAAATTAAACAAAAATTCGCTCCACCTTAATACCTAACTACTTTATTTTCCAAAACTAAACCAAACAATTTTTAGAATTTTTCAAGGTCTTATTATTGAACCATACTTAAAATGTATAATTAAAATAATTAAAATCTTGTCGAAAGTTAGCTGAATGCGCCCCAATATATTTTAGATTTTGTTTAATTTTGATTATTTATAAAGAATTACATAAGTCTTCAAGTTTTTCAGAATATTTTACCAATCACTTCAAAATTCTGTAGACATTAAAAATATTTAATTTATTTTATAAGAATTAAGTTGATTTCTTACCTGGGTGCGTCGTTTATCAGAGCGAGTTTACCAAAGTCATCACCAGTCTTAAGTGTTGCTACTGTTCCTTTGCCATGAATGACAACATCAACGGATCCTTTTAACAGTATATACCAGGATCGTCCTTCGTCACCTTGATTAAATACTATAAACGAAAAAAAACATAGAATAAAAAGAAACATTAGATTTTTTTTTATTATGAAGTAGGAGTAAAAATATTTTATTAAAAGAAAATAGAACAAACTTAGTCTGAGTCCAAAAATGCGTTTTCTGATGTTCAGTATAAAAATAATCTGTCTGGAGGCTTGACTCTTTTCAAAATTTGATGAGTGCGAAGGTGCAATCTGATATCTTAACTCCTTCGTACTCATTAAATTTCGAATGTTCGTCTTATTGGCTTTATAATTCATGATAGCTTTCTGTTTTGTTTTAGTTATTTTCCTTCTTATCCATATTAATAAACGTGAGTTAGCGACGAATTATTTTTAAGTCGTGATTAAATCAAAAATCTCATTTATAAATTTTCTACAAATTGACGTTTATTAAATGCGTTTAAGATGACTCAATGAAGAAGCTAATTTTGTGAAAAAATAAGCAACAGATGCGTCATATTTGTTATTTTGTTTTATTTTTCAAAAAAAGTAACCTCTGAAATGGTTAATTTAAGGGAATTTTTAAATTTTAGTACATTTTATTATAGGATTTTCAATAAACAACAGTTAACTATTCCACGAACGTTTTGTTTTTATTAATAGGAAATTTTAACTCGCAAGTTAACTAAATAATTTTCCATGGTTTAGTTAGTTCGGGAATTAGAGGAGTGTCAAGATTTTTTTTTTTTAATTGTTAAATTTTAAGCAAACACTTCCGCAAAAAATCCATCATAGTTGTAAATTAAACTAGTACAATAAAATGAATGCGTTCAATAAAAGGTCAAATAATAATCCGAAGTTGATTTTGAAATTAAAATTTTGTGTACAATAATTCTGGGTTAATTACATAAGATTAAATTACTTTGGATATTTGAACTCCGAAATTTTCTTCACATGTAAAACTAATCATCAATAACAAGGAGGTATAATTCCTATGGGAAATAATATAAATAATATTTCACCTTAAACAAAAACACCCTTTAATGATTACTCAAACAATTACAAAAAAAAGTAGGCACTATTAACTAACCACTTTAAGCCTTAAGGCGAAAAAGTTATTCTCACTGAATTTTCCCTCTTTCCATGAGTCTTATAAAAATATCTTAGATTGTCTCATTTCTATTTGACCTTTTTTTTTTCTTTTAAATTACTGATGTCAATTGACTGTGCTAGTTAACTTTCTTCAAGTGAAAGAGTTAGTGTGGTATGAATTTGCGGTAGCTTATAATAGACTGTGCAATATAATTAATGTCAAAGAAGTTTTCCTAACCTCAAGCAATTTGTAGAACTTCAAAGTGTATAGGAGTTAAGGTTACTTATATCTTTTATGATGGCAATGAAAACTAGTAGAGATGCTCATTTTCCTTTAACTACGCAAAATTATCGAAAAATTTATACGGATGTGATTTGTTTCGTGAGATTACTATACATTTTTATTGCCTCTGAATTTGAACGGGAATTCGAATATTTACTTGAAAAAGTTATTGAGAATAATAATAATTATTATTTAGACTTTTAGAGCATCATTAATAAATTATAAGAAGTTTGTTAATTCAAGTGTAAATCATTTTGTATTTTTATAGATATTGAATGTAAAATAAGAGAAATCTTTTTATACTGAAATAGTAATAAGTAACTGTTATACTTATACATAGTTACACAAGTTACATTTCCAAAACCATTAATAATAATGATCTTTCTCGAAAGAGGGCTGTTTTTTATTTGATTAAATTTGTGTAAGATGGCGGTGGTGGTTAAAATTAATGTACCTACATTTATATCAGCCAAACTCAGTTATCTATTAAGCAGTGAATTGTAATGAGGGACCTTTGTATCAAAGAAAAATATTTATTTAATATAAACAAAAACATGTTTGTGTTTAAATTTTGTATATTAAGAAAATATTTAAGGATTTAATTTAATTTGCATTCATTTGTATTAATTAATTATTACTAGTTCATTTTCAAATGCATTTTTTTTTTTATTTTTTAACAAATCTCCTATTTTGAAAGTCATTAAAGTCAATCGATTCCAAAATTATATGTCAAAGCAAAAAACAAACTGGCAAATAATTATTTCCGTATTATAACATTATTATTTAAGAGATTAAAATTAAAATCATTCAAAATTAATTTTCATTTATCTATAATTCTAACTAAATTTTTAATTATTTTTTTGTAGATAAATATTTTATAGTTGTAGATCCCCCATGTACGTGGATTTAATTATTATTTATAAGCATAGTCTTGAAGGTAGAGTTGTATTTTTAACAAATATAATTTTTTTGTTGTTTATAATAAGTAAAGTTATGTAATGACATATAAAGCTTAGCCTTATTTGAGTCTTTATTTATTTTAAGTATTCGCACCTTAGATCAGATTTAAGACCAATTACACAATGAAATGATAAATTGTGCAAAAATCGAAGAAATTATAACAACCTGTTAGTTTTATGAATTCGCCATTAACGGAGAACATAATAATGGTGAAAACGACATTGAATAAAATCATATGTGTGCATGAAATAAAAAAAAAAAATAATTTTGATATTTTCGTGGGCATGCCACTTAATGATTGGCAATTCTAGCATTAGTTCACGTGTGCATCAAGCTATAATTTGACGGTGAACGTAAATAGTCAACGCTTTGAAGTTACCAAAAATCGTATCAACTGTTAACGTTAGACTGTTTTAACGCATGAAACACATGAATAACGTCTCGTTTTTCTGTTAATGCTGTGCCAAAATACGTTGCCGTGTTATCATGTGTCAACGCGTATTTTACCATTTGGTGAAAATTGCGTTGACAAAGTTAACTATATTCAACCAGTTTGAGCATTGACGTGGAGTTGTAAAGAACAAAAACCCAAAATTTTTCGTTTTGACTGCTTTTAGACGACTGCAATTTTTATCGGCAATTCTCTTTTGAGTTTCTTTCGGATTGCAACATCCATTTAAACGCTGCAAATTTTAATAGCTGCAATTTTTGTTAAATGAGAAGGAACACATCTTTACACTCTTTACTTCGCTTATGTCTCAAACAATAAGAAAAAGCACATAGAAGAAAGAGCGATAACTCTGCAATTATTTCAACCTCTGCAACTTTGTTTATCCCGGCCAGGGGGGTAATTGTAGCGTTTAACAGCAGTCTTTGACATTCACACAACGTTAAAATTTTAAGTTACTGTGACTTTTTCGTGGCAGATTGCATTGAAGCGTGTCTACGATACGGATGGATTTGAAAAATCGGAAATTTGAATTACATTTTGTGCACCAGAAAAAGACGTTTTTTAGGCTTTTGGATAACAAATGGCAAGTTCAGAAAAAATACGAAATACCGAGTAAAAAAATTTTAAATTCGTTTTCTCACACAGCGAAATTTTTTGAGATCTTATATTTTTTTTAACGTGAAATATTCAATAAACGTCAAAAAATATTTTGTTGTCTATCTGTATGTCAAGATTTAAACTGTCAAATTCCAGTAAAGGATGTCTTTGACATCGATGGATTATAAAACCTCCAGGAAATTTAGAAATTTTAGATTGAGATGAAGGTCAGAATAGTAGTAATATCAACGCAGAACACGTTGACGCGGTAGAAAATTCTGCTATGTCAACGTTCAGATACAGTCAACGCGCTGATGATGTGTCATGATTTAGTTTACCATCAGGGAAATATACATACTCAACGCATTAACATTGTATTTTGCACTAACGATCTCAAATTTGGGGTAGAATTTGACGAAATTTTGACGTCAGATGAGTTGACCATTTTCGTTTACCGTCTGATCGGAGATTTGAAAATAAAAGGGACATCACACGATACATCTTCATTCTCATTTTTTGTTTATTAAAGTGTTAAAATGAACTTAAAACACTTTCGAAACAAAAGGATTATTTTATTATTATCAACCTTGCCTACCGGGCTACTAAAAGAAAGCACATGCACAATAATAATTAGAATATATGTATATGCGCTTTTTCGAATAAAATAAAATCGAAAAAAAGCCAAACATCCTGCGTAGTCGTATAGCCCGACGAACTTCAACTAAGCACCACTAATCCTATAACATCGGTTAGCCTATGGTCCAGCGAATGCATCACCAACAAGAATTGTATTTTAATGAATCGCTGCTACCTTCACCCGACCGCCGCCGCCGCACCACCATACCATCAAGCAGATTGAAAATGGTAAATAATTGAATCAACCAACCAAACTTAACTGAAAATTCAATTAACCAAAATATTCAGCGAGAATGTATAAAATATTCCTCGGAGCCCGGAGGGAAAACAAAAAATTCCATTTACACAACCAGTTCTTATTGGTATATGCGGAATATAGCACACATATACATTAATATAGAATTTCGAAAAACTAAACGGTTCACTAACTTTTCAATTTTAACACTTTCATTGGAACAGTGCAGACAGTTCCACTTCCGGTCATTTGTATCTGAATGGAGATGGAAGGAGAGTGGCTTAGTTTTATGAATAGTGCTATTTCTTACAGTGCTGTGTAAAAATGATAAAATCTGTAAATAATACAAAATATTTTATAAAATAATTCCTGATGGAATTTAAGAAACTTATGAAATTTGACCAGCATTTTCCAAATACCTATCAATCTTGATTTTTGTTTAGTTAAAAAATTCGAAGCTTTCTAGACACAAATAAATACTTAACTGGATTAATAATTTTTAGGTTATAAATTGTCTCAAAAATTTAATTTTTTATGGTAACATTCGTGCAGTATAGGCTGTATAACATTCGCACCATCAATTTATATTAAAATTTAAATGTTATACAATAAAACAAAAAAAAATTGTTGACGTGTAGAACCAGGGCCTATACTGATTTACAAACTCTCAACTATTTCTGTGTTGTCAATGTTGTTAGTTATGAGAAATTGATGGTCCTTCAAAATACAACTGAATGACAATAAAGCATTCATTGGGAATGGGCGTGTTATACGTTTCGTGTGCAGAAGCCCTAAGACTAATAACCTGATTGGGTAAGCTTCTACGAAATGGCTTTAAATTCAACTCAAACTTAGTGATGTGTTCTTTCATACAAAATTTCCAACATATTCTTTTGTCAAATTTTATTAAATATTACTGTACATATAAATATACTTACAAATAGTTCCAGCTTGTGCATGTGACTCGAATACGATTATTGATGCCAACTCCCTTTTGATGCTAGTTGAGAGATGTGATAGTGCTGCGATGTGTAAAAGTTCCTCAAATACCAATTCCAATTCTTCAGGACTTCGTTCGTGTGAACTGCATAATAGTACAGCAGCAAAGATAAAAAAAGGATAAAAAAGAAGAACAAAATATTATGGTAGTTATAAGAAATCGACTAAAAAGCTATAACATCAGTTAAAATATTCCCTATACAAAGAATCTGCCAGAAGCAAAGGACTTAACAACAAAAATCTAGGTTCTATTATATAGATAAAAGTTCGAATGATTATGTATATAGTATAAGATGCAAACATTTCTTATAGAAAATACCAACATGTTTTGCAGTAGGTATCTTATAGAAGCATAGAAAAAGCAAACGGAGCCAGGAGGTTAAAGAAAATCTAAAAGTTCATCTTCTTCACCTACATGGATACAAATTCCCAGAAGCAATAGATTGTCCAGGACCGGACTAAGACATAAAGAAATCTTTAGTTATGGTTCTTTGGTTTTTTGTTTTGTTGTCGATATTTTTGTTTTACAAATATTTTTTAAATAGAAATTGATATAGATTTTAAGTAGAAATACAAATTATATACCCTTTATATTCAAGTTCAAACAGTAATAGAAGTATTAAGTTTCGTGAGTCTCAGTCGACCCACTTTAGAAGCGATAATTTCGCTTGTTAAAAAACGTCTTTGAAGATGATAAATAAAGCCAGCTTTAAACTGCTAAATAGTCCAATTGAGTTTTTCTATCATTGCCTTTTCTCTTTCTTATTTGACAGTTCTACTTGGAGAAAAAAAAAATGCAATATAATTACTTAACAACGACAAATCACAATATCAGGTCTATTCCAGACCTAACTTCGACCAGTTTCAAACAGCTAGATGTGGTACGAAGTCATTCCACACTTCAAAAATTGTGCTAGTTCTTGCAAGAGAGAGCGCGCGCAATAGAGTAAAATATTTCCCCTTCTTGCCAGTTTTAGTCCGAGAAATGTCTTCTAGCTATAGGTTTGTTCGCGTACTTTCCGGACTTAAAATGGCAATCTGTCAAATTTTTAGCAGTGGGTGAAGTTCTCTTAAAGAGAAGTCAAACCAAAATATTTGCAACTTTTTAATCGACAACAAAAACAAAACAAACCGACAATATTGAAATTTCCATGATAATTTCGTATTCTTTATATTGTAATAGATAGATTTATTAAAATTTACATTATAATTATTTACAAATAGAAACACACTTTAGCAAGAATTAAAAAAAAACACTTCAAACACACTCAGTCGTATTTATTAGATTTTTGTCTACTTAGACACTGCCTAACTATTTTCAAATTAGTGAAAATATGCTTTATTTAATAAAAATAAATATTACATTATTCACGGTTAAGACAATCTACTCTTATGTATAAGTTAGGCAGCTATAAGACAACAATAAACAAGGTTTTTGAACACATTTTCCAAAGTTGGACAGTTGTCTAAAGTTAGACAACGTTTATAAATAAGACCAATTGTTTCTGTAATTAAATATTTTACTAATAAATTTATTTTTATTAAAATAATTTAATTTCTTTATACAAACGAACAAGACATAAATTCACTCCTACCAATTTAAACAACAGCTATTTTGTATTTTAGTTGTTGTTCTTTGACTTTCAAACTGGCTTGCTTCTGACAGAACACAGAACTTACCAGTTTGTGCCCGAAGAAATTTCTCGTATAAAAACTGGCAAGAAGGAGAATTTTCTCTCTCATTAGTGCTCTGTTCTGTCAGAAATTACACCAAATGTGCGTACGAGAACACGTTTGGACTAAATCTGGTAGAAAATGGTAGTTTTGGGTAGTTTCTGGCTAGTACGCGAACGAACCTTATTTCTGGGCTGAATGTCAAATACTAGGTTTACAACTATCAGACGACAGAATTTGTCAGTTGGATTCAAATATCAATGTCGACCAAGGGTTACCCAAGTGTTAATTTTATTTTTATTTTGGTTTTGATAGATAAGCATATTTTTCACTGTTTTATTAACTTTTTACCTAATCGAATAATTACAAAAAATTGATGTCAAATAGCAAACCTATTAATTAGGAAGAAAATTTAGATTTGACAATTGAGTATTTTTTATATAATATACTGCTTTTTGAAAAAAAACACGCTTAAGCTTCATAATTTGATGCATAATTAAAGATTTTTTTATTTTTATATTCTTGGTATAAACAGGTCCATACTTTTATTTTTTGTTAACATTTTATTTTAATGAGTTGTGATTCTTGAAAATTAAAAAAAAAAAAAATGTATCTTTGATCTACGGCAACTCTAGTCGAGTATATTTGACGTTTTAAAAGTTGTCCGAACTAGTGCGAAAACCGTTGCAGACATTTTTACAGTTTTCTTTCTCTTCTATCTCTTTCTTCAAAGCATTTCAAATGTTTACTGGTCGCGCCTTTGAATAAGATGTTTGTTTTCTCTCTAACAATAGCTTTCAAACTATTGTTTTTGTTTGTTTCACACTGACATATGGTGGAACTCCCAAATACGCAAATTAATAACCTGATGTAAGGCATAATCTATTCATGATGATTTGTCAAACATAAACACCACTCAATATGGTTGCCAAAGAACTGTCAAAAATGACAATGACACTTTGATAGTTATCTCTACTGGATAATCTATTACAAAAACACAATATTCATTTGCTTGTTTCACTTTGTGTACATAATCCGGCTGTGATAATTTTAAACTAAAAAAAATCAAAAATTGCGTTCCAAGAATGTATACATTGAGTTCTTCCGCCAGGAGATTACTTTGCGATGTTAAGCTCTGCATTCAACAAAGCATAATATTGTTCACATACATACACATACACAATACACAAACAGAGTGCATGTGTGTTTGATATAATTGGATGCATCCTGTATGGATAAAGTTTTAGTTATATTTTGTTGTTAAGTTTGTTTAATCTTTAAATATATGAAAATGTAAAAAAGGAATCTTAATAGAAGCAGCGTATCCTGCATCCAGATTCTTCAGGGTTAGGTACTGCATTAGTTGAGTTGATATGGAAGTATTTTGGCTAATAGGATTCAGAAGAAACTACCGATTATTTTTTTTTCAACTGAGTAAGCTGATTAGAGAAAATGTTATCTTAAAACTTTGATTGGGTAATTATTATACTTTTACAGAAAAGGAATCAGTATATACAAAAGGACCTTCTTTACGTAAATCTGGTTGATAAAGTTTAGTGAGGAAATGAGAAATGTTAGATTTAAACCATATTTATTTTATTATAGATTTATAAAAGAAATGATGCTCATTGTTCATGAGTTGATTATTATATATTTTAGAATTTACTCTCCTGTCCAAATATAGTATACAAGAATTAAGTCATGAAAGTTCTCTTAAACAAATGGCTCTATTGTATTTTAATTTTTCTGTTATTGGTACGCAAATGGTACGCTAAAGTCACAGCATACAAGCTTCAAAGAGTGCTTCAAGTTTTTATTGATACATTTGTTACCTACATATATTCATTTTAGTTTTTTTGTCTCCGAGTTGTGATATAATTTAAATATAATTATTATTAAATCAAATATATTCACTTAAAATCTTTGTTAACACAAGTAATAAAAACACTTCAAAATCGATATACGACTTTGTGATGAGATGCCTTATGTGCAGAAGGCTTGGCAACACTACTCTATATAAAAGAAAATGCCAAAAGTGTAATGGCTATCCAAAGCTTTTAACTAATTAAGAATTGCCTTTTATGCTATGTTGGATCTAAAATTGGGATGACTTAAAAAAACTAAAAAGTGTTTAGAACAGAACATCCTTGACTGTTGTAAAACAAACGGAAAAATATTCCCTAAAACCTGACTACTCAAACTGTCACAACCAATATGCCTAATTGTAAGTGGTCCAAACAGTGCCGACCAACTTCGGTGTACCCTGCCATCATCTGTCAGAGGCTGGACTGTTGAGTTATTTAAGGCGTAACTGGCCAGGTCACAATATATTTTGCCTTCAATTTAGGATAAAGTGCAACACGGTCTAGGTTTATAAATTAAAGTTCAGGTGTTGAAAACAGAACTTCAACATTTTTAAATGCAGTCCATACCTAGTTGTGTAGACAAAGAACACACTTACTAACCCTCAACAACAGTTTTACCCTCATTTAGAATTCCACAATCGTTCAACATTTTCAATATAAGGCAACACGAAATAAAAATAAAAACAAAAAATAAAAATTATACAAAAAAAAAAAAAAAACATTTGCAGCTTACGGTTTTCTTAGAATCATGCGAAGTGTAGCATCTGGTCCTCGCTGGAAAAGTGTTCCTAATGCCTCACGAACATGGTCGTTAGATGCATTAACATCATCCGTTTGTGGTGCTCCGCCACTTGTTCCGTCCTCGTCAACACGAAATCGATACAAAAAACATTTATCCTTAAACGGTTGTTCTTTGTTCACTGTTTTGAGAAGAAGCAAAAAAGAAAATTAAATTAAATACAAGAAATGTAGGTAAGGTACGTGAGAAAATATGGAAACTTGTCAAAGAAAAAAAAAAAAAAAAAACTATCCACACTTCCATATCCAGCAATTGGATATTCCATCATCGCACTCCAGCATTCTATTCTTTTTAAGCATATAACTCAAAAACTAAGCCAGATCCAATGAAATAGGAAGGTACAAACATTTTTCAAAAAAAAAAAAAAAAAACGTACCATGTGAAAGGACTCCTTCTTCTAGTAAAGCTTGCCACATGCCCGCCGCCTGGGCTCTAGTGTGTACAATCGGTGACAGATTCAATAGCCAATCGACCAATTCAGTGCCTGGAGCACATTTTCTGATTAATTTGCCCGATACCTGTGGAAGAACATTTTCAATTTGTAACCATTCTTCCTCTTCTTCTTGTTCTTCGGAAGGAAGGAAGAAAATAACATGAAATCCAACGTAACTGGAAACTTACTTTTCTATCTTTCAAACAACTTGAGCTATCTGTGACCAGGAGAGTTCTGAGCGCCCATCCCATGCGGGACATAGCAGGACTTGGTGACTAAAAATATAAAGAATTAAGATAAATTGTGTTATAAGAGTTACAACAGAAAATAAATTAAATTCCAACAAAAATAAATGGACACATAGTTTTAACAGTATGTATTGCAGGTGTGTGAATATTATTACGAGTATGTAGTGCGCGTTTGCTTTGCTTTGATTTATTTATTTTAACAAATGGTGCTAAAAAGGGTAGGTACATTAGGTACACATCAACGTTGAAACGTTTATAAATAACACACAGTCTAAGGTATTTTGGTGAAGAAATTGAATATAAACATTTTGGACGACATATTATTATTTTATTTGTTTGTTTAAATACACGAATAACAATTTTTGGGTACCAACATATTGACAAAAGTCTACGACGAACATATGAAATGGTGAGGAAGGGGATTTAATATTTAATTTTTTTTTTATATTTTACCACTTGCTTTTTTAATCCAGGACTATGTTTATCGCCACGTTTTTTCAATTTTTCATTTTTGGAATCCTAAATTTAAAATTTAAGTTTAGATATATTTTATACTTTAGAATATAATATAATTTTATTTTATTTTAGGGGTTATTTTTTTTTAAAGCAGATATGTATAAAACATTTAATGTTATTTATTCATCTGATTATTAACTAAATATTTAATTGGTAATTGAAATATAGACTCTTAATTAACTTAAACTACACACAATTTATCTTAACACAAATTTTGTTGATCTGAAGGAAATAGAATTGGACGTAGGTGCAACATATTCTTCATATAATTAACAAAAAAAAATCTCAAAAAAAAATTATTTTAATTAGTTCTGGAATGTGAAAAGTTCTACTGTAGTTTAGGAGAATAAATATCAGATTAAGTAAAATCACAAATCACAAAAAAAAATTTGCATAAGGCTGAACGATTTCATTGTCCCTTGAATAAGTCTAAAGCATAATTTATATAATTAATTGGTGTATTCTCCCTTGCAGCAATTCAAAATATTTTTTTTTTTTTGGAAGTTAAAAAAACTAAGTATGCAATTAATTGTAGCTTTTTTGTTTTAATTTGGTTGTGGTCCATACGTTTTTTGGACGACGCACGTTTAAAAAATAGCTAGGTATTTACATTTGTTAATGTCTGAACTCACAATGTCAACTTAGGACTACCAAGCTTTATTTTTAAACTTCGTCAAAAAAATATAATTTTTTTCTTTCATCAACTAATTTACAATAAAAAAGTTACAATTTTGATTAAATTTTATGGAGAATATTTTAAAAAGTTTTGAATACCAAAATTTTTAAAATTTACACTAGGCAGTTTTTAAACTTTATGCAGCAGATTTTAAACAAAAAAAATATTGTTTTAACTAAAAATAACGGTACAAGTGATTAAAAATCTTTAAGGTAATAATGTTTTTTTAAATAAAACACGCGTAAAGTTAAATTCGTATAAATTTAAAGTGCAAATTATTTTTTAAAAGAGCTTATAATAAGTGTAAATTATGTTCCATATAAAAAAAAAAAATCAGAATTAGTTTTTGAAAATTTGATAATTCAAAAATGGATAGTTAATTTTTTTTAAATTAATTTTTACTTGGGATTGTATAGGTAGGCACCATATTGCAAATTACTGATTCGTAAAAAAAATCAAACTCGAGATTTTGATCAAGGTTGACATTACGATGAAAGTGGGTCCCGCAATTCTGTCTGTCTGTCTGTCTGTCGGTCGGTCCTGTCTTTTCGGCTGCAGCCTAAACGGGTGGATCGATTTTCTTTAAACTTGGTACCTAGCGGTTTTTGGGAAATCCCCCACATGTTTTTTTCTTTTTTTTTTAAGACCGAAAATAACGGTACCTATCGTACGAATTTTTTACCATATTATGAAAATTTTATTTTTCTCAAAAACGTGCCCACAACTTTAAAAAAATCAATAATTTTTCTAAAAAAAGGCTACCATTTTATAAAAAAAATTTAAACAAATGGTTATAAACAAATATTATAAGTACTTCCCAGATTTTTTTGTGAAGAAATTCTTTCAAGAAATTTTGTTTACCAAAATTTGAATTTTTTTTTGTTATTTAAAAAAGTTTCAATTTTTTTTTTTTGAGAACTTACTAATTCGAAAATGACTTGGTCGATTTTCATCAAACTTAGCACTATTCTTACACTTACTTAGCCTCCCATACAAGTGTTTAAAAACCAGAATGGAAAATATTATTTTTTTTAAAAACAGCTGCTACGATTTTGATTAAAAATGTTATGTGAACTAATATTAATACGATTTATTATAAATATTATTGAAAAAAAAAATATATATCAGTTAAAAATGGCATCTCTCATAGAACCATTTTTTTTTTTTGGTTTTTGACTATCTCATTATCTGTTAAACCGATTTTAATGAAGTTTTTTATACAAGAGCTTCTAGTCAATTTAAAAAAAAATTGCATGTAAAAATTTTTAAAAAACACAACTTTTGGATTTAAAAAAAAAAAATTAATTTTATTTTGAAAATTCGATGATTTTTTTAAAAAATAATTTTTAAACTCCGCATTAATAAATACTAAAAAAGGGGTACGAATTTTGTTCGTAAAAATGTTTAAAAATGTTTTCAAAATTCAATGTAGCTATGTATAAAAAATTATATTTTTAAAAAAACCGCTCCAACTATTTTTAAAATTCTTTTCTCATAAATTGAGATTTGTGTAAGAAATCGGATGGTGTACATTGCGTTGATGGTGAAACATTTTGGGAAGTCGTTTAATCAATTTATTTCTACTCATATTGATGTTAAGATTTTGTCTAGTCTAAAGTGTAAGCACAGTGTATACCTTAAAACGACAGTCTGATCGCCATAAGAGCAAGTTCATCCGACCCAGTCATGCATTTTTTTTAACTTCGCATTAATTAATGCTACAATATGGTGCAACAATTTTATTTTTTTAAATGTTTACAAAATGTAATTAATTTTATTTAAGTTATTAAATTATTGTTTTTTTTTAAATCGCTCCAAAAATTAAATAAATTAAAAAAAAAATCTGGTAAATCAAGATTTGTTAATGATAGTTAGTGAGATGGTGTACAATTTATTCCTAATTATATTTATTTTTCAACATTTTTTTTAGTTTAAATTGTAATTTCCATGCATGCATTGCATTATGTAAAACACGGTACTATATTATTCATTTTTGGGTACTAACATAATACTTTCCTAAACTTAACTACGTTTTTGACAGGTGGGATAAAATATAGGCTCCCATAACAAGTTTATTTCTATTAAAATCAGATTAATATACATAAGTAAACATTGTATAACATTGTGTGATAAGAAGAAGTTCGTGGGACTCAGTCGTGGATTTTTCGATCAAAATTACTTCTTACATGAATTTTAGGACACTTTGGACATTTGAGTTCTCATATAATTCTTTCAATCGTAAATGAATTTAAATCTGGTTTTAAACAAAAATACAGAATAATGTTGTATCTGCTGAGCCATGCCATCGCCGCCGTTGTGATATTTAAAAAAAATTACTCTTCCGCTTTAACAAGGGAAAACAGACCCTATTAAAGCGGAAGGGTCAATTTTCAGCACATACCAAATTATTCTGTATTTTTGTTTAAAGTCATATTTGTATTCATTTATTTTGTTTTTAAGTCAACAAAAAGTTTAAGTTTTACTCTTTTAAGAAAAATTTAAAATTATTTTAAGTAGAAAGAAAACTTTGTATTTAAACTGAAAAGTAAAATTACTGTAGGAAGTCCAGATAAAAAAAAAAAACTTTTCACACAAGGACATCCAAGCATAATATGATTGAATATTGAATACATTAATTAATAATTATATTTAAAGGCTTGAACTGTACAAATTTCGGGGATATTTAGAATCAGCTTTAGTATTCTATTTAAATAACAGATAATTCTTCCTTTGAGCTTTATTATAAAACTTTAATTTACGAATTTAATAAAAAAAATAAAATAGGTTGAAAAATGGCACTTGCTTTGAGTACATAAAGCAACAGACTGTAAAACCAGTTTTCATTGACGTGACTATAGAACAAGAAACTAATGTGTAAAAAAAATGCCTGAATCGCTGCAATTGTTTTATTAACAACGCATTCTTAATCAAAGCATTTTTGGAAGTTCTCCATCTTATATAAAAAAAAAAACTCGACGAGAGGATAACAGGTCCATTGTGTAATATCAATAATATATGTCCCTCTTTAGTCTTCTTAAGTTCTTATGAAAGTCCAAAGGTTTATAAGAAAATAGGTAAATCTGAAAAAAGCTAAACTTGTTCTTAAATATTTTATCAGTATGAGGAAGACAGATGAGAGTATTGTCAAGAAACAAGAATATATACATATGTTTTCGATCTAGAGGTTAAGTATATGTAGGTAGACATGTTTTAGAGATTTATTTCTTGTCATTCTCTGTCATGATTTCTTCCTCAAGTATTTAATAAGTATTTTATCTATTTATACTACAATAATAGTTGATTTGGCACCAATTTATTCTGACACATTTTTGCCAATCAATCAATCAAATTAAAAGGAAAATTTGTGTTTGTATGGGGGGTCTAGTTCCTTTACTTTGAAACTCTGTGAAAATTCATTAAAAAAAAAAAATAAATTGTGTAGAAATTCACAGAAAAACACAAAGTTTCAAAGTAAAGGAACACACCTTAGGTAGGTAATAAAAGTTCTTAAAATAAAATTTGCACGTCATTATTTCTGGAATTTCACAAATCATCTTTGGTCAAAAACTTCAGCCACTTCGTTAATACTATAAAGGACCTAAAATAATGATGAAAAAGGATACTGCATGTCAATCTTCGAAATTGTGCTTGTTCAACTTCCGCAAATGGAAGGCACTTCTGACCAGAAGTACGGAAAACCGTTAAAACCCATAAAAAAAAATCTTAAACCGGATGTTGCTTTTTACCGGTATAAAGCATAAAGAACGAATTGTTAGAGTTATGAAAAAAAAAGAAAAGTTTTTATAAAATATCCCACACCATAAAGTTGAAAAGTTTTTCATTAAAATTTTCATTTCACAAATCTTCTTACGATACTATGGCTGACCGGAAATAGAAGAAAAAACGAGAAAATAGAATCATGAACCCAAAAGACGTATTCAAAGAGGATATTTATATTTTTTTTTGTCATGTCTTTCTTTTACTTTCATTGTCCTCAAATGTTTCTATTACTCATCCTTACCTCTGTAATTGGAAGTGCCGGATTTGGATGATCCGGGCTTAATGGCCTTTTTGTTGGAGACGCTGGAGCTGCTGACATACCCGCACCAAAACCTGTAATATAGATAATGAGATACAGTTAGTTACGTGTTAAGCTATTTTGTACAATTAAAGGATTATATATATAAAATTTCACGAAAAAGGACACTTTTGCTAATGTTGTACATACATATAGAGGTTAAAAGGTTCCTGTTAATTTTATCAGAAATCTTTACGATCCAACATAAACTAGACAGATACACACACACATACTCACAAAAAAACAAGCACAGTTTGATGTTATTTATCCTCAAAGGCCCAAACAAACCATGCCCGACTGTTATATGTCGTTAAATCGCAAAATGCTGCTGAGCTAAGGTAATATTGGATTTTTTTTCTTGTTGTCTTTGTTCTAAGAAAGGTGAAAGCTATGGGTCTGGTTGTTCAAGGTGTGACAGGTGTGGTGAAAAATGGCTGGATGATAACTTTATTTCATGTTTCGTGGGGATACAAAGTGTAGGTACATTTATGTTTATTTTTCTCATTTGTTGCTCGAGGAAATATTAATATACGAGTAGTACTGTACAATAAGGTATATTTTCTTTATTTGCTATAGAGGTATATCTATGACGACGTCTTGTGTATATGACTTTTTAATATCCATAACAAAACACACCTGGTGATTTGCAAAAATATAAAAATATAAAAGAATATTAAAAGAAAGTATTTGTGAGGTGTTTAGTTTTTTATATTATGTGTAGGATGACAAAGAAAGTGCTTTTATCGAATTGTTGTTTTTTTATGTTTTGAAATTAATTAAACATATTTTTTTTGTAATATCGGATTTTTTTTGTGCAAATAATAATAAAGGGTGTCTCAAAATTTATACAGGATTTGAATTTCACGCTAAGGCGTTGCCAACGAAAAAAAGACAGCTTGATAGATGAAATTATGTGTATTAAAAATGGATCACTACACGAAGAAACAACGCGATTTCATTAACAAGCAACAGTCTGAAAAGATAATGAAGGTTTGGCGGTGATTTTTAGAACAGAATCATTTTCAGCCATAATGCTTTCAGGAACCTAAAAACTTCTTTTTTCATAAAAAAATAATTTGGTATCACCGGGAATTTTGAGGATAATTTTTTTTCATCCAGAATAATTTATTTCCCCGAAAATTTTCCTGCTATGACAAATTTCCCTTAGAAAAAATTTTCTCCGATCAAAAAATTCACTACAATAACAGCTTAATTCCAATGAAAAGGAAAATTATGAGAATCATTTACGTTTAACAGATACTTAAATGTTTTTTTTGTTTTTAAGAAAAACGAATATGATAAAAATAAGTTTTCTTAAATTTGACTTCGATTTGTTGTTTAAGTTTCTTTTAATTTCCTACATTTCCTTGATAGACTCAAACTACGCATTTTTATCTTATCTTGTATCTTATGCAAAAAAACACCCTCTACATAGAACAAAATTAAAAACTTCGCTTTACAAAAAATAACAGTTTTATCTAAAGCCAACTAAAACGAAACATGTGCACGAAAGCTAAAATAATGAAACTTTTAGCCAAGACTATTAATTACATGAAATAAAGGGGAGCGTAACGGAAGCCCGTATTTTAAATTCCCAAAAAAAAAAAATGTTTAAAATCCCGTTTCGAAAAAACTGTTTTTAAATTAAATCCCGCTTAAATGAAATCCCGTCTCTGCAAATCCCGATTTTTTAAATCTCGTTTAATTCCGCTTAGCCCGTTTCGTAATTAGATAAATACATATAACTATAAATAGGTATTGTATTTAACAAAAAAATGGAGAAGAAAAGTTAAAAAAAAACTAATGTTTTCAAATCAAGATCAATATCAAAAATTATGAAAAATAGAAAAGTAATAAGTAAAACGGATTTCCTGCGCTATACGGCTCACAATATCAAACATAAGTATAGCCTCTTCTTATTTTGAAAAAAATATGTTCTTTTTTGAAACCACTTTTTTTATATTTTATGTTCTTTTGTCTTTATTGTTTTCTTTAATCAATAAAAATTTGTTGATCAAATATTTTTTTGCTTTTTTCTATTTTCTTACGACTTGACGCCCATGAACATAAAGGACATAATCTTTAGACTTTATGTCACCCCACCATCCCGAGTATTTGGCCGCAGAATATAATATTTAATCCTGATTTTCGAATCAACACAAGGTGTTTTATTTTAAAAATCCGCAATAAAAATGGCAATTTAAAAAAACGGGATTTTAATAAAAGCGGGATTTTAAAAAAGCGGGATTATAAAGGCGGGATTAAAGGTGGGATTTAAAAAAAAACAGGATTCTCAAAAACGGGCTCCCGTAGCCAACCCAAAATAAAGTTTAAGTTAGAACCGCCTAGCTTTGTAGCTTTTAGTCAAAACTAAAACCTTAGCCTTAGCTTTTCCAAAAACAGCATTTACTTTCTTACTCACAAGACCCTATGGGTGATATGAATAAAACAGAGCATATGCTATAGAGCAGATGCTCAATAAAAAAAAGTTGAGCAGGTGCTATGAAAATTCCAGCATTCAAAAATTTTATCATATCATATGGATTTATTTAAAATACCTTATATCTCAAAAACTGCACTGATTTTTTTTGTTATAAATTTTGAATTTAATTTAATTAATTTTTTTTTTGGGAATGCTCTTTTAGAATATTATCTAAAACTAACAAATTGCCCATCCGAATGAAAAGATGACTGAAATCATTAATAATGGTTAATGAAATAAGATAGAATATTTTTATAGGAATTACCGTTTATAGTAGTTTTTGGAAAAAAGATATTTTTACCTAAAATAAAATAGGAAATCTTAAAACACTTCGATGAGCATTATTGAGGTTATTCTAAAAACCTAAATACTTTTAATTTAAAAAAAAAAAAATATATTTTTAAAAGTAGGTATTTAAATAACATTGCATTCTAGGTCAGGACCACATTTTGAAAACTTTTCATAAAGAGGGCACATTAATTAATGTATATTAATGATTAATTATTTTTTTTGCTAATTCTAAATAATCATGTTCTTAAAGTTCAACCAAAAACAAAAAACATCTGCTCATCTGCACATGACCTACATGTGTATAATCGAGTAGTTTTCTCGGTCATTTTTAATTAATTTTTCACATCAATGCTGTTTGGTTACTAAAAGAATAAACTAATGTGAATGTCTATTTATATATCTATAATATTTTTTTTTTGCGGTATAAATTATCTGGTATTAAAATCAATTTATTAAATGGAAATTTGTAGTGTGAATCATCATCACTCATTTATGGTGGTCTCACCGCCACTATCACGAGAGGGATTCCATTCCAATTCCATTTTCCAAACAATTCGAATAATTTATTCTAATTATTAATTTTCAATTTTCATTCAAAAGGTTGGTTGCTTGTACATATACGCGTATATAACCAACTTTATTTCACAGGAAATATTTGTATTTAATAATATAGGCCAACAAAAATATTCAACCAGATTGCAGTGTGAGAGAGTACCTACTCGTATAGAAACCTGTGAGTGGGTCGTTCTTTTGGTGTTTTGAATTTATGGGTTTATGGGAAATTTTCAACATTTCTTCTATGATGATGACGAACTGATTTAATTTTAATCAAATACAAAAAGAGAATAAATTTATGATTTAGGTTATCTTTTAAGCTCTGAAATTTTATTTGAATAATTTAAACACAGACTTGCTATGGTTTATAGTGTGACATGAGAAATAATAATTATAATAATAATAATTATTCAATTTTGAAATGGTAAGTATACGCCACAGTTAACGAGGTTGTCGTGTGTTTTTTGTTGATTTTGGAAATTTTACCAATGTAAAATTTATTCAAGAAAACTTTTTTAATTAAATCATTTACATGTGTATTGAAATTCGAAATTAGAAATTTTATTAGTTTTTAGTTCTGAAGAGTTTCATGTTGTTTTGGTGTTGGGATGTTTAAGACATAGGCCTCAGTAGAGCTCTTTGGTTATACATTGTTTTTAATTTCACTGAAGTTATAAGAGATTCTTCAATTAAAGTGAGCAAAAACCTAAACACCACTTAAAATGGAATCTGATGATCTAGGTGGCACTTGGCACAATTTTTTGTTGTTTCATTAAAAAAAAATTGTTAAGGTGCAAAAAAGTTTTTCAAAAATATAGAATTCTTCATTTTGTCTAGTTTCTAACTATAATGGATTTAAGGATAGATATTATATTGACAGCGTAAAGTTTAAAAAAAGTTTCTATCAGTTTAAAAAAAAATAATTTCATTAATACAGGGTGTCCGCCGGGAAGGTATACTACTTTGTTTGTTTATAATTTTTGATTAAATTGATAAAATTGATAAATGTTTTATTTAATGTCGGCAATTATGTATGGAATACAATATCAGGTAAATGTTCGCCTCTGTTAGTCTCACAAATGCGAGCCCTTTTGAGCACATTTTTCATTACATTCTCACACATTACACGCGGTATTTCATTAATTTCATCACGAATATTTTGTTTGAGTTACTCAAGCGTTTCTGGTTTGTTTGCATAAACCTTGCTTTTCAGATATCCCCACAAAAAGAAGTCCGGAGCAGTCAAATCAGTCGACCGTGGAGGCCAATCAACATCACCATTTCTTGAAATAACTTGTTGTGGAAAGAGGTCTCGCAGTAATTCCATTGTAATCCTGGCTGTATGCGATGTGGCACCATCTTGTTGATACCACATGTGAATCAACCCCAAAGCATGCAGTTATGGTGTTAAAAAGTTTTCAATCATATCACGATATCGCTCCCCATGCACAGTTACCGTTACAACGTTTTCATTTTCAAAGAAGTAAGGTTCAATGATTCCTCCTGATTAAATTGCACACCAGACTGTAACTTTTAATGAATGCAAAGGTGACTGATGAATAACTTGAGGGTTTTCTATTGCCCAGAACCGACTATTCTGTTTGTTCACATATCCATTCAAATGAAAATGTGCCTCGTCACTCATTATGATTTTTTCATGAAAATCGGGGTTGTCATGGGCTAGCTGTAACATCCTATTGGCATATGAACGGCGGCGTAAATGGTCTTGTGGAAGAAGCTCTTGTGTCAACTGAATCTTAAATGGAAACAAATGCAAATCCTTGTGCAAAATTGTGGCCAAAGTTGTTCTTTGAAGACCAAGCTCCTGAGCACGGCGTCGAATTGAGGTTGATGGATTGTTTTGAACACTTCCTTGAGCAGCAGTAATGTTTTCAGCCGATCTTGCAGTACGTTGTGGTCCATGCTTGGGCCTATCACCTACAGACCCTCTTTCTTCGAAACCATTCACTGCACGATAAATAGTGCGTTTTGTTGGCACGTTGTTTCTCTCAAAAATTTCACGTAACTTTCTCATCGTCACAGTAATCGATGATTGATTTTGATAAAATGTTTTAACGATTAAAACACGTTGGTTTATCGAATATTTTTCCATAATAAATTTGCCAAGTGTCTACTTCACGACTGCCAAATATGAACTGTCAAGACTAATGTTTGCCAAAATGGCGGCAAAACAAGGTAGTAGTATACCTTCCCCGAGGACACCCTGTACAGTACATGTTTTTTTATCTAAAAAAAACTCTTTTTTTTTCAATTTTCCTATCTCAATTTTTAGAATCACTAACGAGTTGTGCCGGAATTAAATAAATAATTATCATTATTTGCCATTCTTGGATATAAAATCTATGTAAGATGAACTGAGCAAAAATTGCGTATTGACAAGCTGTGTGGAGTGTGGACTTACAAAATTTGTTTAAAGCTAGTTTTCATGCGACATGGGGAGAGCTCACGGTTCACGGTTGTTAATACTGTAAATGTCTACTTAGGTGTAGCGTTGCCGAATTGCTTTCCTGCGATCATGCTTTTTAGGCACGAAAATTTTATCGTGGCACGGTGACAAGAACAAATTCCAAATTGCATTTTTTTCTCTTATTTCCATTTTTAAATTCAAATAAACCCAATTTTGCGGAAATTTGATGAGAACAAATAAGTTCTTTTAATTTTTTGTTATATTTCACTCCACAATTGAACTATAGTTATTTTTTTTTAATGCAAAAATTTCACATGGCATAAGAATGGGAAATATGGACCGTTATTTTGCTTTGGGAGGCAACTCTGGTTGACATACAGGATCGTGCTATGTTTTGATATCAAAATATTCTAGAAGCACGAAAAAATTCAATGGGGCACCGCTTTTCTGATTTCCATAATTCAATTGAAAATAAATTAAAATTAACATCATGGACAGCTAACTTTGAGGTAGTTAAGGACTTTGCCTACCTAGGCACCGCTATTAATTCAGACAACGGCACAAGCGCTGAAATCAAACGGAGGATAAATCTTACCAATCGCTGCTTCTTTAGACTAAGAAGGCAATTGAGTAGCAAAGTCCTCTCTCGAGCAACTAAAGTGTCCCTCTACAAGACACTTATCGTCCCGGTCCTTATATATGGCGCAGAGGCATGTACTGCATGTGAATGCTTTAGGATGTTTCGAGAGGAAAATTCTCCGGGTGATTTTTGGTCCCGTCTGCATAGGTGGTGAGTGGAAGTGTAGATACAATCACGAACTGTACGGGCTGTACAGAGAGGCTGACCTAGTCAAACCGTAAAGTCTTCGAATCCAATCCCGAGGGACGGCGCAGTAGAGGAAGGCCGCATCTTAGGTTGCGCACGCAGGTGAGAGAGGACCTTAACCAACTTGTCGTTCGAAACTGGAGAGAGCTAGCTAGGGACCGAGCTGGTTGGAGAGGCATGTTGGTTGAGGCCCTGGTCCATTCCGGACTGTAGCGCCACCTTAAGTAAGTAAGTAAGTAAGTAATACAAACCGACCTCTTTCATCCAAGCGAGAGATTAAAGGATCTATCTTAATAGGTAGAAAACAGTTTCGTTGACGTTAAGACAATTCGCATCACGAATATTAGATTTATATGCACTCTCGGCCCGATAGAGGACACGAGATGTGGTGTGCACAAGTGGAAAAAGGATTTCAAGCAACTTGGAGTATACGTTACTTAGGCAGTTAGTTTAGGATTGAGCTATCTCTAGACTGTAGACTTCAGAGTGATGTTGCTTAAGGCCTAGATTAACTCCTTACTGTAGCGCCACCTATGTATGTTAGTAACTAAGTTACAATTTTTACAAAGTCCGTTCAACCTTCATTTTTTAAACGAAAACCAATGAAAAGCAATTTATTTTAAACATTCTTGATCACTCAAAATAATTATTACCGTTTTCAAGAAAATAAGAAAAAAAATTGTATGGTGGCTACCCGAATACTTGTTTAATTGTTTTAATAAACCAACAATATCTTACCACTTTAGTGGTTGAATACTTAATAGCCTTGAACCGCAATAACAAGTGTGTATATGTGAGACCCAATAGTGCATTTTATTTTATTCTCAAGTCTAAAGCTCAGAGCTTTAGTAATCATCCAACAAAACTCAGCACCAGCACATTAATTACGGAAGAAGATTTATAAGATAAAATTTTTTACAAATTTAATTTTCATTCAAACTTACACAATGTCAGATACATTTTTTGTTTTCTTGTTTACTATATAATTACACTTTTTAATTATTAGATATTTCTTTGTTTTATTTGGTTGAAATTTATAATAAAACTATCTAAGAATTAAACAACTTTTATATATTTTTTTAAACTCAGTATTGTATAACCTTACAAAAACAAAACAATGTCATTTCATGTTAAACTACCAAAACAAACTGTAATATTATAGTTTCATCACAAAATGTCTTAACTTTATTTTTTGTTTTGAAAAAATATTCCCGCTAATAATATTTTTTTTTTTTATTGTTATTTTTTATTATTATTTACTTACCATTTTTCAGTTTACAGTTTGTGATTATATCATTCATCAATTCTTTGTTTTTCTGCAATAAAAAAAACAAAAACAAAAGAGATACATTAGTGTTGGTGGAATTTAACTAGTATTTAGATTTAAGTTTTTTGCAATAGTATTGATTGTAAAAATATTAATAAAATAAAATAAAATAAAATAAAATAAAGATCTTAGAAAGTGAAGATGGTGTTAGAGTATTATATTTTTTAACACTTACTACACATGCGATAGTCGTTGCACTACCGCCGTCGTGATGGTCGTGTTGTTCAGGTTCAATTTTTGAAAATTTCATTAACACACAATTGCCAGTTTCGCCGCCGCTGTAAGCAACTTGCTGATACCATGACCTGATGATGGTCATTGATTGTTTATCCATATAAATCAATAGATGTCAATCACTCAAAAATGACTGCAAAGTTGTATATCTATCTCTTACTAAACTGATTCTGGATACAAAAAAAAAACACCCCCACAACAGACTTATAATAATAATAATAATTCAAAAACTAATAGCTTTGTAGACAAAAAAAAAAAAAAGAATAAATAAAAACAAAAAAACACAAGTAATTGACGGCGACACGCCAAGTTTCCATTTAAGTATACGCGATATGACTTCACCATGCGCGCGTTCTTGACACGTTCCCACACACAAACACCTGAACAATTATAAGTATAACCAGCATGTGTTGTATTGTACTTGCTCCATGTTCGGCTTATCAACAGCTTGAAGGTGTTTGGAGCGATATGACAAGCTAAATCTACCTAATTATATTGAAAGTACAAAAGATATCGAAAAAAAGAGAGAGGAACGAAATCAATGGCATTGAAGGAAAGTTCTCCCATAGTACAAAACGTTCAGTTTTAGAATTTAAAAAAAAAAAAAAAAAAAAAAAAAAAACAGTGCTGCTTAAAGGGTAGTTAGGGCCTGATAACGGATTGCTGATATTATACTTTGAGAATAATGGAGTGTAACAAACAATTTGCTCATGAGTTTCTTAGTAATATGAAGTCTGGCCAAATCATATTAATATTTAGGAATGATGTGACTAAAATATTAGATGTAATTCGATTTTCGTAGAATTCGTTCCTTACGTATGGAGATCAATAAAGAATACCATTAGGATGTATTTAATCGTTTGCATGTTAAACAAGGAAGATTTGGTACAAAGCCATTTCATAATAAATAAGGCAATTTTCTCAAAAAAACGTCAAAACCCTATATCACTTATCCAAATAATAAATCATTCTAGAGAAATTTTGAAAAAAAAAAAAATTGTAATAAGTCCACAGGCCAAAAGTCCAAAATGGATTTTGACCAACTTATGTGGGTTAAAAAAAGTCCACAAATCTATTGGGGATTTTCAATTCACCTTGGTGGGCCAGAAATACACAGGAAATTCTTGTGGATTTCTGTACCTTGAGTATGATTTTAAAAAAATTCCAAAAATAATTTGTGGAGTTATGACCCACCTCCTTTCTAAAATTATCGAATATTGACCCACTTTTTTGTCAACTTGTAATCCACCCAAGTGGGTCAAAAGTCAATTGTGGACTTTTGGTCTGTGGAATTATGGCCCAGCGCCAATAACAGCTACTCGTATTAGATGTTTGAATTTTTCCTTAAGGAAATTATATAAAAATGCTTTGTAGCTCGATGAACCTACACTTTGATGCACGGACAAGCAGATATGCGGACGGCATACCGTATATTATAAATTATGAAGAAAAGCTCGATTTTTTCACACGAAAACAGTACTTGCCCAAAAGTACCGGATGTGTTAAAGTTTTAGAAATTATTTTTATTTAAAAAAAAAAATTGGTAAACCTGAAACTTAAGCAACTTTGCCGGATCATAATTTTTTTAGTTAAACTGTCCATAATAAATTATATTCACAAGGAATAAGCCTTGAAGATATCTCATTTTTCAAATTACCTGTATCTACCCCAAATTATACCCTTTTTGCGCCTTGCAACTTACAAAAATAATCACAGAACAATTTTCCAACTTAAGAAGCTCATCTGACAAGAACCTAATAATTCATCTGGCATTTTTGTGTATGCATAAAAATGGAATTATTGAAATATATCCAAAAAGGTTGATTTGAAAAAAACTAGGTTAATTTGGAACCTTAACAATATCTATCTTAAAATATTCCCTTTAATATTTCTCAACTTATTTCAAATACAACCCTCTATCCAGCCCTGTTAATACCATTAACTGATAAAAATTATCTCATTTAACATAAATGATTCTCTCTATTTTCAAACAAGCGACTCTAAGGTAAGATACGCTCAAATAAAGGTGCGAATTTCTTTTAATTGAGATCTTCGATAAAAAAATCACTTGAAAAAAACACAAAAAAAAACATTTAAATAGACAAAAACACCCCAGAGATAACTTAGATAGATACAATAAGATGGCTCGTTATAGGACGTGCTTTCATGCCTTTAGAAGATATTTTCATATTTTGCCAGATCATTACTGTTTATGCAAATGACTTTGCCTCTGCCTGCTACTGCCACCATTGCCGCACGTTACTTAATCTTATCTCGTAATCTGGTGTAAGTGAGCGAAGTTATCGACTTGAAAAAATAAATGACCATGAAATTGTGAAAATTACATTGGGAAATACTCTATACACAAGCCCCCCCTCTTATCCTCCCACCATCATCATCATCATCAACAAAATAATATTGATTTTCTAGGGCACGAAAATAAGAGGCGGAATAGGTGCAGCAGGGTGGAATATTTTTTACAAAAAAATTGTCAAAGTCATTTGTGAATATTTTAGCAAACATGTCATTTAAATAACATTTTGAAAAAATGGTTGTCACGTATTTTTGGAAAACCTCATTTTCTCATTTATATATTACATATGTATGTTCATATCTTAGTAAATTTAACTGTCATGTAAATGTAACCCACAATAATAATTTGCTAAACAATTGGTTATAGTAGATATTTTCTACGTGTCCTGCTTTATGCATTTAGTGACAAAAACATTGTTGACTCTACAATCTACATCCGCAATTATAATTACCAACCGCTAAAATGTCATTTTTAGTTGTTCAAGTTCTTCTGCCAACAAAGCATTTTGTGTGGTTTTCTCATCTCTGTTATGAAATATTATGGTCTAGAGGGTAATTAAGCTTCGCGAATACGCTGCTGCTGATTAGATACAAATTGCAAAAAGCCGATTTGAATATACTTAAACTACCTCAGTATATCTCACCTATAGATACAACTTTTCAATTTGAAATTTGTGCAGAGGCTAACAAAGTGTATAGGTAGGTATAAATATAAATAAGGCTTGGCACTGAATGACAAATTAAGGGATAAATTAGGTAGCTCATGTCAGTGACAGGGTTATTTGGCATACCACCTAAACCATTAATAATAATAGAATGACATGCAGGTTAGGTTTTGAGTATAGTTGAGAGGGTTTTGTTGTTTTTGTGGCTTTGTTAGGGGGAATTTAAGTGGTCAATCAAGTTGGCTTAAAGTTTAAATAAATAAGATACAAAATAAGTTAGGGAATAATTATTATTAATAATAAAAATTATTATTATTATTACAAAATAATTATATTATTATTATTATATATATAACTTAATAAGTTGTTACGTACGGAGTATAATTAAGTATTTCTCTGATTTCTGACGAGGAACTTTTGTATTATGAATAAATTATTTTTATCTTTTTTTTGTAAGTTCTTGGAACCATCGTGATTCAGTTTTTTTTTTTTTTTGTGGTTGGTATAATGCTTATAGACAGGTTTAAAAATATGAAAAGGAAAAGACTTAAAGCTCTCTTTAACTTGTTGCTCGTAATAATATAAATTACACAAATTCATACTCATAATTTGTTGTATATTTTCTATACATCAGTGAAATGATTCATACCTGCTTAATTGTAAGTTATGCATTCGAAAAAAATTGAACTCGATATTTTTTATCAAACTTAACATAACATAAAGTGAACATTGTAATCAGTTTTTTTTTTCAGTCAACTCTTATCGCAAAATTTTTGCTTGAAAATGATGTTTTTAAGAACTTCATTAACATAAAAAAAATTGTTTCTGGTTTTAAAAAAGATGTCGCATATAAGATATTGAAGTTATTGTTTTTGTTATGTTATTAGTTTTGCTTCCACTTATTATAAAATATTAAGCAAACTTCCCCTAGCTTAACGGAAGAAAATAGGAAATTTAAAATTATGAAAATCTGATTTTTAACATTAGAAATGTTTAAACGGAGGCATACAATATAAAAAAAATCAACAGAATTTCAAAAATATGAAACGCCTAGTTGACAAAGGGGGCGAAACGTGAGGGGAATAAACAAAATAAACAAAATCAACAAAATAAAAAAAATAAACAAAATTATTTCGTTCATGCTTTGTTGTTACTAGTTTGAGGAAACAGAAAACGAAGAAGATGATAAAACGGACAGAAAAAAAGGAGAAATGTTCGTAGGAAAAAAATGGGTATGTTTTTGATGATGATTTTTGCGAAATCCGAAAAATACCCGATTTGCGTTTACTTAAATGCTTATATCTTTCGATCCAATTATCCGATTTTCAATATTAAGGTATATAATTAAAGGAAAAATGACTGGCGTGTTAGAGCAAACAAAAATTTTCAAAATCATTTAACTTCCTTGAGAACGGGTAATAAATTACTAATTTATCAAAATAAATAAATACAAACGATTTAATACGTTAACAAGACTTTATTTAAGGACTGTAAATAGTAGACTTATGTAGTTAGTTACTTCACAGTTCACGGTCGACACAAGAATGAATTTTATCCAAATGACAATTGCAGCACAGTATTATTTGTATACTACTGTATAGTGGTCCCATTCTCTCATTTGGGATCGTTACAATCATTCAAAATTTTATACTAAAAACATGAAAATAAATATCGGACAAATAATGTAATTCAGTGAGGAAGTTGATAAAAACAAAAAAAGCATTAAAATACTTTCAACCACCAATTGGCGAGAGGGAGATAGTATTCTAAAGCCGGCGGCGGCGGCGGCGGAGTTTGTGCAATAAAAACAATCGTGGCAAATTTGCTTCGCGTCGGAAAAAAATGCGAAATGTTCATATGTACCTACATTTGTAGTCGGTATAATAATTGTAAAGATATGTACATTGTGTTTGGTTTGGCTTGCTTATAACTTTGGTTCTAATAATCCGATCATAAAGCTTTTTGCATTTCTAATGTTCCTCAACTATGCTGGAATGGCAAATCGGGTAAATTTTTTATTTGGAGCTTATTTAGGCTCGTTCAAGATGAATCTTTTTTTTTTAACGTTACGATGTTAATATTATGTAAATTGGAATAAAAATAATTCTGAATATAAAAATACTCAAGAGTTTATGAAAAATTTCATAATTGGTCCTAATTTAAATAAAATTCATGAACTTGATTTTTTAACTCAAGTATTTTAGAAGTTGAAAAAAAAACTAGGTACATTATTAAAAAACCCACAATATTTTTTGTAAAAAATTCACTAACCCATTTTCAAGATATTGAATTTTCAGAAGCTTCTTTTTTACTTCCTCAATTAGACAAGTATTGGTTTCGTGTGAAAAAATTTAAGTTGTAATCAAAAATAGCTAACTAAATAAATTTCAAAAATTGGTTTTGGTCATACCGTTCGTTAGTCTGTGCGTCTGTGAGTCTACAGTAATTTTAGCTAACGTCCAAACGGGTAGATTGATTTTCTTAAATTTAGCATTTTTATCTGATTTCCTAGAGGGAAAATTTGAATTTATATTTTAGCTAATTTTTAACTAATACAGGTATATAGCTGCTATATACAAAGATTTTGGTTTTTTCATATTTTCTCGATAACGGCTTTAAAGATTTGGCTTAATATTAATATGACCCAAACTACTATTATATTTAAAAAAAACGTATGTTTGGTTTTTGATAAGAAAATTGATTAATATTTATTTATAACGGCTGGGCCATCTATAGCGATTTCTTTTTAAATCATAGGTTATTTTGACACTGACAGCTGTTTTCCGCTTGAAATCTTGACAGAAAACTCAGTATATTATACTTCCGCGTAACGAAATGAGTCGCTTTATGCTTAAATAACGTTTGGGAAATATTGAAAACTTATTTCCAGAGTACTTTGTAGCCCAAACAGTGCGTTTTTTGAAAAGAAATTTTGGCCTAAATGAAGCACCCACCAACCCTGCTGTACGCAAGTTTGTGCAAAACGTTCGTGAGACTTGTATGCTAGTGGACTTTATTGTCGGGAGGCCAATGCATCCACAGAGAGTAACAGTTTGGTGCGGATTGTGGAGTGGTAGCATCATTGGACCATTTTACTTCGAAAACTTTTCGGTCAACGGTGGGCGTTACAGAGCCATGTTAACCGACTTTTTTTTTTTTTACTGAATTGGACGACCCCTGGTTCATGCAGGATGGCGGAGCTGTTTTTGAGTTGAATAAGGTTTTTTTTTTTAAAGTTATATGGCAAGTAACATATCACTTTTGAAACTCAATAAATTCAGTTTGTCCCCTGTGAATAATCACATAATAGATACTTTGAGTGCCAAGCCAAGCTTGAAAGAAACGCCATAAAGATGGCTTTAATACTTTAAGGCCCATTTGCTGAAATTAATCTTATGCGATTGGTATGAAAATATTATGTATGCATTTAAATTTCGTCTCAGAAAATGGGTCTGGGAATTTTATTTTTCGATCTCATCTCATCTCATCTCATTTTTTTTTTTTTTGTTTTGTTTTTGTAAAAGAAATATCGTACTAAATTTAAAATCTAGTGCTGTTTAATATTTATTTATGCAGAATTTCATTTTATAATTTAAAATTGATTTTTCAATTAAAATCTGTTCTGCTGAGACCAACAACAATCTTCTCAGTAAATTTAAGTTAAAAAAGTAAAGTCTGATCTGACCTCCTCGGATGCTAAAGGGTATTAGACTTTTCTCGCCATCCAAAGAGAGTATTCAAATCTCTATTAGAAATAATTGGTGTTTGCTTTCTCAAGATATTAAATTCCATTACTGAAATGCTTTTCCCATAGCAACATTAGCGGCATTTAACTTATAGCTGCCTGAACACTATGGATACGGAGCTGTAACTGGAACTGCAGCAGGTACAAACATTTCATAATAGGTACATTTTTATTCAGATTTTCTAGTGTATTAAGTGTTTTCGATCAAGTTGCGAAAATAAGTTTTATTATTAAGAATTTAGTATTTTTAAATATAAATTGAAATAAAATTGTATTTCTCGAGTTCAGAAACTTACTGAAGCACATTTGAAAATGTGTGGTTTTTTCTAATGTCAAAAAGCAATAGGAGAATCCCAACATATTCTGTTTTCTGTATTTCATTAACATCCGTTCAAACCATTCAGTGACCTTTTTTATTTATTGAAGTTAGTAGTCAAAATACTCCACCATCTGTTTACAAAGTTAATCCCATCTCATGCCACAATAAATGTAAATTTAAAAAGAACATTTAAATAAAAACGCTATTTATCTTCATCAAAACAAAAGAAGGTAAATTTAACCAGCTGCAGCCCTTAACTTAAAATTCTCCCTTTCACCTCGAAATAGGAAGAATGGTGTGGCTTTGGATTCTTTTTTATACTTGACTTGTTTAGATCTAAAACCATTTATATTTTTTTTTTAAACATTCGAAAATGGTAATTGAAATCGTGCTTACTTTAAAGTATCCTTTTGGTGAGTTTACAGTATAAATTTATTCTAAATTCTTCTTTTGCATTTGAGAATTTTGTATCAGTTTTTCATTTTATTTTTTTTTTTGTAGAGAAGGATATGTCGTTCTTGTTGAGGTTTTTTCCCAATTTCACGCTGACATGAAAATGAAAGCAAAGTCCATTGAGAGGAGATAAGATTTAGTTTAAACCTATTTCTTATTCCGGTTCTTTGTTTTTGTGCCTTTTAGATACTTTTTGGATTTTATAAATGTACAAATAATATATCTATGAGTTAATGTACAAGTTGTATTAATGTAAATCTTTAAGCCAAACTATTAAATAGGCAATGTCCTCGAAATAAATTGAATTGTATACCTTCTTATTTATTGAAAGTTGTGTTTGAAGATCAATTTATCAAAGAGATATATTGAATGTTTTTACTTCCATTTCGTCTTTTTTTTAAATCATTTTTTTGACAAATTGTATACCCGTTGTACAATAACTTTAAGGATAAGCATATAATAAGAAACTCAAACAACTCGTCAACATTCTTTCCTTTGTATCCAATTTTTCCTTTGAGTATATAACGCATATAAATAACTTGCTTATAAGAAAAACTTGCTGAAGGAATCATGAATAAAATAGCAGTGAAGTGTTCGTATTTTTGAAAAACGTTCTTGTAAGCAAGGGCTAACATAATAAGTTATAAGTAAATAAAAGTATTTATTGCTAGTTGCCTTCCTCCGCAGTCGTCTTACGACTTTACTTCTCAACTCAAGTAAACCCTTATAATTTTGGCCAATTTACAAATAAAACGTGATTTTGTAATCAAAAAAAATAACATTAAATGAATTTTTTAAACAATTAAAATTTTTAAATCCGAAATTATGAATTTCCAAAATTTCCCACTTTTTTTAATTTTATAACGTATGTAATTACATAAGGATTAAAAAAAAAATTTAAAAAAAAAAAACTTATAATAAAATTTTCCAAAATGGCATATGATTTTTTTTTCAAAATTGTATATGGTTATGTTTTTAAAATTGAATCTTTTATTTTATTTAAATAATTTTGATTTTGAATAAAAGGCAGGTCTATCTACCTAATATTAAATTTCGAACATTAATATTCTTAAAATTATGCTCACCAAATTTAAAAAAAATCGAATTTCGCTTTTAAAAATTTTAAGTCAAATTTGAATCCTTTAATTTTTTTTTATTTATTAGTTTAACTATTTAAAAAGTTAAATTTAAAAAACAGATTTCACATTTTTCAAAAATTTTGAAAATTTTTACGTTACTTTTTAAAACGGAAACGAATCTAATAGAATTTTTATTAAAAACTTAAGACTTATTTAAAAAAATCAAATAACTTTTAAAATTAACAAAAAAAAAAGATTTTTTTTTTCAATTTAAAATAATGATTTATTTTTTTTTTTTATTTTTTATTTCTTTTTTCTGTCTACAAATTTTTAATTTTCCGTTATTTTTTTTATGAACTTAGCCATTACTATCCATTTATTTTCTTTATTTTTAAAGAAGTGAGTCTTTTCTGTTTTTCTTTTATTTATTGTATACAGGGTGTCTAGTAAATAATGGACAATCTTGCAATCGGTTACAGCTGGCAGAAAAAAATATAAACAAAATGTGAAAATAAATATTAAAAAAAATTTAAAATAATAAAATTTTACTACCTACTTATACGAGTATATTTTGGTCAATCAGGGTGGGTGATAAATTCAAAATTATCTAAATTAAATTATTTTGAAGAATCTGACAGCTATGTAAAATTTGAAAGGAAACAAAATTTTTTTTTAATCTTTAGAGAGAGTTTGCTTATATTTTGATATTTTAATTATTATTTTCATTACAAAATAATTAAATTTTATCGAAAAATGCCTCATAGAATGACATGTTTCACTTTTAAAAATTACTAAGCAAATGTTTCATCAATGTGAAAAGATTTAGTGGTTATATATTTTGTTATTTATTGCTCTTGGATTAAAAGACCTATATTGCTGACTCATGGTCTGTAGACTTATTATGCTACTTCTCCGAAAAATTATGCTAGGCGCACAAAATCCGTTGGTTTAAAAAAAAAAAAAACGATAACCAACAGTTATACCAACGTAGGAAAAGAAAATTTTTTATAAGCTCTTCGGTTTATTTATATTAAATATTTAAAATGGTTTTGTGGTGTTTATAATGAATTTGGAAAATTTAGCTAAATGTTTATTTAAAATTTATAGAGAATTTATTTTTAGATAGCTACTCCTTTGGGTTAAGATTTAATTGAAGGCTCAACAGACACGAGTTAAAGTTACCATTTAAAAAAAGAAAAGAAGAAAAATGTCTAACCAAAAAAAAACTAACCTGCGGAAAAGGAGGATATTTTAAATTGATTAATAAAATTAAAAAAAAAAAAGAAAAATTATGTAATCGGCCTATCGTTTAGCAATGAAAACAAAAACATCTGTGGTAAGCGTAACCCCTGACCTTTGTTAAAATAATAAATTAATTAAAGTTAAACTTGTGGCATACCTAATGGCAAAAGGGTTTTTTTAAGGATTAAGTAATTAGTGTAATGGTGTATATAATGGTATATAGAAAGACAACAACACTATGCCAAATTCTTAATCGATATTAAAGTTTTCCTCATGAAATAAAAAAAAATAAATTCGTATGGAATTAATAAAATTGTTGGACATGCAAGAATTTAACTCTCAGCTGACGATAAAATATATTGATATAAGAATTCCATAACATTAAGCAACTATTGTGCTGTGTTGTATGTTACAAACTGTATTTTTTTTTTTTGTTCGCTATTTTCCGAACATTTTTTTGTTTTTTCCGCAGAAAAATATGGTCGGTGCAATCGGAACAAGATTGATTTTGACACAACACACCACACCAAAACACATCACACGAGACAAATATGGCTCTAAACATATGAAATACACAGAAGTAATAGCGACACACTACACTACTCCACAACAAAACACACGAAAAATGTAAATGTAGTTCAGTCTTAATGCCAGACCACAATGAAGACGGAGTTGCAACTGGATCTGCAGCTTGAATAGCTGTTAAAATATTCAATACACACAAATTCAATGTTACGAACACAACGCAATGCAGCTGCAAACGGAGTTGCAGCAGGGATGCCACTTGAAAACAAAAGAATAAGAAATACCTACAGCATGGACAAAAAATCTCTACATTTTCCCTACACCCACAAAATACATAAAATAAATTTGGGATATAATTTCTTCAGGGTGTATGGTAAGATTTTAAAAAGAAAAATAATTTTATTATGAAATTCTGAAAGTACCTACGGTGTAGTTTTCAAACTGAAAATCCCTACGTGTAGGGATTTTTCCCTGCGTGTGGCATCACTGAATTGCAGTCGGTGCTGCAAGAGTTCACCAACTTTAAACTTTTCACGTGCAGCACTTTTGACGTTTTACGATTTGTATGAAGACAAAAAGAGCCAGAAAAAAGGAAACAAATATTGAAGCTTTTCGTGCTTGTCTGTTTTGCGAAAATTATTAATTAAAAGAAAAATATCAGAAATAAAAAAAGTGAAAATAAACTCGTGGTCGTTTTTTTTTTCTTTAAAATATATAAAAAGCTATACAGCTATATTTTATAACTAGCACGTTCGAGTACGACACATTTTCACAGTTGTTGCGACTACAGCTCCAGTTACCGATGCAGCATTCTATTAGACATGTTCATGAGATCTCAGCAATCTCAGTTACATAAACAGGATTCCTCATCAAACTTTCTCGGTTTTGCTGTCAAAAGTCTGAGGAAAAAAAATCTTGGATTCGCTTGCTCAATTTTTGAGTGAGAAAAATCTCTGAGATCTCATTTTTCTGAACACGCCAATTGTGTTCAGGAAATTTATTTAACTCGTAAAGACAGACATCTTCACAGTTCGACACAATCGCAAAACTATGAAACGGAAAACATACCAGGGGGGCACAAAAACACTTTCGGTAAATCAAGCTTGAATTTGAGCAATCAAGCAATTTTTTAATGAAAAAACTTCGTCATTGGAACATGGTCCAATCTTAATATGTAAGCAGTCATTATAAAAAACTTGTTGACGATTTTATTTATTTTACTTTTATTCCGAACAAAATTATTATTATAAAAAAATAATTTTAAAAATAAATTAATTTTGATAAGAATCATTCAGCGTCACCATTTCACTTGAAGAAAATAAATAAAAAAAAAAAAAAACAAAAAAACTCGACTATTTAAATAATTTTGAGAAACATTAGTTTGTGGTTACAGGTTTGGCCTTAACTTTTTATTTACGCAATTGAATGAATTGATGATGATTCACTTTTATTGTTGAAAACCAAATAAACAATTTTAATTCTTAGGCTTGAGTTGAAATACTTATATTTTGATTTACGGTACAACCATTTAGATTTGTAACTCGAAACTTATAAAATTTTGCAAACTTCAAGGTTGAGGTTTGTTTTCTTTTGTAATTTTTTTTCTATAAGTTGATGCTCGTATTTATGTATTTCCATTAAAAAAACCTATACATTTTCTAACATATTTTGTATTTAAGCTAATTTCTAACATGTCTGCTTCCTTAACTACACATTTTCATAATATTAATTTTCATTTGAAGAAACTCTTCCACTTTGCAAATGTTAAAAATTTTTATAATTCAACATTTTTGCATTCCAAATATAAGAATGGAAAACATATGTTTCATGAAAATTTTTAAAGTTTAAGCAACAGTTTGAGTAATCATTAAAAAAAATTTAAAAGGTACAAGTATTATTTTTGGAGAAAGTTAGAAAAAAATCATAATTAAATAACGGGCAACATTTTATTTTAATTGCAATATTTCACTTGATTATAAAAAAAAAAAAACACACTCACACACGCGAAAAAGAAAACGAAAGGCAAACACAAAAGTCTAAACAAACAAAATCAGCTGAATTTGTCTCAACATTTTTGTAACACTGAATCTCGTTCAAATAAATTATGTAAGGCAACTTCACTCTTCACATGCGATGCAGCCTCATTAGCAGAATTTTTTATTTATTTTTCTCAGATGGGTATACCAAACAAAAGTTAAAAAAAAAAAACATCAAAAACTCAAACATGAAATCATGTATAAATTTATATCTTCGTCTACTTAATTAAGCTCGAGAGTAAAATTACACACACCCTTTAGGTGTAAACCTTTTTTCTTTTGGTTTATCAGAATGAAATAAAATATACAACATCAAAACATACCTCCCAAATTAGGCGAAAATCTTGTTGTTCCACACGCAGCAACTCACAAGTTGTTTTCGTAACGACCGTACTATCTCGTGGTAAATCGTGCAAAATTGATTCGCCAAATGTGGCTCCAACGCCGAGATTACATAACGTAACTGGTGTCTGAAAATGATAACCAAAAGAGAAGATAAAAGAAGTTAAAGGAAATATACTTATATATATGTAATTGCTATTGGAGTGGATGTGGTTATGATATTATTATTTTTTTTTATTAAAAGCTTTATAAGGGTTCTTAGGCATTGCAGGTTTAACATGAATTTGAAATGTTGTTTCATATCCCGCACCTTCAAAAATACATATATAAGTATTTATTTATCTTTTTTGTTTAATGTGTAAGATCCCTTCCCTTGAATTGTTCGAAATTATTTTTTTTCTTTATGTAATTTTCGCTATAGGTTAGGTAGAAGCAGTGTTGCCAAATGCTTATTATTGATCAATATAAAATGTTTTGAAAAGTTCTCAATTTAATTCCATTAAAAACAAAAAAACAAGACAAAAATATTTAATTTTATTTTTTATTACTAAAAAATAAACTTAAATTGGGCTTATTAATTCTTATAGGAGTGAATTATTTTTAAAATAATTTGTGGGAATCTCTAGATACTTGAAGTTAGCCAATTTAAAAATATTATTATAATTGTTTTGTTTTTTTTTTTCATTAAGAGGCCATCATATTCCGATGTACCTGTGTAGCGTGTATAGGAAAATAATTTGTTAGCAGAACTTCAAGCTCCAATGTCTCAAAATCCCTAGGAATTTATTTTTTTCTAATTTTCCATGAGGCGATTTGAGCAATTTGAGTGGTATTTGCCCGATGACGATAGTAATTTTCAGTCACTCGTAACCGACTTACTATAGAATTTACATAGCTTTAAAGGAAAGGTAAAGCTATCACATGATCTAGGCGATCAATTTCGGTTAATAGGATGAAATCAGTTGCTTACGCCGAATCGTTCTGACAATAAAGCCATGGCTTCACAGCAAGAACTAAAGTATTGCTGTTGTGTTGTCAATATTCGGGCTTCTATTTTAGAGAAGCGTTGCTGAAGTAACACAATCGTGCTTTTTTTACACGAAAATTTCATCGTGGCACGGTGGCACGAAAAAATTCATTATAGCATGATTTTCTTATTTCAATTTTTACTTCAAATAAAGCCAATTTTGAAGAAATTTACGGAAAACTACTCCAAATGAAGTAAATATTGGCAGAATCTCTTATTTTTTGAAAATACACGAATAGAGCAAATTTTTTCTGGTAATTTTTTATTGAACCATGTATATTTTTTTAATAGAAGAATTTGCATTTTTTCATATGGCACGACAATGGCAGGTTTTTTTTAGAAAATTTGGCACGGAAGTTTTTTTTTTGGGCGGCAACGCTGTTTCAGAGACCAAATAGTCCGTTATCATAGGGTGATAAAGAGCGCTAGTCAGTTACTTTCCAGTCGGATATAAACTGGTTATTTCATCGGATACATATCGATAAATTTACCAACCTATAAACCAAACCAAAGACCAAACCGTTGTTTTGCGTGGATGCAACTCCAAGTCTCTCCATGTTGCTCTTCAGCCCAAATATGGAACCTACTTATTGAAGTAGCCCTTGAGTCAGAAATGGGACTTATCGTTATATCCTTTGAGTCCGAAATGGGCCTAATCGTTATAATCAAAAACAGTGGATCTTCTTCAAAATTAAAATTAAGTCGCCGAATATCTTGTCAATGATTCAATCGATTTTATTAAAAATTTCAAAAGTGGACTTCTGTTGTATTCCAAAATTATACAAAAAATCATAACAAATTATATAAAAATATTTATTAATAAAACAAACAAATCAAAAAAGTAGAAGATACTTTTGATATTTTTAACACTTATTTAATTTTTTTTTTCAAAATAGCTTCAGGTGTTTCAATTAATTTTCTTACAAGTGTTATTCAAATTAAATTTAATAAAACTGCTTCTCAAATGTTGGTCTAAAATTTGTATATAACTTGGTTTTAAATTAAAATATTATATGTACCTATTTGGGTGCCGCAATTCTCAAAATTGTATTTCTATTAATAAACTAATTTCGTATATGTTTAATGCTTTAAAGATTTCTATTAGATGTTCTGTTTTTATTAGAAAAAAAATTAATTATACATTGTAAAGCTTGGTTCTATCAAGAGCTTCACCGCCTCCCATTAGTTAAAACTATTTTAATTTTTATATTATCATTTGCTTAAAAATTGTTATTCTTATTGTCAGTAGCAAGGTAGTTATATACCATAACTCTGTAAATTGTGCAATATAGGTTAAGAGAACTATGTAATATATTTTCTGCTACAATAAATATATCTATCTATTCTTACAATGTTTTGCTACATATTTTTGGGTACCTACTACCTACATATTGAATAATATTTTGAACATGACAGTATTTCAAGTATTTAGATTCATTTAAAGCCTTGAACCACAAGATAATGTTCGTTGGATCCAAATCGTGCATTTTATTTCTTTTGTACGATTATTTTTAACTTATAAGGGGGGTGGTTTAATTTATCTTAAAGTAAGTTATTTCATTATTCAGCATCATGAACAAAAATATGGAAATTATATGTCCCGCATAATTAAAAGGAAAATGCTCCATCAACTAATTTTTTTTTTATTATTAAATTTCACCCTTGTATACTTCTCATTATCAAAAATATATAACTTTATGAAATGTTTCAGGATTTAAGATCTTCAATTTTATATACCACCATCAGCACAACGAACTTGTTTCTTTGTTTACAATTAGCGTGCACTCAAAAGATTTTGGCTACCCGTATTGATGATAATGTTTTTAATATAGTTCAAGCAGTATAAGGAGACAAGAGAGAAGGAGTTTGAAAACACTCCTGCATTTGTGAAAACACAAATGCTTTTAAATTCTAAGGGTATAAAGATCGAGTTTAGTAAAATAAATATTTTACATATGAATAACGTAAATAAGGCTAAAAACAAATATATTTAATCTGTGGTGTTTTTTCTGTAAACATGATAAATAAAACAAAAAATAATTGCAATTTAAATAGGACATTTTTGAAGAGACAGAACCGATACCATCCGACTTTTGATTTACCAAAGAGCCTTTAAGATCTGAAACTTGTCACTCCCATAAGGTTAAAAAAAAAAATTATTTCATTTTAATGTTTCATGGTACTTCCTGTCACTTTTCTCCAGCTTAACAAATCAATGATGCCCAAATTATTCATAATAACAATTCCATTATTTTTAAGCTCAAAAAAGCTTTATTGGCTTAATACATTTCTATAGCATCTAATCCAAGAGGTGATTTCATCAGAATCATCAATTGAACTGTGAGCAGTTAGTTAATTCAATTCAAATTTATTTCTAGACAAAAGCTTTTTTCATTCATTTTTTGCCATTTTCAAGGTCAAATTTGAGCCTCTATACCAAATTTATAGACATTTATACAAAAATTAAATCTAAGTAAAAAGAAGACTTACTTTCATATTAAAAATATTATTTGTATAGATATTACTGACTAAGTTATACGAATTTAAATATATGTTTTTTATGAATTTAAAAAGTTTTTTGCAACACATTTTTGCAATAAAAACATCATTAATTTAGTATGCTACTTTTATCATCATAAATTAGTTTGCTGATATTTATTATTTTTATTTGTGCACATTTTCAAGTTCATATAAATAGAGCCATGAAAACACTTTCGGAAATTCGTTCAATTATGCCAATTGAAATGCTGCATAAGTCGGGTCTACATTATGTACGTAGTTATACATATGTACATACATGTTACTATTCATCACACTTATTATACACTCCAAGTCACTTTCTCATAACCGCATTGCTAAGCAAAGCTTTATGAATTTTTTCTTGCATGAAAGTGACGTTAGGATTTTATTTGCATGATTCTGTTTCTAAAATTAGTTTATTAAAAAAAGGGTTTATTTTACAGAAAACCTATAAAAATAGTAGCAACAAAAAACATACTTACTATTCACTCCCTGTTTGTCAAAAAATGAAGAACTTATATAATCATATGGCAGAAACACGAAGTTTGACATAATGATAGGATTTTCATTCAAATAAAAGAAAAATATTTATTTGACAGATTTAAGGCGGGTTGGTTTCGATATCCCGCTTTTTATAGTCCTCGTTTTTAAATACCGCTTTTTACAATTGTGTTTTTTATGATCCCTTTTTTTTTTTAATCCCGTTTCTAATAATCCCTTTCCTATTATCTCCCTTTTGCAAACAAAACTATAGTTGTTTTATTCTAAAAAATTGCGCGATTTCTAGTATAATGAGCAAAAACAAACGTGTAAAATTAAAATCAAAAACGTATTTTCTTGAAGTCCAGTAATTTTTTTTAATGTACAAACAATGGGTTTTTCGGGATTTAATGGGATTTTAAAAAGCAGGATTATAATACATCGGGACTTTGAATAAACGGGATTTTAGAAGAAAATACAGTATTTTAGTGGACGGCATTTTTAATTTTTTTTAAGGTTTTTTAAAAAAGGACGGCATTTTTAATTTTTTTTAAGGTTTTTTAAAAAAGGGTATTTCAAAAACCGGAATTTCGATACTCTTCCAACTTAGACTTCTTAAAAATTGGAAAATTGTCCTTATTTAACTTTTCAAAATTGTCAATTCTGAAATATTGTGTTATTTCATTTATAAATTTCGGGAAATAAAATTATAATTTTATTGACAAAGCAAAATAAAACTTATTTTTATTAATTTAATTTTAATTTAATTTTAAATTTTATTATAATTAGGCCGTGAAATTTTGCGCAATTTAAATAGGACATGTTAAAGAAAACGGGTAAAAATTTTAGATAATTCAGTACGATATTAAAGCATTTTTAGTGTAATGCAAGGTAATAAAGAGGATTTTTCCAAATATTAAAATAGTTAGCATCATACTATCTTTTTAATTGTTTATCAAAGTTAAAATCACCAAATGTCTATATTTTTTCTTTGTAAGTGCCATACCAACTCCATATGTCACTTTGACAATTACAAATGAAAATGGTATGAACTGTCACAAATTAAGGCATGTTCACCTGGAGTTTATTAAGAAAATAAGTTTAAAAATGTTTAAAACTTAGAATATATTAGTAAAAATCTTTACATAAAGTTAGAAAATTTTTAAGTATGATGCCATGCTAAGACCTTAAAAGAAGGCTGTTAATTATGTATTTTACGCAAACGTTTTTTTTAACTCTTTTAATACAAGTAGCTTTTTAGCTTTTTCAAAACTTCGACACACAAATGATAAAACAACATAACTTCAATATTCCAACGCTTGACTAAAAAGTGCACAGTATAGATAAAGTAATATAAAGATGTATAAAGATCATTAAGCTCTTTTAAGAACCTCATTGTTAATTCTGCCAGTCTCATGGTTTGCTGTATCGCGATATGAAGATTAAATGAAAATTTATTGTCAAAGAGAACTTTGCACATCGTTAAACATTTCCACTCTATTAACAAAGAAATTGTCGATGAAATTAAAGGAATTAGATAAAACTTTTCTCAAAGAGTATAAGTGAAATTATTTTCCGCATTATTAGAATGTTTTGTGAACACCATTGTCGGACATAGCGTAAGAAAAGTATGATTTACACAATGTTACAAATACTTGAACTTATAAAATGTTGATGGGATTTTGTTATTTTTCTCAAAATGAATAAGTTACGGAAAAAATATTAAATAAGATTATTATATTATAAAAATATCCTATTTTTTTTCATTTTGTTTTTTGAAAAAGTATCAAATTATTTTTATTAATTTTTTAACCGTTCATAAATAAACTACTTGCAATAAGTGTGTTTTAATGGAAAAGCTATCCGTTGTATAGCACGATTTTACATACATTACAAATACAACATCGCCAGTAGGATTACAG
This sequence comes from Epistrophe eligans, assembly GCA_951394125.1. NCBI lineage: Eukaryota > Metazoa > Arthropoda > Insecta > Diptera > Syrphidae > Epistrophe > Epistrophe eligans. The sequence continues at coordinate 76,281,961 of OX596030.1, forward strand.
ACGATAAAAGTTAAAGTAGAATCTTACTGTGGACAGATTTTTTTAAATTCCAAATTATTCTGGCAGGTGTTCAATATAGTGCCAAATCTGAAATATAAAAACCACGGTACTGCCGATTCGTTTTTTTGGGAATTTCTTACTGTACTTGTACTTTATATAGATTCCCAAAAAAAACAGGCCTAATAATTATTTCAAGTTTTTGCTAACGAGAATATTTGAGGATTATTCTCGAATTTCTCGGTAATGACTTGATCTATTTTGTTATTATTTTGCTGTGTACGATACTTATAAGTTATAATAATAGTATTGCAATTGCAAATATTTTGTATAAAAAAAAAAAAACAAAAATCCAAGGAAATAATTATTTTTTTAGTACATTTGACTTTTGTTCACATTTCTTTTTAAAAATACACTGAACCATTAACATAAATCTTTAGTGTCTTGCCATAATCACATTAGAATTTTAAACTACAAGAGCAAGTTCTTGAGATCCAATCGTGAATTTTATTTGTTTTGGTTTTGGACTATCAACAGTAGAGTTTAAATATTTAAATAAAAAAATGTGTGATGAAAAAGTTCTTGTGGTTTCGGAGAAAGACGTAGACTATTTTAACGGGTTTAGGCACTGATTTTAAAGATAAGATAAATACATGATATCATTTTATTTTATTCAACTTAATTGGAATGACTCAAAAAGCATGGAGCTTATAGTTTCAATTTAAAATTTTAAAAATTTTCCATGATTGATGATGATTAAATTTTTTTCCGTAAGCTGAAATTAACAAAATGTGGTTTGCTTTAAATATAAAAAATTATATTAAATATATTATTAAATATGAATCCTATTTTTGTGGGCTGGGCTTCAATATATTGAATTAAAAAGGTCGCGAAAAAGGAATAATTATATTATTAAATATAAAAAAATATGTTGTTATTGCTAAGGCCAGTTTTTCAGAGCCTGAGTTAACTTTGAGTTTAACTCTGAAACTGAGATCCTCTCGTACTTGGCTTAAGTTTTATCAAAATAATTGAAGCAATTTTTAAGCAAATTTCAATTCTTAAACCCAAACTGTTTTAGTTTCACTTTTCAAGAATGAGGTTAATTTTATATTATTATATGATTGCTGATTTTAAAATATTTTTGAATCCCTTTAGCCAATAAACCTTAAAAGTTTTGGAAGATTAAAAATTTCTTTATCTTTTTTTTAGCTTATTTGCCAAATTTAACAGAAATTGATGCTGTTTTATAAGGTCTCAACCCAATGACTCGAAGTGTACCTTACATCATGAAAGGTCAATCTTCCACGAACAGCTTGTATTATTGTTTTTTTTTTTTATTTGAAGCTTGCTTCTGGGAATTTAAATAACAATTTACGAGTTCGAATGTTTAGAGACGGCGGCGGTCGGTGGCACGGTGACGCGACGGATAAGCGGAATTGTATGATGTTTAACGTGTGATGATGAAAAAACTTGCCACTTTTTATTGCAATAAAAAAATATTCTCTTAGTAAGGTTAATCCATACATCCGTGAGATAAAAACAAAAATCATTTTATAAGTACCCAATTTTGTAAAAAAAAAAAAATGTTTTTCAAGTTACCGTAAACAAAACTTTAAATTAAACGCCTATATCAGACCATTCTCTTCCTCTCTACAAAGTTATCAGAAGTTTGAAAATAGTTCGCAATTTATTTTTTTTTTTTTTGTTCTTTCTTTCTTTCAAACAAATATTTACATGGCTATGTGTAATCAGCATAGAATTACCCACTGTGAGTTAATTAATTAAAAATTCAAGAGTTAATTATAATATGTATATGAATGTTAGGATTGTGTGAAGTCTGACACAATAAGTAAACAGAACTTCTACTACATATTTTATATACGCATTCAATAGTTAAACTAGGGCGCAGGTTTACAGTAGGTATATATGTATGTAAAAAAAAGTCGAGTGGCATATACGGTACGGAATACGGTCATACATTGTTTTTGTACCTAAATATTTATATATGTAAATTGAAAGTTTACCAATGACTCATAGAGTTAATTAAGCAAACTTTTGCTGAAAAGAATTTTATTTTAATGGTATCATGACCTTGTTTAAGTTCTTGCCTTGCAGTTTGCGAGTAGGTAACTCATAAATTATTACCTACAGAATAAATATTCTCTGGAGAAAGGGACACTAATTATTATAAGTAGTGAATGCTTCTGAAGCTTTTATATGTAAATTCTTTTTTCTTTTTTTTTTGCGTGATGGATACCTACTGGACTGCGGACAGGTTGTTGTTCATATATTTACGTAGGTAATTAATCTAGATTATTAATTAATATGAATTAATTCAGTTTTTCAATTTAATTAGGAACCGGAAGAGAAAATTCAAGACCACACCTTTGAGTAGTAATTTGAATCGATATACGAATACCCTAGGCAACAAGAATATCTCTGTAATACTTTACTTTTGGATTGGCACGGTCCTTAGAAGGAACTCAATGGAGAAAAACCAAATGCTAAATAAATGCCAAATAAATATTAACTCCTTAAAAAATTGTCAAACGCCAAATGCCTAGACCTAAAAAAAAAAAAAAAAATACTTATAGACTTCTAACAACATTCGAAATTTGTCAGAAATTTGCTATGAAGGCCATGATTGTTAAAACAACATCTCTCAAATTTATTGTGAATTATTCAGTATACATATATGCCAATTAATCAAGCGATGATCATCAAATTTTAGATTCAAAATCAGTGCTCTGTTAGAGAAATACTAATTTCGCCAAAAATCATCTTTAGTGACGAAAGATTATTTTTGAATGAATCGAAGTGTGAACAAGCTAAATTTTCAGATAAGGATAAGGATTAACTTAAACTATTCATTAACAACAAAAGCCACGAACTTTAAACTAAAAGTAGGATTATAACAGTAAATGCCTTCTTAAACCATTTATTTTTAACAAAAGTCATGAAATGGACATCAAACTTAAAGAAGACTGATAGACCCAGGCCCTCACTAGTCAACTGATGAGTCCAAGTGAGATCGCCGGGAGAACGCCAACAATTGTTGTGGACTAAAGGCCTTTAAAAGCTATTTTGAATCGATATTTTTGTTTATTAAGAACTTATTGGAGGTTGAATTTTTTAAATCTATTTTACGCATTAAAAATTACTATTTTATCTGATTAATTGATTTTCCATAATTAGCAACTTATTTATCTACATATAAAGCTTATTTTAATTGCAAATTAAGTATTTTATTTATCAAATTGACTTTTTGCAATCAGAATGAATGATTTATGCTTATTTATGTAAACATAATTCCTTTGAATATTTTAATTAATTTTAAAGCCTTTATTGATTGAAACAATATTTTGAAAATTCAAATTATATTCCTTTAAAATAGGTGGGCTGTAGGTAATTCATTTGAAATTGATTTGATTTATTTTTCATTTAAAACGAATTTATTTAAAAAAAATACATAGAATTATTTTCATTGAATGGAATTTAAAAAAAAAATCATATTATTTGAATTGTATTTTGGCCACAGGGATACAAAAAAAAATATAAAAAAACATTAGTTGGTAAATTATATAACAATACAATAAAAATATAATTCCATTGAAAAACGTACCTACTAAGTTGCGACCCTGCGGTGAAATTAAATTGGTTACAATAGAGATCTAAATCTGGCCGGTAGGATGATTAAATTCAAACAACAATACCTTCCTGTATAACAATCATTAAAAATAATATCCCATCAAGTCACCCTCTGTGTCTCACAAAAATGATTCCCTCAAACCGACGACGACGACATAATATTGATTCCAAATAAATCTCCTATTTTTTGATTTCGTTCAGCACCGCAAAACTATACCCCCCCATAATATTCCAACGTCCTTTTCCCATTTCCGTCAAAGAATCACAACAACATCAGATCATAGAGCCATGCGAATGCGACTTTCATTTGATTTTCCGCAAAATCAATGATATTGACAATCTGTGCGATACCCTAATAATATAATACCCCAAGAAGCAGCGCGCTATTGAATTCAACATAAACTTTTCAATTAATTTAATATATCGAATGTCTGTCTTTTGATATCAATGATCCGATTAGACATTTTCGTCGAATACAGCGAATTGCAGCGGAAGTATTATTCTCAGAGAACCTACATACATATATAGCGAGTCGCTTAAAGAAACAATGCACGAAGAATGATGCAGCAACAAACTTTAACGTTGAGATAGAAAATATTGTGGGATTGTGGCAAAGACCTTGTAATTCGATGCGTCCCCGTCCATCCGCCCATATAGCATGAATATTCATAAGCAGTCGGAATAACGGAATAGCTATACGGATTGGATTTATATTTTCTATTTTATGAAATTTAATCGATATTAATCAAAAGGAGATTTATTTACATTTTTCGCTTATTTTTATTGACTTGGTCTCTGGGATTTTTTAATATTTGTTGAGCGATAAATGAATTGGTTTTAAATCACTATAATTTCCCGTTTGTTATACTGTAGTTGCGGTTGATAGTTTTCACTTTGTTAAGCCACATAAGTTTTGAATTCCATTATAGCTATAATATAATTATTGTATTGATTTGATGATTTAATGTTTACTTCCTCGAATTATGCTAATATAGAAATTATGTTAGTAGTAGTGAAATGGAATTTTTGGAGATTAGTTATGTGGGTTATATGTGAACCATAAAGTTGATTATTTTGGAATAAATAATAGATTTATTTGCTTGGCATTAAATCAGAAGTTGATTACCAAATCAAATGTAGTTAACAAAGGCAGCGCAAACAATACATAAGATGAAAGTTTCAAACTATGTATATTATTGTTTATATTTGCAGGCGCCAAACTTTAGGGTAGTAAAATTGTATATGGTCGATAATATTTATTTAAGATGTGAGAATTAGGCAACATTATATTTTCTATTAGTACCAACATATGGTATATTGGGGTGGTCCTTATATGTATAAAAAAAATTAAAGATTTATTTTGATATTTTTGTTCTCCATTAACTACTTAACTTTTACAATTTTTTTAGTGAAAGTATGTGCTGTGTATTTAGTAGGTATGAAAAAATTGAAAATGCTTGCAGTACGATTTAATTCTTAGATAGAGACTCGAAACTTCTAAAATATAATATTTTTGATGTTTAAACATCTATGTAAGTATGTCGGCGGTAGAGTAAACTAAAAACGTGGACATTTCTGTAGCACATTACATTGTGCTGTTACACGTTACAATACCTTGATGAACCTATATTAGATACGTTCAATATTGGGTACGTTCCTTCGTAGCTCCAACTAAATCGAAAGGTCGAGTTAAGTTTGTGTTGAAATTTTGTTGACAGTTCGAACTCGTCGCGTGATTTTTAAATATTTAATTTAATGTTTACATATCTTAACCATGAGTCCCGGTACTCACACTGTTTTTTTAATTTATTTCAAACACCCTGAGCATTTGAGAGCATACAAAAATTTAAAATAAGGACGGTTAAAGTGTAGGACCTCGTTAGTTAAAAAATTCAACAAAACTTGTTATAAATGCCAAAAAATCAGAGCCATATTTTTTGCAATTTTAGAGTAAGAATGTTGTTCTGAACATTTTATAGAAAAGGGCAAAATTCAAAGCCTAGTTGGCAGTTTTTTTTTATTTCAGAAAAATATCCGAAAACGACTTACGAGGTTTTTCACTTTAACTATCGATAAATTCCTCTTACAACTCTGCCACCCAATCAATTTTAAAAATAGATTTAGTTTATAAATATTTTGAGGAATTAAAAAAAATATTTGGTTACATGAAACTTGCCCTCAAAGAAAAATGTCCCTAAGCAAAAAAAAAACAAAAAAAAAAAAACAGAAATATTGTGCTTTTTTTCATAATGAAAAATGGACCCTGTCAAGGTGTTGAATATTTGCGGCAAGTGGGAAAACTGTATACTGATTTGCGGCTAAACTAGGAACTCTAAAGAAATGTACAAATAGCATGTTCGTGGTGTGGGAGTTACAAGCTTTCCAATTTCAATCGTACCCTAAAGAATTTTTTGGATAGTAGTATTTGCGCAATTCAGTTTTTTGTGAATATCTCCAAATTGTAATTTTTTTGGGAAAATATAAAAACTAAAATTAAAGCTTGTAAGATTTTGCACAAAAAAGATTATAGCCGTTTTTTATTGGTAATTCTATAGACAGCGCAGTAAAATTTTAAACAGTACGCAACAACAAAGGAATAGTGTCGATAACTTAGTCAGTAAAAATAGTGAATATAATAGTTAGAATACAATTTTGGAGTGTTTGGAATAGTTAGAATACAACAATAGTTAGAATAAAATTTGGAGTGTCTGGAATAGTTTGACAATCAATGGGATTTCAGAAAAATATTTTTTATTAAAGGTTGACATTTAAGGATGCGTTAGTTGATATATTTCAATGTTTACGCTTTGTTTTCATTAGAACCAAAAGGTGTTAGTTTGGAAAATTAGGTTTTAGTCAGACGATCAACGTAAATAATCAATGTGTGGACTCCTTGACGTCACAAAAAATCATCATCAACACACAATTTTGTTCCTAGATGCGTTGACATGTAATCTGCGTAAACGTGTTTGTAAACGGATTCAGTTCCTTAATTAAATCTAGATCCATATCGAAAACGCTATTTGCACTGGTGGCAGACAGTTCGCATTCAAAATTTATTAAATAAAAGATGTAATACGTGACCCATCTGTCAAGAAAGAGTAGTCATTCCTATTGCAGGATGGCTATGTTGTAAATGGTAAACCTACCAAAATTAATGTTTTATAATGTTTAATGTTTAATGTTTTTTTTTCACTTAACCGTCGTATTTAAAGCTGGCGCGATTGTTAGGGGAGTTAGGGGAGAAGTATATGAATTTTTGAAATGCAAATTTTGAGCTTTCTTGCAAATTTATAGCTTGCTTAATTAAGACCACTCAAAGCAATATACTCACAAAATATGATTTCTTTTTTGATTTAATAAAAAAAAAATGCACCAAAACATTAGGGGGGATTTAAAGACAATTAAATGAAAATCAATATAAGTTGAATAAAACAAACAAAGAAAAAAGCTGAAGCAGTAGAAAAAACTTTGACATTTTTTCAATTAACTCTTGTTAGATTTCCAAACCATGGAATAAAAAGTTGTTGATTTTCACTTGGCTGCATAGTTTAAAAGCCTCAGACTTGTATATTAAATGCGACATAATACATTTACAAATTCGATATAAAGCAACCTGATTCAGGCTGCCAAAAACTTTTCATAAAATATTCTTTTTTGCGGTTTCCTATTGTTACAAACTTTTAAACTCAAACAAAAAGCAAGTAGTGACCAATATCGTTTCCAACATTGAATAAAATGGTACCTAATGGTTGGATCCTTAACTTGGTTCAACTTTTCAAATTCATATAAACACATCATGCAGTGTGGTTCAACACAACACTACATATGTATATTCTAGTCAATTACTACAAAAAACACTTTGGTTATGACAAGAAATTTTCACACGCACAATTTCACAAAGTTTCTATTACCACATGCTAAAGAACCCCAATACAAGATGTAAGCTTGAATTTTAAACAAAAAAATAACTTTTCAAAGATAAACTTTTCCCAAAACCAGTTACAAATTACGAAATGGAATTGTAGAATGCAGGTACCTTCATATACGATACGAGTGTAAAGGAAAAGTTTTCAAAAACTTTCAAACAGATCTGAATCATTGAGAAACATCCCCCAACACAAATACAAACCCAAATCAACCACCGAACATCAACCTACCTTCATATTTTGTCGAATTGATTTTTCCACATTGTACCACCCCCTTCGACGTCGTGGTAACATTATTTTTCAATTTTATGCAGAATTAAAAAAAAAATTGAAATGAATTTTGTAATTGGAAAAAATTAATCAACCGTAATTGTGGTAGGTAAGTATTAAAACTTTTTTTTTTAATCTCCATTTATCGATGATTGCTCACCGAAGAACTCATGTTAAACATAATATTTTAAACGAAATCACAAACGGAACTGAAGTGAATTGAAAAATAAACTTTTCCCTCGGTTTCGATTGGCACAAGTTTGCCTGCACATTCAGACCACACGACAGAGCACAAAACAACACAACACACACTTAAAACTGATTGAGATGCTTATTTTGACAAACGAACCAATTTGTTGTCAAAATATTTGAGCACAAAAAAAAACGTGATCACTCGCAGATACAACCACTCATCAGAAGCCAGAAGACTCAAGAAAACTAATTAACGAAGTTTCTCGCTATAGATGCATCATCCTCAACGTCAACGACAGACGATTCGATTTTTTACTGCATCAGGCCCGTTCGAAAGGTAAAAGCGATCTAACCATCATCTCGTCTAATGTTTACAATCGGTGGCGATGCGATGGTAACCAAGCAACGCACGCGGTAAAAATTCAAGACACCAACAAAAAGAAACATAAAAGATACCTACTTCGCTTTGCCGTTAGAGAATAAAAGCAAAAGATACATTCGCTTTTGGTGTTTGCTTTGCACTGGTGGCTAGCTGGTGGTGGGGCAGCTTGCGGCGGCAGCGGTGCATCAACACCGCACCTTTACTTTGTTGGGGCTTTGGGAGTTCCCTAGAGCGGGGTGTGAGTCTGAGTTGACACCTTATATTCGCTGGGGTCGTCGTCGTCGTCGGAAGCTGAAATTTCACATTCACACAAAAGTTGTATGCTTCGTGAGCCATCAAGCTTGATAGTGACACTTTTGCAGACAAAAACGATTATGGCTTTCGTTAAAAACGAGCGAGGGTTGAAATGGAAGTTTTTTTTTTTTTTACTGCTACCATGGCTTACCATGTTTTGTTATAGTTGCAGCATATCACTGAGGAGATTTGTATGCACAGTGCACTTAAATGACAGTCCCTCACACTGGGCCCGATGGGTTATTGTTTCTTTTTTTTGTTTTATTAGTATGGCGAAGCGTAGATCCGTTTTAGGGTGTAGTTTTAACTAACTCTGTGTAAAGTATCGGTTGAAGATACGAAGATTCTTTTATGTTTGCGCTTTTATATGCTCTTTACACATGAGAGGCTAACAAGAAAACAGAGTTTAAACAATATGAAATGCGAAATGCGTTGTTGGTTATATTGGAATTGATATGATGGTATGTAGATTGTGTAGAGGTAAGTTCGTCAGTCATCGTTCGTATATGAAAGGAAAACCACAAAATCCGTCCTGTATAGCTTTACATTTGGATCAGGGTTGGTATATTTGGTCATTGGCTCTAACTTGGGACTGGAGAGATGTTTCAAATACCATAAACCTAGAGGGAGATATTAAATTTATAAAACCATGAAACGTACCTATACGAGTATATAGGGTTCAGCTTTAGTTGTGCGAGGGCGCATGGTTGATGGTTGTTGGGAGCATGATAGCGTTACGAAAACAAAACAATAGTATTATTGAAGTATTTTCACTTCAGTTTGTTACTATAGGTACATTGTTAAAGTACAATGACTGTATATAAGGTATAAAGCGAACGTGAGCTCCGAATATATCTGCCTTTTTTACTTAAATCAATGAATTTAAAATGCACGACTGATAGGTCATATGAACTTGCTTTTATGATTCAAGGGTACCTATACCATTGAGATGGTAACTAAATAAAAAATTTAAGATAATAATTTTTTGAAGTGAAACTTCTTTTTGCGTGTTGAAAGCAAAATTTCATGGTCAAAGCTTAGCGAAACGCTGACATCATTGTGTGGATAAGTAGATGGTAGTGGAGTTAATTTAAAATGTGTACCTATTGATAGGCTTATATAATTATTATTTCATAATATAATTTTCATAATCAACATCTTTTGCAGGAGATTCAAGAGAAAATATGGGCTTTGTCGGTTGTTCCTATTTTTTGTTTTATTTAACAAAATTTTGAAAATATGATGTTGTAATAGTATTTTTAAATTATTGAATAAAAGTACATATAACTAATTAAAAAAAAAATAATATTTATATTTTTTCTGGATAAATTTTAACTCAACTTTCATTTTAGATAGCGGCAACTCTACAAGTTGTTGATGTTCGAAAATTATGATTAAAGCTTCGAAATAAATATAAATATATCTATCACAAAAATCCTTGGATTATTTTAGACCTTTTAAAACTATGACGATAAGGAAAAGGATGTTACATTAATTTTTTGTTTGTTTATTGTAAGTGTCAACTTTTTAACATAAAATTTGGTAAAAATAATATTTTAATAAAGTATTATTCTACTAAAATGTAAATATTTTTAGTGAATTAATTAAAGACGAGGACGAATTTATCAATATGAATCTGTTTGGGTCAAAAAAAAAATGTATTTTTAATTTCAATAGTTAAAAAAAAAATTGACAAAAAAGCAAATAATGTTCGTCTACTATTTAGAATTTTGTGAAGTGAGGTATTTATACGAAGTGAAGTATTTATAAATTTTTCAAAAATGAAAACATTTTCTTGTATATGGGAATTTTATTTAATTCCTATTGAATTGTGTATAGACTAAGCATAAGAAAAAAAATTTAATTCCTGTAAAATTTGAACTTCGATTAAAAATTCTTTATAAAAATTTAAAAAAAGAACGTATACGTCACAGTGAACAAACATTTTATTTTAAACTAAAGGCGAAAAATACTATAAATATATAGTTTAGTTAGTTTTTAATGACTCCTTTATTTCTTAACATAACATTTTGTAATATAAATTTCTTAAGCCTAGATTGGTATGGCCTATATGGCCGTCTACCAGCTATAAATATATATATGTAGGTATGTATGTACATACACATATATGTATATTATTTTCAATACAAAATATTATTATATTTAGTTGTTAAAAATGTTATTACATATTTTTTTTTTTAGAAAAATATCTGAAGAATATTTCAAATTCAAAATTTCAACATTTATTAAATCTAAAACTAAGTGCAAGTATTAGGTTATTTGATATTATTTTATTTAAGTGCTTGCAGCGTTCTTAGGTACCCACTACCCAGCTACAGGAGCGCGATGAAAATTTGTTTTTAAAATTTTTATCTTCACAAATATCCCATATCTATTAAACTATATGCTGCTAATCACAAATCTTAATCATTGAACCACATTCTAAGGGCTTTTTGACCTACCTATGATGTAAATATTCAGCACATCAACTATCAAAAACATTGCGTTACCATTATGTTAATATGTATATAATATTGTACTTATGTATATTGTATGTTTAAATAATGTAAATCACAAAATAATGAACATTTAATTATCAGTTTATCACTCTTTAATCGAAATGAATAATGAAGGAAAAACATGCAATCCAAATTTTTGTTCTCACAATATAATATATTCTTGTATAGGCTTAATGATGCTTTTGAAATTATCATAATAAAACATTTAATCGAATGTTTCTCATAGTGAGCTTATAATCAATTAGTCAAATTTATAAATCAGTATTCTATTTCAAAAAGCTTGATGAATGAATCGTGAATTTGAACCAGTTGCGTGAGAATTTTGTTATAATTTTTTTTTTCTTTTTTTTAATTTGAAAAATTGAACTTAATTAATTGGGGAAAATTAATTATTCAAAAGATATAGAGATATATGATTTAGGCTATTTCCAATAGCTATACACAGTTACAATTATCCACATTTTCACTTTTAATTAATTGTTTCACTTTTATTAGATTTTTTTTTTGACAGTGCGATAATGTTTAGATAAGTATTCTATTTCAAAAAAATTGTATTATAAAGAAATAAACAGTTAAAAGTCTCATCATTCAATTAATTGAATTCATTATCTCCCTTTCAATTTATTTATTATTTTCACTTTCAAGTTAGTGAATTTATATAAATTAAATGTTTTTTTTTTTTTTTATCTTCATTCAAGTTTAAAATCAATGAGATCAAATTACGTTCATGTTGATTAAGAAGCTAATTAATTTAAAACAACGGTAAATTAAAAAAAAATTGCTTTAAGGTAAAGTTTAAGTCAAAAGAAAAAGTTGTTCTTGTTCAGCTGATTTCATGTATTTTAAAATAATAGAAAATATTTCAAATAAAACAAAGTGTTTCTTTATTAATTTTTTGTTGATAATAGAAATGATTAGTAATTATTTTTGGATTAGTCGCGTAATTAAATTGTTTAAAAGTGCACACGCAGTTTCCCGGCGACCGACCCCGCTCAATGAAATTTGATGCAAAATGTTCGGGGTGAGTACAAAAGTGCACTCTTGAATAATTAAAATTACAGTGGCTAATCCGAAAATAATTAATAATTATGTCTTTGGTTGCTTGCTTTAAGCTCTCTTAGACAAAGATCTGATAGTGTCTTAAAGAAATTAAAAAAAAAAAAAACGGTGTACGAGGTTAATTATTAAGGTTTAAAACAAGATGAAAAAGCTGTTGGTTATGAAAATATGACGCGGATACCAATTGGCTACGCTCTTTTTTTTTTAATTGAAACCTAAAACAAGAAATACTTTACAAAGACGTGCTATTAAAATTTCTATTAAAATTTTTATTCAAAAGAGGCAATAATTATGATGAACAGTAGACGAACGGATGCACAAAACGAAAACCACTTTTCTGGAATCTTCTATAATCGTAATACTTGGTTTACTTAAAACTTCTCAATTTATTTACAGAAGCCAATATAAGTTAATATGTTGTTACTGAGAGTATATTAATATTCAATTATTTGTATCTCTGTAGAGCTCAAAATAAATGGACTCACTTGGACTCGTCAGTTGACTAGTGAGGACCTTGTCAATACGCAATTTTTGTTAAGTTCAGTTAATTTCACATAGATTTTATGACGAATATCTAGTGTGAACTATGTATATCCAACAAGACTAGAATTCCTAATCATTAAATTGAAAGTTTTTGTTTTTGTTTTTTTGTGGACTAAAGGCCGTTAAAAGCTATTTTGAATCAATAATTCAACAATTAAACAATTAAAATAGTGCTAAGTCTTCTACTTGGCTGACATATTTCAGTAGTATATAGAATTTGTATTATTAAACAAAACTGTAAATAGTCTTTTATTTAAAAAAAAAATGTATTCGATTTATATTACTACACTATTTTTCTGAAAAAAAAAGGTTAAAATCACCTACTTTGAGGTGATTTTAAGCCCTTTATACGAAGAAAGTCATCAAACACGAGTATTTTTTCATCTTAACTTTAATAACGCGTTAGTTCGACTTTTTTGAAATCTTGCTTGCCAAGAAATCCTCTCAATCTCAATATAAACTTTAGTTTCTGCAAAATGTATTTAATCTTGTTTACAGTTTAGAAAAACAATGCAATATGACAACAATCTTAAGAACTTTTCCACTTACAAAATATTACAAAGTCCTTTTCTTCTATACCCACAAACTTTTTGAAAATAATAATAATTAACGAGGAAAGATATCCTTTAACGTGGTCTTATCTATATCTTCACTATCATCCTCTTTTATTCTTTAAGTAGGCACTTTTTGTTTTTGTATAGGATCTTTTTTTTCATATCATTTAACACTCGTTGAAAAAGTTTTTTTGTTTTGTTTTTTGTTTAACCTTACTTGTCGGAAATTGCTATTAGAGAATAAGCAACCTTTTAGGGGAAATATTTACGCAAGTCATTCTTTTGTTAAGAGGTGTCCTGTTGTAAGTTTTCGAAAGAAGTGGGCTATTTAAGCGAAAAGAATACTTTAATTTGCTGGAAACATTTAGTGAAACCTTAAACTTTCTTAACATTTCATCGCTTGGATAAAATATTGTCGTATGTGAAAAATTGAGGTTTTGAGATAAAAATGCAGTTTTGTTATTTGATTTTTTCTCTACAACCTAGTGAAATCCGTCTTTCGATATCTGCCGTAGTTCCCAAGATATTTTCCTCAAAATGTGTCGTATGTGCAAGGTCGCCAACATTTAAGTATTTCTTTGTCGTATGTGTATACAAAATGCTACACATACGACAAAATAAAGACATACGACATTTTTTTCATACAAAATCTATTTAACCAAAGTTTGATAAATAATTGTCGTATGTGTCATTTTTAATACACATACGACAATATTTTATTAAAATTCCGGTAAACGTTTGTCGTATGTCTTATAAGAAAAAACACAGACGGGTGTAATTTCAGTCGTGATCAAGATGTTGCAGAGGTCGGACGAGTCCCCTGCACCAAGAGTATCTGAAGAACTCTATGCGTATGATAATGGAGCATTGTTATGCTTTGAATAATCCTCTTTAATTTTTTAGCATGCGCAACGAAATATTTACGAAACATCGAAATACCTAGTCAAGTAACTTTTAATTCGCCTTTTTAAACAAATTAATTTCCTAAACGTTAATTTGAAAATGTTGCAAAGGAACCAAAAGGATTTTAAACATTAAGGATCTTATTTATAAACGTTGTGTAACTTTAGACAACTGTCCAACTTTGAAAAATATGTTCTAAAACCTTGTTTATTGTTGTCTTATAGCTGCCTAACTTAGACACAAGAGTAGATTGTCTTAACCTTGAATAATGTGACATTTATTTTTATTAAATAAAGCATATTTCCACCAATTTTAAAATAGTTAGACACTGTCTAAGTAGCCAAAAATCTAATAAATACGACTGTTAGTCTGAAAACCTGGCTTACAAGCAAATCCAGTTCTTTAAAGTCAAAACTCTTATCTATTTACAATGGTGAGAAGACTTCATTTAATGAAGTGTTTTACACTTATTTGGTCTTATTTATAAACGTTGTCTAACTTTAGACAACTGTTCAACTTTGGAGAATGTGTTCAAAAACCTTGTTTATTGTTGTCTTATAGCTGCCTTAACTTAGACACAGAGTTAGGCAGTGTCTAAGTAGACAAAAATCTAATAAATACGACTAATTATGATTTGAGCAAAGAAAAAAAAATCATAATTAGTCGTATTTATTAGATTTTTGTTTTTGCAAAGAAACCGAACGTTTTCAAAAGCCAACCGATGCTAATTTTTGACAAAAAGAGCTTCGTTTAGCTCCAGCAAAGGCCATTAACACCAACACTTAAAATCAATGTGAAATAATTAATTTGATATTTTTAAACTTACGAATATTTTTATGTTTAGATACCAAAAGGGTTTTTTTAATAATTGAATATGGATTAGGTAATTATTTATTTTTTTAGAATTAAAACTTTTTTATTTTTACTTAGAGAAAATAAAATAAATAATTAAAAAAATAAACCTGAGTTTGTTTTTAAATAAATAACATGCTTTATATTGTCGTATGTAACATACCAACGATATTTAATTTTTTTTCATTTATTGTCGTATGTGTGATTATTTTGTCGTATGTGTTTGGGTAACAAGCAGTTTTGGTCAAACCGTCACATACGACAACGGCATATTGGCAAAAATTAACCCTTATTTCTTTCATTATGAGAATATTGTATTTATTTAAACGTTTTTGAGTTGTCAGATGTTTTCTGTATAAGCCACTAAATTTTCAAAAAAATTCACCGTATAGTTTTTGAGAAAAAAATTTTGAACTTCAAATGCGTTTTCCCAAAAGTAGCAAATTGTAACTTACGACAATATTTTATCCAGGCGACGCACAGTGGCGGAAATCACGAAAAACGTGGCCAAAACTATAAAAAACAAAAATTAGAATTGTTGTTGTTTTTATATGCCAACTTGTTTACAAATAAGTAAAGAACATGATCTGATTAATCCCGCTATTTTTTTTTGCAACCATTTAGTCAGGGGATGCGATTGAAGTGGGATCTTTTTTATAAGCCGCAGTTGAAGATTTTGTTAACGCAAGAAGGTTGGTTTTTGATAGTAATTTCTTTTGGCTGTGTGAATATTTTTTTCATAAAATAATGTGGAATCTATTGCTAGTGGTATGTTTAATGAAATTAATAAAAGAACAGTTAAATAATTTCGTGTTTTATGTTGGTTTATAATATGTGCATATGTGCCCTTTTGGGACTAAGAAAACAAGTGTTGATTTTTGTGTAGTAAGTGAAAAGTTTATGTTTCCTGTTAAATCCCGTGATGAAATGTAGCTCTAAATTTACCTTGATATGTCCTCTATAAGTTTTTGCCAAAAAAAGTTGCGACATTTTGCGATGTTGAGAGATATAGTAGATGAAATCTGTTGAAAACACTTAAAATGCAAGTTTGACCCAATGAATATTTTTCGCTTTTCTTGTTTTTCGATATAGACTCACAATCAAACTTAATTTTCCTATCAAGAAATGAATTATGTGAGGTCTTAAGAGCTTTCCCATCCATGATTCAAAAGAAAAAATTGAGTTTTTGTCAAAAAAAGTCGAAAACATGACTCATACTGCTAGTTCTGAAGAGACAAAGAAAATACTGGCTAAATTTGTAAATGGATATAAGGATCGATAGATAGCTTCATCTAGAAATTATCGGGCTTTCCAAAATAAATTAAAAACCTGTTGGAGATCGAAATACCCTTTTTATGCCGAACCCATGGAGTAGCAGGACTGCCACAAATCGAATTTGTTAATCTTAGTGAAAGGGCAAAAAGGAAAAAAACGGAAGGGATATGCTCTGAATTTAGTCTGGAAGAACTAACCTATGCAGCACAAATACAACTTCGGCAAAAAGGAAAAATTGATTCTTCTAGTTTTATAAAAGATGTAGTCTTTTTAACTCCATCACGCGCTGAAAAATACAAAAACGCTTATAAAAAATTGGATTGCGAAATAATTCCTTTTACTGCAGATGAAGCTTTGTCAGTATTTGTTGAGGCAAAATTAACAAAGTTTCATATAATATTATTCGAGATGCAGCAAAAAAACATGGTGTCAATTTATACCCTAGTTATGAAGCCATTACGGAAGCGAAAAAAAAAATGTATCCAGAAAATTTAAACATTACAGAGTCATTTGCGGAGTCACCGCTTCAAAGTTTACTCGATTATATCACCAAAAATATGTAAGTCATATCCTCCTGAAGTCTTACAATTCTTACAAGAACCAGAAATCGGAGAAACTGAAGAAAATTTGTAAAAACCATACATTTTTATTTATTTTTAATCATATTTAAAAAGTTTTGTTAAAATTTGTTTATTTATTAATAATTTTTTGTTAAAAAATTGTATATTCATTTGAAATTGTTGTAACTGTTATCATTATATATCTAATTTTTGTTAATTTACGTTTTTTGTTTATTTAAAATATTTTTTAAATTTTTTGCCTTACAAATAATTGTCATTATTTTTTCTATAACTAAATATAATGAAAAAATCTTCTTTTTACATTCGTTATGGTTTAATATGATAAATATAAGCATTTATTACAGTTAAAACACAAAAAATAATTTTGGCCACGTTTTTCGGATTTTCCGCCACTGTGCGACGATTTGAAAAAAATCAGTATATTTACATAGTTATTTCAGTATGTTATCTTTTTGTATAGGTACTCCACAAAGTGTTTAAACAGATTAGCGACTATATTATATCTATCTTCGCCAAAAGCTTCAAAAATAAAATATATTTGCAAATATTTAGTCAGTTCTTGTAATAAGATTTTTCATTTAAAATTGAATAAGCGAAAAGAAAATTTATTTTCCAACCACAATTATTTACAGTACATACATTTAACATTATGAGTATATATGTATATTTTTGAGACCAAAACTAAGAAATTTAACGAGAAATTCGATTCATATTTTCTGAGATTGCTATTTTTTTATTTATTTCTTGAAATCGCTTATCTAAAATTCTTCTTTTTTTTTTTCAGAAAAATGAAAAGGTTATTAAGGTATCTTCAGAGAATAATTTAATGGCTTAGTTGCTGTCCCTTCTTATTTAAGTACTTAAGTAATCAATTAGCTTAACAAAGGATGGGGTCAAATTAAACGTCAGGTGGAATTTATTTTTTGTTGTAATTTTTTTTTAACATATCTTTCTTGAAATTAAATAATAGAGCAAGAGAACGTAAGATAATCAAATTGAAATTTCATAGAATTTTGTTTAAGAATTTTAATAATTCTAGCGCATAGTTATTTTCTTCGTCTTCAAAATTTAATCATGGGATTTAATTGCTTTTCTAAAGTAAACGTAAAATTAAAAAAAAAAAACAACTGTCTATTGATGGACTTTTAATTATCTGAGCAGAAAAAGAGGTAAGATGAGATAAAGTTCATTTTATTCTTAAGATTTTTTTATATATAAAGTTGGTACCGTGATAGCTCGTGAAGAACCAAGGCAATAACAGCACTCTCAGCCATTCCTATGTACTTGCCTGTAGAAATGGAAAGGACCTACAATTTATTTCTGAACCTGAATGGCCACAATGGAAGGCTCTATATGATAATATTCCAATAATTTAATATTATTGATTTGGTAGCTTTTTTCTTTGCGATTTATGGGTAGGTACTATGGCAAGTTATGCATTAAAAAAAAATCGAACTCGAAATTTTGGTCAGAGTTGACATTACGATGATAGCGAAGTCGAAAGTGGGTCTCGCAATTCTGTCTGTCTGTCTGTCTGTCCGGCTGTAGCCTAAACGGTTTGATCGATCTTCTTTAAACTTGGTAATTAGCGTTTTTTGGGCATTCCCCCCAAACGCTATTTTTAATTTCTTTTTAAGACCAAAGATAACGGTACCGCCGTACAATTTTTTATACCAAATTATGAAAATCATATTTTTCTCAAAAAAATGCACACAACTTAAAAAAAAAAAAATTATTCATTTTGTTTACAAAAATGCTACCATTTTATTAAAAAAATATTTTAAATGGTACCCCCCCATTTTTTTGATTTTCGATTTTCTTTCTCAAAAACGGTTCAACTGATTTTGATAATTTTTTTTATAGAGAATGTGTACAATAATTTAAAAAATATTGTATACCAAAATATTCAAGAATTTTTTTTTTTGGATTTAAAAAAAAGTTTCGATTTTTTTTTTGAGAACTTAATAATTCGAAAACGACTTGATCGATTTTTATTAAATTAAGCACCCAGCAGTTTTTTAATATTATCTAGCAGATTTAAAAAAAAAATGTTTTTCTTATAATCAAAACTAACGGTACCTCCCATACAAATTTTTTAAGAACCGGTATTGAAAATCTCATTTTCTCAAAAACGGCTCCTACGATTTTGATTAAAATTTTTATGTGAGGTAATATTAGAACGATCTACTATATTATTGAAAAAAAAAATTATTTATCGTTTAAAAATGGTATCTCTCATAGAACCATTTTTTGGGTTTTCCGATTATCTTATTATCTGTTGAACCAATTTGAATGAAATTTTTTACACAAAAGCTACTAATAAGTTTGAATAATATTGCAAATAAAAATTTTCAAAAAATCAAATTTTGGATACAAAAAAAAAATTTATAATTTTTTGAAAATTCGATATTTCGAAAATGGGTGGATGATTGTAAGTATTAAAATTGGCGTACCAATTTTTTTTTTTCTTAAAAATATATTTTTTTATACCTATATTTTTTTAAAAAACCGCTCTAACGATTTTTAAAATTTTTTTTTTCTTCAAAAATTGAGATTTGTGGAAGAAATCACTTGGTTGTACACCGGTTGCGTTGGTGTTAAATCAATTTCAGATATTTATTATTTTTAAATGCTATATTATTTGAATTTTTTTTTCATTTCACTGCAAAATCATAACTAAATCGGTCCGACTATTAAAAAAATATTCGTGAATAATTCGAAAATAAGGTAATTTTTTCAAAAAAAAAAATCAAAACCTCATTACAGAAATGCGAATTTTTAGGATAAAACCAAAATCACAGCTTTCTTACAATCAGTTTGACCAAAAGTAAAAATTTTGTAAAATTGCAGGAAAAGTTAACAAAAT
Source organism: Epistrophe eligans (assembly GCA_951394125.1). Taxonomy (NCBI): domain Eukaryota; kingdom Metazoa; phylum Arthropoda; class Insecta; order Diptera; family Syrphidae; genus Epistrophe; species Epistrophe eligans. Next base: position 76,301,828 of record OX596030.1, read on the forward strand.
GCAAAATTGAAAAAATCAAAAAAATTAATGATTCTAATACTAAATTTCTCATTACTTTTTCTGAGCATAACCCTTCTCATGAACACAGTTTACCAAATAAATACAAAAACAAAAATAATATTTTCTTTTATTTTGGTTCTTTCATCTTCATATAAAAACAGTTATCCACTATGAAAAATATACATATAGTTACATAATTCTATCTATTTAAACTGTATAGGTCAAACTCCTATTTTAAAAATAATATCTGCATAAATTCTTAATAACACTTTATGTAGAATAATTCTCACATCAATTTTCCCATGTTATTAAAAATCCATTTAACGAAATTTATTTAACATTTCTCGTGAAGTCCAATTCTTCATGTCCCATCGTCATAATATTTTTAATGCACCAGCATGTAGTAGCAGTTGAAAAGTCTATATATATCAAAACAACAACAATGATGCATTAGATGAAGCCAAATTATTGTTCGTGCATATAACATCAAAAATCTGATACTATAACAACAAGTTTACACGCAAAACTTTGCTTAGCATTGCACCATATCGACATCGAGACATCACTTCCTTATTCGACGTCTAAATATTAAACAATGTATGTATGTTCTCAGTCCAAAATGTGCTACATACATAAAACTAACTCTGAATAAGTATAAGTATAGAGGTGTATCAAAGTCGAGGAGTGTTCCTATAATTAAGCTAATTACACAAAAACATGGTTCAAAAACAGTTCACATTTCGCGCTTCTTTGAATGCGAAATTATGTTGTCTAATACGTTCAATGCACACTCCGCCTTCGCAGTACAGTGGTACTTTAAATAAGAAAACATGGAATAAAATTTCATGGACAAGAAATTCGATTAAAAATATTCAAAAACTAATATTTTCTCAATAAAAATGTGTAGGTACACGTTTTTATTTAAATTCATAATTGTTTATATTTTACGGTTTGAATAATGTTAGTCTAAGGTCCAATTTCTCAGTGCAAGATCGTTCTAGTTTTGATGTTTATGGTTAACCTATAGTTAAGTTCTGAAACATATTATTCAGGTAAAAAATGTTCAACTTAAAATTTTCAAAAACTTAGAGCTACATTCAACATTCTCTTACAGTGGTGTCTTAAAAGATTTAAGGCAGAAAAGTCTCCAAAATCAGGGTTTTTATATTTTTACTGAAAAAGAAGGAAATGTGTGAATTTTAACTTTTTTGGAATTATTTGTAGAGAGTGTGACTTGAGAAAAATTTTTTGAATTTAAGAATTTTCAGGCATTTTTTGTACACACTTTTTCTTTCCGACTCAAAGCAATGGAAAAAATGAAGGAAAGTTAAAGTTAATTTTCTTTCTTTTTTACAAGTTATTTACATGTCTCCCATTTTTGTTTAGTTTGACTGCACATTAAATTGTTGGAAATTGAAAAAAAAACCTAAAAACGAGTAGCAAAAGTGAAAACAAAAAATATTATTTCATACCACTTTCAACTTGAAAAATAAAAAATATTTTTATTTCATGTTTTATGTTAAAATAAGCCACTGTGTGTCGATACGGTTTCAACTGCCAACCATCACCATTGCTAAAAAAAGTAGATAAATGTACATACGTACAGATTGTTTTTATGAACTACTTTAAAAACCTAAAACTATAACTAATACACCGCATCCTCCAAACCCATAATGGCACCAACAATGATAAACAAATCGAAATGTGGCCAAGTTTTTGGAGCGTCTATCTATATATTGGCGTGACAATAATTTTAAGCATTCTATTGTGTTACGAACCATAATTGCAAATTGAATGCTGCCATTAGTTAGATATCATTATAAATGTGAATAAGTAAGTCAATAAAACGATTGACAATGTATCATGGCGGGTGATGGCAGTGAGTGACATTTAATCCTCATTGAGGGTGGAAATGTTGGTTGAGTGGAGATTAAAGCCTTCTGCAATAAATTATGTTAGAAAATAGGGTAAACTAGGCAGTTATAGGTACTGGTATTTATTTAACTAAAAATCATACGAGTAGATTTTATTTACAGAAATCAATAAAATTCTCGTGATGAAATTTGATTATATTGAGTTAAAATTGAATTTAATATGAGTTCACTTGACAAAGCCGAAACTTGGTTGAAACAAAAACAATTTTACAGCTGTCAGTTTAGGATTAATCAAAATTAAGCACTCCAGGAGAAAGCAACGTGTTTTCATTGTTGAACAATATTTAATAAATAATGAAATTTTGGAGATCTCAGTTCGAAACAAAGTGTCGTCAGAATATTGATTTAACTTTTTCGTCAAATATGGAGAGAGAGTAATGGAAAAATTCAGGGAGACTGGATCAATTTAAGATGCTTAACACACTTGTCATCCAAAAACAAGCCCTTCAAATGTCATTATCGAAACAGTGTTGGTGAAAGTCCAGGAATATTAATTCAGCGGCTTCGTGCAAATTTTAAAAAGCTCTACATTGTATACTCAATGTTCAGTGAAGATCCGCGTCTCCATTCTTACAAAGTTCAATATTGACACAAGAACTAAGAACCTAAGCTGTCAAATTGTTTTTTTTTTTTTAAGGTTGCCAGCACTTTACGGCAAATTCAAATCTTGCTTAAATTTAAGGACAGTCTTTATATTCTCCTATTGGGGAAATTTGGTTCTTAACATAAACCATAAAAATCACTACACATATGGGCAGACCAACTGTAATATGATAACATCGAAGTGGTGACATGTAACTGTAGCCTTAAACACATAGATTGATGATGTTACTATAAACAATTTTGTATTAAAAAAAATACCAATTTAAATTGATTTTATCTATTTTCTCAATATACCACCAACTTAATACATATATCCTTTAGGATAGCCTACGACAGCATAGCTAGGGCATAAGTTAACATACACCTAATATATGTTCTTCAAACATTGCATAATTTAGCATTCCAAAAACCTTGAAATTAATTAATAAATAATATATTGGTTGATCATCAATAACAATCACGTAACAATGTAAGTAAAAATAGCCATTTTATTGTCCAGACCAATCAATTTATTTAATAGACTCCAATAAGAAGATAGTCTAGGTTGTCTCCTCTTTAACCTGCGTCATTGGGGTAAGCTATCCATCACTGTGTAAGGTTAAGGGACTATCGTTTTCAAACCCAACTAGGCACTAGCTTGGCTTCCCCATACAAGATATCGTCGCCATTATATCTATAAGTTGTTGATTTTCAAATTTTGATGGAAATGGGCAGAAATCGAATTTATAGAATTTAAAAAGATTTTTTTTTGTCTGAGAGATAAATTGGGGTATCTTGCATAGAAAAAAATTCTACGTGAAATGAGCCGCGTATGACTTTTATTGGGTAAGGTATTATTATTTGTTTGAAGATTTCAATGGACCAAATTAAAGAAACAATTTTTTTATGGGAGTGTGACTTGTTAAATTATGCGTTTTGCAATTGATATTAAATGTTGCATGCATGCATTTTAAATTGTTTTTTTATTTTTAAGAATGATTGATTTATTTTGTAAGAGCTATGCTCGTTTATAAATTTATTTATGGAATGCAATTTTTTTTAAATCGCACTTTAAAAAATATTTGTTTTCAAAAAGGTTTTTTTTTATAATACAAATTCTATATACTACTGAAATACATCAGCCAAGTAGAAGACTTAGCACTATTTAATTGGACTTGTTGAATTATTGATTAAAAAAAAGCTTTTAACGGCCTTTAGTCCACAAAAATTTAGGCGTTTCGTGAGATCGCCGGGACGAAACGCCTAAATTTTTGTGGACTAAAGGCCGTTATTTTGAATCAATATTTGTTTTAATTTGATAAAAGATAAGATTTATTTTAAAGATTCTATAATATGTTGAAAATTCTCTAAGCTGAGCTAGAAACGATCAATTTACTTAACGATAATACAACAAGAATTTTTCAATTCAAAAATCATTCAATCTCTAAATCCCAAAGATTTTCAATTCATAAATCCCACAAGTTCATTACTCAACGAGAGCTTAAGCTTAAAAAGAGGTTAAGCTTTTACAACCCTGTTCCGAGTCAAGTTTTTGGTCAGATTTCTGACTTTGAATGAAAAAATGCATTGTTTCAACTTAAAACTTTTTTCCCGACTCAATTGACTCTCCAACCATTGAATTTTCAAATTAAAAAAAAAAAAAACACATTTTTGAAAACTAAAATTAAGTTTTTTTTTTTTTAAATTTGTTAATCATGGTTTAAATTTACACCAACCGATGTATTTTCAAAGAAAAATTCCATTTTCCAATTTATTATCAGAATGACATTAATTAGTAAATTTACCCTATTTTCGAATAACCTAACTGATAAATACATATAAGAAGATATTTTAATAATTCTTTAGCGTGTATGTGCAGCAAAGCCATTAATTACACATCATTTAATGATTTTATTACACATACCTACATTATGCTATATATCGAGTATGTTATGTACGTGTTATTATAAAATAGTTCCATAGCTAACGTCTTTACGTAATTTGTAACGGTGCGGTGCTTTTGTAGTGAAAATTGGCTAATTATCAGTCAATAATTATCCATTATGTTTTGTTGATTGTTAATTTTTCCACTTCAACACCTTTATCACTCAGTCTATAGGGAATTATAATTCACTTTAACTAAAAATAATACCTACAAGCAGTTAATGAAAATTTATAAATATTCAATTTGCAATTACATAGGTATATTGTTTTGGTAAATAATCAATTGTGTTTTGTTTTTTAATGAATAGAAATTAAATGACGAATATATTAACGAAACACTTGGGAAACTGTGTGTATAGTATATGTATATAATTTATTTAAATTATGATGTTTGTTTAAAATCTGGAATTGATGGGATTATATATTTAACATGTAATTATGCTGAATTGTTTATGTTTAAAATATAGAATGAAGAGCTTATACTTTTTTAAAACTGTTAACTGGAAAGAACAAAAGCTTAAAGTCCTCGCGGTTATGTGAATCAATCATTATTGAATAATAAACAATAATCATCATAGCAATGGAAATTCAAATGAAAATGTCATATCAAGAAGATTAATTATAGCTGGGTCGCACGAACTTGCTCTTATGTGCGATCAAACTGTGGTTTTAAAGTCTTAATAATTTTCATCTGATAAAAGAAATTTATTAATTCTTGGAGCCCATATTTTATGCCATCTGCCAAAAATATAGCCTAGTTTAAGGAAATATTATATGAACAATATAGCACCGTGCTGTCTTGCCCTTCGCACATATGCATGGAATTTACAGATTTAAACTGAAAGATGTTAAAAAATCAATAAAATTAGAAATAATTTTTTTTTTTTAATTCAAAATTTTATTTTTTGAAAATTTTGATATGCAATATTATTGAAACTTATTATGTAGTAGCTTTTGTGTAAAAATTTTCAAAAACCCAAAAAATGGTACTATGGGAGGTACCATTTTTAAAGGATAGATAATATGGTAGATCGATCTGATATTAGTTCACACAAAAATTTTAATTAAAATCGTAGGAGTCGTTTTCGAGAAAAATGAAATTTTCAATACCGGTACCCTTATTTTTGGTTATAAGACAAACATTTATTTAAAATCTGCTAGATATGTCAAAAAACTGCTGGGTGCTAAGTTGAAACTTTTTTTAATAATCAAAAAAAAAAAATTGGAAAATTTGGTACACAATATTTTTAAAATTATTGTAAACACTCTTTATAAAAAAAATTATCAAAATCAGTTGAACCGTTTTTAAGAAAATCGAAAATCAAAAAATGGTTCTATGGGAGGTACCATTTATAACCTTCTTCCGAATTTTTTTTTTTATAAAGTGGTAGCATTTTTGTAAAAAAAATTACTGATTTTTTTTTTTTAAATAAGTTGTGGGCACATTTTTGAGAAAAATAAGATTTTCATATTTGGTCTTAAAAAAAAATTAAAAAAACGTTTGGAGGGAATGCCCAGACGGTAGGCACCAAGTTTAAAGGAAATCGATCCACCGGTTTATGTTACAGCCGAAGTACAGACAGACAGAGAGAATTTCGAGACCCACTTTTTTCGACTTCGCTATCATTGTAGTGTAAAGAATTTCTAATCAGGTGCAAAATACTGCAACAATGTTGCATTAAAATTGTTTTTAACAAAAAATTCATTTTATTAATACTTTAAGCTCCCTTAACAATGTTTTTGTTTAAATGTGGTTAAATTTATGTATACATATATTTTTTTAATTTTTGCTACGCCAATTTTTATTATTAATAAATGTGCATTTAAAAATCAAATTTAAAAAAAATCTAAAATTTAAAATGTTTTGGGTGAATTCTTTTAAATTTTGGATATACAAAAAAATATGAAATTTTCAGAAATTAACTTTCAATTTTTTGTTAAGAACCAACACATACATTTTTGTAAATTTTGATACGGAATATTACTTTTAAAAAAATCTGTATACTTAATTTTATTTCAATCGGTTTGACCGAAAATTAATAAAAAAAAAAAAAAAACAGTTCTGTAGTTAATGCTCTTAACAGTCCGATTTTCCCCATTGTGAGGAGTCAAATGTCACAATCTCTTGTGACTGTTCCTTGTGAGGATTGTTATGACTAGATAACATTTATGGAGTTCTCTTCCAATTCTCACAAGAAAAGTCACAATTAAACAAACCAGAGCAAAGGTAAATTTTGTAGTGTCATTATTGGAACAGCTGGTTATAAAAATACAAAAAAAAAAATTTAAATTGGGCCATATAAATTTATTTAAATCTTAAAAAATGCAATGTTACATAAAAGGTTTTACCAATTAAGTGGGGTAACTAAATATGTGTATCTCTATATTTTAAAAATTAAACTGAAAAGACTTTGCAAAAATATTGCTTCGGAGAGTCAATGCGTCATTCGTATTTCTCAAAGTTCTAAAAAGCCATTGGCCCTGCAATCCTACTAATAGTTTATTAAAAAAAAATTAAAATGGCAAAACACAAGTAATTTGTAAGTTGTGACCTGCTCTGCTCTCAAGGAGATCACAATTTCGATTGCTTTTGTGTGTCTGACGAGTTGTGTCTGTGGGGGAGAATTCGAAAAAGTCACAAAATTAATTTATCTATGGGCTGTTATAGTAACGAATTATGGTTAGATTAATTGCTATTAAAAAGTATACCATATAATTTTCAGAACACAGACAAATTTAAATGAAAATCGTATCATTTTTGTTTTTGTTTTATTTTATGAATCTTTGGCAAGCACCGTTATTTTTGGTTATAAGATAATTTTATTTCTAAATCTTGTAAATTGTCTGAAAAAATCGCTATTTTAATAAATTTAATAAAAATCGAACAAGTCAATTTTTCAACATCGAAAAAAATTTTAAATTCTTTTAAAACACATTTCCATTAAAGGTATTTTTTTATTATTTTATTTTCACGTTCAAGATTTACAGTTATTTTTTTTAATTCTTTAAATTTATTGCAGGGAATAAAAATTCCTTTTTTTTATGTTTAAATCGAATCATCACCCATAACCCTTTATGTGGGTTAATATATACGAACAAACCATCTAAATACCACAAAAATTAACTCAAAGTCTCGTAAGAAATCGATTAAAGGATTTTACATATAAGCCTTCCTGAATACTTCATTTATTCTTGGCATAAACTCAATTTTTTATCCCTTTCATTTTGAGTCGAAAAAAGACATAAAATACCACAAAATATTGCACGTGGTTCGTATAAATCCTTTCTTTATTCTGCCTTTTATTTATAATTTGATCCTGGAGCTTTTTTATAGTAGTAAAAATTTCGTATATATTAAAAGGCATTGTATAATGTATATCCTCTTCTTTGGGATGAATGGGATTTATTAATAATAAAAAAAAAATAAGATTCGTGACAAAAATTCTAAAAAAAAAAAAAACATAAACTTTTGCGGGTGAACATCCTCGTGTTTTTTGTCGGAGAAAATTTGACAATGAGGTGGTTATATATTTTTTTTTCTTTATTTGCTCTGATAACTTTTAGCTATTGATCAAATTTCTAAAATTGGTTTAGATTTATCGAAACCATCGATATAGGTATCATCGCTCTTTTTTATATTTTATCATCACATTTTTGAGTTTCATAAAATTTAATTAATCCATAATCTTAAATCATAAAATCCCTGGCACCCGCAACTGAATTTGATATAATAAACCTCTCAGATCAAGTTGCTTGTAAGAAAAGAAAGGACCTTCAGTCGGAAAAAGATTTCATTTTGCAGATGGTGGCAGACCGTGGGGAGCCTAGAGGCTGAAACTCATTACAGGGATATTGCCGGTACAGACTGTGTGTGTGTGTGTGTGTTATGCTGTTGGTTTTAGTTCAGGTAATACAATTGCTGATGGGGAAAGGACAATGTTTTGTCAGTTGTTGTTATTTCCTCCGACCATCGCATGATGAAAGAAATGTCAAAGATGTTGTCGTATGTCCTTTCGCCGTACGTTTGTCTTGTCCTCGTATCCTATGTATTTATTAATATCGACGTGTTTCTTTCAAAATTGAAAGGAAATTATTTTTATAAACCGTTCATTATGGCACTCCAGCTGTTAGAAACTTGTAAAGAAAGAAGCAGAAGTTGATGTTGATGCTGATACTGATGGTGCTCCCGTTATTAAAGGTGACTTTTTATTCTTGTAAAACAACACTGAACAAAAATTGATTTGGATTGTTAGGTTTTTCATTTATTTTTTTCACAAGAAAAAAGTTTTAATTATGCACCTGATGGATGGAGATTTTAGGGATTTACTTAAGAAACATCATACAAGTCCCAAGGGTATGATTTCATAAATCAGATGATTTTATCCAGGAAAGTCCTTATTTGGAATTTTTAAGGCTGAATTATTTACCCGGATTTGCCAGACCTTTTTTGTATATATTTATACCTAACCTACTTGGTTTGTAACCAGAAATCTCTCTCTGTCGAAATCAATTTTGTCAGAAGTTTAAATGTTGATCCGAAATTTCGTATTTTGAATACTTAATGAACTCTATATATAAGGATCGATATCGGGGTATTTCCTCAAGAGATGCGACCGTAAAAAGTATATATATATACGTATAGACAAACTTTCAAACTTCTATCAACTGATTAGAAGAAGTTAAGCTCCATGATAAATAGAATACAGGCTGGAATAAAATGTTTCAAAATGCTTTAAATATAAAATAAGGAATAAGATGTTCTGGCAATTTAATTCTCTTTACCTTCTATTTATGTGTATTGTATATGTTAGGTTTACATAGGTAAATGTATTTTTCTTAAATAAATGAATATCAATAAGTATTTCTTTCATAATTTACAAGCACTTAAAGCGTGGGAGTTTACATTTTTAAGGTAATGTTACACAACAGGCGAGTTTGTGATGTGCAAATATCTCTACCGGGGGTAGGGTAAACTGAAATCGTGTGTCTTATGTGTAGCACGTTACGTTTAATACGTTTCGTTTCATTTGTACGATATTGAAGCTGGCACTCGGGCAAATGTTCATGTTTACACATCTTAACTGTGAGTCCCGGTTCTGCTCATTTTTTTTTTAGAAGATATTGATATATGTATATCGATATCGGTCTTGATGTCTGGCTATCACAATAAGGAGGAAAAATGAAAGAATTCTCATTTACTTACATTGAAGTTCAAGTTAATGAGCTTTCTTTTCGTATAGCTCGAAATCTTATAGAATTAGTATTCTGTATTTTAAAAAATCGCTAAGTTTAGGATCCATTTTAGTTACGGATGTGAACATAGAAAACCAGTAATTTGCGAATATGGGAATCTATTGTTTATGTGGTGTAAAATATTATAATCGTTTACAAAAAAATAAACTGAAACTTAATCTACAGTTGTAATTGTAATCTTAAATGAAAAATGAAAATCCAAAATGTAAAAAATTGTTTTTAATTTTAGTTTGAAGTTGCTACGGTTATGACAAGTATAACGTTATGGATGTGACTTAGGAAAAAGTAGTAATCTTTCTTCGGAAAACAAAGTATTTCTCAATTGAACGTGAAATAATTTATTACTCCAATGCAATTTATTCCATTTTTTAAAAGCGATAAAAAATGCCAAACAAATTTAGATTAAATTTAAATATAAGGAATAATTCTATGAAATTATTTATTGCACCGTAATCTCTATAATATGTATCAACAAACGAATCTTAAAGTTTGTTAAAAAGCAGAACGATTGAGTTTTTTTTTTAACCTTACATTGTTAAGTGTGACAAAATCTTTATTTATTTATTTGGATCTAGTAAAATATCCGCGAAAAAAGCTCCAGGAAATAAGGCAAAAAAAAAATGAAATAAGCCCCAAAACTATGCAATCAAATACGGAAAATTTTCAAATTTTGGGGTGTTATATCTTTTTTTGTGCCTTATTTCATTATGAAATTAATCTCAAATTTTGTAATGCTTATAAAAAAAAATGCTATTAAAATGAAAAACATGAAAATTCAAGCGGGATCGATTATACTGAAGAGCAGGAGAACTACAAGTGTCCTTGCTGTAGACAAATTGTACAAATTACATGCAAGTATTTATAAGACGCGGTGTGGGGTATTATTATATTTTCAGGCAAAATTCCGTATTATTTAAACTGTATCAGTTTTTTAAGTCAAAAAATTGTAAATTTCGAAATACATAAAATATTTTAACATTCTTTTTCGTAAGATCAATAGATTTTAAAGAAAACTCCTAGGTTTTAAATTTTAACCCTGCGGTGATTTTTTTAAACCTTTTTTGACTACTAAAATTTCATTTTCAAAATTTTGATATTTATGTTACAAACTTTGCAAATCAAAGCATACCTACAGGGGTTTCTACAGAAAATATAAAATATCAACTAACAAATAGAAAATTTATATAACATCTTTGTTTTTTTTTTTTAAATATTCAACATTAAGAAAAACAACAATAGACGCGTTTAATTGTGAAATTTATTGTAGCTAGCGCAGTAGAATTTCCCTCGGCATGAAAAAAAAAATAAAAAATCAAAAGTGCTCATAAATAGATAAGCCAAGTGAATGTAAAAGTGGACAAGTAAAGTTGGAATTATGGAGATAAAGATGCCGACATTGAAAAGTATTCATTACTTAAACCTTAAATGCATGTTTACACAAAAATAGGATGATATGATATTTGTGGTTTAAAAAAACTAAAAACACGTCCCCACAAGACATTGACATAATCCTATAAAAAATCCGGAAAATATTTTAACTTTAGGAAAACAATTTTAGTGTTTTTTGTATTTTGTATTTTCTCCATACCCTATACGTTTATCAATGCATAATTTGAATTTATTGGAATCTAATCTAATAAAAGATATTTTCTTTAAAAAAAATTAACAGGAATCAATTGAACTTACCAACTACAACGCTTCGAAATCAACAAAACATTTTTCATATCTTACCTGAAAAGTAAAAAAAAAAATAGGAATTAAAGGATGAGATTTTTTTTTTTTATTTTATCTAAAAATACTGAATAATGATTTTAAAATTGATACAAGATAAAGTATGAAGCACATGAGAAACTTTTTCTTCTAAGATAACTAAAAAAGCTTTTTGAAATGCAAGTTTTTGGTAAATTAAATTTTCGGTGTCAACAAGAAGAATATGTTCTACAAAACTGTATTTATGATATTTATTTATTTTTTGTGTATAATCGTATTTAGCCAGTTATAAATAATCAAACGTTTTTCTAGTTTTGTAAAAAAATATATCAAAGCATAAAAAATATTTAAACAACAAAAATATAAATTCAATATTTTTTTTATATAATTCTGATTTTCACTTCTTGAATATTCCATTTAGAAAAATTTCGTGAAACTTATAATTTTATGGCGAACATTTTTTTATTCAAGAAAGCGGCAACCATGGTTTTAAAAATCCGGTTTTTCAATAATCCGAAAATAAGTTTTACAATCCCTTCTACTAAAACATTGTTTTTTTGTAATCCTGTCTTCTAAAATCCTGCCTACAATGTTGTTGTAAATTTAAAAAAAAAAAAACAAAAATTACTATAATAACATGATTTTTAAAAATAAATTAATTTTTATTGCATTTTTATTTGAGTATTTAATCGCCCGATCAGAAAAAGCAAAAACTGTGTTCACTTTTTAAATTAAGATGGGAAAAGCACTGCACGGAGTGGATGGTCGAAAACTCAAATTGAAGTGTCATAATTACATATATAAGATGAACTGAACTTAACAAAAATTGCGTATTGACAAGGTCTTCACTAGTCAACTGATGAGTCCAAGTGAGATAGCCTGGACGAAACGCCAACAATTTTTGTGGAATAAAGGCCGTTAAGAACTATTCACATGAGAGCGACCAACGACCGACGAATAAAAGAACAAATGGGATTTAAAACATTTAACAAACCTAAATTCTTCACAAAAACTAGACAAAATGGTAGAAAACTTATTTAAATTAATGTTAAGAAACTAAAATTTGCATTTTAATTACTAGATTTAGATTAGATTTAGATTTGGTTTTATTATTATTTTTCAATGTTTAAATTCATAATTTACAAAAACAAAAAAGCATGGCAGTTATGCCGTCTGCCTAGTTGACAAAACATGAAAATTTCTTACACATAATGTGAAAATTTGATTAAATTTGCCTTCAAAAATTTAAATAACAATAATTCGTATGTATTTTTGAAATATATATATAAAAAATAAAAAAAAAAAATTAGTTTATCTTAAAAGCTTTCATTTATGATTTTGTTTCTATAGAGAAGAGCTAGTCTGCAGTATTTGTATAATTTTTGTATATCCATATTGTTAAGCAATAGTATAATTTGGCTTTGTGTCAACATGTCACTTCCGAATACATCCCTTCTGATTTCTCTTAAAATCGGACATTTACCCATAAAGTGAAAATTATCTTCTCTTTCACCTAAGTTGCATAAAGAGCACACTATGGTTAAATCATCTCTATGAGGTATATAGTTCAATGGCATAAGTTCGCCCCGCAGTTTTACCATCATTGAAATCTCGGCTGTACTGTTGTCATCACTAAAATAATTTTTCTCCCCCAGGTTATGATTCAATTGGCTGTATAGTTGTCTGTAGATAGATCCCGTTGCGTCATTCAAATATTTATCTCTATGTTTTAAGTCCACTGCAGCAATGAGTTGATAAAGCGAAGTTTCTAGTTCTTCACTTTCCAGGTTCAAGTTTATCCCACATTCTGAAGCAAGTTCCAACCAATCAGCACACCAACTTGTCTTTGTCCTTATGACTTCAAGAGCTACTATTTTTGGTAGTCGATTTTCATCCATCTTTAAGACTTTCGTTACATAGTCAACTTGCATTTTTAATGTTCGAATGAACAATGGAGAGATTCCTGTTTCTAACATGATAACGTAGTTAGGTGTGCTACGTGGAAGCTGGAAGATTCTTTTGCAGAAGTATCGTAGAAGTTTTTCCACCGTATCGTACTGCTTTGTACCCCATGTCTGAGCTGCGTAAAAAAGGATCGATGCTGATATCGCTTCAAATAATTTGAATTTACTGCTGTGTGCTATACTTTTGTTATGAAAGCATCTATTCCATGTTGCGCTGATTGCGCATTTTGCCTTCATTAATTTTTCCTTCAGATGTTTTTCCATACTCAGATTTTGCGTGAAAATAACTCCTAGATATTTAAATTCCGTTACAACTTCGATATTTTCTCCATTATAATGCCATTTTTCGTGTGCACATTTGCGGCCTCTTCCACTTTTGAATATTAAAACCTTGGATTTGTCAAGGTTAATTATCAGATTCCAAACCCGACAGTATTCGAATAATCGGTTAATCATCAACTGCAAAGATTCAGCAGAGGCTGCCAACAGAACAATATCGTCCGCAAACATCAATAGTTTTATTATTTTCCCCGCGTACTCTACTCCACATAGCAGAATGTCTACCAGATCATCAATGAACATGGCAAACATGCTTGGGCTCAATGTACAACCTTGCCTGACTCCCGATTGTGTTTTAAATACTTCCGAAAGCGCTTCACCATTCCATACTTTACTTGTTGTGTCGTCGTAGAGATTCTGTATGACTCTTCCAAACTTCCATGACATGCCTTTATTATAAAGCTTATAAAATAGCGCCTTTCTATCGATCATATCGAAAGCAGCTCTAAAATCTACGAAAAAGGCATATAACTTCTTTTCCTTACGAAGGAATGTTTCTGCCATACATCTAAGGGTAAAAATATGATCTATCGTTGAATATCCACTTCTAAATCCTGCCTGGTACTCCTTCAGTAGTTTGTTGCCATCAATCCATTCGTTGAATCTTTTGTGCAGTATTAGCGTAAATATCTTGTATGAAGCATTTAGGAACGATATACCTCTGTAATTAGCTGGCTCAGCTATGTTTCCTTTCTTGTGAATCGGAAAAATAATCGATTCCTTGAATTCATGTGGTATAATCCCGGTTTCCATGATATTGTTAAATATAATAGTAAGCCCTGTGAATAGTTCCGGTGTTCCATACTTATAAAACTCAGCTGATATGCCATTCGAGCCTGCAGATTTTCCATCTTTAAGCTTCGTTACAGCTGATATTACTTCTTGGTAACTAATTGTAGCATCAAGAACATCACATTGATAAGCTGGTATCGCGTATTCCACCGAAGGCGTCTCATGTACTGGGTTCAACAGTTTCTCAAAGTGAGCTGCCAGAAAGTTTGGACTCAAGTTCGTGTGGATTGAAAACCGTTTGCCATTCAGCTGCCTTGCCAAGTTCCAAAAATCTTTTGAGCTTTTACATAGCGCTAATCGTCTTGATTCCGCTTCGTAGAAAACAGACTTCTTTTGTTTACATATTTCTTTGTACGTCCTATTAGCCATCAAATACTGGTGTCTGAAATAGTCCTCATTTGAGGTCCTATATGCTCTTAACCAGCCAAACGATAATTTTCTGTATTTTCTACAGTCGGCATCATACCACGGTGCCGAAGAGTTCCGCTGAGTGTTGATGTTAATTGTGTAGTAAGAGGCTTTGATTATCTCTTCTATCAGAGGTAAATCACAAGTTCTTTGGCATATCAGTGCATTATCCATCCTTAATTGGTACTCTGCCTTGTGTTTCGATTTCCATTTTATTTTCGGTAAGGTATTCATAATTCTCGATTCTTGAGCTTCTCTGGTATTAAGTTTGAAGTTTATGGCGATCGGAAAGTGGTCAGAGTAAGGTACATTATGGATTTCCAAATCAACTATGAGTTCATTCCATTCACTACCTACCAAACTATAATCTATCACTGAGCTACCTTGTCCTCCAACAAAAGTAAATTCTCCGTTCGTATCCGATAAGCTAGTACCATTTTGAATTCTTAAACCGTATGTATCACACAGTTCAATAAGCTTTAGTCCTCTTGCATTAACAATAATGTCCTTCGAATTTCGTTCAATTCCCAGGATCTCATTTTCATTTCCCCCTTGTCTTCCTGTTCTGGCATTCATATCACCCACCACCAGCAAATTAGATGTTTTACCTCGAGCTATTACTCCTTCCAGTTTTTCAAAATCGTAAATCCATTGGTTGCAGTTGATATAAGTCGGCAGGATTCGGAAACATTTTTCTTTGTAAAACAGTTCAACACAAATAACGCCTTCATATACTTTAAATTCGCAATACATATTTTTAAGGTTTTTTTTAAATCCGAAGAAGCAACCTCCACTAGCTCTTCCCCTTGATTGTGTTCTTACAGCTGGTACTAATTTAAATTCAAAATTCTTATATTTACTTTCAAAATTCGTAAAATTATTTTCCATAATAAATGTCTCATATAAAAAAACAAAATCAAATTGATTAACAAATTCATAAAAATCTACAAACAAAGTCTTATTAGTTAATCCTGCAACATTATAAGAGAGAATTGTATAATTAAAAGATTCTAAAGTATTTTCATTTTTTCTAATTTTAGTTAAACTATTTTTATGGCAGACGGCATTACAATCAAACATGTCTTGTGTGAACACCACTTAAAGTATGAGAAGCTCTGATGTCGTCTTCTGTTGACTTCTCATTATTCCAGTCTTCCAGCGCTGTCAGATCAAATGTGTCACTAACCAGCTGTTTAAGTATAAACAAACCATCTTCTGCATCCGAAATTATCTTACCACATTTATCGAAAAAAAATTTTTTTTCATCAATAAAAAGGGTTTCTCCTTTAATTTGACACTTAATGCCTTTATTATTTGAAGTGATGTTTCTTCTCAGATTGTTTAATCTTTTTCTTCGTTCTTTCGCCGCTGCTGGATAGTCCTTGTGAATTGATGTGCCAGTGTTTTGTAACTTATTCTTTGCTCGAAGAATCCGAAAAACATCTTCCCTGTTCGCCATTTCAACTATTACATTTGTCGCTGATCTTCCAATTTGTTTTGCTGTAGTTATTTTATCCGAGTTGTTTGTTTGCAATAAATCAAGACAGATTTCTTTCGCTTTCTCAACTGCGTTTTGGCTGTTAGTAGGGTGCAAATGAACGACAACATTCTTTTCGTTTGATTTTTTTTCAAGCAATTCTACTTGTTTCTCTAACAAAACACATCTGGACTCCATTTTGTTCAGTTGAGTCTTCAGTTCAGCGTTGCTTTGTTTCAATATGGAAATTTCAGCACTTATTCCTTCAATGTCCGATTTAGTCGCTACGTCTTTCAGCTTTAAATCCAACAAATTACCCAAAGAATTTTGCAGCATTTTGTCTAATTCGCTGATCGCCATAAATTAATAATTACTAAAATAAGAGAAATTTGAAAAAATAAATTGGTCGTCACGAATTCCAATCTGATTGTTACGAACTGTCAAACTCTATTCGCGTTCCACATACCATCCACACTGCAACGAATGAATTATTCGCGCGCGAATAACCTCAAAATCATTCTTGTTTTTGTTTACTTGGTGATAGGTCATGGCTGAAAAAACATTTAAACGTCATTCGCGACGAATATAAAAATGCTATGTGAACGAAATTTAAAAATGGACGAATGGACGAATGTTCGTTCATTCGTCGGTCGTTGGTCGCTCTCATGTGAATAGTCCTTTAAAAGCTATTTTGAATTAATAATTCAAGATGTCCAAGTGCTAAGTCTTCTACTTGGCTGATGTATTTCAGAAATATATAGAATTTGTATTATTAAACAAATTTGAAACAATATGAAAAATGGGTTATCTCATGGAATAAAGCCCCATAAAAATCATTACTAGCTTCTAGTGTAACGCTTTACATCTTTCCTAGTTTATATATCTCCCCATAAATACAGAGACTATAAAGTTTTCAACAAATTGATATTTATAAACGCGCCTTATTTTTCATTTAGCAATTCAAACAATAAAATATTTTTGTTTGTTGCAAATGGAGATTTCAAATTTGTATCCATTACAACTTAGTCTTTCCATGTTCTATATAATTCACGGTGGTGAATTTGACTAATTTTCTAACCTAGAAATCGCATTAACGCATTCACCTTGAATGCACCCATCGACCGCAAAACCTCTATGTTACGTGATAAGAAAAGATGCCCCATCTTCTCAAATGCATCAGATATTGTACCGTTATAAATATTATCTACACCGTGTATTCTATTACACTTTTCTAAATTACCATTTTTCTCTTATAAAAGCTCGCCTTATATTCATTCAATGCCAACGACTTTTGTATATGTGCTGCACTAAGTGCCCCCTTTTTTATATATATATTTTCGAGAAGTAAAAAACGATGAGGCTCCCTCTATAGTCTTGATCTAGCAACAAACAAAAGAAAGTAATGAGAGAAGAAGAAGAAGAAGTCATGTCATTATGTAAACAACTAAATGCAAACGCACAACCGTGTCACTCAGATGCAACAGATATACCTACCTACCTAGTAGACTCTCTGATTACCAAGTCTGTTCAACTTGGCGTAAGTGCACTTCACTTACAACACATAGATTCAGATGGATGCACACAATATGCACTTCAAGTGATTGTCAGTGGATGTATAGAAAATGCTGAGTTAAACAGAAAAAAAAAAAAAAGAAAAAAAAAATTGTAGTAACACTACTGTGAGAAACAGTAGCGGTAGAGTATTAAGAAACCTTGAATATTTTTTTTGTGTTTTAAAGTAATCGCCTCTCAAAATATATACTTAAGGTTTTTTTTTACCAATATGTATATGTGTAATTGTTGTAATTGTTTCTAGAAAGAATATTGATATCAATGATGAATGGGCATATTTAGAACTTTTTACAGTACTTCACAATTGTAAGAAAAATGTTGTGTGTGGGACATAAGTCCACACACATTTTTAGCCGGGATCATTGTTAATATCGATTTAGAACCAGAGACAGAAAAAGAGTTGTGTTTTTTTCATTTCTTTCTTCATTTAAAACTTCATGCTTCTGAATAAATTTAAAAAAAAGTTTGATTTCACTTCTATGGCTCCTGACAGGCTTGTAAAAGAATGCAATCTTTCTTGAATGCAATCTATAATGACTTCAATAATAAGATTGCATTCATTGATTTCACTTTGGGACTTCAGACTTCAAATTATGCAATCACCATTCACTCGTAGCAAAAAGATTGCAATCATTTTTTCCTCCCATTCATTTTACAGCAATCAATTGAATGCAATCTTTTGAGAATTCATGCATTCTTTGCATTCTTTTGCATTCTTTGCATTCTTTTGCATTCTTTGCATTCTTTTGCAATCTTTGCATTCTTTTGCATTCTTTGCATTCTTTTGCATTCTTTGCATTCTTTTGCATTCTTTGCATTCTTTTGCATTCTTTTGCATTCTTTGCGTTCTTTTTCATTCTTTTGCATTCTTTTGCATTCTTTGCATTCTTTTGCATTCTTTGCATTATTTTGCCTTCTTTTGCATTCTTTGCATTCTTTTGCATTCTTTGAATTCTTTTGTAAACATTGCAGTCTTTTACATTGTATTGCAGTCGTTTTAAGTCACATTAAACTTTTTCCATTTACGTCATTTGTTATGATTTGAGATGAGTAAGTTTTAAGTTAAAATATCAACATACAAGTAGTAAGTATTCTTTTTAATTTAATTTAATTATAATGATTTTTTTTTTTTGTGAAAACATTAGTATTATGTATTTCCTTATGTTTGATGTCAGCCACAGCATTTTGTTTAATTTGTGATTTGAACGATTTGATATTTTAATTTAAAACTTACTCATCTCTAATCATAACAAATCACGTAAATGGAAAAAGTTTAATGTGACTTAAAACGACTGCAATACAATGTAAAAGCCTGCAAAGATTACAAAAGAATTCAAAGAATGCAAAAGAATGCAAAAGAATGCAAAGAATGCAAAAGAATGCAAAGAATGCAAAAGAATGCAAAGAATGCATGAATTCTCAAAAGATTGCATTCAATTGATTGCTGTAAAATGAATGGGAGGAAAAAATGATTGCAATCTTTTTGCTACGAGTGAATGGTGATTGCATAA
Organism: Epistrophe eligans; assembly: GCA_951394125.1. Taxonomy (NCBI): domain Eukaryota; kingdom Metazoa; phylum Arthropoda; class Insecta; order Diptera; family Syrphidae; genus Epistrophe; species Epistrophe eligans. The sequence continues at coordinate 76,321,314 of OX596030.1, forward strand.
TTTGAAGTCTGAAGTCCCAAAGTAAAATCAATGAATGCAATCTTTTAACTGAATTCAATAAATGATTTTTAAAGACTGCATTCACAAAAGATTGCATTCTTTTACAAGCCTGGCTCCTGAATCCTGTCCGCTTAAAATATGAGACATTTTTTAAAACCCGACACAAGACTCACAAAAAAAAAAATATTCGCATGCAAATAAAAATATTCTCAGCATTCTCACATCACATGTACAAAATACAAAAGAACTTAACGATTAAATTAAAGTAAACTAATGACATGATACAAAAGGAGCAGGCACCCTTACTTTGGCGCAATATATGTATGTATGTATCATTAAGTCCCCGGCGGCGGTGGTAGAATTCTGACCAACTTATTGGATGCAGTGCAATAAGATCCGCGGAAATAAAGCCCGTGGGTCTTATTTTCAAAATAAAAGAAAATAACACCCACCGGCTTTGTTTCCTTTTTGGAGTGGCAATCAGACCCATTACAAAAAGGCATTAAGACCCGCGGGTTTTATTACCTTTCTGAATTGGCATTAAGACCCATACTTAAAGTGTGATTCAATAACTCTTTAACTTTGTATTTTTGTCCAAGAAAACTTTTGACATTGGCGCCTGCCTGACGACCGAACATATACCCTAAGCAGAGCAATGGAGTTGTGTGAGCGGGACAAATTACCCAAAAAGGGAGTTAAAATCCTTGGAACCCGCGAAATGGACCACCCAAGATAATGTTTTCCAAAAAAACTGTTGACAAAGTCCAAAATAGTTTTTTGATGTTTTTTACTGAATGAGTTGTTTCCCTTTCTTCGAATTGAAACCTACAAAAAAAAGGAATTAAAACCCACAGCTTTTATTTCCATTTCAAAAATGTAAAAAATCCTTTTATTTTGGGAAATAAGACCCGCGGGAGTTACACAAATGCAAGTCAGCAAACTTGACGACGCAACATTTGTATTGCTTCGCAAACCATAAAGTAATGCAACACCACTTTCCGTTGACGATGGGAAAATGTCTATCTGAAGGCCATTGGAAAGTGGATGCATTGACCTATTGTTAATTATAGACTTTATTTAATTATTAAGTGATAATAATAAAACTACCGGCAGTCGCAATCGACCCGGGAAACATAGAGAACCGTTTATATTACACTACCATATAATATAACTCGGGCTTTGTTTCCGTGGGGATTATTGCACTGCACTTATTTCATGAGTACATAAAAAGCAAAGAAAGAAACATCGCTTTACTGTTCGACTATAGAACAGCCTCAGGAAGCTTCAGAAATAACTTAAACGGGTAAACTTTAAATTCTTCTTTGCTGTAAAATTGGAAATTAAATTTCTTGGTTTATGGAGTTTTGCACGGCACTGTTGATACATTAGAGTTAATGGTTGGGTGTTTCTACAAGAAATATACACACGTTCGAGGTAATCCCGCACGATGTACATATAATATAATCATAGGCCGGCCCGACCAAACCCATCACATATTATTATAGTACGAGTATGATCTCTACCCGCAATGACTTTGACTTTATTCCGTTGTTGCAACTGTTGAATCCATTAAAGGTTTATATAGGTATCTATGAATTGCACCTCTGCGTGCACACAATAGAATCGAACAGAAACCCAAGGGATATTATGCATTAATCTCCTGAATGTGAGTGATACGCCGCAACCAATAACACCATATGGGAGAGAGAAGTAGAGAGAGAGAGAGACAGAGTGATTCTCAAAGGATGCGCTTAGCATGCCTTTGTGAATTGCTTCCAAGGGTAATAACAAGCGATGTGTCTTCCATTGTTTGTCGAGTAAAAAGGTATTTTACTGGAAATGTTTCACAGGAAGTTACTGTAATTGACATGTTGTATGGGCGAGAAAGGTTAATATGCAAATTGATATCTTCCGGTGTGCGCTATATGCTATGCTATGGCTCAAATGGCTCCCATTAGGGATTTATTAAGGCCCCGCACTCCCCTATACTTGCTATATATTCATAGAGTCAGGAGGACAGGAATTTGTAACGGAATTCTGTTCAGCAAGTGGTTTTCCTTTATTTCTTTCTATATTTTTATCGTCCTGTTCCTTCAGAACTATAATTGAACGAGCTTGATGGTCAATTAGCCGCATCGTGATGGCTTGGAAAAAAAAAAGAACCTCATACTTCAACAAAATGATGGCCTCTGGAGTTACAGATCTACAAAGCACGTGGGCGGCAGCATAAAGTGTTCGAAATGAAAGTGATTTTCTTAAGTAGCTACCTACTAGAGCTTAGGTACAAAAAAAAAAAAAAAAAAAAAAAAAAAATATGATGCCTTGATGGATTGATGGCCGTTAAATTGTGATGGTGGAAGTAGAAGTAGAAGTAGATTGACGACGACGACGAAGGTTGGATATTTTTGCACAAAAGCTTTATGTGTTCCATGAAATTGCAGTTTAAATTATGTAAATGGGTACATTTACGGCAGCTTAGTCTAGGCAGTCAGTGGTGCGTGAATAATATTTATAAGATTTTTTTTTTAGCTATATACCTATTTTGTGGTCTTTAACTTGCTAAAGGTTGCAAAAAAAAAAAAAAAAGAAATACATTTCATAGATTTGAAAGAGATTGTTAACACGTCATTGGAAATAAAATTATGATGGAGGATCTTGGCTTTAAGAGGAATTTTAGGGATAATAAAGACATAACATTAAAGAAAATGAGTTTAAAAAAAAATATTTAAAGGTGGAGATTTTGGGGGTTCTTGTCTTACAAAAGGAGGTGTAGTAAGTCAATGACCCGATGATGGAGATACATTTTCAAAGAAGGTTAATATCTCTCATGAATGTTTTTCAACAAAAACATTAGTTTTGGCTTAAAAAGATAAGTACCTACATTTGTTTTCAATTTACGTATTTAATTTAAAAAAAAAAAAATAAAAGTGGGTGGATTTTACTAAAACAATCGCTAAAAACTTCATCCAAATCCTTAGACCTGTTTTCAAGAAACTTAAAAATGTAAAAAGTCAGCGTGTGATTTTTCTTATAACAAATTCTTAAGTTTTTTCTAGCTCATAAAGAAAATCTGAAAATTTCATCCTATAAACCAATAAACAATAAAAGTGGGTGGGGCAGTGGGCGGATCTTACCTACACCATCTTCAATTTTTTTTTTTTTTTAAACTTTGAAAAATTTCCATTTCGCAGATTTTCGAGAAACCAAAAAGTTAGAAATTTAGGCGCGGCAGTTGCTTAATGGTTTAAGGCAGGCAATCTATAAAGTTGGCAGCAACTAAAAGCTTGTGTTATTGCCAAGCCCGAAGGCAATTAGGTAGATTATAAAAACAATGTCGGCCCTGAACAATTTAAATATAATATCAACTTATCTCTTGCAGAGAATTTTCATAGCTTATCTTAAGCGCGGGGAAAAACTGGGCTATACTGATGCGAACTACATACATACGCCTAGTTAACGGAAATTTGTATAGAAAATTCATTTATTTTATGGCGTCACTAAAATTCTCGGTACCGTTTCGTGAGTTTTTTGAAGCAACTTAAAGTTGCAGTTTTCTAGTGGGCAGCAAGCCTTTCCTTTTTCTTCATTTATTTATTTTAAAATTAATCAAAAACCAGAGACGAAATCAGTTATAAAATATCAAATCTCATAAAAAAAAAACATTAGAATCAGAACACAACACACAAACTGCATTTACATGAATTTTTGTGACTTAATAGCGTTTTTTGTAGCATCATTCATATTCCCAATTCAGTGCAGGCAGCATGTAAAAATCACGCGCGTTGTGACGCTGTCTTTTTTATTCAAAGAAAAATAATGTCAGTATGACATTTCTTTTGCTAGGTTTGACAGCGAACCAAGTGTAGGAGCATCAAATAGAATCATGATGTTAACATGTTGATGACTAAGAAAAAACATTAATCAATATTGCCTTTCGCTTTTGCTAAAAATAATCCTGTTGCTTTTCTGACAATTATCATGTCACTGACAGTTTTATAGAAAATGTAATGTGCACCCTTAACGAACGTAAAGAAGTATAATTTCAAAAACAACAATAAGCAATCTAAAATTTAAAAATAATGTCATTTCAGCATTAAGTTTTAAGGATGGAACCATCAGCGATGCCGCGAAGAAAAATAAATTGAGGGCCTTTTTGAGGGCCATTTCCAAAAAGTGCGGGCCACTACACTTCAGAGAAAATTAAAAAAAAATATCAAGAAAGGTATAGGGCAACATAAATATTTATTCAATTTATTCATATATGTACATATGTACATAATACATATTAAAATTGGTAATAAAATAACAATTCACAGCTCAAAAATTTGTATTCTCTAGAAACTAGGTATGTAATTATATTTCAGATCTTTGTATGTCTTTTCAATAACAAAAACTATGGTCTAACATCTGTTTAAATAAAGGACGAATTCAGTGTCATTTTAAATGTTTATGGAGGAAATGCAAATTTTTGCGATAAAATAAGATGGGTGTGTTTCCTAGAACATTTTGTTTAAGGAATACAAAAAAATAAGATATGTGGGCCATTTCTTATTGACCCCGGGCCAAGGGCCTAAATTAAAAACAGAGGGCCAAATGGCACATTATGGCTTCGCTGGATGGAACATACGAGGATTTGACATCTTTATGTGCCCCAAATCTTACAACATCGTTGCAGTTAGATAATTGCAGTGGTTTCAGTAGTTCTAAAATTTGGATACAAAACATTGAAAATGTATAAGCCCGAAGATGTAGGTACCTATTCATATAATTTTTTTTATTTTTATTTTCATTATTTCAAATTTCAGCAATGCTTGTTCATTTTCTTACCAAAACTGCTCAGTTCTGCCATTTTTTGTCCAAAGACTTTGACAGTTCAGTTCATAGAAAAAAAAAATTAGAACCTGGTATAGAACTTGCAGTTTTGTGCACGTAAACGAACAAACCTAAGTTTAGTTCCAAGGAGAATCTTTAATAAATTATGTAAACCAGTGTTTTATCAACCATGAATAAGTGTTGAGTATAAAGCCCTTGAAAAATCCATTTTACCAATTATTAATAGATAATAAAGTATACGAAGGTTTTTTTTAATAATACAAATTCTATATACTACTGAAATAAATCAGCCAAGTAGAAGACTTTGCACTTGGACTTGTTAAATTAATGATTCAAAATAGCTTTTTACGGCCTTTAGTCCACAAAAATTTTGAAATCTATGTTAGATGAACTGAACTTAACAAAAATTGCGTATTGACAAGGTCCTCACTAGTCAACTGATGAGTCCAAGTGAGATCGCCGGGACGAAACGCCAAAATGTTTGTGGACTAAAGGCCGTAAAAAGCTATTTTGGATAATAAAGTAATTTTGTTTCAATTAAGAGCAACACAAAATAATATTAATAAGATCAACTATATTTTATTAATGAATGAATTCAAAAGCAAGCAATTCGAATGAATGCAATTTTTGCACTATATCTCTACACGTATACATTATCTATGTACATATAAACTAGATATAAGCTGATGAGCTTGTATTCTATTTTTTTTTTGCTACAGAACATAGCCAGTCCGTCGATTAATAATCAACTTTAAACGAAACGATGAGTATCTAATCTACTTGAGTTCGAGTGCAGATTAATAGTTTAACTAGATGAAATTTATTTGTAGCAGATGGACGACGACGACGAATGCGGAGACTACATAACCTAATAGTAAATTGAACTTAATTATTTTCCTCTCTCTCTCTCTCTCTCTCTCTATAACTATACTGGTATACTAATCTAATTTGTGTGCTGTAGAAATCATTTAGTTCGCGAGCAGCAACTTCTCTGCTAGTAGTAATATAATAATAAATAATTGTTTTAAAATATCGAAATGAAATGGATGCGCACAAAATAGGGTTAGATATTATGAAGAAAATTATTATAATGATGAAACATTTTGTGAGAAGTGGGTTATGGCCCTTAATTTTTATGATCTACAAAAATCAAGCGAACATGATTTGTTTGAAGTATAGTTTTCGAATTGCTGAAATATCTTTATGCTCATTAATCTTAAACAAAACAAAAATATTATTTAAATTGAGAGCTCGAAGATAAATGTTTATCATTTTGTGTTAGAATTACTAGAATTCAAATTTTTTGAGACATTACGATTATTGGCAATAAAATTTCACCATTTTTCTAAAAGAGAAACTAGTGTTTACTTTTCGTTCCAAAGGTTCTTTAAATGTTTAACTTGATTTCGAGCTAAAAATTCATCCATTAGATCATTTCTTGGGATATTAAAATTTGTTTTGATGTTTTTAAGGTCAGGAGTTCGACCATTCCCATATAAAGAACATATGAAAATGGTCGAACTTGGGTTCTCGGTAAAACTGGTCTAGTTTAATCACGTGAAATAATATAATGTTAAACTAAAGAAAAGATCTTCCAAACTATTTCAAACCCAAGGTTATAACTAGAAGAAGCGCTATCATGTGGATTTTTCTAGTTCTGAAACAGATATTTTGTGCAGGTGTTGACCAACAAGGCACTATCTTCAAAAAATCCGTCCAACTAATAGGGTCAGCGGATGATATTGACATAATTGGTCACTCCCAACGTGCCGTTATAGTTTTCTTCGAGATTATTAAAGAAGAAGTAGTAACGAAGAAGTAACACGACGTATACAATCTACTCTCAGTGTGTTGGATGAAATAGAGTCTTCATATTCCACTATTCCAGGCACCAAAGGTCCGAGTCGATAAGGAAGACCAAATAACAAAACTTGTGGCTATAGTGGCCCTGGTCATGCGCTTGGTCTATAGAAGACTGAAAGTACCATGTTCCGGATTGAGGAGAATGGAAAACTGCCGTGTCTATAAACGAAGTATTTCTGAAAGAACAAAATAAATATTGGAAAGATTAAAACAGAATTTTGACGAAGGAAATTAGTACTTTCATTAATGACACAATTCACCTGCTTTGAAAGATAACCTCAAAAATAACGTAACACATTGTTTTTCTGGTTGATTTGTTGATTTTAAAATATCTAAAACCCAAAATCCAGAAAACCCGAAATCCCGAAGAAAAAAATCCTAAAAACCCGAAATACTGAAAATCCAAAATCCCAAAAAATCATCTTCCCTTTTTTTTTGGCACATCAGTGAATTAAGAGTAAAGATGTTTACTATCTCAGGAAATTCCACTGGTAGTGGGCGTCTAACTGATTGGGTATATAAAGAAAAGAATACTATGGAAGATGAAACACAGACATTTAAGTTGGCAGTACCAACCAACAGTCCACCTGGGCACAGTAACACTATAATAATGATATAATTGACCATCCAAAGTAAATCATCTTCCGCTTGGAATTATCCCTATTTTTTCTATCCAGAAAACACGCAATCTAAGTTTTAACGATGCATTTAGAGATTCATGACAAATGGAAGTAACCAAGAAAAATATGCCAGAGATGATTTATGTTTGTGTATATAGGTATATATACTTTATCCAGAAGATGAATCAATTTAATTGCAGTGGATCGGCGGTGGTGGTTGAAAGTAGTAGCCGGTAATAGCAGAGCGTAACAAATATTCTAACCGAAAGTATTGGGATCGATTCTCAGCGTATATACCACCTGAGATTCAAATTTGTATTGTGACCCTAGTCCATACAATTTGTCATTTTAATTATTATTAATTTTAATAATTATATCCCTATACAACTGTAGAAACTGCAAACTCTTGGTCTCCATATTTTAAAGTTCAATTTAGCTTAAATTTCTTCCTTTGAAAAAAAAATAATATTCTTAAATGTCAAAAATCTTTATTTACTTCTTTTTAATTTGTATTCCCTCATTTATTCTCAATTCATCATAGTTTCCAAAATATTGAATGATTTATAATTCTCAGTTCGAAAATTAAATAAAATTTCCTTCACTGCTTTGAATCGATAAAATTCAATTTAATCTCAATAAAAACAACGTTCGTACCTATGTATATTGGTATAATTTCAGAGGAAATTGTTTTTTTTTTTTAACTCGTTCATACACATGAACACAGATATACATTATAAATACATAAACGTACATTGCAATCATCATAGCTGCATCAGATCAACTGAGTTCGAGTTCAAAACGAACAGATATAAAAAATATTCACGACTTGCATGTCGTCAATATTATGTACATATGTACAAACATATAAGAGGATTCCTGTTAAAATACTCAAAAAAGAAGGATTAACATTTGTGGGAAATGTTTTTGAATTCACATTAAACATTGATATTCCAATTTCCAAAAAAACATGTTGTGAAAGCTTCATGACGTCAGAGTTGGTTGGATGAAATTTCAGAGATGAATTTTAATTTGTTGACAGGAAAATAAAATAAAGAAAAATAAAATCGGGTATGTTGTTGATGTTTTGTTTATGTTTTTCGAACCAGTAAAGCGAAGGCACGTCGAAAGAAGAAAAGTTTTTTCCAGAAGAAAGTATAATCTTTAAATTTTGAAAAAAATATGGTTTTGTTCCTGATACTTCTTTCTTGGGTAAAGCTATTCAAAAGTGTGAGTTGTAAATATGTCTGAAAAATTGTTGAAAATAGTTTAAAAAATCACTCATTTTTAGAAGCATTTAAAAAAAAATCGATTTAAAAGATTTATGGAAAAAATTGCTATCCCACCTTTAATCGATCTTAAAGGTACTCCTATTTTTTAGTCATTTTTTTTTAAATTTTATGGACCTTATAGCTAAAACTTACAAAATGAACTTATATGTTCTGCAGATTTTTCACAGTATTATTCACATCAACTGACTCAAGGGGATTCTACTATATGTACGGCTGCGTTGCTCTCCTTGCCACATAATAGAATAAGTTCTTAACGTTATTGCATATACAGAATCAGGAATATCCCAGAAGACATTTTATAAAATATGGTACAGGATTCAGACATAACAATCCTAAGATAAGTTCGTTATTCTGAGCACATCTGCCAGCTATTATGTGTGTGAAGTGATAAATTAATAAATGAAGTTGGGGGTGGTGTATGATGTGGAACATTTTTGATATAACGTGGTGGAAAAGTTAAAATTTTTTTTTTGATTAGAAATGCAATATCAAATGCTAATTTTTATAACATACGAAGCAATAAAAGACTTATTATTCAAGTTATAAAATTTAAGTAAAATTGGGAAAATATTTACATACATATATTAATAAATTAATCCCGTTCTGTAATTAATCCCTTTAGTTTTTGTTAAGTCGGTCGAAAATATGGCATTTGCTGCATCCAAATTAAAATAAATGTCATAAAAACTTGTTTATGTCAAACTAAACCTATTAGATAAGAGGATAGTTTTTCGCCGGGAAATAATCGGAGTTTTGGACTTTTTAAGTGTATGTTTACGAAATTCATAATAAGTCCCCTCTGCATATGAATGTTTGTTAAACACAATGTTTGTTAAACACAATAATGTACCAAATATTTATGAAATTTCACTAAAAATAATAAGGCAACGACTGACAATACTAGGTACATTTTTCGCATTTTTTTACTCAAAATAGGTTCTTGCTAATTATTTAAATCAATGATAAAATTTTCATTTTTATTTTTTTTCTTCTATTTCAAGAAAAATTTAAAATTTAGAGCGGGTCGAAATTTTAGTTTTAAAAGTTCTGCATGTTAAAAAGTGTTTTTTTTTTTTTGTAAATTTTGTATGGTAAAAATTCTATATAACCGAAATTCTGTATTTTAAAATTCTGTACATGTGATATTTTCACCCAAATTTCAATTGAATAGTTAAAAACTACAATGTCGCTTTTATTGCCATTGAGAGTCCAAAAGTCACAGGTCACAATAGGCTTTTTTGATCCACTTGATGGAGACATAAATCCACAAATCGATTGTAAGTTAAATGACGTATTCTGGCCCATCAATTGTATAGTCTTCTTGTGACTCAGGTGAGTCAGAATTTCACAATGATTAAGGAACTCTATAGTATTATTTTCTTTAAACAAAAAATGGGTTTAATTTATTGAACTCTCTTTATATTTAAAATATAAAAAAAAAAATTCAAAAAGATAATTCGTAAAATTAAAATTTGAAATTAAAAAAAGACCTTCAGTTTAATAAAACTTGAAAATTTTTAAAAAATTCGAGCGAATATAATGAAATTTAAAAAAACTAAATTCAAAAATTAAAATACATTTTTTTTAAATATTGAAAAATTGTAGAAATTCACTTTTTTTAAAATACATTTTAAAATATTCAAAATAAGATTTATTCTTAAAAAATATTTCTGAAGTTAATTTTAAAAATTCCTTCTGAAATAATTTTTAAAAACACAAAAATACAAATTTGAAGTTTTCGAAATTACTTTTTGAAAATTTGGTATTTATATTTTAAAAGAATTTTTAATGAAAAAAATATCATAAATTTTGATTATTTACTTTATGAAAATTGTATACAGAAAAAAATTTAAAATATTCATGTTTTAAAGTTTTTAATTTTTTTTTTAAATTATTTAAAAAAATCAATTTTTTTTTTTTTAATTTTTTATTATGAAAGAATTTTGAAAAATTACGACGTTGAATTTCTGTTTATGTAATTTTTAAAAACGGAATTTTAACTTTTAAAATTTTTCGTAAACAAATTTTGGAAACGAATTTTAAGTTTTTTTGAAAATTTTTATAAAGTAAATTTAAAAATTCCGCCAAATTTTTAGAATTACTTTATACAAATTTTAAAATAATATTTTGAATAATTTTAATGTGGTTTTTTTTTCGAAAATTAAAACTTAAAAATTCATAATTTCGAAAAACGATTGTTTCGATTTTTTTAAATATTTCAAAAACAAGTAAGTAGTAATCACGTTCAGTGCCAAATGATTAACACATGTTGGTTACACAATTTTTTTCAAAATGGAAGGGGGGGGGGGAGAATTTAGTATTCTTAAAAAACTATGAGTTTTTAGAAAAAATATCAAGGCAAAAACTGTAAATTATGTAATCCTGCGCAAAAAAAATAAACATTCTTTTTCGGATAAAAGCAAAAGATTTTAAGAAAAACAGGCTTATTGAACATTGATTACCTGTTATTTTAAACCGACTGGATTAACTATTAATTATTTCCCACAACTTTTTTTTGTCCAGAGTTTAATTTTCTTAAAAATGCCATGCTATGCGATAAAGTCGTGAAGCTTGTCGTTCAAAAATTATACAATTTTCAAGTACCTACCGCCACGTATCTCACAAACTGCATAGAAAATTGAAAACTTTCGCACTTTTTTTTTTTTTTAATAACTCCTGATAATGCTTACTTGACAGTCAATTTTTTTTTATTTTTACAATCATTTTACAACTAATTTACGACGATTAATTCACGGAAGATTTTTCAGAAAACTTTTTATCTTGTTAAAAAATAAATTATTTATTCAAATGTGTTAAAAGTTGTTTTATAAAAGAATTAAGGTTCACTTCTATTCTTAACTAAAATTTTAAGATTAAATTTTTTTACTTAATCAAAACTTTAAAAACAGGTTTATTAATGAAGCCTTTTTTGAAGCAGCGTAATAACAATTCGCACAGACGGAAAAACTTGGACCGAACATTTCAAGTAGTAGGTATTACGAAATCAACTGTGTGGCCAAGAAAAATCAAAACCCGTTTTTGTAACTTAAATATAAAAAAAAACTCGGACGGTAGTTATTATTTTTAGAGTATCGTCACTCTTCACTTGTTATACCCATAGAAAACCTTGTCGGAAGTTGCATTAAAAACAAAAAAAAAAAACAAACAAGATTTAAGTTTCATTACAAAAACTTGGAGCAGTAATGCTGATTCATTCATATGGAACATAATAAAAATACAGCCTCTTTTCCTTCATATAGCCTCAACCATCATGCCTTGCGTAATAGGTCACAAACCTTCTTTTTTTTGTCAAAACTCATTTCATCAACTCGCAAATATCTAAATTATTTACACTTCTTTTGCCAAATTCAAGTAAACATCTGAAACCTAACAACACATGACACATGATGGTTTATGTCGTGTGACGCAATTTTCAAACAAAAATAACCAGTCTTCCGCATCTTTGGATTTTTGCTGCTGCCCATTTTTCATGCATGACAAAAATGGCCTCTGGAATGTTAACTTGACCATGTCCATTTCAAATTTTATTGAAAATTGCCAACGAGATTATATTTTATTCGCATTCTTTCCATAAACCGACTGTAGGTTGACAAGTTCCCATATCAATCTGGAGACAGTCTTGAACCATACTTATATAATGATTTAAGAATAAAACTTCCTCAATAAATCAACATTAAAGTGGACTTCGTATATTTTATATTATTATGGGAAACAGGAAGGAGAACAAGGACGAGGTAAAAGGGTTTCCCTCAAATTAGTCAAACTAGTTTGAAATAAATTGCAAATCTTACCCCATCACATACATAAGTGGATTTAAAAAATAAAAATAGCAAACATTGGCATAAATCCAGTTATGATTTATTTTTAAATAAATGGTCTACTTTTAGGTTGACCTTTTTTTGCGAGACCTTTCGGTTGATTTATTTGGATCGTAAAAACAAAAAAAGAAGCTGTGTGCATTTTATATCTCTTTTTTGTTGATGATGGGAGATAAAAATATTAAATAAAAAAAAAATTCATACAAAACACACTCAGCGGAATAAACCTAATAAAAAAAAAATAAAAAAAGTCATAAAAACCGTAAAAGCCGTAACAGAAAAAACAAAACAAAAAACAATTGATTCGAATAACCCTCGGAGTTCAATGCCTTCCACCTGAATGAGGTTCAATGTTTACAAATATGTATACGGGTTTGAGTATGGTTCAGGATTTTTTGTTTGGTTATTTTTTCCTTCACACTCTTCAAATAAAATATATATTATAGGTATGATGGTTGGTTGGTTAGACTGTTTTTGGTAGGACCAACTTCTAACCTTGGGATGGAATTTGAGTCAAGTGGGACAAGAATGGCAGGTGAACCAACTTACCGACTGAGCCAACAACCAACACAAATAGGTATGTGGGTGTGAGGGTGTGAATCAACAACATACTCGTTGAAGTTCCACTAAAATTTGTATTTATTTATTATTTTTTTTTTATTATTTGTTTTGGCGGAAGTGCGGGTCTCATGATAGGCAAATGGAGGCAACGGACTTTGTTTACACTCTATCGACATTGAACAACCAAAATGATGGGTAAATTGATGTTCTTTTTTTTCGAATAGGTACATGCGGATGAATTGCATGTGGGTGGTTGGTTGGTTGCGATGTGGTTCATGCTTCGATTCTGGGTTTGGATTGCTATAAAAAATATCTTGTATGTACCTACCTAAATTTAAATGTCAGATAAAAAAATAAATAAATTCAAACATTGTGTGGTATGTTTTTGTTTATAAATATTTAAAATATTTATAGATTTTTTTTAAGCAAACGAGTCAGAAATATACAATGTCGGGGAAAATCGGTTAAAGGGCAAGTCTATTTTTATAAAATATCATGCAAATTGTCATATTTTTGTGTAACCATTGTTTGGCAGAAAGCAGGATAATGGTCAGTAGCGACGCGATGGTTTGGGTAGGCTATAGGAATGGGTGTAGGGTGGCTGTTTTCATATCTCTGTCATCTCTTTAAAGCTGTACAGAATTGAATTGTTGCACTTATTTTTTTAAAGGGACCTTTTTTTGGAGTAGGACTTGTCGCAAAAAAAAAGAAATTAAGCTACAACAAAAATAAAATGTGCTTATAACACTTATTACAATATAAATACAATGAACGCTCTCCCTCAATTTTATCGATCAATTATGTAAGTTAAAGTAATTCAGAAATCCCATCGTCAAAAATTTCTACTAAGGACGTGTCTTAGGATTTAATTTTATCCGAGATTAAAATCTGACATGTACAAATTAACCTTATTAAAATATCAAATAGTAAACTTTGGATACAATTTCACGCGATTTTGATTCAATTTACAAAATTCCCTTATAGGTAAGGACCGTGTGTGAATTTAATTAAAATCGCATTAAATTATATCAAAAGTTTAATATTTCACACTAATGAGCTGTAATGTTACATTTACATAAATATTGACAACCAGGTATTAAATCATGACGAGACAACGATTTTTTATGATCTAATTGCGCAATCAATTATTTAACAGTGCGATAATAGTTGCTAGATTTAACTTAGATAAACTTGCCCATTTGGTCTATTTAAAAATTTACAGTGTTATATAATTGGAGAAAAAAAATTAACGAGCACATTTTTTTCCTTTTTGCACTTAAAAAACTAAAAAGTTGCGCGTATATATTCTCATCTAGTACTGAAACCAATTTTACAAAGCGTGTGGTTGCTCGTTTTCGAAAACGTCAAATCAAATTCATTTGATCGTCAAATGAACGTCATTTTTTAACGAAGATATTGCTGTCATAAAATTTTTCTGCTTACAAAAAATTTGGTTTGATCAACGTCAGTCAATTTTCTTTTAAACTCATTTGACATTTACGAACACGCCTGAATCAATAAAATGGAACGTTTTGGAAAATTTCATTTGCGTCAAAAATGCAATTGCCGGATGTAAACATATCTTTTTGTTGTGAAGTTATAATATTCTTAGATTTTCCGAGAATTTTAAATAAAATCTTATAAAATAAAAAAAAAATTAACAGAGGCTTTATTGTTAGACAGGTCAGAAGTCTATTTTATTATATTGTTTTTAAACTTACTTATTACTTACTCATTTTTTGTAGGTTAATAGAATGTTATTTACTTTTAACCTTAAATACAGTAAGAGGTTATCGGAATTTACTCTCAATGACATTACAAAAGGTTATGTATATCTTAAGGGTGAATACGCATTTCCAAAAAAAAAAAAAAAAGAAGATACGATTCTGTTAGCTAACATTAATTTCTTGTTTAAGTTATTATTTAATAAGCTTTAGAAAAAATCTTAATAATTAAATAAAAAAAAAGTAGTACTAAATTTAACCTTCAACTTCCTTGCTTGTAAATTAACAGTTAAGTATAGTAGCGCCACTTCATTAGAAACAAATGGTCTTATTTATAAACGTTTTCCTAACTTTAGACAACTGTTCCACTTTGGAAAATGTGTTCAAAAACCTTGAAACCTTATAACTGCCTAACTTAGACACAAGAGTAGATTGTCTTAACCGTGAATAATGTGATATTTATTTTTATTAAAGCATATTTCCTCCAATTTGAAAATAGTTAGACAGTGTCTAAGTAGACAAAAATATAATAAATACGACTGAAATTGTTCAGTTTTAAAAGTAAAATTTAATATAAAATAAAAGATCTATTTAATGATATAATTTTAGTTTTAAAAATATTTTTTTTTTTCATTCAACATGTATGTACATATTTTCTATAGCTGTGTAAAATAAATATTCAAATATCTGAACTGCAAATTGTTTAGATATCTAATGCACTTTGTTTGGTGCGAATGACAGTTTTGTAAAAAATTCTTGCTTATATAGGAACAAATAAGTCATGAGACAACAAAAGAAAAACAGGAATAAAGAAAATTTACTACAAAGTTTCATCATCATCATCAGGACATGTTGACAGATAACCGTAACACGTCACCTGAAACTTCACAAAAACTTTTGACGGATTGCATTCATTGAAAATTCTTTTCAACAACGAACAGGTCGTGTTGTGCAAAAAAATGATGAATGAGGGAGATAAAAAAAAAACATCAAAAAATGGGGTGATGGTGTTATTTAGGTACTGAATATTCTTTATGATAGTTCAATAGAAGCATTGATATTTCTTATATTTTTATGTGTATAGGGGAAACCGAAATCAATAGCGTTAAAAATTTTTAAAATTTCTATACAGTACAGAGTCTATTATATTTATGTTTTAATTGCTCTTTAGGAGACAAAGTCTCTTGATTGTAAGAGTATGAGAAATATCAAATTTATCATTTCGATGATGGAGAAGTCAAAATGTAAGTGGTAACTTCAGTCCATTAGACATAGACATCAGACTGCGTGCTCTCGTGCATTTGCGTCAAATTTACATCAAGCTGGAACCTAAACGGGTGAAAGGATTGCTTCAAATTTTGTACAGAAAATTGGCATTTTAAATATCAAAAGAATTAATTATTTTTTTTTTTATATTTTACTTCATCTAGAACGCTAAGCTGAGGTAACTTATGCAATTTTTTTCTCGAAAACGACATCAATGATTTTGATTAAACTCTTTGTATCAGAATGTTCTAAAGAGCAATTGCCACATAGGTTAAAGGTTATTGTATTGCCTCCTACAATTGTAGTTTAGTCAGGGACGCAGCATATAGTTGATTCAGGTTTCATAAAACGTAGCCTTTCGACGTATGCACCAAAATCTGGGGAGTTAGCTTAAAAAAATTGTTGTGACTGCTTTTAATTTAACAACGATCCGTGTTGGGTTATTGTTAAATACGATCGGAGCTTTCTTTCTTTAACAAAAATGCGTGTTCGGTTATTGTATAATCCGAGCTTTTTTTACATTCTTAAGTTATCATTAAAAATCTTTATTAGCGACATGTATGATACCACCTACGATTGTGACATGTTCAAGGTTGGACATCAGCAAAAGATGTTTCATGGTCTTTTTTTAAAACTTTCAAATTCTTTAAACTGATTTCACACGGTTACCGTAAATGTTGAAAGAGCAGAGGCAAAATCCAACTTCACTCGCACCATTTTCCATTAAATCGAAAAACATAAACGATCAAAGCAAATATATAAAATTCCAATTCATTGTGTTTAGGCAAGTATGAAACCAAAACTACCTTTTGATAGTTTGTACCTTTTGTATAAATATTTTCTTTATATTATTTTGCAACTTAAAGCTTTCACGTCTCGAAACCCTATCATTACGATCGTTATACATAATATCTTCACACATTCGATTTCCCAAAAAAAAAATTTACATATAAAAGATATTCTTGTTGTAATTTGTATCAGATACACAATTTTTCAGAAATCTTTTATTTTTTTGGGACAGGAAACTTATCGTCTTCTATGACCCTTTAGGTTTCAAGGGATATTCAGTTCTGTTCCAACAACTTAATGCTGTATATACATATACCCTATACCCATATCTAATGATAAATTCTAGTTCATTGAATCTTATTCGTTTGTCCTAGAAGAAAGATACGAATATTTAACATACAAAGAATCATGTCAGAGAATATAAACAAAAATATAGGGTACCTATACAATACACTATACAAAAAAAAAAAAAAATATAAACAGGACATCCTTAAATGTTTCCGGTTTGTCATGAATTTCCGTTTTAAGGAATTGGCAAAGAAAAATCTATTTATTATTCAGGGCACACATATACTAACAAGAACGTGTTGGATTGGAGTACGAGGCTGGGGCAAACGCGTTCACGACCTCTTTTCATCTCCCTCAAGGAATTGGTTTACCTATAATACCAAGCAAGTCCTATATATATCGTCAGTTGTTGAGTGGAGGCAACGAGTATGGAAAAATGTGTACTTTTTGTTTTCACCATCATATCAGCCAGCTCTAAAATTCAGCTTTTCAATTGAAATCCATCAACATGCAAAAACAGGAATCGGGTTGAATCCAAAGTGTGAATGGTAAAGAAGGTCTCAGCTATATATAAGCTATGCTTCAAACGAAAGGACTTTGTCGATTTTTTATCCTTACAACTTTTCAATGATCCAAATACTTGTATAGGTTTGTGAAAGAGGGCATGGGAGGGCAAAATGTCGACACTCGATATAGAATCAGAACCACCCCAATTTATATTTGGCGCCAAAAAGGGAGCCAAGGAAGTAGGTACTTCAATTCGTATACAGGTTTAAGCTGACACTGGAAATTTCATTTCTATACTATAAGTGAAAAAGGTAATCTGCGAAGAAAATTCAATTTTATGACAACGATGGCGACGACGACGATGACGACAACGCAGCGTGGCGCGGTGGTGGTGGTTGAGGTGAGGTGAGGACATTGTGAGGAAGAATATTGAATTGAGTATTTCTTGCTAAGCATTTTTGTGGTTCGTCGTTTGTATTTATATAGTCTTGGGATAACACCTTCGTTTTTTTGCAAGTTTAACAGGTAGGCGGTGGGATGAGCTGAGCACAAGGAAAAGCAGACAGTTTTTCGTATATTTGGAATGGCAATTAATTTTAACTTTTATGTTTGGCAAAATAAAAGGAGTTTATGGTAGGAAATAAGCTAAATAGAGTAAATGGGTTGAGCAATTGTCGCCATTTTAATTTGTAATATATGGAAGGTATAGGCATATGCGAATGTTAAGGGAAGGGGGGTGATTATCTCAAAAGAGCACGTGACTTCTCTAAATTTTAGCATAAATCACCATTTTTTCCAGGAAAAAATTTTAGGATATAATTTTAATTTACAATTTCTTCATAAATATAACTATATCTTCCCAAATTTTTCTTCGGTTATCCTATATGACTTATCGTGAGACAAAATTATTCAACTGGATCAACAAATTTTTTTTTTTCACGGGAACTGGCTCTTGCGAGGAACTAACAAATCCTCCAAGAGTATCTCTCCTTATGAAAAAGTGATTCTCACCTTAGCCCTTTTGCATTCGTCAAAAAATTCTATAGGGCCCCTCCATTCGTCCCAAAATAACTCGCTCACAGGAATGGTTGAGAGCAAAGATACTGAATTATAAAGATATGAATCTTTCGTACTTACGTTTTACTCCCCGAAACCCATTTGCTTTTATTGTTGTATTTTAAATTTCATTTTGTGTCTATGAATAGATGTGAAATCCAACAACAATATAAAAAGGGATGTGCGGATCCCTACTATCTATGTGTGAGGTTTTTACTAATTTTACACATACTATCTTATTACTTATCCGCATTCTGACAGTTCTAGCTTGTAGCCAAATTAAAAATAGCTGCTAGGATTCACATCTTTATAATTCAGTATCTTATTAGTTGAGAGTATAAGGTCCTGGTTCTACATGAGCTGGCCGTAAAAAAAAAGCTAAGTCATGTAAGTTGGGCCAAGGCAAGAACAAAATTCTATGGGAGGGGGTTATATTTACTCCCGATATCCATTAAGAAAAAAATTATATTAAAATAGAAAATAATTAATCAAAGAAGGTACTTACATCACTTTCGATATTAATAATGTTGAATATTTTGCTTTTAAAGCCAGGAGTTTATACTTCTTTATTTTTGAAATAATTTATTTAATTTATAGCATACGAAAGAATTAAAATTTTAAATTAAAAAAAAAATCCTTTATACTACCTGTTTGTTTAAAAAGTCTACGTTAAGTATACTATTTAGTTTTATTTCAATATTTTATGATCTTATTGGTATGAATGCAAAATCGGAGTGGTTTTATGGCTCCTAATTTTTAGAAAATTTAAAATTACATAAACTGCTTTTTTGGTGATTTTTCTATTACATCAACTAACTTCAAAATCTAGAATACCTATTTTTTTCTGCATGCATATATATATAGGTTACAAGTAGAAGGTGGTAAAATGAAAAAAAAAAATGCAGCTAATGGAACTCACAACATTTTACTACCGTTTTCTTTTTCACATCTTTTTTTAAGATACTTGCGTACCAAATGAATGTATTGTTTTTGATCCATAAAACTTTTAGTTCCCATCGTCACCGATTTGCTTTCGTAAATGGGGGTGATTTAGTTTCTTGAAAAACTATATAAAAAGTAAAACATTTATTTTTTAATGAATCTCAATCAAATGGAATTTCACAAATTCAATTTGGAAATCTCTGCGTCATATTTCTCCAGGTGTTTTACGCAAGGCAATTAAATATGAGTAGACGAATCAACGCAATCGATTTGGAATGGAAAAGTATTATGTACATATGTATATACCTCTTGGTGAATCTGTATAAATATTTATTCGGAAATTTCATTAAATTAATTTGTTATTAATTGTATATTTCGCATTCACAATCACTTAGAGGTTTATTTCGTCAGAATTGTTTTCGTTTTTAGTGTACGTTTATTGATTTGAGAACTGTTAATTATTTTCCATTATATCTATATACTCAGAGCACGTCTCGAAGTGATTTAATTATTTAGTAAAAAATATATTAAGTGGTAAGTTACAAATTCAACAAAAATATTTAATTTTATATTACTTCCAAGGAAACATTTTTATGGCCCTGTAAATTTAGGAAAGTAAAAAAAATATTGTATTCTACCGTTAGATAAAATTTCATTAAAAATGTATGTTGATCCTGAATTGATAGTGTAATCGATGTCACATGCGTAAAAGGTTAACATTTCAAAACATAAACTTTATATTTTTCAATTCGTTTTAAGTTTGGTTATTTTTAGATAATATGGAATTTATACAATAGGGAAATCATTCTTGGATAATCTACTTCACATATAAATTTATTACATTTAGGGTCAGTTTCACAATCTCTGAGTAAAGTTCTAAGTAAGCTAATTAAAACTTTTTTGACATAAAATTGAAGGAAAATCTATCAAGTAAAGCTCTGATTTGCTTACTCAGAGAACTTGAAACAAGCACTTAAAGTGAGTATCTTCTCACTTAAAAATTATCTGCTATAGTGGATGGTATGAACTACCTATAGCTTATTTGATTAACAACACTTCAATGGAGCTACATTTTTCCGAGAGAATTTAAAAAAGTCAAAAGTACTAAAAAATGTAATGTAATGTTTTTTTTATCAAACATTTTTAAACGCAATATTATTTGAACTTTTAAAAGGCATCAGATTGCTAAATTTAAACAAAATTGCTCAAGTCATTAAAAAGATAATACGTGAATAAATTAAAATTAAGAAACTTTTCTCAAAAAACTTCAAACACCTATTTCTGTAATGCGAAATTTTTGGGTAAGATGCGCGAGGTAGTTCTCTGACAATCACTCTGGTCATTACAGATAAGTACGAAGTTTAATCAAAATCGTTAAAGCCGTTTTTAAAGAAATTTAAAAAAAATCGAAAACTTTGTGACATAGCTGCCCCTTTTAGATTATCTAAAACGAAAATTCGAATTTCCCCTTCCAGCTTCCACAGGGAATCACATAAAAATGCTCTGTACGAATTTTGAAATTGGCTCACCTGCTTAAGCTCTAGCTTAATTTACAGTGGACGAACGAACGCACAGATGCACAGATGATGATATGACAAACCCCTCTTTTTCAGAGTTCGTGTTGTTAATTTTGATCACAATTTCGATTTTTTAGTAGCAAAATGCTTCAGATGTAGGTAGGTATACATATCAGAGTTACCAATGGGATAAAATTGTTTCCCGAGGGATTCTATTTCTTCTGTGGAATTCTGTGATAGATTTTTTGAAAATAAATAAAGAATTTTAAGTTTTTTTTTTATGAAAAGTAAACACTTTTTTCGCTTGAAGGCATTAATAAATTATTTTGGCTGCGGTAACACTGGTACATATTTCTAACCTCGCGAGAGAAATGATTAAACTTCGATGACAATTATTTCTCAATTTAATATTATTTTTATTCTGATTTAGCCTACAACTCACACTTTATCAAACTCGTAACATCAATATGTCACATCCGTAACAAATTCCAACTTAAATGTTGTATAGTTTTCATTGTTATGTTTGTCACTAATAAACCAGAAAAGTAGATCGATCAATTTTTAGGAAAATATTTTAAAATAGAAGGAGAAAAAGTTTTTATTTAATATTTTAAATCACAAACAAATTACCATCATACATAATATATTCGTAAATCACCAGATTTTTAAAGTCAAGCCGTAACGCAACTGAAATTGATCTTATAACTTAACTTATAATAATTACTTATTAATTTAAGTGACATAATTATGCATTCCACTCAATTTTTTTTATTGATTTAGAATATTGTACAAAAATTTATAAAATCGTGAGTATCAGTATCACATGCGTAACAGTGGAAACACCCCTTTGTAATTGTTTCATTGAACTCATTAAGGTTAAAAAAAAATTAACAGCTTATTATAATAAGAAGCACTTAAAAATTATTATGAACCCTCTTTATTTATAAATTGTTTATTATTTGTTTATATATGTACGAACCTACTTAAACCCTTTCTTATTAAAAAAAATAATCTAATTATTACTCAAAGAACTTTTTGGTTTTTTTTTTTTTTGAAGAAATTTAAAATGTTAAGCTTTTTTTATACAACACATAAACTCCATTGGGAAACAAAATGATACTAGTATATGTATCTCCAATAAAAATATTACCTTTTTACGTTGTAACAAAATTTCTTATCTTATACAGAAAATAAAAGAAAACAACCTTAAATACAAATCTTGCTCACAAAAAAAAAAAAAGAAGTAAATCGAAAATATTTATGAACTATAGTATGGCAGTGTTTGTTTAAAATACATTTCTTTTAGGCAATATTTCATGATATTATTTATTTATGGTTTTACATTACTTATGAGATATATAAACATTTTACGTCGAAGAAGAATATAAATATTACAGGAGAAAAAAAAAGAACATTATTTATTTTTATGTGCTATCTCGAAGTTTCCAGTTGCCATTTAAAGGTATGTCGCAGACCTTTGTATAAAGATCTGTTAGATCCCATCTCCTGTACTGTATTTTTAATCCTAATATGTCCTGCAATTTTACTAAAAAAAATATCTATATTAATCCTGCAATTGGTCAACACAATTTTTAACAATGATGTAAACAAAAAATTTTGTATTCGAAGAAAATTATAAAATTGATAGTAAACGAAAGCAACACGCATGAAATAATGACATGCTTCAAAAGGCTAAAAAACCTGTAGGTTGGATTGAAACAAGAAAAAAAACTGGTGTGGTAGCGGGGAGGAGCAAAAAATTAATCAATATGAAAAAAAAATTAATTTAGCATTTTAGCACGCTTTTATTATTTTATTAAAGCGAAAAAATATTTTTTAATTTTGTCTTTAAATTAAGTACCCGAACTTTGCAGAAGAATTGAATAAACATTTTTGGAAAAACACCAAAGTGGTGAAAATGTTAAAATTTTGGAAAAAAAGTACTGTAATTGAGTTATGTATTTATTTAATTGTTTGCAGTACCAACAAAGTTACGATGAAAAATTTCAGAAGTACGAACAAAAAGCTTTAAAAAAATTGGATCTTAAACAGCTCAAGCGATCTTAAAATGAAACGATTTTTGAAAAACTTCAAACTTTTTATTCTGTTCTTTGAAAAAAGGTTCTGCATTCGACTTTTCTCAACAAAATCTCGATATATCATTTTTGTTATTTATTTTTTTTAGGCCATAAAAGAGCGCGAGTGCCGTAAAAAGCAATAGATTTTTGAAAAAAGGACCACAGAAATTGATTTGTCATGATAAAATATCGATACATAATTTTTGACGTATTTTTTTTTAAATCGACCCAAAGTTTCAAAAATATTTTTGTTCGAAACTTCAGACTTTTTTCATTATAACATTTTTTTTATATGGACAGTAAAAAAAAAAAAACAAGAAATGTCGCATAACAATTTAGTCAAAGTAAATCGATCACCGTACTTTTTTCAAAAATCTATTCATTTTTACGGCACTCTCCCTGGTGATACTAAAAAAATTTAAAGTTTTGTTTTTTGATCGTAACTTTTTTGGTGCCGTAAATAAAAAAGAAATAAGAGATAAGGCATCGATATTTTGTTAGATAAATCGATTGAAGTACCTACCTAATCTTTTTTTCCAACATCGAACCATTTTTACGAAATAAAATTTTAATTTTAGAAGCTGCTAAATGTCTACATATGTATATTGAAAAATTATATTTTATAACAAATTAAAAATGCAATATTTTATTTTTAAACATTCCTGACCAGACAACCTAGATCGCCTCTGGGACCTTCGGTAAATTTCAGTTTAAAAAATACAGGCTGGGTCACTATAGTCTTGGGGTTATAGTTTTTTTTTTAGCAATAGAAGATCGAGACTTTTCTCGTATTTGCGCTAAGCATAAATAAAAGAAGCCCATACCTACTTAATTACTTTTTCTTACCAAAATTAAGATCTTGATAAAATAAACATTTTTTAAAAAATTCATTCTTTCTACTCGGAAATTAAAAATTATTTCTTCACCAAAAAATTCTCTTAAATGTACGAATGACTTATTATATTTTGAAACAAACGAAGCAAATGCGTTATAGTTTAAATTTCTAAAATATTTATTTAAGTATTAAAATTAAACTATTTGATTTTATTATTTTTAAAAAAATAAACAACTTAATATCTTCCATTTAAACATTTTATAAAATAAATAGGTACCAATCATTGGGAAACACAAAATGCAAAAAAGAAAATATTTCAATTCAAATTCATACAAGAGAAGAAGAACAAGGAGATTCAAAATTTACTAAATTTTGGTTTTTGTTTATATTAATAAACTGAAGTGTAATTTATTATTTTAATTTTAAAACTATTAAAAAAAAAAGAACATACCCACTAAATTGTTTTCTTTATTAGCAATCAAAATCGTTAATTGCTTTAACATCTGTGTACGGATTCCTACTCCATGTAGGTGCCTATCTCAATTTTGCCTTCAAATTGCAATTAACTTGTTTTAAACATGAAGAGAATTTATAAACATTTAACGAAAATAAACCACCACTGAAAAGAGCTCTTTAATAAAATAAATAATTGTATTTCTCTTAATTAATCGACATTTAAAGCTCAATGGGATTACTGTCTTTCATGTTTAAAATTTCACATTTTTATTATAACAGAACGGAAGACATCTTCTATAAAAGGTATAGATGTAGATAAATATACAAAAAAAACTTACCTTTTAAAAATTTTAAAAATTTATCAAACAGCGGCGCTTAAAATCCTCAGCAAGTGTGGGTTTGGAAGATTTATTAAATCGTAAACATCAGCATCCAACCAGTATGCAGTGAGTTTTATTGTATAGGTATATAATTATTTATTCATTCGAATTTACAACTCAAAATTTGTTTATATCTTCTTTTATAGTTTTATCTTATTTATTACAACGAACGATGAATCATGATTTTTGAATATAATTATTCTCGTATATTAACAAATCCAATTCAACTGAGAGAATATACAATTTTAAAACAAACCACACTTGTGTATTAACAGATGCAAATTACAAAATTCAAACCGCCCACTGTTATCGTGAATTGACACAACGGGATATGATTATAATCGACCAATGACGCCGCCGCGTTGCCGCCACACTCTACGCAGAACAAATGAATTTTTCTGAATTGAGTGGGAAATTTAAACTGCGAAAGGTAAACAAAAACACTGTTTTACGTTATTTTCTGTGTCTACACAGTGTTCCCACACCAATTATATCAGATTTTTAAAATAAAAAAAAAAAAATAATAAAATTCACACCTTTGTTATGTAGACAACAATTTACAGTAATTTACATTTACAGCTATTGGTAAACAGCTTTCAAATTAAACAACTCTAAGGGAAATATTTGTGCTAACCAGTTTTATAGTGCGGAATCTAGTTTTATAGGTTAAACCCAAGTTAACTCCTGAAACATGTTTTTGTAGTTAATTTAGATTCCAAGTTAACTATGAGTTTACTTAGTAAATTCAATGAGTAAAATCTGGGGTTATAAGTGAAAAGACATTTCTGACAGGATTTGCATTGTGCGTGTCAAAAATCTATTAGAATCACCGCACGTCGTTAAAATTAATCATCGAATAAAAAACTGAAAAGATCGTTGATGAGTTAACAGATGTTTAATTTATTTGCAGGATTTGTTAACTTTGTTTTAACTTTAAATTATCTTAGCACTAAAAATGAATTAAAAGTAAAAACAAATAAGCTTTTTTAATTAAAGTGGGAACACTTATCATAACAAAAACAAAAAACAGGATGTAATTAAAATCAAACAAGATGCAAACAATACAATTGAAACGAAAGTGGGCCGCATCCATTTAAACCAACCAACCAACTCGGACCAGATGCTCATTCAAAAATATACCACATACATTTTTATCCTTAAGGATGCACCACCATGAAATTCCTCCGGAAATTCTTTATCCAAAAACAAACAAAATTCTTTATCCAAAAACAAACAAACAAACCACGATAACAACGATATGCACACAAACTGTTAATCGCATTACACCAGCCAACACTATATATATGTGACTGGAACCAACCAACTTTCGGGAGCTCTACCGATCGGAAAAACAATTTCCACGCCGATTAAGATGATAAATCTTCGATTTACAACCGATATGTAAGAGTGCAAGGGCACAAGGCACGAGTCATATAATAGACAACACGCACACAAACACTATTGTGGGAACTGAACTGAGAGCATCGGAAAAGGTAGAAAATGATAATAATCCACAGCGACAGCCGACGTGCTGGAGCTCTCAAAATGAATTAATTGAAAGATACAATTTGAGAATTCATGCAAGCGTCCAACCAATATAATAGGTATGGTATGGTAGGTACTTCTCGCAGCAGCAGACAAAATACCTCCTCCGCCTCTCTGATGTCGTTGTTGAGCTAGCTCTATATATTATAGCCCGGCTGCGAGATATGATTTTGTTTTGTTTTTTTTTTTTTTTTTTTTCTGTTTTAGGTTGTTATGCTTAGAAACATAGAGATAGCATGCTAATAACAAAGATGATGTATCTAATTTCTACCACAATCGATATCTATATCTGCATGCTGTGTGCTAGATAAGTATAAATGAGGGGAACAAAACTGTTGAGTTAAGATACGCACGAACAGTCGCTGTTGGAAGTAAACAAACTCTTAGTGGACAGAATATACTATGCTAATAACTTTCAGGTGGATTTCTCAAGAATTCTTGTTTTGTTACGGTTCATTTTAACCTGCGTAAAAATAATTAAAAAAATTGATAGAACAGACCGATCTTCTAAAAAAAGCTCTCGTATCTTTTGAACTAAAATTAACCACATTTCAAAATCACAGAAAAATTCTATTAAAATCATGGAAGTCGTTTTTAAGAAAAATAAGATTTTCCTTAACGAATTAAATACTTTCAGCCTTATTTATTAACTCGTTTTAGCGATGGAGTAAATTTATTCCGACTTTACAACGCCTCTAATCCTGAAAAACTTAATATTAAAAAAAAAAAATAAACGAGGATTAGAGGCGGATTAAGCTAAAACTGGTACATACATGTAGGAATTAAGCCGTAGTAAAGCCGTTTTAGTATCTAAATGTCATTCTGACATGAAATTCAGAAACTAAAAAGGAAGAAATTTTTATATCTGTAGCAAAATGGATAGTTATTTTACATTTATAAATGATTAAAATTTTTTAAACGCTTTGGCTGCAGGAAGGAGAAGGCCAAAACAGTACAAAACTCGTTTTAATCTCATGAGGGATTAAGATTTCTGCTCGAAGTACCCATTTTCGAAAGAAAATATGAAACAAATTAGTAGCCATAGCTCGGCCTTCCCTAAGCGATGATCAAAGAGGAGGGTATATCAATTTATTTATGCACGTACCTTTTGAGAACCATCCCCGTTTTCTTTTATTTTGTTGATCCATTTATTTCGACAAAATACCACCGATAATAATTACTTAAAATGAATGATTGTGAAAATCAACTAGGTTTTTTTTAACGTTTATATTTTATAATAACCAGAGTTTTAGATTGGTCATTTTATTCATAGTATATTTGACATTAAGAAGGGTGTACCTAAAACCGCCAAGAAAATATTTTATAAATAAGAACTTGTTTGGTGTAAAGACGGAGTAAGTTCTTCGACTTGGTTTAAATATTCCGAGGTTGAAACGAGTTTTAGTTAAATCTAATAAATAAGGCTTTTTGTATTTTATATGCCGTTTTTTTTGGTTGAAAGAATTATTTTTCTTAAAACTGTTATACAAATGTTAAAATAACTTGTTTTCATGATTATTAAAATCAAATGGGTCGTTTTCAAAATACATACATAGATATATAGAGTTTTAAAATAAATTTAAAATAAAACAATGATTCTATGGGAGGTAAAAATAAAATTCATGACGGGGTCGCACAAACTTGCACTTAATTATTTACGATAACACTGTGGTTTTTAGACTTTATGTTATACCAACTACCGAAATTTTAGTACACCATCTGAATTCTATAAAAAAATCTTAATTTATAAACAAAACAAAATTTTAAAATCATTGAAGCGGTTTTTTAAAAAAATATTTTTTTGTATTTTAAAATATTTTGTAAACATTCGGTACGACATTTTTTTTAATATTTACCATGGGGGGTTTTATATCAATTAAAAAAAAACACTCATTTAACCGTTTTTGAAATATTGAATTTTCAAAAATTTATTTTTATTTTTTTTTCAATCCAAATTTTGTTTTGTTTTGGAAAATATTGATACGCATTATTATTATTATTAAATTTACAATATAAAAAAGAAGCTCCTGTATAAAAAAAAAATCAATTAAACAAATAAAAAAATGGTTCTATAAAGATATACTGTTATTTTTTGGTTAAATATAAAATTTGTTTCTCTAAAATAGTAGTTCGTACTATTATTAGTCGACATAGAAAATTTAATTAAAATCGTAGAAGCCATTTTCGAAAAAAATTCGATTTTCTAAAAAGGTTTTTAAACAGTTGTATGGAAGGTGCCATTCATTTTGAAAATAAGAACAAATTTTCGTTTAAAATATTATAGATTACATTAAAAAACCGATTAGATGCCAAGATTAATAAAAATCAAACAAATCGTTTTCGAAATTTGGACTATTCAAAAAAAAAAAATGAAATTTTTTTAAAAATATATATTTTCAAACATTTTTGTTTGAAAATTTTCCAAATTAAAAATTAAAATCAGTCGAACTACAAAATTTTCGAGAAAATCGAAAATTAAAAAAACTCAATGTTACTCAATTGTATTGCAAAAAAATTTCATCTTTTAAAAACAACTGAACTTTTTTTAAGAAAAATCTTTGGAGGTATTTTTGAGACAAATAAGATTATTCCAAAATTATAAAAAAAATACATGGCTATATGGATATATTATTTTAGTCCTAAACAAACCAAAAATGTGTCCGGGGAATGCCAAAATAAAACAAACAGATGGACAGAATTACGAGACTGCCTTTTTTCGACTTCGCTATCATCGTAATGTCAAGTTTGATCGAAATTTTGTATTTTTATATTTTTGTTACGAATCCAAAACTACCCGTTTTAGTACCCATATCCCGAGTAAAAAACGATTTTTTCTTTTAATCTGTAAGCAATTTTTTGAGAAACATTTAAAAAAAATTTTAGTCTTATTTTTGGTCCTAAAAATGAAAAAAATTTGTTTTCTTTCTTAAATGATTAAAATAAAAACAAATATGAACATATTATTTTCTATTTGTTTTTTGTAAAATTTCAAACCGCCCCATTTTAAAAATCTAAATCACTATACCAAAACAAAAAAAACTGTTTTTCTGGTAAAATTCACATAAATATTCTCTTCCCAAATCCCTCCTTAATCGCCTTAATCGGTGGTATTCGATTGTTATTGACAAAAATAAATTCCTTGAGTGACGTTTTGATTTGGGATTTGTGCTTAAGAACCATGTTCCAACATTGATTTAATGTTTCTATTTAGTGTTATGACATTTAAAACGAGATCTTAGATAAAGGGTGGCGTTCAGTTCCGTTCGGTTGGGTTGAGTTCGGTTGTGATATGAAAATGAAATGCTTTCGATTTAATTTTTTTTTCTTCTTTCAAATATTTTTCTTTCATCAGAACTAATTGTGTCGAATATACAAACATCTATATATTTTTAGAATTTAATTTTATATTGAGGTAAAATGAGGAAGTGTTATGGGTGCTACCGTCTCTAGTCGAAGTTGCTTTGGTCGTGTGGCACGTGAAAGACTTTTATGCTTCAATTTTTAATGAAGCTTCAAAGTGAAAAATGCACAAATATCACGTTTTTCTGTTTATAATGATGTCGTAAATTAATAAGTTTAATTCATTGTGTGGTTTGTGTGGGATTTTGTTGTTGTTGTTAGAATGAAAGAATAAATTATAAAGGGGGAAATTTTAAATAATGAAGTTTGGTAGTTTTTTTCAACGAAAATAACTTCTTATTTATAAATACTAAGAGAGGTGCAAAGGATTTGTTTAAAGGAAAGTGTTTTTTTTTTAATAAAGGGTTAAATGAATCAGGTTAATTAAAAAAAAAGTGTCACACGGTGGCCTTTGTGTGATTTAGGTTGCAACGTGAGGTTTAACGAAACAAAATTGATTAAATGATAAAACATGGATCCTGTTTCAACGCAATTAAGCAAAATCCCTAGACTATTTTATATATTTTATTACCGTCATTATTATACATAAAAGAAACAACTAAAGCCAGACAGTCATTATTCACTAAGTGGCATGTATACAGAAAATGAAGCTACAAATTACGCGAGTATTGAAAGTCGGCAGGAATGAATGTTATTTGGTCGAACCCGAATGGAACCTTAAAATGACAGAAATTCTCTTGTATGATTTGACACTTCTTCACCAAAGGCATCTTATTTCACATTAAGTAAAAAAAAATATTTTGTTAGGGGAAGGTACCTTCAGCCTTTTGTGAGGAAGTGAAAAATCCTCCAAGAGTATCTCTTATCGTGGAAAATTACCTTTCATCTTAGACGTTCGAATTCGACAGGAAATTGTTGGTCCCCTCCATTCCAATCAGCAAATAACATATACATAGTAATAGTTGAGTGTAACTACAGAGCCTGTTTCTCTACGGGATTCTACCCCAAAAAATGTATTTTTATTTCTATCATTAAAAAAAAAAAAGAATTAAAATTT
The DNA here is from genome assembly GCA_951394125.1 of Epistrophe eligans. Lineage (NCBI taxonomy): Eukaryota > Metazoa > Arthropoda > Insecta > Diptera > Syrphidae > Epistrophe > Epistrophe eligans. The sequence continues at coordinate 76,352,119 of OX596030.1, forward strand.
ATTTTTCAAAAGTTAAATCCCAAGGTGGCCTTTTTTATATTATAATTCGTAATGGCTTACTTAATTTATACTTTACACGTGTCCTTTAAATATATAGCTATATTAATAAACTGATTATTAAAATTCATGTCTCAAATTATTATTTCAGATTCCATTTTTAAATATTTTGCAATACGAGATTTAATTTGAATTAGATATTCAACCTTAAATTTTGAACCTTTTCGTCCCTTAATTTGATATTTTTGTTCATACAAAATGTACAAATCTAAATTTATAATAGAATTTTTTAATGGAAGGTTAATTTAAAAAAAAAAAAATATTTGATATTTCGTAAAGGTCAAATTTGGGTAGAAATCATCAATTTTGTTTGAGAACCTTGTTTTTTTTTTTTTTTTTTTTGTAAATAAAAACAGCTAGCAGCATATTTGCCAAATTAAAACAATAAACCATGGCAAATATTTTATCTCATTTCCTGTTTAAACTTCAATAATAATGCTATCAACAGACACATCAGTGGCTTGTTATGAATGTATGTATTATGTCTTTAGGATATTTATACTTATTAATAGGTATTATGTATTTGATTTCAAATAAATATTAATATTGTTTAAAATAATATCAAAAGCAATAAAGGCTAAAAGCAAATAATGGACTTTATTGCATTTGTGAGAATTTACTCGTATCGTATGTTACTTTATATTATATACGAATAATAATGTCATGATTAAATGTTTATTTATGGTTATCAGAGGACAAGACTTGCATTACACAAATAAACCAACAAAATATTTGAATAATATTTTATGAGCTAATCCCCTCTTGTATGTTTTTGTAAGATGTCAAAAAATATTCAATAGGAAAAAAAATGCAATAGTATTCTCTTAATGTTCAACAGATCTGTTAAATCAATTTACAAAAAAATCGTTTGGTAAAGGGCGTTTTTCTTTTTTAGTTCACAGTAAAGCTCTGAACAGAGTCTGAGCACTCCGAACATACTTTGAGCGATCTCTGCACCGAGCGTGCTCTGCTCTGGGAGTTCAGATTTATTTAAAGAAACACGCTTTACCAGCTTTCACTTGTATAATTTGTGTTCAGCTATTTAACTCGGTCTGCTCTATCAATTTATTCTGAGCTCATAAAGCGCGCTCTGAACATGCTCAGAGCGAAAAAAAGAAACACGAAACGAACGAAAATGCCCAAAGTATCGATTAAAAATCAACTAGGCCAACAAAATTGACCCTTATTTTTGTTCCCAAAATCAGTTTGTTTTTTTCTGAAGGGCGATTCCGATTCTGCGAAAAAGTGAATCGAAAAACTTTTCACACACACTAATTACGATTCTCGTTCTGGTAAAATGTGAAGCCTATGATTTTTCACTTATAATTATTAATAATTCGCTAATTCACGCGAATGCTCATAACTTAATAAGCTTATTAATCTATTCACGAAGCAATAACATTTAATTTGTATTTTGCAGCCGTCATAAGGCGAATGACTATGAGTGGTCGCGACTCCTCTCGAGTTACGAACTCTCTCACCGAATATTTTCGAAATTCATTTGTCAACAAAATATCAAAAAGCTTGAATTATTTTTTGTTTCAATTTATTTTAAAGAGGACTAAAAAAATAGATTCCGCGAAGTTGAAAAAAGTGTCTGTTCGGCTGGAGCCTAAACGGGTGGGCCACCCATACGTTTTATAATTTTTTTTTAAGATCAAAATTAACGGTAAAAATGAAAATCTTATTTTTCTTAAAAACGTGCCCATATCCTAAACAAAAATCAGCAATTTTTTTATGCTACCATTTTATAAAAAAAAAAATCGGAAAAATGGTTTGAAATAACCATTTTTTTTATTTTCGATTTTCTCAAAAACGTTTCAACTGATTTTCTTCATTTTTTTTTATAGAGAAAAATATTGTGTATACAAAAATTTTCCAAATTTTTTTTTTTGATTTTTTAAAAAAGTTTTTTTATTCGAAAACGACTTTATAGATTTTAATTAAAATTAGCACCCAGCAGTTCTTTGACATTATCTAGCAGGTTTTAAGTAATTTTTTCTCTTATAACCAAAAATAACGGTAACCTCACATAAAACCGTTATTGAAAATCTCATTTTTCTAAAAATATTTATATTCATATTTATATATTTCCTTCAACTATATTATTTTATATATTATATTTTTGGCAGGTGGCATAAAATATAGGCTCCAAAAATTAATAAATTTCTTTTTTTATCAGATGAAAAGTTTTTAAAATTATTAATACTTTTAAACCATAGTGTAATCGCACATAAGAGCAAGTTCATGCGCCAAAAAGTTTCAAAAATAAAAATTTACCAGTTCGTTTTCGAATTATTAAATTCTCAAAACTAAATTTGAAGCTTTTTTTGAAAATAAAATTTTGGTATTGAAACATTCTGCATAAAAAAATGTTTAAATCAGTAATTGAACCATTTTTGATAAAATCCAAAATAAAAAAAAAGAGTTCTATGGGAAATCATTTATAATCATTTTTCGGGACATTTTTTTTACAAAATTAGTAGATAGCCATTTGATAAAAAAAAATACTGGATTTTTTTTTTTCAAATGTTGTGGGCAAGTTTTTGAGAAAAATAAGATTTCATTTAATTGCTAAGAAAGGCTTAAAAAACGCTAGATATCAAGTTTTAAGAAAATCGACTTACCCGCTTTGTCTGCAGCCAAACGGACAGACAGATAGAGGGAGAGACAAACCATTTTTTACGAATCCATAACTTGCCTTATACCTAATGGCAACTTAAAATATTATTTATTTTATCAGGGTTAACTAAGGATACACGTTGGTTATGTCGTACATAAAAAACATTCTTGTTTTCTTGCACGCAATTTGTCATTTGACTTTACCAAAATAAAAATATTATTTACAAATAGAAATAGTTAATTTCTTGGATATTTTTAAATTGAAGAAAATGAATTTAAGAATAAAAATTTAATTTTATATGAGATACAAATTAATTAATGGAATCATATAAATATTTATGTATACTTATTAAGTTTATAAATAAGTTTTTTTTTTAGGATATTTTCATATAACATCGGTGACCTTTAAGGCAGCCTCAAAATTTACAAAATGTTTTTGTTTTTTGATTCAACTTTCCAAAAAGTTAACATCGTCATCATCTTATACTCAACTAGTCGTCATCTTCGTCGTCACCGTCAATTGTTTTGATATCACGCACGAATGGCTCAACAGTTGCCACTTGAAAAAGTTTGTTTCTGCCTCCTGAGACTTTGTGTCGTTACCTATGTATGTATATGTATGTACATAATATTGTATAGTATATTTATATATCGAAGTTCTAAGACGAACGTGTTTTGAAATTCCATTCCAGGTGAAGAAGTTTTCTTTTCTGGATGAAAAAGCATCATAATAATGTGGGATACAGATGGAGATGAGTGGCGGTAGTTGCTATTCATCGATTTTGTTGAATTAGCTTGGAATTTCCCGAGAAGAAAGTTATATTAAGAGGTTGAGCTTGTTTTTGTATGCCTTTCGGGTTCGAGTGTGATATTTCAATGGAAAACAAAAAAATATACAAATAAGCACTGAGCAGGTAATTCTTTTTTTTGAATTCGCTTTGGAAAAGGATTTCTATATTTGTCTTCAAAAGAAATAAGATTCTACTTACTATACTTGGGTAGGTAACATACATATATAAATTATTGATGTATTTATTTTATATTATTAAGTTAATAAGGTTGTAAATCTGTGCCGGAATTCATGTCGTTTTCTGTATATACCTAAGCATCTTATAAATAAGGAATTGAGCATTACTTGAATTTCCGAAATATGTATAATGTACAATTGTACACCCACACGTTATCTTGAACACCGGAAAACGTAAACACTTTTGTATTACATTTAAATTTTTTTAAAAGTAAATAATGAGCAGTAAAAATATTTTTCACGTTTTAAAGGACGATATATTTTTTTCGTTAACAAAAAAAAATATCATAACACTCAAGAATTTCCAACTAAAATTCATCTAACTCCTTGGAAATATTTTTACTATAATTTTTTTAATATCTCAACATTATTTTAAGTTTACTTACCTTTTTATCTTTAATTAAAACTTGTATCAACAATTTTATTTAAATTCATTTATCGATTTTATTCGTGTACAATAATCCCTAGGGCTCAACAAACACCTACTTTTGTGTTAAAAAATTTAAATTTACAACTCTTAAACTAAAAGCTTTTCCAAAAATACCTACCAGCTTAACGTTGTGAAATGTTTTTTTGTCTCTTCATAATAAATTTGCCCTAAGCTCAAAGTAAACCAAAGCTACTCTGGAATTTATAGGGTAGGTATGGCAGAGTTAGTATATAGTGACTATGAAATACAAATTAAATTAATGCAAACTTTACCTTGCCATCAGTATCCGGTGCATGATATCTGACCTCTAGTGAGCCACCTAAAACAGCATACCAGAAACGTCCCTGTTCCCCAGCACGGAAAACTATATAGAATGAGAAAAATAAAAAAAAATGATGTGAATAAAGGTTTCATAAATAAACTCTGCGGTTGAAAATTTTCTGTATCTCTACATCCTTTAAAAATACACAAAAATAAAACGGGAAGGGACTATACATATTTATATCCCAACCCAAAATAATAGTTTAATATGGGGAAAAACCCAAAGTTCAAAAGGATGCGATGTACCTTATACTCGTATAAGAAAACTGACTGAAAAGATGACACATGATGACTCTCTGTGGTGCAAAATGAAAAGAAAAAAGTTTCTCATAAATTAATATAGTACTCACGGGTGACTCCTTTTTCCAGATCCTCATAGAATCCACACATTGCAAGTTGTTGTAGCGCTGATCCCGGGAGACGACATAGTGGTTCGACCCGTCTCAAGCGGCAGGATATTAACTCTGCATCTCGTAAATTTCTATCACAAGGCCTGCAATAAGGGAATAGAAAAGGAATCGAATGTAAGTAATTAGGTTGCCGGATAAAATTTTATAGAAGTAGAAGTATATTTTTCATGGAACATATCTGTACATATAAAACATCTGTTCTGTAGGATGTCATTTTTGATATTAACAGATGGCGCTATATATAGTTCATGTGGGTAAAACATATATTTCGGCACTACTTGGGTAAAGGGTTAAAAATATTGATTTTCTTCTCATAGATTTTATTTTGTTGGATCGTAATTACTATTAGCTATATATGTAATGCATAATATGATATATAATTTGAGCACGATTTTAGGAAAGTCACGCAATAACAACACTGGTGCGGTTGTGGTTTAAATTGTTTCCTGTCATTCAGAATGCCAATTTGAAATAACTAGAAAATGGAAAAATATAAATAATATAAATGTTGAAAGTTTAATCTGTTTTTATGAAAGGTATTAAAATTTTAATTAATTTTTTTTTGTCCTCAATAGTTTGGGTCTAAGGAATCCAATTGTTTGAAATTTTATTTTATTAAATTTGATTTCTAGAAGGTAAATTCTTTTCGTAGGAAGAAAATAGGAAAGTCATTTATATTGAATTTCGTATGAAGTTAAGTAAAAAAAAAAACCGTTATGTGACAGAAATATATATTTCAAAGAAACATGGAATGACGCTAAATTTTAGACGACCCATTTTGTGTTAAAACATTTTTAATATGATGCTATGTTAAAAAAAGAATTTTCCATTTTTTAAAAGAGTTAGTATCGTGCTATCTTTTTAATATTTTTATAAAGTAAAAATCCAAAAAAAGCCTATTTTAACTTTTTAATATCATACCAACTCCAAATGTCTCTTTGACATTTACAATTAATGTGAAAATGGATTAAAAAAAAAAACAGTTTTCCCGATTTTTTTTTAAGTTGTGGGCACGTTTTTGACAAAAATAAGATTTCTATAATTTGATAAAAAAAAATGTACGGCAGGTACCGTTATTTTTGGTTTAAAAAAAAATGGAAAAAATTTCGGGGAATTCCCCAAAATCATCTCTAGATACAAAGTTTAAAGAAAATCAACCCACCACCGTTTAGGTTGTAGCCGAAAGGACAGGACAGACAGAATAGCGACACCCCCTTTTTCAACTTCACTATCATCGTAATGTCAACATTATTCATAATCTTACGTTCGATATTTTTTACGAATCCATAACTTGCTATATAGTATACCTATAATCTATATATTTCAAGTAAAAATCAAGGTGGAGAATAAGACCTCCTTACGATTATTTCGATGTTATAGGCTCATTATGAATGTTTAAGTAGGTGCAGTATAAATAGTTAAGTACATACTTTTTACGAGCACTTAAATGAATACAAAAATAATTTAAATGTAACCTGATAGTACCTACTTCACAATCACAAACTTTTCAAAAAGGTTTTCAAGTTTTCATCTACTTGGGGTTGGGCAATACACTTTAAGTACTGCCCAACATATATTTTAAAGTTTTTTTTTTCTTACGTGTACATTTTAAATTCATAATTAAAATCCAATATCAGTTCATATACACTTAATTATAATAAACTTTACAATTTGGTGAGATTTTATTTGGTATTTAATAAAAATAGGGATTTTACATTTCTGGCTCAATATTTCGATTCCGATTTTTAAAATTTTTTTACTTTAAAATTTTTAGAGAATATAATTTTTAAAATGTTCTTAGTACATATATGTAATATTGTTGTTCTATTTTTGTTTATTAAATCATTATTTATAGGTACAGCGATAACAAAAAAATCCTTCTTTGTTCAGTTTCGTAACAACAACTATTTTTTGTTTATTTTTGTTTCTGACAATATGATAATATTCTTATTTTCTTATTTTAAACAAAGCAGGATATTCCTTTAAAATAGAACCGCTTGTGCTTATTTTCACACAACATATTATAACTTTCGTGTATTTAAAAAAAAAAAAAAAAATGAAATGAATGAAAGAAAAAAAAAAAAAACTTATAGCTAAACTTTCATTTAAACAAATACGTTATTGACACTTCAAATGCAATTTTTGTGTTAAGTTGTTGAGGTGCCACCTCTATCCTACTTTAAAGCTTTTTAATTTTTAAATTTCTTCACTATGTGAATTATTTTTAAAAGTTCTAGATGTCATTCCTTGAAAATTTCTTTCAAAAAATAGTATGACTTAAACGCATAACCTATTTCTTAATGGTTAGCCAAAGAGTGAATAAGATTTTCCTAAATAATATAATAAAATACATTTAATGAAATTATTTCGAAAAGTATATTTCGATAAATAGATTAGACACATGCTCTTTCGAAAATAAACTCGTCAACATACGTATCAAGATTATTGATTTTAGCAAACAAATAGTAACCACCTAAGTATAGAACAAAGAAAACTTTTTTTTTCTTTTCTTGTATTTTTTAAACCCTAAAACATAACTATAACTAGTGGTACCACTTTACTTAAATTGAAGTAGATCTACTTCTTTTTTTCAGAAAATTTTAAAATCTACTTCCTACTTTGCACCATCATCAAAATATTGAAATCTACTTCATTTTAAAAATCTCTGCTTCAACCTACATTAATTTTAGAAAAAAAAGGCCAAATCTAGTTCTTTTTCTATATTTCACTATAGAATGCAGCCCAACAAAATGCAAAATAAAAAAAAAAACTAACCAATGCCAGTGCCAATTTAAAGCTTTTGTTTTAATCCTAAAGACTTTTAAAAGCCTGAAATCTTTTTATTTATTTTTAATGACGTGTTTTTATTTTTGTACTAATAGTAATAGTAAAATAATTTTAATGTTCTTTTGTGTAACAAAAAATAATTACTTAAGTACCTAAGCATAAAGTCTGAGATATTTGGTTTTGTTAAACCAAATTATGTATTGATATAAAAAAATATACATGTAGAAATAACTTAATTTTTTTTTTGTTTTTATGTTATTTTAAAAATGTAGAATAATATTAAGTTTATTTTTTTGTTATTACTTTTTTTTATTTATTTAATCATATTTATTTATATTGATTTTAATGTTCTGATTTATAGAAAAAAGAATAATTAAAATAGCCTAACATGAAGTCTGAAATAATTTTTGGTTCTAATGTTTTTTTTTTTTTTGTTAAATAAATTTTAAAAATGCAACAAAGCATCATATTAAAAAATATATTGGATATATATTATGTAAATATGAAGTCTGAAAGAATTCTTATGTTTAGTTTCATTTGTTTAATTAAATAAATTTAATTACAAAAAAGTTTAAATATAGATTTATTTAAAAATGGTCATTTTGATTTTTCTCAATCTACTTCGTTTTTTTCTTCAAATCTACTTCGAATTTTTCTCCGGAAGTGGCAACGTTGACTATAACTAAGAAAAATAATAAAAACAAAACAAAAATATGAAAAAAAATAAATCGTTCAGATAAAATTCTAAATAAATATTTTTATAGCTCTTATATTTATGTAATTTTTTTTCTTTTTCTCTAACTTTCATTTTGTTTCGCTCAGGTTCAGGCAAACCTTACTAAAACTATTTTTTCTTTCGTGTTTGTTAATGGCTTTTAAATATGCGAATGGAGTGGTAAAAAAGTATATAGGAATTCAGACAAAAACTTATTAAATAAAACGATTCTTTTGTTTTGTATTTTTTTTTTTTATTTGAAGGATAAAACTTTCTCTTTCTCCTAAAGGGTTTTTCGTATTTCAACGTTTAAATGAAAATTTCACACAAGAACAAAAAAAATCCATTGCTGTAGTAGGAAGTCAAGTGCATTGAAAATAAACGATAAACGATATCTCGCAATGCCCAAAGGTTTTTGTTTTAAGCTTTTTCATACCTGAGTGCCTGAAAGTTTTTTTTTTTTTTTTAGACAAAGGAATTTTAAAATATTAACAGTTTCATTTACTTTATCTTTTTGTACACTTGATAGGTTAGGTATACAATAGTAGGCCAGGAAAATTTCATAAAACTGAATTTTGTTGGAGGACTTTAGTTTTGTTTTTTAGGAATTTTCTTCAAGTATCTCTAAATTTGAAACAGTCCACAGATTTTGATTTTGTGGGGTGAAAGTGGTAAAATAATTTTTTTTTCTGAAAATTAATCGAAAACTATCCGTTTTTTAACAGAAATGGTCAAGACTTAAATTGGATCTCATTAAATTCTGCACACAAAATATTATATATCTTTTTTTTCTTCGTAGAAACAACAGATTTTTAGAAAAACGTTCCCAATCTCCACAGTTTTATTTTTCGGCTTTGTTCGTTTATCAAATTATTGGCCGTAACAATATTGTAATTAGTTTACACATAGGTACCTACTTTTAAATACATAGTTCGAAGAAATATTGTATTGCATTGCTTTTTAGAAAAAAATTTACTTCTACTACGATTGTCAATTATAAATTGATAATTGATATGTATTGAATTTTTTTATTTTTAAACTCAGTGAATAAAAAAAAAAAACTATTTTGTTGTGAAAAAGTGGTTTAGGGAGACGATGGATAATTTGTTGAGAAAGTTCAATTTTATTGAAAAAATGACAAAATAATATTTTTTATTTTATCTCTTTCTTTGGAGGGCGCTGAAAAATAATTAATTGTTAAAGTGGGAAATAAATTAATTAAGTTGGAGAATTTATAAAATAAATTATAAAGCACGTAAATGAAATTTGTGTATAAAACGGAAAGTAGTTACAAGTTGACAATTTGTGGTGGGACCATCTATCAGTCTGTCTGGTACTACGAATTTGGAAAATTTTAGTATGTCTCATTTTATTTTTTAATTAAATATGAGAAGCTATCGAAAAAGACTAAGTGATGCACTATATCGTAAAAAAAAAGCAGAAGAAACCACAAAAAAGATGTTTTACAAGAAAAAATATATTCTACTTGTTCTACTTATTCTAATATAATAATAATTGTAATATTATTATAAGCCCAATAATCCCACTCTTTTTTTACTATAAATTGAAATGTTTTCTGGGGGCGTTTTCTGGCTGCACAATAAAAAAGTTGTGCATCAAAAACTATTAAGGTAATAAAGGTAATTACTTAATAGAATTTAGTTTAAAAAAAAAACAATGGGGGAGGGGGAGGCGTACGCAACAGGGCCAAAGGCGGCAAAAAACCTAAATCCGCCACTGCATATACCCTAAAAGTCTTGAACCCTAAAAACAAGTTTTCATCTCAAAATTAACCAAAAGTCTCTGAGTTATCAATTAGACATCTCATTTTGACTTGTTTTTTATTTAAATTTCAAATTCAAGGCCAAAACTTCCAATTTGTTATTAACATTGAAAATGTTTATAGGGTCGTTTTGATAAAAGTATGGTGTTACCAAAATGAACAAAGATATAGAATGAACTCTAGCGTATAGGGGGAGAACGATTGAATTTTTGGTTGGTGTTACCAAAGGAACTACCAAAATGAATAAAATGAAGAAAAAAACACAAGTGATGAATTTCAGCCAGCGTACCTACATGTTGATCATTGCCAACGGACGAGATTCAGTGGAGCAATGTATAAAATTCGAAAATGCTCGATTAGGAGCCTATAACTTTGGTTATAATTATTTGATGTTCAATATTAAACTAAATAATTAAAGTTTAAATGACAAGCTACAAATCTGCATAAAAATTTTTGCAAAATCGTAAAAAAATTCATACTAGAAACATAAAAAATTGTCTTTTTAGAACTAATTTCATCACGGCAAAAGAAAAAAAAAACAAACAGAATATGTATGTAGGTACGTACCAACAAAGAATGTATTGACAGAAGGGAGAAGACGGTGGAGTGTGTGCAATAAAAAAAAAACACTTGGCAAACAAAATTGGCTTTACATCGTGCACAAAAATGATATACATTATGTAGGTATGTAGATATGCATGTATGTTAGTATGTACATATGTAGGTATGTGCATGAACATTATTTTTAGTAGGTATTTTACAAATAATAAAATCGTAAAGTTTGGATTTGGTTGGTTTGTTTGGATTATAACTTCTGTTCTAATAATCGGATGTTTGAGGTTAAAGTCTTAAAATTAAGGTAAAATGTGAGTCTAAAGAAATTATGTGACAAAAGTTGACTTTCTTTTAAATCAATCGATTGTTGAACCTAGAATATGCGTAATAGGTACCTACTTGAACCTCTTTAATAAACTTATAACTTTAGTTCTAAGGGCCAGATGCGCGAGTTAAGGTATTTAAACTAAGGTAAATCAGGCTAGAGGGAAAATCAACTTAGCTAAGCAACTTAAATAGTATATTCAAAAAGGGTCGATGTTGTAAGTTGATATATTCTGATCTAATTATCGGATCTTTGAGTCAAAATGTCAGACAAGAAAATGTTTTTGACAAAACTTGACTCACTTTTGAATCAGTTGATTGTTTAACCTAGAATATGTATAGGTACCTACTTGAACCTCTTATACAAAATTATAACTTAAGTTCTAAGGGCCAGATGCTCAAGGTTAAGATATGTTTAGGTAGATCAGGCAAGAGGTAGAATTAACTTAGCTAAACAACTCAAATAATATAATCGAAAAGGTTCAATTTTGTAAGCTTATATATTCTGTTCTAATCATCGGATCTTTGAGGTTACGGCCTGAAAATGAAGGTAAAATGTCAGACTAGAAAAGGCTTTTGATAAAACTTGACTTACTTCTGAATCAGTTTGATTGTTTAACCTAGAATATGCATAAGTATTTGGTTGAACTTCTTATATAAAATTATAACTTAAGTTCTAAGGAAAAAAACATCAAGGTTAAGGTCTTGGTTAGCTTATAACTTCTTAGAATTAACTTAGCTAAACAATTAAAATATTATAGTCGAAAAGCTGATATATTCTGTTCTAATCATCGGATCTTTGAGGTTAAAGTCTCAAAATTAAGGTAAAATATAACAAAAGTTGATTTTTTTCTAAGTCAACCTAAAGAACCTAGAATATGCTAGACAATGTTTGGGTAAAAACTTTACTAACTTCTAAATCAATTTGATTGTTTAACCTAGAATATGCATAGCTACCTACTTGAACCTCTCATACAAAATTATAACTTAAGTTCTAAGGACCAGATCATCAAGGTTAAGGTCTTGGTTAGCTTCAAACTTCTATTCTACTAATCGGATGTTTGAGGTTAAAGTCTTAAAATTAAGGTAAAATATGACAAAAGTTGATTTTTTTCTAAATCAACCTACAGAACTTAGAATATGCTAGACAACGTTTGGTTAAAAACTTTACTAACTTCTTAATCAATTTTATTTTTTAACCTAAAACATGCATATTGCATAGCTACCTCTTTAATAAACTTATAACTTAAGTCAGATCTTCAAGTTTAAGGTCCTCAAATGCAAATAAAATTTTAGGCTTCATCTTAAAGTACCTAGTCCATAAACTACTCAATTTGGTTGTCAACTAAATTGATGCTCGCCGCTCGGCCACACATTTCATAAACTCAGTTAAAAGAATACAGCTCCAAGTGTCAAAAACATTATTTTTGTCTAAAAAAAAATTACGCGACTCGATATTGTTAAATTGATTAAAAGAAGGGTTGGGTTCAAAATATTTTAAAATAAAATATTATAGAATAAAAACAATTAGCAGTGAGGTTGCGCTTCGCATCAAATTCTTTGCAAATTTTGTCTTGATTTAAAAAAGGTTTACCTGGACAGTAAATCAAATGTCTTGGCTTTATACAATATACATAGTTCAATGATTTGAAATACTTGTAATTCAATTTGAAAAAATTCAAAATCTTTTGATTTTCTCATCAACCGTCAAATTGATCAAATAACAAGCCAAGACACGGGTTGATTTGAACAACAACCGACTGAGTCGAGAACTAAGTTGAACCGTATTATATGTATGCTTTAATCGATCTGTAATAATTCAGTTACCTTTCTGCAATGCTTAGCTATGCAAAAATGTCAAATACCTAGATATACGTTAAGATAGATGGTATGTAACTTTAATTTCGTGTATAAGTGCTGTACCGGTGCGGATGAAAATGAGTATGTTTGTATAATTGCGAGTTAAGCTACAATTAAAACTAAGATTCACCTTATTAAAAAAAATTAACAACATTAATTTAACCGCCAACTGGGAAGTGACATTAAATTTACAAATTGGAACTTCAGACTGTAGAATGGTTTCTAAGACAGTTTGTGAAATTATAATGCAACAATAGTATACAAAATAAAAATTACAAAGATTAGACATGTTTTTGTTTTATCGACGTAATATAAGTCATTTTTAATGTCCCATATAGTTACTCTATGAGTGAAATCTGTAAATTTTTTTAATGACAGACGTTGAAGAAAAAAGCTGTAAAACATACAAAAGAAAAATATTATCAAAAGAAAATTTTTCTTTGCTCTGCGAGAAAATATTTTTTGTGAATTGTTTTTTTTTTGTTTAACAGCTCCAGTATACTTCAATACTGTGCATGAATCCCTTCCTAACAGGCTTCTGTCGAATTACAAAACACCATATGTTATAGTATTTTCTTTAACTGATGCAATAAAGGTTAAGGTAGGTACATAATTTCATGTCAATGTGGTTTAATGGAAAAAGCAAAACAAGTGAAAAGTATTTACAAAAACATAAAATTTAATGTCAAGTTGAAATTGTATATTTTATAAAAAAAATATATAAAAAAATTTACAAAGTTCGAGATTTAGAATTTCAGCATTTTTCAAAATAGAAATTCTTGTAAATATCAGAGGAGGTATAGAGTTTCCTTTTTATGGGATAATGTTGATTGACTGCGTGAGAAAGGAAGCCATTTACTTAAGATCTCACAAAGTAATGTTAAACACGTCAGCATAAGGAATTTTCCAGTGTTTTTTTATGTAAGAGAATTTCTTTGTTTTTTTTTTTTATTATTATTTTTCTATCGGAAAACATTTTTTGTTTTTTGTTTTTTGTTATTTTTTATTGATAAACTTGAGTCCTTGAAGTTGTTTGCTGCTTTTTATTGAAAGTGCTGATTTGAACAGAGTTTTCTTTTATGTCTTTTATTCGTTCGATTAAGTTCAACTGAAAATAATATAATTCAACCATTTACAATCGAAGAAAAAAACAAAAACAGGAAATATGACTATTGAAAGCTATTGACGATCAATCAATTTTATGTTTTTATTTTTTTAAGACTATTAAACTTGAGGTAAAGCACTTTATGGTTCAACCATTTTATAGATGATTCACGTGTAGGTATGTATGTATAAAGGAAACTGCAAAGGATATTAAGTGTTTATATAAGAACACTCAACTGAAACTGGTTGCCACGAAAACATTAAGGATATTTTAAGGATACATTTATATATTAAAAATAAAAAAAGAGTAGGTAGTTGACGAAAAATTATGGTTCCGGGTCATAATAAATTTATATAAAAGGTGACATTTGTTCAGAAGAGGGTCATTTGTTTCAATTGGTTTTATATGAACCGGAAGGCATAATATGAGATATTAATCAACAAAAGGATAAAGATTGTTGAAGTTGAAGTGTATTATAAGGGAAGATAAGAAATAAAATTGCTAAACTATACTTGTGGTGAGTTTTGTCGAAACCTAAGAGAAAAATAAAATATTATAAAGATAAAATACTTAATAAAAACATTTTTAAAGGAATTTTTTAAATATAGGAAAGGAAAAATGAACCAATATATCTCACAGTGAAGTTCCCTATTAATTCATGGTAGTTATTTTGTTCAACCGAATATATAGAAACACTCCCGAGAAAAATGCAATTCAAAAGTTCAACACCGATACGTGATGGTTTTATACAGTTATGTATTTTTCGAAACAATTAAAAAGCGAAATACAAATTTGCCAAACAATTAAAAACGAAATGAATAAATTGCAAAACAATAAAATGAAATAAAAACAGCCAAAAACAATGCCGGATTGGGTACGATGTGTCGATTTTCTAAAATCGAGTGTCAATTTTTATAATAATTGCATTCCTTAACTTTGAAACTCTGTGCTTTTTTCCCCACAAAAGACTGTCAAAGATCATTTAAAAAAGAAAATGTTTGGTTTTGGAGAGAAAAACACAGAGTTTTGAAATAAAGGACCGCACAGAATCTTGACAAAAAAAATCACAAGTTAAAAATGTCAACAGTGATCGAAATTTCAACAATTGATCATTCGTCCATTTTAGTTATTATATTTCCATTCACCCAGTACGGTAAAAGCAGCTATTTCAAAATTTTTCTTGAGAAGCAGTACCTTGGGTGAAATGAAATAAGACCGCGAGGCCAAAGAAAATAGGTGTTTTTTCCGGCAAGTCGATATTTATTCAAGGAATTCGAATTTTTGTTTATTCGAGATTATTAAATTTTGACATTTGCTAAACGATCGAAAAAATTTCGTTTTTTTAACTTTCAGAAATATTGACATAAATCGACATTTTGAGCATTAGGTACATACCTACTACAAAAATATTGCAAGTTATGAATTTGTAAAAAAAAAAAAAAAAGAAGTGGGTCTCAGCATTCCGCCCACTTGTCCTTCCCTACGTCTATTACAGTCTTAACGGGTGGACTAATCTTATCTTACTACTTTAAACGAGCTATTCTTATCGAAAACGGCTCTAACGATTTTGATGAAATTTTTACAGTTTATTTCTATAAAAGAGAAAAAATTTAAAAAAAATAAGATTAAGTAAAATCTGCCCACTGCCACACCTTCTTTTCTTATTTCCTTGTTTCCCGAAAACGGTCGAAAACATCTCTATTTTTCGGAAGGGGCTGAAGTTATTTAAATGCGATTTGCTCTGAAGAATGAGGCAAAAAATTAAAAAAAAATATTTGGTAAAATCCGCCCAGTTCCACGCCCACTATTATTGTTATTTAGTTTTTCGGAAACGGCTTAAACGATTTGGATGAATTTTATAGCGTTTGTTAAAATCAACGAAGAAACATTTTTGAAATTAAGTTTAGGTACCTTTAGGGTACAAGCCCACTTTTCTTAGAAATTGGGTTCTCGATAATGGCTCTTACAATTTGGATAAAATTGGCAAAGAGTATTCTGATGAACAAGAAAATTTAGAAAATGATTTTATTAAAACCTGCCCACCGCTGCTCCCATTTCTTATTTCTTGATTTCTCCTACAGAATGGATAACATTTTAAGCGTAGTTTAGTCGGCTGGTACTTCCGCACATGTTAAGATACGTTTGCTTATATGTAAATATATGCATATCTCCACATATGTGAAGATTTATGTGGAGATACCTTGACATATGTGGAGATACCTTGGAATTACAAGTGAAGATACCTCCACATTATGTGGGGATACATGTGGAGATACTTCCATAATAGTATACGGTATTGTCAGGATGGCGCTTCTATCAAAAGTTCGACGGATGGACCATGAAATGACACCAGTGAGATCTGGATTTACCATGACAGTAAACAAGACTTAAAGCCTTTTTTTTTTTAGTTTCTTAAAGTAAATTTAATAAAATAATAAAGTAACCGAGCGAAGCTCGATCGCCCGTATATTTTTCTTTGGTACCTAGCATTTTTTTTAAATATTTCCTAACATTATTTTTTTCATTTTTTTTATAAAATAGGAAACATTGCCTGCAATACAATTTTTGTAGCATTTTTTCGAAAATTTTATTTTTCTTAAAAATGGCCCCATAGATTTTTTCAAAACAAATATTCAGAATTTTTTAAGATGTTTGTAGACACAATTTATCAGCAATTTAATGCCTAACATTCTTCTTTTCACAAAAAAGCCTTAAATTAAAAAGAAATATATTAAGCTGAACCTATATGTACACTGTACCAGTGTACATGTACATCCTTATTCACAAGAACAAAGAAAACATAGGTTATAAAATAAACTTTGAGCAAGCATCAAATAATTTAAAATTATTAAAAAAAAAAACAATAATTATTAAAAATAACTAAAACCAATTACCTACTTCAATTTGAAAAAAAAAAAACAAACAAATCATAATTAATTACAATCGCTGTAGAAAAATTATTAAATGCTTCATTCATACCCATAACTCTTAAATAACTCAATATGATGGTGATCAACTTGTTAGCTCTCTTCTACCCAACGTTAAATTATTATTTCTGCCCATAAAGCAAAAAACTGACTTTAATTACAATCTGCCTGGAGTTGGTATAGAAGAAGAAAAAGAAGAACAAATTAATTACACCAACCTGCTTTGCTCTGGGAAAATGAATAATATAAAAAAAGGGACCCCGAACCCGCTTGATGGTTGGTGCCTTTGCTGTATTAAAATCAGAAGTTCCTTTTGGAGACAGTTGAACTTCCGTACATATCCTGTTTCATTTATATCTGGCATATTCATCTACTTCTTTTTTCAGTAGAAAGAATCCCAGGACATTCTTAATTTTACAAATCACCCAGTAGGAATATACCCAAACTCTCATCCTTGTTTCCATTAATTTCCGCTGACTGCTTTTTTTTCAAATGAAACGAACAAAAAAAATGCAAACTTCCATAAAATTGTTTCCACAATTAAAATTCCGTATAGTCTTTCATCGCAGTTTCAACCAGAAACGCAAAAGTGAATTTCAACGGAAGACCCCCCACATTTTAGTCATTCCATATCGTCAACCACTTTTCCCTAAAGTACGCACCCACCTTCATATTCTTCTTCCAACCCACAAGCTACACCATGCATTAAATTGTATGAATAATTCATAGCGCAATGACGATGGGGACTCCCGATGAGATCCTTTCAACTTACAGCTGCCATCAGCATTAAACCACATAAATCCTCGAATGAGCAGTGTAGGGCAACACAGCAACATATATACAACATATACATATATGAGGATCATCATGATGATGAAGGCACTTAGCAGTATCTGGTATATCAGCATCAGCCATCACCATAAGACGCACCTTTATGGCCTGCCATGCCATGGGACATATTGAACTTTTCCTTTTTTTTTTTTTTTTTGGTGAAATCCTTTCGTAAAGTACCCTTCGAATAATAGCGATTGAGAGAGCAAAGGAAACTAGCTATACTTTTACTCAAGTCATAGTGTTATTGAGTTTAAATTTCATTCGTGACTCTATGGCTTCCACGCTACTTAGAAAAGTTTGTTTTTTTGTTAACAATTTAAATAATAGAGAAAAATGTTTTCTGATCATATTCCTGTATACTCATAAGAGGCATGATAAAAGTAAAACAGAGTGTTTCATCACATTTCTGGATAAATGAAATCCTCTATATGGAAAGCTGAAGGAAATATCAAACTCAGCCCCTGATATTACAAAACAAGAATGTTCAAGATTGTTTTCGATATGTTTGTTTAGTTCAGGTTATTGTCAGGTTTTTCACCTGCGATTTCTTATAACTAAGCGAGTTCTGGAATGCATTTGAAAAAGGTCTGGAACTTGTGTGATTCCGCACCGGACTTTTAGGACTTTACACTAATCGAAGTAAATTTACAATTTTAAGAAAAAAAAATGCATCTACTCTGCCACTTCGCTTTTTCAAGATCAACTACTTTTTTTCCACACTGAACAATTCTTTAGCTAAACCACAAGAAAGGAAATGACAGCACTGTGCTATTCAATTTTCTATAAAACTGTGATTTTATTGTGTTCTAAAACGAATGGAATTTGTGATGTGATTTTTTTTTTAATATTTATTTTTGTTAAAATACATTTTTCGTAAAAAAAATCAGTTTTTGAAAACTTGAGTTTTCTTTCACTTTCAAATCTACTCCTGAAATTTTCGATTTACTTCAATTTTTTTACAAATCTTCTCAGAAATTTTACTACTCAGATTCAGGGTCCTGGGATGTTTATTAAAAAACAGACCCACAGGAAAGTAATGGCATAGGGAAAATTAGAAGTGCGTACGAGGCGAGATAAGAGGGGAAATCTTTCAGCAAAAAACATCACTGTTTGCGGGTGGAAATGATCACAAACATTCCGATAAATGGTACATTTCAAAATTCCAAGAACACTTGCTTCGATCCGAACAGAGCACCTGTGAGAATATTCAATGACAATAATTGGAACTCGCTCGATGTTTTCCTCCATTTTTTAAAATGAAACTGAACTAAACTGAAATTTCCAATATTGTGTAATACGGACAAAATAAAAAAAAGGATTTCTGATTAAATTTACATACATACATAATGTATGTACATATGTATTTAAAACCAATACGTTATATATGCCGTGCTCCTTTAG
The DNA here is from genome assembly GCA_951394125.1 of Epistrophe eligans. Classification (NCBI taxonomy): domain Eukaryota; kingdom Metazoa; phylum Arthropoda; class Insecta; order Diptera; family Syrphidae; genus Epistrophe; species Epistrophe eligans. The sequence continues at coordinate 76,371,277 of OX596030.1, forward strand.
AAGGATATGAACGTAAAATATTAATATGCAGGGCGATTTAGCGCAATTTACTGCAGAAAAATTAGTTTTTTTCTGAAAAACTTCTAGAAAAGAGTTGGTTTTGTCTCTTAAACTATTGGTTTCTGCGCAAAATGTGTGAAGTTGTAGTTATTGAATTTATCTACATATATAAATACTTAAATACCTACTTGATTATTTTTTATTCGAGCCATATATTGAGGTTATGACATTTCAATTTTAATTTTCATTTTTTTTTTTGCTTTTTCATGTTGTTTTTTTTTTATCATCATACTAATCCTAGAGTACTGAGATTCCAATTCTTTCATATATTTTTTTAAATAATACTATAATATCGCAGTCTAAGAAAATCTACAGCGTAATTGTTGATAATTGTTGACTGAATTTTGAAAAAATCGCTCAAAAGTTAAAATTATTGAAAATTGAAAAAATCAAACGTTATTAAGACCTCATCAGTTTTCTAAAAAAAATATCCATATCGCCACAATTGGGGAAGTGTCGAATTCGTATATAATTTTACCATACGAGTCTAGAGTTATATAACTTTGGACTATGATATCGCACCATCTTCGAAAAATTTAAATTTCTACTGTGGTTTACGTATAAAACCACAGCAAAAATGTTAGCTTATTAGAAAACGAGAATCTGCGAAAAATTAATTCGACATAACCTTGAAAATATAGAATAGTCCTTTTTTACGGAAATGTATGGCAAATGAGTTGTGCGGGCTTAAATAACTGAGATGTTGCCAATATCTTAATTGTTCAATATTTGCATATTAGAGTTCCAACTTATCATCTTAACTTCGTCTAAGAAAATGTCAAAAGTATTCCTTTCATTAACAGTTAGTCTTTATTCAGAGATTCAGTTTTTAGAGTTTGAATCTATTCCAATGGGACAATGATTTAACCAGAAGTCAGTTTTGCCATTTTTAATGGTTTCCAGTCTGATTTTACTGAATTTCATCGTTGCCGTTAACTGGAAACGAAATAAAAATTCAGTCGGTTTTTTGATTGGATTCAATAATTCATTATACATTTTAATTAAAAAAAAAATTATTAAATTAAATTAACACTTTAACTTCTATTTAAAATATGTGTAAACTTTTATAATGCGAACAACGATTAAATATATTCACTGTAATCAACGAATACATCGATTTTGAAAACTCTCTTAAAATAACAGTTGTCAACGATAAGCTTTAAAGTATCCTTTCAGATGAATAAACGAGAGATTTTTGAGATTTTTTTGACGTTTCCTTCTAAAATTGCTTAAACCTTAAACATGAGAAAACAAAAGGTGCGTTCCTTTACTTAAAAAAACCCCGTGATTTTCCGATAAAAACTACACATTTTATTTATTTTTTTGTATGAACTTTGACAGACTTTTGTGTAGTTTTGGGTAAAAAACCACAGAGTTTCAAAGTAAATAAATGAAAGCACCTAAAATCACCGGAGATTTTTTGTTGAACACAACAAAAAGTAGTGTGAAAAAGAATGTATTAGTAATGAAATCTGTTTTTGTTTGTCATTAATATTTTGTATTTTTTGACTAGATTGTTTGCATTCTTGTATACCCATAATTGGGTTTTTTTCTTGTTTTTTTGTTTTAGTGATTTAAAAAAACGTATGTATTTTTATTTGAAAAATTTAAAAAATCGGATGGATTTCGAACTGACATGCAGTTCATCATCAGCAAAATTTCGATCTGATGATGAGCTGCATGTCAGTTCAAAATCCATCTGATTTTTTAAATTTTACAAAAAAAATACGTTTTTTTTTTAAAAGTTAAATTTCGGGTTTTAACATAAAATTTTAATTTTTTTTTTGTGAAATTTTATCTTTTTTTAATAAATTTTGTAAATTTCGACTACAACATCGGTTCGCTACTTTCGAATATTAAATTTGAAAGTTTTAACATTTTGTATTTTGATACTTGACTGTTCTTAGAATAGAAAAAAAAATAGAATAGAATAGAATAGAAAAAAAAACCCTATGTGTGACTTTTCTTTTATCCAGATTCAGCGACAAATCCAGTCAACAGAGTTAGATTTAAATATTTGTAGAATTTTTAACCAAAAAACATAGGCATATAATAGAAATAAATAAATATTGGTGGCGTGATAGCTCGTGGAGGGCTAACCAGCAAGAACAGATGGAAACAATTTTCTGTCGAATAAGTATGCTTAGAAGGGAGGAACTGTTTCATTACAAAAGATAGGTATTCATGGAGGATCTGCTACAGAAAAATATGCTATATTGTTAAAAAGAACGCACAATTTGTGTATTCATCAATATCTACTTCGTCAGCACGTGGGGACACGACACGGCATACGAGGCAGACTTTATTAGATAGATACTATACTCCTATTTGAAACTTTTGTTGAAGAACTATTAGCAGATTCTACACGACACGATAATACGCCATCGTTTTACTGGTATTTTGATTTTAATCTATGCTTGTTCTGAAATACAACGTTTTTCATTAAGCACACAATTAAAACAATGATAAAAGTAATCCAAAGCGTAATTCACTATAGAACGACTTTATATATGAAGTTTGGACACTTTCCCAAATCAACCTCACACTTTTTTATGTTTCATTCAAAGTGACTCTCGATGTTGAAAGTTTCATTTTGAGGATGTTGGCTATAGAATTGTCTTCTTTTATGACTCGATAATGCGGAGCGGGTGGGTGCACCCTTTTGGAAAGTTTCGTCATTAAAACCAAATCTAGGACATTATATCTGCTTTGAGGAGCACAAACGTGTCCTCAATACAAATACCGTACGAGTTACACTTACTCAAGAGTATGGTTGGTATTCCCACATAACTTGATACACCGTATATACTTATGTAACTTAGTCAAAATGCCCGTCAGGAATGTTGTGTTAATTAATTTGCTATGTATAGCTAGCTGGAATCAGATAAGTTTCTCAATTATTTGCATTGAATTTTATTGAAGTTGATAGAAGTTAACCTTGTAATTATATTTGACTTAGAATGAAATGCTATATATAGAAAGATCTTCATTTGCCATCTACATTATGTATGTATGTAGTATATGTTATCGTAATGTAAAATCGAGAATACGTGCTGCTACACGTGTGATGCTTGTTCTAGTACTAGTTAAGGATGTTATTGTTGCGTATATAATATATTGAGCGATAAAAAGTTATTTCCTTGTCCTTTGATATAAAATGTAATTGTCTTTCATTAGTTTTATTGAAAGCGTTAAACTTTTTGGCTATTTAAGCAATTATTTTGAGACATGTCATATTAAGACGTGAGAGGGATATAAATACAATATATATGCGCAGCTTTATAAATCTGGAATTCAATTTTATCTATACCTACATAGTACATATGTATCATTTTAAATGTGTCTCACGTATTTAGGTTAGGTATATAATAATGAGGAAATAATGTTTTCTATTTGTTTGATACTTTAAGTTAAACTTCTCCCATTTCATGTGTTGGTATGTTCAAATAAGATTTTTTGTTTTTGTGAAAAGGTGAAAACTTCTATATACCTTGATATTGTGAAACCGTTTCCAAAAAAAAACAGAGACTTATATACTCAATTATTTTTTTTTTTTTTCAGACGAAAACAACTTGGTTGGTTACCATTTCAGAAAGTTTAAGTTTAAAAATATAATTGGCTTAGCAGAAAATAAAACTTTTCGTTGTTTTACAAGGTTTGTCAAAAAAATAGTAAGACCCAGATTTTTAGTGCAAGATCATTCCACTTTAGGAACTAAACACGAGTTAACTCCTAAAAGATGTTTATCAGTCTTTTATATTCCTAGTTAACTTTAGGAATTTGGTGAGTTAATCCTGGATTAACTAAATATTTATAAATTTTTGATAAATAGCCTTTCTAACAATATCGAAATAGTAAACAAAATTTTAAAATATTTAAAATCAAAGTTAATCCTACATTGACAAACTCGTTTCAGTTAACTCGAGTTTATTTTATAAGGAGTTTTTTGTGTGATAACACACTTGCAGTTAGGCTGCCAAGCTTTCATAGCATCAAATTAATATTGAAGATTTGAGTGAAACAACAACACTTGGGTAAGCTACCACCAAGATTTTATAGGCTGGAGTTATAGCTATTTTACGACTGCCAGGTCGATCATCAGATTGTGTGTGGCTAGTAAAAATATTGGTTTCAAATGCAATTGTCAAATAATAAAACCTAAATTGGGATGAACTTGATTATTGGCTCACAGGGAGCTTGGTTCAAGTTCGAGTTCCAGCTGGGTTTTTCAATTAAAATTAAACAATGACAAAGCACCACTGAAAAAGGAGTCTAATGATCGGCTTGGCAACTAAAATAAATTTAATTGTAAATAAAATTACCCTAATTGTGATTTATTAGGAAGTTCCCGAAAATTTCCAGTTTGGTTATTTTGAATAAAAAAAAACTACCGTCGTCGGGATTTGGTTTGGATAATCTAACAACTAATAGTCATAGACTCATGAGATGTCATTCAAGTGTTCAAATTAAAGGATTTGTCAGTCAGAATCAGGGAATCATAATAATAAGTGTTTCAAAGCTATAGTGTAATGCATTACAAACCAGTGTGTATACAATAGCCGTAAATTAAGCACAAAATTGTTATAGTGAAGGTAAAATTTTTTGAATCAAGAAATTTAATGCGCAGCGTTGCATTCGAATATCTGAAGTTCTGAAGTGAAATTGGCATAACATTTTTCACCTTTAAATACTAATGGGACCACAACAGCAATTTGCAGACTTTTTTGCATTTCTATTCCGGATTTCCCAATTCACCAAATAGTGGGTGTAACCCCCTGTACTGCTAATTTCACTGTGAAGTTAGCTGTACTAGCTGTTTTTTTCAACAACTAAATAGGGATCCAAATTTGCTTTTTTTTGCAGTTAAGAAAAATATTTGGGTTGAGGTCATTATTCTTTAAATGCTGAAATTCGGTTTCAAAAATTCTGTAAATCTAAAATTCTCTAAATCCAAAATTTTGTATTTCAAAATTCTTAATTCCAAAATTCTGTAAATGATAAAAAAAAATTGTTTTGATAAAGAAAAAGAGTGCGCACTTTTTTCTTTTATCATTTACAAAATTGTCAAGTATAGTTTCTCACTAAGCAGTAAGCATTACCGAAGTATTGGCTTCTTTAATTTACAGTTATTGTATTGAAATTACAAACCCTTATAACACATTTCTGAGTTAGTTCAAGTTAAGCGTGATAAGAAGTGAAAACAAATTATAAAGAGTATGAAACTGTTAAAATTCAATGGAGAAAAATAAATTGCCTGTCGAACATTCATAAAATAACTTGCTTAAAACTTTGTAGAATTATGGATTTACAGAATTTTGAAATACAGAATTATGAATTTTAAAAATTTTGGAATACAGAAAAATAGATTTTCAGAATAATGAAAAACAAATACGACTTAGTTTCCAAAATATTTACCAAAAATGTTTAAGTCCTCATTAAAAAAAAAATCAAATTCATACTGCACCACCGACCTTAACGTAAAGCTGCATGAATGTTTTTTTTTCAGCTACCACGTAAGCTATGAATTTGCAATTAGGCTCCACACTTTCAAATCTTTTTGAAGTTCCAAAAAAAAATTAGAAACAAAATTTGAATTATGTATCAATTTAAAAAAAAATGCAAACTAAGTACACATTGAAGTCGACGTGACGCGGTGTAAGATGATTTTTTTTTTTAAATGAGGACTTGAAAATAATTGGTAAATTTTTTTCTTGAACCCCTTTTTCAAAGTGCCTGATTGTAGAAAAAACCTTATGTACTGCTAATTTAGTTATTTTTTGTCACTCAATGCATGGCCAAGCCTTTTAAATGAAAATAAAGATAAATTAAATTTTATTTAAATTAAATAAAAAAAGAACTTTTTAGAAAGAAGAAATTTACTTTTGTGAATTACCAATTTTTTTAACAAACAATTTTCAATTTCATAAATCAAGACAAATTATTATTTTATTCTCTGTATAGTATACCATTGCCATCGCCATAACCATCATCGCGCCAAAGGCTAATATACCATAATATAAGCAGTTATAAATTCAATCCTACATTTATCTTTAAATACGTATTTTTATTCTTCTCAAACAATTTAATAAAATAACTTTCTTATACATCTTTAGTCCAGATCCAGAGAATCTTATCTTTTCTGAGTATTTAAGGACGTAACTTTTTTGCGATTCAGTCAACGTAAACGATGCCACGTCAAAACTGAAGTTATATACCCTTCTTATATTTTTTTTTTTTTGTTTGTTCTAGAATAAACAAAAATAAATAAATCTTATTATCTCTTTCTACTAAAAGGCTATCTTTAACAAGCAGACAACATGATTGGGAACACGAGGCAGACCTATTGGCAACATGAAAATGACAAGGGCTGTTTTTTTTTTTTTTTTACTCATGACAGCAACTTTATCTTTCCAATAAATACATCCACTCATGATGGTCTTTTGGGAGAAATGTATACAATTTGAAAAGTTATATTCCATATATGTATACCTAACCATGATGGTTATAATTCCAACTTAGTTTTGGCAATAAATTCGAAAAGAACAATACTTGAACATGACAACCTCAAAAATGATAATATTGTCCTTTTCTATACTTCAAAGATAAACGTAAAAAAATAAAAAAAGAAAAACCAAGTTCACAGAAACCCTTTTTGGTTTAAGTAGGTACAAGGTAGTTAGGAAAAGAGTTTATCTAATACTTCCACACAAAACCGCATGTTTAAGTCAAAAACAAATAAGTCCCTTCAAATTTTATAATTCAGACATTCATTGTTGCCCTCTGTTTGAATAGCCCTACTCCTCCACCTGTGACATATACAATCCAAAAGGTCCACTGAACAGAGTCGGACTAAAGGGTTTTTAGACTGTCTTATATTGGATGGGGCGTTGGTTTTTTTTCTGGGCAAGGAGGTATACCCTGCAAAATGAACCTTAATTAATTCTATAGGATATATGAAATATATAAATATAAAGGGTCATTTATTTTTCGATTTCGATAGTAAAGCTATAAATAAAACACACACAGCGATACATTTTTGATGAAAATTTTATTTCATTATAAAGTTTAGACTTTGCCATTAAGTGTGGAAAACAATATCATTCAAATGGCCGACTCGGAAAGATTTGTAGCACGCGATTCTTTTGAAATAATTTTCAACGACTTTTTCGCACGTTTCGGGTGGTATCTAGGTCATAACTTGAGTAATCTTGGTTTTTAATGCGTCTAGAGTTCGGCGATTATTCGAGTAAACACGTTCTTTTGCGTAGCCACACAGACACACGGTGTCAAATCGCATGATCTTGATGGCCAATTGACGTTGCCAAAACGTGAAATTACGCGACCAGTAAACTTCTCACGCAATAAAGCCATAATTGGTAGTGTTGTGTAGCTTGTTGAAACCACATTTCGTCCAAGTCATGATCTTCAATCGGCGACCAAAAAAAAATCGGTTAATTGCTGCGAACGCCGGGAAATCGATAAATTCGGATCATGAGCAGCAATATTTTTGACTGAGTGTGCATTACGAAGATGCACAGGCTTTACGACATCAGTAACGCTTCCACTCTCTTCAAATTTCTTCACAATTTTACCGATTGCTTGCGATTTTGCCGGCCATAATCTCCCCGTAATGTGCGAAAAGTGGCTACGTTTAAATCCACACTTTTGTAGTAAGTTTTAATAACTTTAATGCTTTGTTCGATTGTTAAGCGATCCATTATCGTAAATGGTAAACATTCAACTAATATTATGACACTTCAAATGACAGCTGAGTTTGACAGGTGTCAAATGTCAGCGCTACCAACTTGAAACCAGGAAATGAATGACCCGTTATAGAAAATTTAAACAAACGAGAACGAAAAATTCTCGGAGCAAAAATATCCAGATTGCCAATATTTGACGGATGACTTTCAGAGCAGTGTTTGAACAAGTTCTGAATTTATGCAAAAAGTAGTTTACACTTTAAAGTGTAACTGATATTAGAGACTAAGCTAAAATACAGTGATGGATGATTCCCATGAATTTATTATTTTACGTGAGAAGGCTTTATGATTCAGAAGAATTTTACTCTGATGGTGGTAGGTAGGTAGATATGTGCCAGTATTATTGGATTACTTCATCAACAAAGATGGTATACCCATAATTTTGTAGTAAAACAATGTTTTATTGGTATAAATTGTCAAACCATAGTTTCATTATATCGCTGTAGTAATTTCGTGAATTTCTTGGAAAGCTTCTATGTAAGGCTGATACCCTTCTTTGTCTTATATTACAAACCATTTTGGGTTGGGCGAAGAGTAGGTATTTCACAGCCATTTCATTGCATCACCTTGAAAACACTTGATACATTTAATTTAATTTTAATGTGTTGCTCTATCTACGATATACGCATAAACTAAGTTTAAGCTTGTTTAAATAATTATGGTGGCGTATACAGCTCATGGAGAACCGAGGCCTAGTATAGTGGCTTTCAATTCGCATACATTCCTATGTTAGTGTTGTTTGCAGGAGTACACGGGATCTACGTGTACTTTTGTATGAGAAGAAGAGATACTATTGACGTTTGTCAGTGTTGCCAAAAAATATTTTTTTTTGCAGTACATTTTTATTTTTTGTTATGACAAAAATACAAATAATCCTTTGGGTGTAGATATTTATTTTAAAACTTCATCTTCTTCAATCGCTTTTTTATATGCCATTAAAAAAAAAAACTTAAAACCTATTAATATTTTTAAATCAAGACATCGAATCCTCAAATAAATATTTTGTTAGATTTTTAAAGAAATTTCCTACGAGCAATTCATTTTTAGGCTAGTTATCACTTTTGTAGCTCTCTAATTAATATCTTTGCTTATAACATTAACCCAAGATCCTGACAAGTAGTTTGAACTTTGAAGTGAAATTTTTATTTTGGTTTAATTGATTTCAGTATTTTTATTTATTTTTTATAAAAAACCAAAATTATGATACAAATTGCCATCAAGAGAGAAGCTTTTAAGTTGTTTTAATATTTTTTTTTTTCTTCTAAAAAGTGTAGTAACTCCATCTACAATTGAAACAGAGTGGCATCCCTGTGAAGTACAATAAGAGTATTTTTTTTAAGTATATTAATTTAAGAGCGCACAAAAAATATATCGCCGTTAAAAAAAAAAAAAAAAACATTAAAACATTTTGGCAGCGCTGATATTTTAGCTGTCAGCTATTTTGAAAAATGGAAAAAAATATTAACTGTAAAAAATACAATAATTAATCAAACAAATAATTTGTGTTACTTTGTTTAAAAAAAATACTTTTCTTCCTTTATTTATTGATCGTCTTATCAAAAAGAGAATAGCTGTTTTTTTTTATTAAATAAAAATACCTCTTTTCGTCGTGGTAGTACTACAAACTAAAATATTTCCTACAAAATGGATTTAAAAAAAAAAAGTAGAAAAATTAGGAGTGAAACAATATTGGATTGGGAAACTTTAAAGACATTTTATAGCAAACACAACGAAAGTGCATTAAAAATATGTAAGTCTTTGAAGTAACCAATAAAAATAATAAAACGAATTAGAATTTATTTAATTCAATTAAGTACAAAAATTCCCTAGCTCATTTTTTGTTCCAACATTGTGTTTATATTAAAAAGTTTAATTTTTGAATTTATTATTCATGAAATTCATAAAAATGAAGATTTTGGAAGAACTGTTTTATATTCGCCGTTGATGTTTAGCGCCGCTAACAAATGCATTTATTTTTTAAGCGAATATACATTTACAAAAAAAAATACAACTAATAAGACCTCTGATACAAATGCTTGCAATTCTAAATTTATAGTACTCCTTCTTAGCTGGTCCTGGGTTTGAACCAATAATGTTTAAATAAACAATCTTAAATTATTGCTCCTTCACATAAAATATTGAATCACCATCTTTCATTTTATACAGAAAACTATTTAAAAAAAAAACTCTTCATTGTTTTAAAATTTTTTAGTGTAAATCCACTAAATTATAAAATTAAGTATGAATTAGCTTTTGACAATGAAATTAAATCATGACAAAAATTTCTTTAAAATAAAATCAAAAATAATTTAACTTGTCTAAGACGTTTTTACAATTATTCTCGTTAACAATGCAAGGTTATTGTATCAATAAATTTATACCTATTTGTTAATCTCGATGCGTAAAATCAATTCATGAGATCAAGTCGTGCATATTTTATATTTATTTCAAGCTTAAGTTTTTTTTTTTAAATTTAACAATCAAATAAGAAAGAATCTGCTTAAGCGATTTAATCGAAATTTTATGACAATTCGCACGCGGCTTTGAGAATCATTCCTACTTTCAACCGGGCGCCAATTACCTTCTAGACGGGGCTGCCTATGGGAATACACAACACTCAACCGACAGACAATCCTTGCCAAAATTACTTTGCCTATAGGTATAAAGATATTTCGTTCACTAAATGTTGACATTACCTTTTGTCAATGGCCGTTATCCATTCCATCGCCATCTCTCTGTTTGCTTATGTATGCGGTTTGTTTGCCAACTTTTGGCAATAAATGAAATAAAGGTCAGTCTGAGGGGCGGCGAATGGCGAAGCTAAAGGTATCTTCTTTTTTTTTTTTTTTTTTTTTTATATTGAAAATGTATTCCTAGCACGAACCCAAAAGGTTGAAAGTGTACTCCTTGTGTTAGAGCTTCTTCTAGCAAAAATATAAGTGGTGAGCCGTCATCAAGGGCCAAAGAAGCGTCCAATTAAAGCGGTTTATATGTATTGTTTATTCAAAACGTTAAACAAAAAACAAAAACACAGCAGGAGCCGGGCATAAATTGAAAGCCAGTCATTCGAGCTTGCCACTTTTCATTGTCCAGCTTTTCGTATCGTTTCCCTCTGCCACAATATTGATATTCACTTGAGATACAGAATCTTGACGCCTTTCGATATTATAAGGACTCTCATCCCTATCCTTTAATCCTGTATGTTGTTGTTGGTGGTGATGGTGTTATCGGCAACAGACAAACTTGTGCTGATTCTGTTAAACCATGTTGGCAGAACTTTTTGTGAAGTACTACTTTTTCACTTTGGAGTGGACTACTTAAGGATGTGCCACTTTGTCTCAGAGGATGTCCTTCACCTAGAATAAAGAGAAAGAAAGAAAAAATTATCGTTATTTTTAATTACAAAACCAGATGACCTGTAAATGAGAGAAACCAACCAGAACCAACCATAATCACCACACGGCACACACACACACACAAAAAAACAACAACAACAACAACAATTTTGCCAAGGGAAATTAAAGCTTAAAGGTGTAAAAGCTATGTGTTAGTTAAATTGCGAATAACGGTTTTTGTCTTCTGGCCTTGACGCTTGCTGGCGAAGCGATTAAATCACTGAGATTTGAGACAGGGTTTTGTATTAAATATATATGTATGTATGAATGCTTTTAGCGGCAGAAGAGTACCTACTTGAATAGTATACAAGTATAATGCCAAAAGCATCAAGGACATGTTTTTGCTTTTTTCTGTGTTATCCTGAGATTTGCACGTTTCACTAGAAAGCAACATCATACTTAATTAACTTTTTTTTAAGTGTTTTTTAGGTCGGGGGTTTTGTGTGTTGATATATGTAGTTCAATTTTTTAGCACCTTTTTTTGTAGATGAGAGAGACTCAAAGAAATTATATTTGCTTGAGTACTTTAGTTGAAGTGTTGTATAGAATTAATTAGATATTGTTTTAATTAAAAAGTTTTTTTTTTCTATGAAACTCAAAAAATGAAAAAAAATTTCATTTAAAAAAAAGAAACAGGAACCGAAAAAATGTTGTTCAATCCCGAAAGTTTAAGTGATTTAAGGTAAAAAGATAAATTATAGAATTTGGTTGCTAGGAAATTCGAGAACGAATTTTTGTGTATGAGGGTAATATTCTTAAGAGAAAGAAATATTTTGTCTTTAAAAGGTCTCCACAATGAACTTAAATAAGGTCAGTTAAAAACAATAGAGGCTTTGTTTTTTTTTTTTTAATTTTCTTCTACTTAACTATAAAATTTAAGGGTTTAATGGCTTTGATGAGAAGAAATATAGGCAGTGTTCTTTCTGAACCTCTCAAACAAACCATTACTTACTTTGATTTTAAACAAAACACGTGAACTTTCATTTAATTTAGCCCCATTTATTTTTGTTTAAAATAATTAAACTGAATAATAATGACACTGACAAGTTTGCAATCTAACAATATTAATTTGACAGATTTAACTGCCTGAAGTTATGAGAAAAGTTAATAAAATTTTATTAAAAATAAATTTCTTTTATGTGAACAATTTTGTGCAAGAGAAATTTTCGAGGCTATACACCTTTTTAATTTTGTACTTGAGATTTTGATCAAACTTCACATTACGATGATAGCGAAGTAAAAAAAAGTGAGTCTTAAAATTCCCCCCCCCACATGTTTCTTTAATTTTTTTTTCTTAAAGCCAAAAATAATTAAAATCTTATCATAAAAATAAAAATCGCGCACATCACTTTAAAAAAAAATCAGTAATTTTTTTTTCAAAAGGCTACCAATTTATAAAAAAAAATCGAAAAATAGTTATAAATGGTACGCCCCACAGAACCATTTTTTTATTTTCGATTTTCTCTAAAACGGCTCAACTAATTTGACCAATTTATTTATAGGAAATCTTTGAAAAAGTTTTAAATTTTTTTTGAGAACTTAATAATTGGAAAACGACTAAGTTGATTTTTACTAAACTTAACATTTAGCAGTTCTTTAACATTATCTGGGAGATTTTAAATAAAAATTATTCATTTGACCAAAAATAACGATACACCTCCCATAAAAGTTTTAAAAACCGACAAGGAAAATCTCATTTTTCTCAAAAACGGCTCCTTCGATTTTGATTAAAATTTTTATGTGAGGTGATTAAAATACGATCTACCATATTATTGGAAAAATGTATCGATTAAAAATGATACCTCTCATAGAACCATTTTTTTTTTTTTCGACTACGTATCTCATTATCTATATTCAATGATTTTTTTCACAAGACCTTCTAATAAGTTTAAATATTATTGCATATCTAAATTTTCAAAAAAAAAAAATTGGATATAAAAAAAAATCCAAAATAATTTTTTGAAAATTGAATATTTAGAAAATGAGTAGATGTTTTTTTTTTCAAAATTAATTATTTAATTTCGCATTAATAAGTAGGTACTGAAAAATAACTTACCCTTTTTTAAAAATTTTGTATTTACAAATTATTTTATTTTTTTTGTAAAACAGCTCCAACTAACTTTAAAATTTTTTTCTCATAAATTGAGATTTGTGTAAAAATTCGGATGGTGTACCGTTTGTGTCCAAACACTTTATTTCTAATTAGTAGTTATATTGATTATTTAACAATTTTTCAGTCTAAAGTATATATGCAACACAGTGCTAAAGGTATCTATTGTTTATATTTATGTACTTACATACCTTCTTATCAGCCAAATGCCATCAAGTAAATTTGTGCTGAGAAATATTTTTCTACTCAACCTTGGAATTTATTTAATTTTTAATTCGAATTTAATGCATTTTTTTTAAGTGTAAGAAATTTCCACCAGTCGACTTTAAGTAAATGGCCAAGTTACCTGACCTTTTAGTAAATTTCCAATAAAATTATCCAGTATATTTATCTTGGTTTCAATAAACTACTTAAGTAAGTCAGTCTATTTAATAAAAATGTGCGTATATGGTATGAATTTCTCTTAAGACTTTTTTTTATTAACGTGTAAACATTCAGGAAAAATATCTTATATCCACAGGCAAGAATTTAATAATACAAAACATTAATTGATTAACAAATATTATATTCCTACTCAATTTGTGCTTCCATCTTTCAGCCTATGTTCATATTTGGATTACACAAAATGCCTTTCCATATTTGCCATATATAAATATAATATACATGCTTACGCATTTTTCATATTCTCACAACAAACCTTTTTATAAAGGACCTCCAAAATGTAGCATAGCAATATACATATTATTATTATACATACATGTTCGGTTTTATTTAATATTTTGAACTTTAGCCTTTTGAAAGGTTATTATTATTATTATTATATACATTAGGTAGGTATATCATCCTTGGATAATGCGATCATATTATAAAGAAGAAACTTATCCTAAAATTTTACTGTTATAACTGTTTCTGTCATAATTTTTTTTAAAACCTTTGGTATCTCTAACCCTCTTTAGCTACTTGTTTGTTTTTGAAAGCCAATGAATTAATTAATAAATTAACACATCATATTATAAAAAAAATATATGGGTAAGGTACTGGATATGGGAGGTATTCGAAATGGAAGAAGAATTTACCATTTTTATAATTAACTATAGTCGTTAATCAGTGCGTTCCGCTGGCTGCACAGAAATTAAATAAGTTTATGAATATTTTGTAAGTGTTCACTCAATTTGTTTTCAAAAATTTCAAACTTTTAATTTATGTGATTTATTCACAAATTTTCAAATATTGTACAAAATTGATTTCAATAGGATGGGCACTTTTTGAAATTATCCTAATTTTGGTATTTTGAGCTCCATCTATCGTTAAAAAAAATCGAAAAGTAGATGTTGTATATTTATTTTATTAAAAAAAATACATTAATTAGAAAAAACATTAATTAGAAAAAAAAGACGACCTCAATGCTATATTTAAATTGGTCCAAAGATACTTTTCGAAAATAGAAGACAAAGCATCTATTTTCTTATTGAATATTAAAAAAAAATATTACTTACTTAAAAAAATACAGTTTGAAAAATTTGTTTAATTTTTTTTTTCAAAATTTTTAGTTTGAAAATTTATTTTTCAAAAACTATTCACTATTGATCAAAAAATAAAATAAAAGAATTTATCTCTACAAACAAAATTGAACACAAAGGCAATTTCGATGAAAAAAATGTGGAAGAAAAGGTTTAGTTCTTATTTGGTTTGCCTCTTTGCTTTTATTCTAGGATTTAAAAAATATCCTTTTACCCACGTGATGTTGTAAACATTTTACGAATATAAATTATGTAGTAAAAATATTAAAAATCCTTTTTTTCATCATCATAATCGGTAACCTTCCCAAAAATGTGTCAACTCTTTAAAAAAAAAATAAATGTTTCTAAGGATCCATATATATGTACCCACATATAGATTATTCCTAAGTAACCTATAAAATTGGATTTATTGCTTTAAAATGATTCTAAAGTATGTACCTTAAAGAAATCCATTGAGATTTAAATTGGAACATCAATCTTGCCAAACTGAACGACTCAATTCGAAATTGATACCTTGAAAATATAACTGCCAAATATAAAATTCCCATATGTAAATAACGATATACATACGTAGGTAAGCTACGTATGCGTATGTTTATGTTACAATAAGATAATCAAATTGAAATGCTTTTGTGAATCCATAAAATCCCCATTCCACATTTAGTCATAATATAAACCTTTCGATTTATATACATACATACTTCAAGAAACATGAAGGAAGTTAAACTTTACTGATTTATTGATGCATCTTATTTAAAATGTAAACCTTTCATTTTTTCTGTGTGGTGGTGTGGGTGATATGTTATAGATGTCAAATCAATCAATCGATTAAAAAAAAAAACGTGGCTATAATTGAAGAATTCGTTATAGTACTGCTACTATATATGTACATATGTATGTATAGCAGATAATTTATTTTTGTTTTGTGATTAATGACTTTTAAAATTGAAGAAAAAAGTTTCACAAAGTTTTCAATATCTTAATTGACAGATTTAAAAATAAAAAGTTCATTTTCAGTTGAGTCAAACTAATTTTTATCTGTTACTTTGCAAATAAGTTTTACAACATGAGTCAATAACATTTTGGTGACAGCGTTCTTTCACTTAAATTTATTTTACTTACCTATGTATGTACATACCTATAAAAAATATGTTAAATAAACTTTTATTTAAAAAATAGTTATAAATTAAATATGGAGCATCTTTATTATTTTAAATTGTGTTTTTCTATATTTGTTCGAAGACTTTTTGAATATATGTATTAAAATAATTCATAAATTTAGTTTAGATCACTTGTCTGGTCCTTAAATTAAATTAGCATTGAAGAATGGATTTTAAATTAATATTAACTAATTAAAGGGACTAAATATTTTTGATTCAAAAACGATTTTAACGATCCACAAAAATAGGTGTTCGTTAGGCAATCTCACTTGAACTCATCAGTTGACTTAGGGTAAGGTCTTTTTTAATATGCATTTTTTTTTACTTAGTTCAGTTTATCTTACAAAGATTTTGATGTAAGGTTGAGATATAAAGCTCGTCGGAGTGGAGGATAATCCCAAAGAAAGCGAGTAAAACTCGGGTTAGGAAGAAAAGAACCTTAATCGTTTATTAGATTTAATAACAAATCGTTATTTGAACAAAATGAAGGTTTTACAATTCTAAAATTTTATAAAAAAAAACTTAGTCTTAAACTCTTAATAGCATAGTATTTCATATAAAGCTATTTTAGAATGAACTACAGATAGGTAAACTTAGCCTAGAAAAACGGTAGGAACTAGGAACTAGGACCCTAATTCCAGCCAAGGCTGGTCCCAGGAAAAAACAAATGATCCGACTGGCTTATTTAAAAAGAAAGAGGAGAAGATCGGTAGGAATCTGATTTCAGCCCACAACTCTGAACTCACTAATGCGAAAGAGGAGTAACAATAATGACGCCTAGGGTTTTTTTTTGGAACAAAAAACTTTAACTTTACTTGTACACAAAACGAATGCACCTAGAAAAAGAACCTCCTGAATTGATTACAAAATTAAATCAGCCCGAAATTATTCTACGCTGACGCTCTTCTAATAAATTCAAAAACAAGAAAATCATGACTCGATAAGTTTTTTTAGGATCCCTTATTATTAGGATTTCCTTACGTCCTCTTGTTACATTTTGTGCTACCACATAGTATGAACTATAAACGTGACAAAATAAATAAAATTATTTTGGCTGTTCGTCCAGTAGTGGCTGGTGTATGTTGGTCGGATGATGATTATATTGATGGATTGATTGATAATATTTTTGGTTGGATGGTGATGTAGGGTGCTGGTTAAAGCGGTAAACATAAAGCTACTTTTGTGTTAGCGTTGAGTGACTTCAAAAGTTGAACCATTGGAATCGCTAACAACTTATCACAATATAGCTTTGTCGCACAATCTTCAATTTGACATATGTACGCAAAAAACGTAACATATACATAAAATAGCAAAAGCAATTGTAAAAGTTGAAATATTTTCTACTTTTTGTTGATATGGATATGTTTAAGCGAAATGTTTTTTGCTACGGATTTTTTAGTTGGTTTTTTGTTTTCGCTTCGTTTTGAAATTTTCAGAAATTAAATCGTTATTTTGTGACAAAAATATATATAAATATTTATGCGGGTAAAAATATCATTTGAAGATTGAAGAACGTCTCATAAACCTGGCAAAGGAACACGAACACCAAATCACGGCCGTACAAAAATATCATTAAAAGGGCATTCACATGGGATGGAAATTAAAGAGAGCGGTGAGATACAAAATTCGGCTCTTCCAATATTGACGGAAAATGATGTTGGCGGTGTCAGTGTTAATGTCAATGAAATTAACAACGACATCGCTTCGAAAAAATCTCGAGCCGTCAAGCGGAAGGTAGCAGAGGAAACATTCAAAAGTTTCATGGATGGTTTAAACACCACCGTTGCTGCGCATCTAAATGAGCCTATTCAGGACGTCGACGTTGATATATGGAATTCATGCAAAACATGTCAACAAAAATGAAGCATTCACCCGAATCCATCAGGATTCATCTACATGCTCGAATTTTAATCATTATTAACGAAGAGCTGCTGTTGTTTCTATTAATGTTTTTACTTTTAAAATGCAATTAATTGCAATGATGTTATTAATAACATTAGGTATTTTGTTAGGCATGTCTATATAAATAAATTATAGATTATTTTAGATTATATCTATATACATAATCTATCTATCTATATATCTATGATAGAAAGGAATAGGAACATTGAAATTGGAAAAAATATCATTCCGTGTTTAATTTAACTCGCGAACCCACCAACGTTGTTCTTCTTCCTCTTCTAAATAGTACTCGTATGCACAAAACAAACTAATTTTCTAACAGCTGATTAGCAAAATGACAGACGTCAGTTAAAGTACAATCGAAAGTATAGTAGCGTAACGGAGCCAGCGCTAACTCAAAAGTAGCTTTATGTTTTCTGCTTAATGCTTTTCGTTTTTGGTTAGAAATCAGATTTCAATAGGTGCCGGCGGAA
Organism: Epistrophe eligans; assembly: GCA_951394125.1. Taxonomy (NCBI): domain Eukaryota; kingdom Metazoa; phylum Arthropoda; class Insecta; order Diptera; family Syrphidae; genus Epistrophe; species Epistrophe eligans. The sequence goes on from OX596030.1 coordinate 76,389,660, forward strand.
GTGTAATACTTCGTTTTTCGTTTTCTTTATTGCAAAATATTGCAGGTTATGGATTCATAAAAAAAAAATTAACTCGAGATTTTGGTCGAATTTGACTTTACGATGCAACGGAAGACGAAGAATTTTTTTGTTGTTGTTAAAAAAATGTTTTCTTTGTCTATCTCTATAGCCTAAACGGATAAGTTTAACTTGGTACCTTTTTTGACATTATCCCGACAATTTTTGTATTCTTTTTACTACCAAAAAATAACGGTAACTGCCATATATAAAGTTTTATTCTTTAAAGGAAAACTTATTTTTCTGGCACGGATTTAACACTTCTTTGGTGAAAAAAAAGTCTACCGACAAATTACTATTAATGGCTTTTCCCACATAACCATTTTGTTTATTTCCACATTTCTCGAAAGCGGTTCAACTGATTTTGATAATTTTTTTGACAATGAAGAATGTTTTAGAAGGTTTATTAAATAGTAGGAATTGTGTACTAAAATTTAAAAAAAAATATTTTTGGATTTTCTAAAAAAGTTGCATTTTTTTTTATTTTTAAAATTCAATTTTTCGATTGGTCGATTTTTGATAAAGCCCTTTTTTTACATTACCTAGTAGATTTTAAAAAAAATGTCTTTTATAACAAAAATAATATATACTTATCAGTGCCTTCGTTCTGAACTCTCGCATCGATAAAATTGGTCGAGAAACGTTGAAAAAATGGAACAAAACTCACATGCTTTGTTTCATTTTTCACTATATCGAAACTATATTTATCGATACGAAGGTTACAGAACGATTAGGCACTGATAAAAAATATTTAAGGACAATCTTAAAAAAATATTTCTCATTAAATTGTATGTTATTCTTCCACTGTTTTTGGAATAGAAAGCCTTAAGCTAATTTAAAAAAAAGAAACTCTTAAAAATTCGCACTTTATTTTCTTAATTTAACTGATTTGCTTTGTTGTGTTGCTTTTGCATTACATTTTGGATTTTCATATTAATTTTTGATAAGAAGCATGTTCCGTACGCAGCTCACAAGGACATTATCTCTCCCCCTACACTCTTCCCACCCCCTCCACCATAGTGATACTTATTCAAATTGTTTATTTTATTACCAAAATTGCAAAAACTTCCTCATCTTCACAAAGTTTACAAAACAAAGATATTAAAACACGCAAATATTTAGATATTTTAATTAAAGAATCGAAAAAAGTTCAAATATTTCCTGCATTGGAAGCTATCATTTGTCTTATTTGATAATTTCCCTAAATAACCCTTGTTTATTTAAATTTTATTTCATAATAACCTTCAAATGAATTTCCTAAAAGCAAACGAAAAAATAATTACAAAGAAAATTCTTTCTACCCATCAGGATGCTAATATACCAACAGGTAGATAAGTATGGATATTTAATGCTCTAACTCCACAGGAGAATTCTATACTCTTGCTTAGAGAATTTAATTTAAATTCCTTGCATGAAATTTATTTTTGTCCGAGTGAGTTTCATTGATTTATGGATATAGATAGAACATTTTTTAATAATAAATCTTCCAATTTTACAAACAACAAACTTTTGAAGTTAAGATAAAAAGAAAAAACACCACCTGTTATAGTGTATACTGTATATATCTATCTCTGTTTATAGCCAGTGATTTATGTGGTTAATTTAAATTTTGCAAATAGACAGCAATGCGTAATTTTTTTTTGAATGAAAGTTTAATTTATTGTTTATAACTAAGTCATTCTGGCTAGACAAAAACTATAAAAATTGAGTTTTTCGTACCATTTTCATTTTTGAAGATATTTGCTACATGAAAAGATTTTTTGATTTTTGTTTTCACACCATTTGGCCGCATCCACAATAATTGGGAAAAAAATTATTCAATAAAATCGTTGTAATCGTCTTTCAGAAGACAAACACCGAGACGTATATTTATGGATTAATTAATGAATTTTTAAGTTTGGTGATTTTCAATTTCAATTCAATTTCAATTTTTGAAAATAAGATCTACTTTTGATGACTATTAGTCCAAGAATGAATACACCCTCAACGAAAAACCATCGCTATTCTCCAGCCAGTCTATTTTCCAGCTTTCAGTTGGCAACATCAAGTTTGTTAAGGTGGTACCTTCTTCTGTTATATTTTCATCAAGTTTTAAAATCAAAAACACTACACGTGTCCAAGCCCACCAATCTCAGTCACTTTATTTTCAGCCTCAAAAGAAGCTTTTTATCAATGTATAGCTCACAAGGGTAGTCAAGCTATTGGATCTTTTTTGCCACAGTGGTACATAATATCACCCAAAGAATCTTCCTTTCAAAATAACCATATCTTTAAAGCAAATTTTCATCCGTTCTTGACAAGTTTCATTATCATGTGTCCCATACAGACGAGCCTGGATGATGATTAAGGTCTCATATAGGGTCTCCTTGATTTTTTAATAACAAAAAATGCAGTTTTAGCCCGAAGAAACAGTGATTCGTAAGAGTGATTTTTTCGTTTTATTTTTGCATTGATGTTGTTTTGAGAGATAAAAGTTGTTGTTTTATTAAAGGACATTTTTTGATTTAATGAAAACATACCTTGAATCTTGAAAAACAAAAGAGCCATATTAAAAAATAAAACACATTTCAAAAATGTTTGTTTCTTTTATAAATCCATCCTTTAATCACATCCTACACATACAATTTTATTTATTATAAAAAAAAAATGGCGCCCAACAAAGAATAAGAATAAGAATCCTTATTAAGTAATATACAATAAAAGGCTTCTCAGAAAAGCAAACCAAACAAAACAAAACACAAGAAGACATAAAAGATCTCCCACGAATGACAAGCATAGAGCTACAGGAAAAAAAAAGGTCATTCGAGTTCCTAATTATACCACAGAGGAAAAACTTCAAAAGTAAAACGTAGCCATTTTTTTTTCTTTTTCAAATGACCAGTCCAGAGATTCACACCTTTCACTGCTGCAAAACAGCCATTTTACCTCAACCTACTATATTACACCACAGGTACACTCATGCTTTGGGGACGAATGAATAACACAATTTATGCGATTTTGAGGTATGGTTTGTTAGGGAGGAAGATTGCTTAAAAGGATACCAAACTGGCAGCATCTGTCTTGTTTGCCGGAAGACTTGCACGTAGGATGTAATGTCACATCATGATGAAAAACAACCGAGAGAGGTGTTCCAGCAGAATGCCGTGTCTGTGTGTTTGGTTAAGTTAATGCTGTCGTTTGGTTTGGTTTGACGCAGAAATGATATTTTACTCGAACATAATGTGACTTGTGGGGTTTTGTATATATACATACATATCCTTAAAGTCACACCGTTCGGCTTTATTTTCTGTTAGAAACTAATTTACATTTGTTTAGCTTTGGGCGGTAGAGATGCTTGTGGTTGGGCGGGCAAAGGCCAGAGGTATAGAGCCTAATGCAGGGCCCATGAAATATGTGTGCAATTTTTAAATACACCATCATAAGGTAATGTGGGATATGGTTAACTATATCATTTGTCTTTTTTAAGGCCTATGCAAATTATTTTTACCATTATTTCATAACCACATAATTTTGTGTGCTAAGTTGAAGTACCTTATGTTTTTATTTCATGGAAAAATTCTTTTTAGAACAAAAACTTCAAAAAAAAAAAAAAAAAAATACAGCCAGATGCTTTTGGCTTTTTACAAAAACCCTTTTGATAAAAACATCTAAATTATATAATATAAAAAAAAGCTTAAAAGGATCATAAATAACTAACTGAGTTCTATAAGCTTTATTGACTTTTCTTGTGTTGGTTTTTTCCTTTTTTATTTGAATCATGGCAAAAGGAAACAAAAAACCACCTGGATTAAGAAAGATTAATGAAAATTGAATGGAAATTTATGAAGGAAATAGGTCGAAAACTACTTAACTTGGGTCTAATAAGGGTTTAATTGAAATTTCTTTTGATTTGATTTTTTGGTTGTAAATTTAATAACCTAAGCACGTAGAAACATTAAACATAGATGCTTGGATTTATGAGATAGTTAAATTATTGCCTTATAAACCTTATGGAATAAAATTAATTAAGAAAGGAAATCTTTCATAAAAAAAAAAAAAAACACAAGTCTTTGGTTTAAGAACCTTAAGTGAATTTGTTCCAAATTATTTAAGCCTTAATAAATTTTTTTTTTTTAATAATATTTAATTAAAAATGATACTTAATCCATTCTGAATTGAAAATCTGACATATATTTATTTAATCTTGTTTTGTATTTCGAAGTGTTGAGCCTAGAACACGACAGCTAACTCCGTTGTGTCATTTTTGTATGGGATTTATGTTCGTTCCCTATATCACAAAATTGTTTAAATTTTTCAGTGTAATTCAATATCGATAGTTAGTTTTTTTTTCTTCAAATGAAGTCATTTAAGCTCTTTGTATTCAGTAAAAAATTGTAGGTCCCTCCATTTTGCCAGTTTACAATCCGTCGTAATTTTCCACTTTCCACCAATTTAATATTTTTTTTTATTTATTTATTTTTTTTATTTATGTATTTATTTAGACGAACTTGTCTAAATACACGTAATTTAGAGGCAACACAAACGTGCAACACAAAAACGCAACAAATGTTTAAAATAGCTCAGATGTATTAATGAAATTGATTTTTTGAATTTTTTTGCTTAAACAAAATTTATTTTCAAAAATTTTAAATGCAATATTGTTTAAACTATTTTGAAGCAACCGACTGCAAAATTATAAAAAAAATTGTATATTTTTCCCGAAACTCAAAATCTTATGGGTGGAATGATTTTTTTTTGCCAAAAGCAATGCAGTTCTTATCCAATAATTTTAGTCATTCAAGTTTTCATCAAAATCTATACAGCGTTTTTTTTTTTTTTTAAATTGGCAACCAACCGATTTTTATTGATTAAAACAAAAACTCGAATTTTGTTTGAGGGTCTATCTTAAGTTACTGATAGACTGTACTGACGTACAGACTTACTGATGTACAGACACACTAACGCGTAGACCCACTGATGTATAGACACACAGACCGACGAAGCTCATTTTTTTGGACTTCTCGATCATCGTAGGGTAAGTCTAATCAATTTTATTTTTGCACGAAACCCACACATGCAATATAGGGAAATAAAAAAAACCATGAATCAACTCTCCATAAATTTTCATTTTGGGACCTAATTTCAATTTGACATCCCTGACAATGACAAGCATTTGGACAATTAATGGCGCTGATATAAGAAGATAAGTTTTTCCATTTAAAAATATATAGACTTACAATAGAAAAACTCTTCCAAATTGTCCAATTTAGAAAAAAAAAAGTGACTCATAGTTTTTATCCTCATTTCCCCCAAAGAATATGATTTGGTTGAACGACTGCATTAACACTCAAAAATGCAAGATTTGGATTGAAAGAAAACCTGAAGTAATTTTTGTGAACCCATCACATCAAGGTTTCGTGTTCTTTATAAGCTGGTAGAATCATTTTTCCATTCGGAACGTTCCAGTCAGTTGAAAAGGCTATAGGCCAATGATTCAGGATTTTTTTTTTGTTCTACAATTAAATAGCCTTAATGTGCAACAACTATGGTTTTACCCAGTCGGTACAGCACGCAATACAATAAGGTTATTAAAGGAAGAGCATTCGATATAAAAAATATTTGTTTATATATAAAATTTTGAAAACATTTTTAAGAAAAAAAATTGGTATGCCATTTTTTAGAACTTATTTATGCGGAATTAAAAAAAAAATTTAAATCCAAAATCTATTTTTTTTTTGAAAATTTTGATATGCAATATTATTTTATCTTATTTTTGCTTCAACAGATAATGAGAACCCAAAAAAATGGTTCTATGAGGTGGATACAATTTTGTTTTCAATAATATAGTAGATCTTACTAATGATAATGATAGCTTACATAAAAATATGAATCAAAATCGTAGGAGTCGTTTTTGAGAACAATGAGATTTTCCATACCAGTTTTATAACATTTTTATGGGAGATACCATTATTTTTGGCTATAAGAATAATTTGTATTAAAAATCTGCTAGACAATGTCAAAAAACTGCTGGATGCCAAGTTTAATAAAAATCGACCAAGTCGTTTTCGAATTACATATTAAGTTCCCAAAAGAAAATGACTTTTTTTTTTAAATCAAAAAAAATATTAATTTTGGTATGCAATACTTTTTAAACTTTTTAAAAATCTATATATATAAAATAAAGTTTTGTTTTGTGTACGTTCGCTAACCAGCCAAACCGGTTGACCGATTTTCTTAAGTTTTTTTTAAATTAAAGAGGAATAAGAGTAGTGTTTAGGACAAACAAAAATTATAAAAAATTAAAGAAAATCTGTTAAAAAAGAAATGAAATTTCAATTGGTCACATGAGTTACTGATTTGAACAATATTTAGTAATTTGTGCAGTTCAAAAATAATAGAGTTCGTGGTGCAGTGGAAAGTTCTTCGCGTTAAATTCAAAAAATATAAAAAACCAATAAAAATCCATTCCTGTCACCGGCAACATTGTTTTTTTTAATTTTTAATAATTTTTTCTTTTTTTCAACACATTCGCTGCAAAACAAATAAAAAAAAAACTATTTTTTTTAACGCCCTGCGAAGCGGGCGGGGGTTTTGCTAGTTCTCTATAAAATAATTGATCAAATTCAGTTGAACCTTTTTTAAGAAAATCGAAAATCAAAATTGGTTCTATGGGAGGTACTATTTTTCGGATTTTTTTTTTAATGGTAGCTTTTTTTGTAAAAAAAATTGCTGGAGTTAATTTTAACGTTTAAAAAAAAAATAAGATTTTAGTTTTTTGGTAAAAAAATTTGCACGGCAGGTACCGTTATTTTTGGTCTTAAAAAATGAAAAGAAACGTGTGGGGGAATGCCCAAAAAAAGCTAGGTACCAAGTTTAAAGAAAATCGATCCACCCGTTTAGGCTACAGCCGAAAGGACGGACAGATAGAATTGCGAGACCCACTTTTTTCGACTTCGCTATCATCGCAATATCAACTTTGATCAAAATCTCGAGTTCGATTTTTTTTACAAATCCATAACTTGCCATATATGTATGTAGTACCTACCATGTATAAATCGCAAGTAAAAAATTAATTTATTTTGTGTCCAATGTATTACGATTCTGAGTTTCTTTAATGGATTCGTAATTGGGGACCAAAATAAAACATCATAGCATATATTTCGCCATGTCTTTCAAATAAGACCAGTTGCACTCTCCTGAGTGTCGAAAAATGTGTTCCTTTTTAATAAAACTCATTATTAGAAACATTAAATCCATTGAAATATTCATAATTTAATAAATTAAGTTTTTGACGATGGAATGTCCTTCCGAAGAGAAAAATGTAAAAATTCTACTGAATTTTCCACTGGCATGATTGGAATTTATATACATAAAGCCAATATATATTTAAAATGTTCATACCTACTGGGCGAAAATTCATTGTGCCAATAATGTTAATTACCACCTATTTCCTCCAGCAGAATATTTACATCCCCTGTACATATATAATATAATTTATTCAAAAGCTTTTTTCGATCTCAATTTATTTAATTGCTAAGGAATTTGTTATGATGTGAGAGATATATAATCCTACAACGAAAAAAAACAATTTAAATGCATCATTTTTTTTTTTCATACTACACTTTTATTCATATATATAATATTTGTAGGTAGATACATTCAAGCGAGTTAATTCACTTAGTGTGAAAACAAAAACGATACTCTTTCCATTCATAGATTTATTTATCCATGCCTAGTCGATATTATTCAGCTACCTATGTAACAAGAGAGTTGATTATATTATACTATACCTATCTGCGTTTGAACATAAAAATCATTTTTAATAGCTTCATTGCTCATTTGTGTTTACTTTTATTATCCCTTGTTCTATAGATGGGGTCCCGCGTTTAGCTTCAATGTATCTGGCTATTATCATTTTGAGGTTTTTGTTTTTCTTATTTGGCAAAAAAAAATGTTTACCTGCGTTTGAGGTATTAATTTTTTGCGCCTTAGATTGAGGAATCAATACTTCACTCACTCGTATAGTATTAATGACGAACGGAGCGGGGGCCATGGATATATTAAGGAGGTGCAAAAAATAACAATATATTAATGGATCTGTATTTTGCAGACATCGAAGGCTTATTTATGTGTCGTAAATAAATTTGTGTTAAGTAAAATGTTGTCTGGTGCTAAATAAATTTTAATCTATATAGAAATAAAAATTACATATATTTACATACAAAAAAGGTACGTATACGCCCCGTATGCCATTTTTGTTTGGGATAGGGCTATAAGAAAAGTCGAACTTGTTTTTTTTTTTTTTTTTTTTTTTTTTTAATAAAATATTATTGAATGATAAATAAAAGAGTTCTTTTTAAAGATTATTTTGTTGAGACTCCAGTCCTTGAATTTATGGGATTAAATTTATGTAAAACATTTTGATAAAATAAATATATACATAAAGGGTTTTTCAATAGGGACGGGTTGATTTTGACAGCTCGTGGTGGCCATATTGTTTCTTTTACTTTCTGTTAAAATATCGTGTTTTAATCAGTTAATAAAGACAAATCATTATGGCAAGTTAAGTTACAGCGTCAAGAAACACGTGGTCGTGTCTTCGCTAATTGGGTTTTGGAGCAGTTGGAAGGCGATCCCAATTTTGGTCGAAAAATCATCGTTAGCAATGAGGCTAACATAATGCATAATGTAATATCAGACAAAATTTCCGCCCACTGACACGCCGACTTAAAAAAAAGGTCTTCTAACTGTCATAGTTGATATAAATGAGAGGTGTGTTCTTTGAAAAAGTTGTACACAACGTAATTTTATATAATTCTTCAGTACAAATTTTTTGCCACGCCCACTTTTTGTGCGTTTTTTTTTCCAAAAAAAAGTTATTTTTGGACCAATTTCTTAGAAAACGATACCAGTCCCTGTAAAAACATGCACAAAAAATAATAATGTGAAATATTTACCACGCCCACTTTTGAGGGCATTTTTGACAAAAACCTTTTTTTTTAAATATTTTCCTAAAAAAATGAAAAAATAAATTAAAGCCATATACAAAATTTAATAGTAACAAAATTCGAATGCTAATAATGTATAACAACAAAGCTTTTACCCAAAATCTGGTTTCTTTAATTTTATTTTAGCTTTCAAAAGTAACTATTTATTAAATTTTAATAAAATTTGTCTAGTCAAATTTAATTTCAATGTATTGAAATTATTACTACTATAGGGCTTGTATTGAGTTTCTAGAAATCTTCGAAGTTATTACAATACATAGGCAAGTTTGCATAAAAATAACATTAATTTATGAAAGATTTTACTTCTTGTAAATAAAAAGTGTTCATTCCAATTAGGTATATAATTCGTAAACTGCCTGCCGTCTGTCATTTACAAAAGCTGTCATATTCTCATTGTTTGGAAATTGTATTTTAAACATTTTTCACTATTTTTTTAAAGATGAAAAACGCCAATTTTCTGAAGAGTGTCAATTACAGAATAAAAATTTAAATTTTTTAAACTGAATGCATATATACGATACTTAAAAAAGAGATTTCAAGAAAATTGTAATTCATATGCTTAAATAAATTATGTTTGCATAATATAAAAAAATGCATATATACATATATGTTATGCTATATATGTATATGAATGTAAGTAGGTACTCATCAATTATTGCTAAACCTAAATTTAAACATTTTTTACTTTGTTCCTAGAGAATTCAGATTGGTTATAAAAAGATTTCGCGGTTTAAATAAAACCTTAGATGTACCTATACATATATATCATTCTAACACTACTTTTATCGATTTAGATTATGAATAATGCATTCTTGGAAGATGAATGAGACCGGAGGTTTTGCTTAAAATTTGATGTGATTCCTTGGAGAATAAACTAAAAATTTTGTTTTAAATCATCTCGAATGGATTACCATACCATACATTTAATATGTATTTTTATGCGAGAATTTTACCTTTGTACCATGTACATAATATGTGAGTTTTTATAAAATTACCAATGTTTCTTAATAAAAACCTGAACTCCCGAACTGAAATTGCCTGCAATTCTAAAATATAAATTGAAGGTACGGCGAAAAATTTAAATTAGTAATTTTTTTCCTTTCTGATATAAAATATAAATTACTCATTGATTACTTGCAAGCAAACATAATTCATTATTATTTTTTTTATTGCATACTATTAAGGGTCATGTTAATGGAAGAAAATGGATGGCTGGTGAAAAAATAAGTATTGTTAATGACATCGAGTGGAGATGGAGAAGTTATGCTTATAAATCAACCAGAGAGAACTTCAACAACAACAACAACACATTATATTATATATTTCCCATAACAATTTAATAATTTAAATTTTAATTTTAATTTAATTTATATATGTACAAAATTACACAGTAGAATAACTACACGAGTTTTATAAGTTTTATTCTCGTGCACAAATTATATCTTTCTATACATGAAAATGAATCCATGTTTCCCTTGGTCACGCCACAACTCGAGAACGACTTTAGCGATTTCATTCATCTTTTTTTTTAAATTTTCTAATATACTTTGTAAAAGGTTCTTACGGAAAGAAAAATAAAGAAAATTGCGCAGAAAATTGGATAATTTCAGAAAACTTAACAACTATCACTTTACAATCAGTTTTTTTGTTTTAATTTTTCAAAAGACAAAAAATTCCGAATTTTGAAAAAAAAAAACTGTAGGTACCTCACCTAACCTATTCAACAAAATTATTTCCCCAAAACCCAGAATCTATAAATCAAAAATTAATTTATTCATTTGCACACAACAACTACACAGTCGATTCAATCGAAACGTTTATACAGTTTTCACTTTGTTCAGTGTGAGTTTTATGAGAATTAGTGTTTGTCCATCGCAGTTACATAGTTTACCGCAATCACGCCTGAATTTATTTCGTGACATATCGAAAATCTATATTAAATAAAATTTTTAATAGGTATACACATTTTATTTAATATAGATTTTCGATATGTCACGAAATAAATTCAGGTGTACCAACTAAAGTCCCAGAACTCCGTTGAATGTCCGATTTGCGTGTGGATTATTTTTATGGATTCGTATACACAACCGAAAATAGAAAATTTTAGCCGGAAAAGTTTGAAAATTATGAAAACCCGAAATTGCATACTTTCAGGGGTGGAAGTAGGGGTCTAAAAATTCCATTTGTTTATAGATAATGACAAACACTACGGAATTGACAATCAGATAATTTTGTTCATAATAAAAATGGAATCACCAACAGATGGGATTACGCTCTAAGACATGATACATTTGTGTATAAAAATTATTAGAGCGGTGCAAAAAACTTCATTGTAAAGGATGACTTGAAAAAAATAGTTTAAACATTTTACCTGCATGCATTTGCTCAACGTTGGTTGGGGCTTAGGGACGTTATTAAAATGAAGATTTTTATGAACCGACATTTTTTTTTAAATAAAAAAAAATGTTGAAATGAAAATTATTTATAGATTAGTTTATTTTTTTCAGACATTTTAAAATCGAAGCTGTATTTTAAAAGTTCGACTTGACTATTGAGAGACTTGCTAAATTTGCTTTATTAAAAAAAAAAGTTTTATAGAAAATCAAATCGAACAATTAAGACTATGTGAAACTTAAAAAATTTAAATTTGTTAAAAATTATAAGAATTAGAAATACTCGTAAAATAATTTCACAACTTCTTAAATTGATTTAACACCATCTGATATTTCTTTCATAAATCTAAATTTATATAAAAAAAATATTGAAAATTGATTTAAAAATATTGATTGATATGTATTTATATACAAAATTTAATAGAAATATTATAATATGGATATCAAAAATCATATTTTTCAAAAATAATTTTGAATTTATATTTTCCAATCTAAAAGATATTATTTTTGAATAATTTGATATGGAATATTATTTAAACTTTGTTTTTGTTTCTGTTTCTGTTTATATTTATGTTTAAAAAAAAACTACAGCTACTCAAAAGTGCAGTATTGTTTTAATACTAGTTTGTTTTTTTTTAAAACCGCAAAAGTCTTTTTTGAAAATATAAGATTTTCCTTAACCATAAAATATTAACTAATTAATTAACTAAGTCATTTTTTAAATTTAAAAAAATAATTGAATTTTTTTTTTTAATTTATTATTATTTGTAGGTACTCTGGAAATCGATAAAAATTAGTTAATCAGTACAAGAAAATCAAAAATAAAAAAAAATTGGTTCCATAAACATTTTTTTTTAAATAATATTTTTAACAAAAGATAGCCTATATCTTTTTATCATAATGAACTATTTTTTTAAAATAAAAATAGTGAAACCCTTTTAATAAAAAAATATATTTTTCTTAACGGCTACAAATTTTGTATGAAAGGTTATTTTTAATAATACATTTTTTTTAAACTTGTCAGTTCAAAACCTAAGTGATGCTACGGATAAAGTTAAATCGATCTATCTGTTAAGCTTGTATATCCAGACAAAGAGCCAGACAGAATTGCAAGGTCACTTTTTTCATCATGTCAATTTTCATCAAATTTGAGTTTGAATTTTTTACGAATGCATAACATATGTATATATAAATATATATTTACAAAATAATAAATGTTATTTATCATTATTCTGTTTTATCTTAAATCAATAACCACAAAAAATAACATATATATACTTTCTATTAGTTCACAAAACGGAGTTAAATTGAAATTCCATAAACGATAATTTTAAAATCAATATTTCATACTAAAAATATTCACTGACAAATAAAATAAAAAAAAAACATAAAATCCATCCGACATAACTATATACACAATCAACTCACCTCAAAGAGTGCAATAAAAACCGCAAAAAGCAAACCAAATCAATTCAGCCCACTACTGGTGTGCAGAAGTCAATATTTATCCATTTTTCATTTGAATTTTTACACACGATTGACCAACGATGCAAAACTGAAACCGCAAAATCCATTTACGCTTCACCAAAAAAACAGTAATCCTCACGTAGGTTTATCTCATGTTTTTTTTTTTATTTTTATTTTTATTAATATTTTTTGTATTTATTTTTTATTATTTAATGATATCTGCGCCAGACCAATTAATTGCAACAATTTAAGGCTCTTTAAAATCACTAAATTATTGCACAGATATAAAAAAAAATACGTATGTACATATACATATGTTAAGCTTCACATTTGCATTTACAAAAAACAACAACAAAAATTATTTCATACGTAAAACAAGAACTATCAAAGATACTTTATCTTTAAAATGCATTTTCTCTTATAGACTTGCCGGGCCTACTCAATTTTACATTATTTTTTTTTTTTCATCCACGACTGAGACTTAGGCTTAAAAAAAAAAAAACACAAAAATCCAAGTGAGTAAACAAAACCTTTGCAGTTTTCAAACAAACTCACTACAAAAAACAAGTTCCAACCCACGTATCGTCTTCACATCACATCCGAATTCGCGAAGAAAACAAGCGAGTATCTTTTAATGGAAAAATTATTCAAGAATCACTTTGAGATCGCTGGCAAAGAATCGATATGAAATTTTTGAAGACTAAGATATACATACTTAAAAGGAAAAACACTTTAAAATCACTGTTTGGCGCCACCTTTTCTTTGTATCTTTGAATCTCTCAATCTCATTTAAATTGTATCCAAATTAATGAGATGTCACTGAAAGGACCTTCTTTTATCAACAACAAAGGCAATGGTTATAGGTTATGGTATGACATTAAAAACAAACAAAAAAAACACCATGAATTTTACCGGGGAATTTTGACAAATTTCACTTCCCAGATATTTTATCTTGTGACTATACAAATATATGTACATACACGTCTTAATCACATCGAGCCAAAACTAAGACTGACAAAGAAATCGGTTCAAATGTACCCGCAACTTTGAATTCAACAGTAAATCTGGTTTCTATATTAAACTGAATGATGCCGCCCACATTAGGAAAAATTACTTATACGAATCAAAGTATCTTTTTTCGTAGACAAGAAATCGTTCTTAGAGACACAAAAAAGTAGGCAATCATATACAAAAAAAAACAAAAAACGAAAACTAAGAAAAATCATTAAATATTCAAAGTTTTTTTTATTGTTGTTATTGTTGTAGAAATCCCGACGGCGAACAAGAAAATCTACCACGAGATTATATATGGTCAATACCGATCGACAACTGCTGAACAACTGAAGACTTCCAGCCAGGTAAATGTACCTTTTTGACCAGAGAACACAAACGGAAAACTATAACAAAGTTCTCAGTGCAATAATCCTGGAAAAGTGTGAAAAAAGCTTTTTTTGTTGTATGTTTAGAAAATATAGCAACAGGGTTATCTTATATGAAAGTACGGACATGCGCTCAAGTAACATTTTGGGTAAGTACAAAAAAAAAGTTACTGCAGTTAATTTTCTCCTACTAAATAATTTATTTGAATTTCCAGGTTTCCAGGATATGAAATATTATAACCTCATGTACCCTCTATCGGCTGCTATTGTATAGGGGGTGGAATCGTAAAAGCAACAGACATTTCTTTGAGCAACAGTGTGGTTCTCGTTCCGAATAAGGAAGAAAGTTTATAAGAACGAGTCTTTGTTTACGAATTATTTTTAGGCATTTTGTCAGTGATGTTAAGGGATATGGAAAATTTTGTTGATTGAATTTTTCTTTAAATTATTCTTAAAGCTTAATTTTGAGTCTTTTATTTTATATAATAGAAAAGGGTTGCTATTTATAGTATTTTTTTGTAGCATGGAGAAAGTCACGGAAAACTATCAAAGAGAACCATATTAAAGTAGGCATGTCGGGTTTAACGAAAATGTTCATAAATATGTCTGTGGAGATTTACATAGCTCCTATATGACATGGAACATCGATTGCTTTTCGTAGTAAAATGTTTTTTTTAGTAAAATAACAGACAATTACTAGTAAAAAAAAAAGTTTTATTTTTGCGTCTTCTCGATAAATGGCTCGACTCACTCATATACCAGCGCTATACCTTTTATAAATCAATCCCACGCTTAAAGTATGAAACGATTTTTTCACACTTAATATTTAATTGAATGTGAAAAATCGTTTTTAATAAAAATATGAAATTTTAAACTATTTTTAATGGCAACTTTAAATTTAATGGAGAATGATTAAATTGAAATACATTCATATAATGTTAGTTTATTTTTAAATTTTTAAAATGAATTCATTTAAAATTTTTAGCAGAGTAGGGGTCCCGATCAATATTCGCGAATGAGTTCACCAAAACAAATTCTTCTGGCGCCACCGAACTGCTGTTATAGTCATAATGTCAATGAATATTTTACCTTAATTGTTTTTAATATTGAAAATGTTTACAGAAATGGAATACTGCGCCAAATTGAAATTAAAATGAATAAATGAATATAAAATGATATGAGCACGATAAAATTTTTCGTTATGGTATTACCACAAAGAAAATAAGAAAAAAAGGAATCATCATATTGCACACGCACAGCTTGAAAATACCTCAAAAAAATAATATTAAATGTTTCAAATTAGAAATTTTATGTAGGTATTAGGCAAGACAAGCAATAAAACGTGAAATTTAAAAACACTTATTTTTGGTATAGGGTAAAATGGGGCTTGACAAGACCCATTTGTTTCATTGTTAACTTCCCATTGGTAATTATTTTAATTAGTCTGATTTTTCGAATCGAAAATTTTGACATATATCCCCAAGTTTCGAGGTCCCAAGAATCCGAATTTATCGTTTTAATAGAGATATCTGTTTGTGTGTGTGTACGTAAGTTCGTACTTTCCTGATATATTCTTTCCTTCACCAATATCTCGAGAACGTTAAGAGATATCGACTTTGAATTTTCAAAATAAATTCAATTACAACATCAATTTAATTTTTCGTCTTGAATATTTCGAGAACGGGGAATGTGATCGACTTGGCTTAATTTAATTCTACACATATGTAAATACATAATGAAGAATTGAAAAGAGTTAAAAAATCAGATAGATTTTTTTTTAAATCAAAACACATGCAAACATTTGTTGAAAAACGTTTTTCGGTTCTAATATTTTGAGAACAAACGGGCTTATTTTATTTTATACACAATTCATATTTTATTACCGATATTGTTTTTAAAAAAAATTAATTGATATTTTTATTTAAAGCAAGAAAATACACGAAAATTCTAAAAATAGTTGAAAAACGTTTTTCGACTCGAATATCTTGAGAACAAACTCGATTTTGAAGGCGGGATAATTTTATTATACACAAAATAACGTGATCAATAACTTATAAAATTTATAGAATAATGCAATGGATAGTTTTTTTTTTAAGCAACAGAATTGAAAATCCAAACAACTTGAAATAATTAAGTGAAAAATGTTTTTTGACTCGAAAATCTCGAAAACAACTCTGAAATAATTTTATTTTATTTACAATGCTGTAACTTAAAATTGATGTAGTTCGTAGAAAATTCAATTGACTTTTTTTTTTTAAACGAAAAAAAATATGCCAAAAATACGACGAAGATTGTTTAAAAAAATATAATCACTTGATCGCATATTGGACACCTGATTAGGTGTTTTAAGATTTAGGAATTTCCTTACAACAAAATAACATCAGGTGTCCAGTTTCCATGGGCACCAATGGGAAGTTTAAAATTGAATGGAAGGGTGGTCTATAAAAATAAGTTTGCCTTAATTTGATTTATTTCACTAAAAAAAACTAGTTAAGTAGATTTAGTTATTTTCTCAAAAAAAAAAAAAGAAAACATTTGTGCATCCAGTTTTGTGTTTTTGACTAAAAGTAATAAAAAGCACGTGTTTTTGCATTTTGAAAATGCAAAAAGCATTGAATTTTGAAAACCAAAATAGTACTTACATAATTACGTAAAATTTTGAAAAAAAAATTAGTTTTAATTTTTTTTTTATTTTTTTTCAAAATTAAAAAAAAAATTAATAAAACAACTTAAAAAATTAAATAAAAAAAGAGATTTCTGGCTTTTCAAAATACATTTTTACATTTTAAAAATGCATTTGAGCGGAGGAAAACACATATAAATGTTGTTTTACAAATCACATAAAAACTTTCTGTAGTATGCGTAGTGTGCAATGCATCTACACATTTATTTTTTTTTTCTTTAATTCGCTTCAAGGTCCATTAAATACAATAACTTTCAAATATCACAAGTAACATCCTACACCTGTACCCACTCACAATCTTCAAAATCTATTTTCTCATTACGATTTTTATCAAAAATGCACGACTGGATTATTCATGATGTGGATAAAAACTATATTGTTGCTATAGATTTTAGTTTAGGGTACAATATAATGCAGGTCTTAAGGCTACAGTGTAATTATAAAACCCCAAAATATTTATTCAAACAACACATTGAAGATGTACGTGTTAGTGATTGAAAAATATTAAATGATATCTTTAACGAGAAATTGTAAAAAAAAAAAGTCTAAAAAAAAAACTTCTAAGGATTGATATTTTTCTTTGATTTTTGTTTTGTTTAATTTTTTTAATTTTTTGCAAATTTTTTAAATGCAAGATTGAAAAACACCATATTGCTAAATTTAAGCAATATCAGTTTAGCCATTTAAAACAATTACGTCCTAGATAGATAGGTATTTATGTCGTGATAATTTTTAATAAAAAGTCTGTGACCGCAAGTTTTTTTTGTATGTGTGTGTTATGAATGATACATTTGTTAATGGCTATTGTTTTAAGACCGTTAGTTTTATAATTTAGTTGAACTTAAGTTAATGGGTTTCATAAAGGCATAATATTTACCTATTTTTTTTTTTTTAATTTGTACGCCTTTCATTGTTTACTACGGTTGTTCAACGGTTGTTTACTTCGAATTCGATTGATTTTTCAATTAAATTTCAATTATGTTTGTAATGCTTTTGCGGCACGAAAACACTTATGAAAAGTGATTGATATTTTGTGTTTTTGAAAGGGGTTTTTGTAATGATAACTTACTCGTAATTAGGCCGCCAAGCTTTCACGCCATCATATTAATATTGAAGGTTTAATGAAACAACGCCTTCTTTTACATTAAAAAGAAACATAAAATCGTTTTTAGCTGATTCTTGAAAACACTTGAATATACAAAATTCTCATCTCAATTTACTTGAAAAATTTTAGTACTTACCCCTATGACGATTGTTAATTATAAATTGATAACTGATAAATAATGAAATTAAGTACTTTGAAAATCAATTTACTTAAAAAACTGAGCAACTATTTGCATGATTATTAATAACTAGCAGACCCAGGCCCGCGTTGCTTCGCAAAATACCCTTAATTTATGTATGTATATAATATTATTAAAAAAAAGTTTATATGCCTACGTTTTGAGACAAATCAATCCCCTTTTTTAAAAAATAATTTATTTGTAGGTACCTATGTATTTACATATTTTATTTTTTTGTTAGATAGGTTCATGTTCGACAGACGAACAGAATATTTACATCCCCTTTTTTATCATCGCAACGATGCTATGTTCGACTGCTATTTCCCGTTCAATTTTTTTTTAACTTGATTGCCCTTTAAAATGTATTACCATAATGCCCTCATAATTCTTCAGTAGGTATGCAGAAAAAAAAAACAAATATACGTTACGTACCTACCTACTGCGCTACGCTGTTATAAAAAAAGTGCAACAACTGAGTGGAATCAGCAAGTTTAGCAAAAACAGAAAAAAATGTCAGAGGAAGAGTAAATTTAAAATCGACTCAACTTCAATATTTTTTCTTTTTATCATTAGCCTACAAAAATTTAACAAAATTAATATTCTGATTAAATAAACAAATTAGAAAAACAAAAAATAGTCTTAAACAATCTTATAAATATAAAGAATATTATAAAATTTGTTTCAAGTAAAGCAATTTAATACTTTCTGAGTTTACGCCGGACATAAAATATTGCTTCGTCTTTATATAAGTAAGTAAGTAATGAATTCATTTATTTCAAATTTTCTTATTTCATTTGATACAATACAACGAATTAAAAGCTATGGCTTTGCCGTCAGCTCGGTTAGCAAAATTTATTATATACATTTTTTAAATTTTTAAATTTTTTTTTTTTTTCAATTAAATAGTAAGTACAAATTTATATTCACTATATGAATTCTGTTATCAGTAACATTCTATATGTTAAAATTTCTTTTAAGTAGTTGTAAAGGTCTTTCCAGTTGAAATCGTTCAAAATCACAATCGTTTCCTGCATCGACAAAGTTCTCTTTCCGAAATATACAAGGCGCTGGGCAGTGAAAATTGGGCATATACTTAGAAAGTGGAAGCAATCTTCTTTTGCCCTAAGGTTACACAAGGAACAAAACTGGTGGAAACTTCCATTGTGTGGGCTTCCATTTAGACCAAGGAGTTCGCATCTGGCTTTAAAAAGAAGAGATATTTCTTTGTAACTATATTGGTCATGAAAGTAGTTTTTCTCCATTAAGTTGGTATTAAGCTGTGAGTAAATAATTCTACTCTCCGATTCCCGAGCTCTCACTATAAACTCCTCTCGAACAAGATTTTCATGCTTCTGGATAACACGATATAGTTGATCTTTAACCAAAATTGGATTACTTGTATCAATCAAGACAATTTCATCACAAGCGATTCCCAAACGTTTCCAATTAGATAACCACCAATTCTCATTCCTCAATTCATATAACACCATTTTCTTGGTAAGACGGTTTTCCTGATAAGAGAGCGTTTTCAAGATGAAATCGGCCTGCAGCTTTAGTGTGTATGTATACAATTTAGGAAGTCCTGTTTCAAGATGAAGTGCGTAAGTTGGCGTTTTCAAAGGCAAGTTGAAAAGCTTTTTTAAGAAATTCCTTTGGAATTTTTCGATGGACTCGTATTCATCACTTCCCCAAACTTGACCAGCGTAACACAATGTCGATCTCACCACGGCTTCGAATATTTTATATTTCGCTGAAAGGTTGATTCGATTTTTTGAAAATATCTTTCGCCATGTCACATTCAGTAGACTTTGTGAAGTATTTGATTTCTCTGTAAGGTGCAAGCTGAAATCAAGAGTTCGGTTCAGTTTCACACCCAAATACTTGTACTCTTCTACAATCTCCAAACTAGCACCATTGAACACCCAATTATATGTATTTTGGCTTCTTGCTGATCTGCTGAAGACCATCACTTTTGATTTGTTTGAGTTTATTTCAAGGCCCCATTCATCACAGTATTTCGCCAGGCGATTGATTAAAAGTTGGAGGTTTTCTGGAGATTCAGATAGTATCACAAGATCATCGGCATACAAAAGAACATTGATATTTAAATCAGCTACTCGAATTCCACCGGGAAGGTAGGCCACCACATCGTTTATAAAAAGTGCAAACAAGAGTGCACTCAGAAGACAACCTTGTTTTACTCCATTATCGGTTTCAAACCAATCTGAGTAAGTAGAACCATCCCATACAGCTGCTTTTGTCTCTGAATACAATTCTTTTATAATATGTATGAATTTTGTAGAAAGTCCTAATTTCGAGAGCTTATAAAAGAGAGCATTTCGATTTATAAGGTCGAAAGCTGCTTTAAAATCAACAAAAAAGGCATACACTTTCTTGTTTCTTGCTTGGAACGCTTTAACAATAGATGTTATTGTGAATATATGGTCAGTTGTAGAATAGCTTTTCCGGAAACCAGCCTGACAGTCTGAAAGGATACTGTTTACATCAACCCATGTCTCTAGTCTGTTTACAAGTATACCGCAGAATAATTTTGCAAGTACATTCATGAAGGAGATGCCTCGGTAATTTTCAACATTGTTCAAGTCTCCTTTTTTGTGGATTGGAAAGATTACCGACCTTTTGAATGATGATGGAATTTCTTCTCTAGAAAATACTCTGTTGAAAAATATAATATAATAATAAAGTAATTATTTTAATGTAATTCACAATGGTCTATATCTTTAGCATCCCAATGATCAAACGTTTTATCAATTGAGTTGTTAAAAATATCAACAATTAAATGATAATTAACAAATGGTAATAGCGGTTTTCATATCATGAATCATCCCCTACAAATTTTTTTTTAAACCTTAAGTTCAAAACCTTTCAAACACGGAATTAGTCCCAAGCATCAAAAACCACAATGTAATCTTACATACGAGTAAGTACGTGCATTCATTTTAGAAATTACTCAACTTTCTATATGCATAGGCATACCCCAATTTTTGCTCTTGATATATATTAGGTAATATTTTTTTAAAGTTTTTAATCCTATACTCTCCATCAGCGTCATAAGTTTTAGTAATTAAATGACAAACGGAAGCATCAACTCCCCCTCTCCTCCTCTATCCCAGACAAATAAAGTTTAGTAATTTAATTTTCTTTGCTATAAATTCAAGAAAGGTCCCTTCACTTTCAATGTGATATTTTATGAAGTTTTATTTTAAGCTTTAAATATCAGAGGTTACCTAAATAAGTAAAAGTAAGTATCTTCCTATCCTTAAAAAAAAGAGGTATATTCATACCCTCTGGCGTTACCTTGATGTAATTATTATTGTATGCTTTAGACTTCTTATTTTCTTCTTCTTCTTTTTTTTTGTTTTTGTTTTCTTTTGGAAGTTTTTTTACGTATTCATATTTAGTTGAGTATGGGTTCATGACGTATTTTTTTATCTCTTACTATACCTTGAGGGACTTGAGAATTAATAAGATTTTCTTGGAAATTCAAGGGAAAATTATGCTGGTGCAATATTTGTGTCCAACAATTTATTTTAGCATCCTTGTTTTTTTTGTCAGAAAAGAGTATAAATAACTACTAGTTAAGAACAGAAGTTACAGAAGTTTTGTACCCTATTTTCCTCGACTACCAGAATGAATTTTTTTTCCTTAAAGGAATTAAAAAAAAAAAATCTTAATTGAAAATTTGCACACACAATCGTCAGACTTTTTGAAAATGGAAACCTATTTTTTTTTCTTTTAAACCTTTAAATAAAATGCTACACACTTTTTCTCTCCAGCAAAAAGGAATTGAACGATAAATTGTTTAAAAAATTAGATAGGATTAAAATAAGATACTATACATTAAAATTGAAACCTCATTTATTTTCTAAAAATTCTGATTTAGAAAAATAAACTATCGATAATTTCGATTATAACGATTTTTATAAAAAACATGTTTACTATCCATAGTAAAATATTTTAATGTTTAGCCAACATTTTTTTAAGCATAGTGCTTGAAATTTTGTTTCTATATAGGGTCAATTTGTCTGTGCTGAATTAACTTTAGTAGCAGTTTTGAGTTTTAACTTTAGCTGTCAAAAATGTATCGAAATCGAATTCATACGGCATCAAATGTTAGAAATATCTAATTCCAGAGTCTACTAACTAATCTTACTGAGTTAACTCACTGATCATTTTGAGTTATACTTTGGGATATAAATGTTGTGGAAATTATGTTTTAAAAGTTAACTCGGGTTTGATCTTGAAGCTGGGACAATCTCACACTGGACAACTGATAGTAAAACAAAATTACCGATTTTGTATAACCCTTTATTTTTACTTGCGATATGGCAAGTTATGGATTCGTAAAAAAATCGAACTCTAGATGTTGATCAAAATTAACATTAAATCCAATATTTTTTTTTACAAAAAGGCTACCATTTAAAAAAAAAAATCCATTATTTTGATTTTCCATTTTCTCAAAATGGTTCAACTTAATTTGATTAATTTTTATTTAGAGAATTCTTAA
This sequence comes from Epistrophe eligans, assembly GCA_951394125.1. Classification (NCBI taxonomy): domain Eukaryota; kingdom Metazoa; phylum Arthropoda; class Insecta; order Diptera; family Syrphidae; genus Epistrophe; species Epistrophe eligans. The sequence goes on from OX596030.1 coordinate 76,412,437, forward strand.
AAAAGTTTAAAAAGTATTGCATACCAAAATTTTACAATTTTTTTTTTTATCTTTAAAAAAAGTTTCAAACATTTTTTTTAAAAAACTTAATAATTCGAAAACGACTTGGTCGATTTTTATTTGATTTGGCATCCAGCAGGTTTTTGACATTATCTAGCAGATTTTTGATACAAATAATTTTTATAGCCGAAAATAACGGTACCTCCCATACAAATGTTATAAAACCAATATTGAAAATCTAATTTTTCTTAAAAACGACTCCTACGATTTTGATATCCGATTTTATTGAAATTTTTTACATAAGAGCTTCTAATAACTATAAATAATATTGCATATCAAAATTAAAAAAAAAAAAACAAATTTTGGATTTAAAAAAAAAATCAATACATACTTCGAAAATGGGTAGAGATGATTTTTTTTTAAATCAATTTTTAAATTCCGCATTATTAAATACTAAAAAATGGCGTACCAATTTTTTTTTCATTTAAATGTTTTCAAAGTTGTATATATAAAAATAAATTTTTTAACTGCTCCAACGATTTTTTTTTTCATAAATTAAGATTTGTTTAAGAAATCAAATGGTGTACATTGCGTTGCGTTCTCAAAACAATTTCAAACTTGTTTAGTCAATTTATTTCTAATTACATTGATTTTTTAACAATTTTTCAGTCTTAAGAGTAAGTACCATGTATACTTTAAAACCACAGTGTGATCGCACATAAGAACAAGTTCGTGCGACCCAGTCGTGCATTTTATTTTTCTAAGAAAGTGAAGCGAAACAACGTAAGTACGGGTTGGCTAGTCATACTTACATACAATTAAGATACAAATGAATTAATTGTTCCGTACTGTAATAAACTCCTTCAATATGCGGTAGGCATTAATCTACATAGATATTTAAATCCACATTAGAATTAATATGAATATAAATTTTTTTATTATGATTTGACATGATTATATTCAAAGAGGCATCCATTCTCTTGAATCGTATTTATGTATAGACTCTTTTCAGAATGTATGTTTTTATTGAAATATCATCACGCAACACCACACGAATAAAACACGCACCGCATACGCACATTGAGTGGTTTAACACGGTTCGTTTAATGCAATGAACTAAATACATATAATCCAAACGAAAAATTTGCAAAGGAATAATAATGCCTCCTGCCTGATAGAACATTGATGTAAAGTATTCTAATGTGTTTCATCAGTTTCAATCATTAAAATGTGTAAAAGCCCTTTGTTAGTTAATCCTTGTTTCTTTTGAAAGCAGTTATACAAAGGAATCATACATATACATATATAGATATTCCTATGCAACAAAACTGAAACTATGTATAAGATCCCATTACTAATGCATTTTAATGGGTTTTTTCGAAACTGGTGTTTAAATTATTTAAGTTTCATTATTTCGAACGTGTGAGTAGTCGGGACATGTTTAACTCAACTGAATCAATACTCAAAGAACTCTTAATTTAGACTAGTTACATAAACATAAGAGAAACTACATATTTAGTGTTGCACTTAAAAGGTACTATTTTGCTACAGCTTGTTAAAAAAACTATACGGTTGATTTTTTATGTCCATACCGACTATACTCCAACGCAAGACTGCAACAAAAGATAATGTTTTTTATACCATACGACCGATCGAATATATAAAAAAAAGAAAGAAAACGATGCCATTGGAACGTGCCAAGCTGACAAAGAAAAAATTCAACATCATTCGAAGCATAAAAAAAATGTGAGTGTGTTGTTTTTGAAGTCGTTCGTCGAAGTTACTTATATTTTATTTAACTACTATACTTTGTAGGAAATTTTTGTTTTGTTCATTCTGTCGGAAACGTGCTTTTCACAACATATACTCACTGTCAATTCTGGACTTAATGCAATACCAACAAAAAATTGCAGTCTTTGTTCTAAATAATTTCCTGAATGTGTTAGAGACTGTTGAAATATGTACTCGTTCTTTATTTATTGTTTTTTTCCTTATATAAATGGAGAATATAGAAGCTTAAATATATTGATACAATAAATGAATAAATATTCTTTGAAAATAAAATAAATTGGGCTATATCTATGTTCTAATATTATTGTATTTACTTTTGTCAAGAGCTACAAACAAAACAATTTGTGATACCAAATAAATTTTCTTCGAAGAACAAACGTTTCAGTTTTTGAAGTTTTTATACAAATACATATATTAAATTTTAAATTTATTTATTTCAATAGCTGACCCTTCCTGGCTTCGCATGGGTAGAAAATTCAAAGTTTCGTTAAAAATATAGGAAAAGAAACATAAATAAAAATAACTGAATTATTTGCTAGGCAGGCAATCTCAATAATTTCAAAGTCGAAATTGTATTTTATATTTATAGCTGTCAAGTGTTCACTTTCTTCTACAACCTCATGTCATTTAAAAAGTATATTATAATAGCCGTACTATAATTGAAAGGCAGATATTATATCTACTTTCACAATTTTATAACATTATTCGCATTCTCCTATAATTCTTGACTCACAATGAGACTCCCTACAGCAAAGGTGAATTTTGTAGTGTCATTATTGAAACAGGTGATTATTAAAAGTAACAAAAAACGCTTTAAAATTAGGCGTAACGATTTTATTTAAAACTTAAAAATTGCAAGGTTGGTGCTGCAATCCCACTAATATTATGTATTTGGATGAAAATTGTCCAGAATAAAAATGTACTCTCAGTTTTGTAAAAAGAAAAAAAAATATATATATAGAATGCCAAATCACAAAACCCAAGCATTTGGTGAGTTATGATCTTCTCTCAAAAAAAAAAAAAAAAAAAATTATATTGTTTTTTTGACTCTATTATTTTTAGAGACCGTACCTTAAAGGCCTGGTCAAAAAGAACGCGGTCCAGCGCCGCTGCCCTCAGTGTTCTGATACGTCAAACAGAACGCGGTCAGCTTTCGGCGTTCTATTGACCCGGTTCTAGAGTGATTATCCTCCGTCCGAGCACGTGAATAATAAAAATTGAATCTCTCTCATAAAAGTCAAGGCAGCTCTTTTTTTCTTTACTTTTTTAATTGACTGCGACAAAAAATAATTCATCAAGCAAATCCAAAAAAAATCCAGTATTTATAAACAGCAAAAGTTGGGAATTCTTGTGAAGAATTTATAGTTTTAGTGAATAATAAGCAGCAGGAGCAGCAGCAGTGAAGATGAGGCCCTTCTTCTCATTTCCCTTAGCTGTGAGTGTAGTCTGCATTGCTATTTTCGAAAAGAAACTGATATGTTTTATCACAAATTCGAATTACGTGAAGAGGCTATCTAAGTTATTGAGTGATAAAATAGGCACGAGATCAAGCCAAGTCGGCAAATTTCTTCCTTTTGCTTTTTATGATTTATGTTTTTCGTCTTGTCCATCTAGTCACGTCACCAAACAAACAACGAAAATACTTTTTAAAATTATAAAATCTGAATGAAAATTGAAACTTACTTACTGATTTTCCTAACAAGAATTCACCAAATAAGAGTTTTTGTTAATATTTCGTTTTTTTTTTTTTAGTCTGGGACCAGCTCCGAGAATTAAACATTCAACAAAATGCAAAGCGCATAGAGCGATGGAATAATTTTGTTTGTTTTTTTGTTCTTTCTATTTTGACGTTTAACCGTTGCGTTCTTTGTAAAAATCTAAAACTTCAATTTGACCGTCGCGTTCCGCTGACCTTGACCGCGTTCTATTTGACCAGGCCTTAAGAGACACAAAATTAATTTCACCCACCTATTGCTTTTACTCCCAGGGCGGGATTTGGTAATTGGGGCAATTTTCTTATCAAAGTATGTTTTCAGAAATCTCAAACAGAATTTTTTTACTGAAAAGTAAAAAAACGAAATTTTATTATTATAAATTCAACGAACATTTTGGGTCAATTGGGTCAATTTTAACATGAATGACTATTATATGGAGGCCAAGCTAATTTTTGATAAATATTTTGCCCTAAAGCATTTCCCCAAATTAAAATTTAAAATATATCCTGTCGTTTTAACCCCAACTTACCCTATAAATAGCAAAATTATAGGTTTTTAAAACAATGAGTTTTTGTATAACATTTTTCTGTTTTGACCCTACTTCCTCGTACTTCTGAATTTTTTTCCCTCAATATTTTGCCACAAAACCGGAAAAATGAATAAAATTTTTCTTTCTGATTTTATTAAACCTTGGCATTTATTAAAATTTAAATTATGTTTATGGTTTAGAATTATGTTTATCTATATTATGTTTTGAAGATATAATATCTCTGAAAAGGTGCTTATTGTTTGCTTCGATTTGACGTGCTCTTTCCAGAGCATTTTCAATTACTTTTCTTAGAATTTCAGGTCCCATGCAACAGCGCCCTTAATTCTTCTCGGATATTGACCTTAAGCTTTAACATGGTTCTTGGCTTATTGGCACACCCCTTACTTTCTAGGTAGCCCCAAAAAAAAATCTGGTGCCATTAATTCGGGCGAACGCGGTGGCCAGTTTAATTCAGAAAACGCGGTAATGTCCTATTCTTGAAAACGCCGAGCATACTACATGCGTACTTGTGGATCATTTACTTTCAACTCGTGAACTAATTAAATTTTATATGAAAAAAGTTGTAACTGCTGTAAAATTCTTTGCAAACGTCACAAACTCCTGAGAACGTCAATTGGTGGAAGTTCCAGCGTTTTTCTCATTGCTTGCTTGTACTTGAGGAATGTCTTCCAGAACGCGGTTGATCACAGATAGTCCTGTATTACTTAAAACGCTGGACCAATCGGTAAATTTTTAGAGCACTGGGCGCATTTCGGCCATGTAAGAAATTTCAATATGATTTTATGTCTGAATAATTGAATGTCGACTTTCAAATAAAAATTGAACAACTTTGTTTCTTTTTTCTGTCTTTACATCATAAATTTTCTAATACATATTTGTAAAGTTATAATTCCGAAGAAATAAAAATTGGAAAACAAAAACTTATTCCATAATTAAATTACTTAATACTTATGTGCCATCCTGTACATTTACAAATATTTATAGTTATTTATAAATGTTCTGTTAATATCACTATTAATATCGTACAGTAGGATTTCAAAGTCGCTAACGGATTTTATAAGTTTGAAAAATTTTAAGTCCATTGTCAACAATTAATTTCCAGAGGAGTTCCAGTAGAATATAATATCTTGTAATCGGCCAAAAGCCTTCAATTTATCCATATATACAGTCGACTCTCCCTAAGTCGAATTTTCATGGGATTCCAAGATTTGTTCGAGTTAGAGAGAGTTTTGGGAAAATTCGAGTTATAGAGAGAACATTTTTTTTTTGTTTTAAAAGGTTTATTTAATAAAAAAAAAGTTTAATATACATACATACATACTTACAAAAAAATTAACAGAATAATATAGCTTCTTGCTTACATACTTACATACATACTTACATTTTTTTTTATGAATCTAACTACAAACATAAGCACACAAAGACGGAATCAGCTCTGTTGAATGCCTTGGATCACGATCAACTGATTTTGAAATTTCAACTGGAATTTTACTAAAATGTTGTTTTCATATGGAAGTTGTTTTTTATATACAAATGCACCGAACAACACAAAAAAAAGGATAACAGTGTTTTTTTAGTTTTGTTTTTACGTAGCAAGTTTTTAAAAACTGTATTTTTTTTATTGAGGTTTTTGTTTTTTGCTTAAAAAAAATCGACTTAGCGGATGAAAAAAGATACCAATAATCGAGAGAATGTGTTCGAGTTAGAGAGAGTTCGACTTAGGGAATGGTTTTTGTATGAAAAATTGAAGGGAATGATAAAATATGGCAAAAAAGTTCGAGTTAGAGAGAAGTTCGACTTAGAGAGAGTACGACTTAGGGAGAGTCGACTGTATTATGTCCACTATCCTCAATTCTTTTCGTACAAAATTACCAGAAAATCTCTTTAACCACAAGAGCAAGTCCGTGTGATACAGTAAAGCACTTTTTTACAAATTACTTTTAACACATTGTAGTGTAGTATAAAGTATACTTGAATTCTAGTCCTATTGCACTGATGCAGCTATTCCATAGTACCTACCTTGTATTTTTTCCTCATTTCCATGAATTGTTTTACATGTAATATCAGAAGGTTATACACCTATATAATCAACCCTCATTACAGTTTCTGTCGTAACTTTTTGTGTTGAAAGGTTAAAGTTTGCCTACTTTGTCAAGTTAATGAATAATGTAGTTTTCTTAACTTTTATATACGTGACTACCAGCTCTTCAAAAATTCCACCACACAAAAAAATAATAGGTATTCCTTCGAATACAAAAAATGCACATGTGCTCAAACACACGCAATATCTTCCTTAGCTCTTGGAACTGGCAACATTGTTAGTTTTTTTTTTCTACCATATAATTAAGGAAATGTCTAATTGACCCACTTTCTAACAAACCAAGGATAATCACCTTCATATTTGGCAAATAGAGTTGTTTCCTTTATTTGAAATTTCGTGAAAACAACATTCAACTTCATCCCCCCATCACGCTCATTTAAACATCCTTCCGTACCACACATGTATACGACATACGACTGTGAACAGCTTAATATCTGAGTCACACACCAACATGCAAGAAAGGAAAGAATGTCACAAAGCTCGAGGACATCATCGTCGTCGTTGGTATTTCTCCTCTTTTCCGCATAAAGTAATTTCCCTTATTTATTTATTTTTTTTGCTTGGTACTAAGAAAATTCAGCTCACTTAAAATATTTTTACTCTTCAAGGACGACATTCCGGCGCGACTTCTGTCTCGTATTCATTTCAATAAATAAAAACCAAAATAAATATTCTCCACCAGTTGCCTTGCTATGAGTTGTGTTATGCTCGTACGGTACAATTGGTTGGGTTGAGATAGGAAAGAACCCTCCAGCAGCGCACTACCCCCCAAACAAGGAGGATAGCATTATAAAGCCAAAGTTATAGTCAGAGAGAAGGAATAAAAGAGTAAAAACCGTGGGGATCCTCATATTTTCCATTAAATAACAATAAGGAATCCACTCCATTTGCGGAAAAGGATGTGACATTGACAACGGATGGCACAGTCGGTATCTCTTTGCCTGCAACAGGATAGCCAATGTGAGTAGTTTAATGACATTTTTGTCCCAATTTTTTGTGTGCGTGTTTTCTTCTTTTTTTTCAAGGGTTGTGTCCACGGTGGCGGCAAGAGGATTTATTTTTATTAACTCATTCAATCTGGGGTTCTTACATAAGGCATAAGGGAAAGTTAAACTAAAAACTAGGTAACAATATATAAATTATATCTAATTTATTATTTTTGTTCTGATTCACGATGAAAAGAAAATTTAAAAAGTATTCTTGGACAACCTAAGAGTTAAGGTTTGACGATGATAGAGGGGAAATTTAATTTTACAGCTTCTTAAAATATTGATACTGGCAATATTACCCTTCATAAAAATCTTGTCTATCTCAAAAACTGTTGTAACTATTTTAATAAAAATAATTCAATATTATGATCGAATTTTGAATGATTTTTACTTGCGATATGTACATTGTACATTGGTACCGCATGGCAAGTAATGGATTTGTTAAAAATCGAACTCGAGATTTTGATCAAACTTCAAATTACAATGATAGCGAAGTCGGAAAAAGTGTATCTCGCAGTTCTGTCTGTCTGTCCTTTCGGTTGCAGCCTAAATGGGTGGGTCGATTTTCTTTAAACCTAGTAGCTATAGCTGTTTTTGACATTCCCGACATGTTTTTTCATTTTTTTTAAGACCAAAAAAATAGTACCTGCCGAACAATTATGTTTACCAAATTATAAAAATATTATTTTTTTCAAAACCGTGCCCAAAAATCTTTAAAAAAAAATAATTCAGTAATTTTTTTTACAAAAAGGCTACCATTTAAAAAAAAAATACTTCGAAAAACCAGTTACAAATGGCTACCTACCATAGAACCATTTTTTATGTTAGATTTTTTCAAAAACGGCTCAATTGATTTTGACCATTTTTTTTTATAGAAAATTCAAAAAATAGAAATACCAAAATTTTCAAATAAAAATTTCTGGATTTTTGAAAAAAATTTTCAATTTTTTTTTTGTTGAGAACTAATACAAAAACCTCTGGGTCGATTTTTCATTAAAATTACAATTTGGCAGTTTTTTAACATTATCAGATTTAAAATTAAAATTATTTTTTTCTCAAAAACGACTACTACGATTTTAATTAAAATTTTTGTGTGAGCTAATATAAGCACGATCTACCATGTTATTGAAAAAAATTTTTATCTATCGATTAAAAATTGTAAAATAGAATCATTATCTATTTAACCGATTTTAATGAAATTTTTTTTTAACAATATCTTCTAATTAGTTCAAAAAATTTTGCATACCAAGATTTTCAGAAAACAAATTTTGGAATATTTTCAAAATATTTTTTTGAAAATTTGATACCTCGAAAATGGTTAGATGAGTTTTGTTCAAAATTGATTTTGAAACTGTGCATACTAAAATTTGGCGTATTAATTTTTTTCTTGAAAATGTTTTCAAAATTTTATATTTATTTTATTATTTAAAAAAAAACCACTGCAACGATTTTTAATATTATTTTTTTTTCTCATAAATTAATATTTGTGTAAAAAATCTTATGGTGTACATCGGGTTGGTGTTAAAACAATTTATTTCTATTTCTAAGAGGTTTTTTCTTGGATAACACATTTGCAGTTAGGCTGCCAAGCTTTCGCACCATCATAATAATATTGAAGCTACCGAGTTCACGTGACCAAGTGATGTGCATTGGTTCGGAGGGAGCTTGGTCCAAGTCCGAGTACCTGGCTGGGCATAAAAGTTTTTCAAAATTAAAATTGAACAATAACCCAACACCATTGAAAAAGGAGTCTGATGATCGGCCTAGCAGTCGTGAAATAGTTATAACTCCAGCCTATAAAAATCTGTGTGGTAGCTCATCCAAGTGTTTTTTTTTTTCATTCAACAATTTATTTTTTAATTATATTGATTTTTTAACAATTTTTCAATCTAAAGTCTAAGTTCCATGTGCAACAGATGAATAGATCTTAACTATTCAGACATTAAAACCTCAGTGTAATCGCACATAAGAGCAAGTTCATCCGATCCATTCGTGCATTTTATTTCTAATAACAATCATATTCTATCTGAAAATCTTTAAAATTCAAAAGCAATTGAAGTTAATTTAAGAACAAGTACATATGTGGCACTTAGTTCTGAATTTTACGATATTTATACGAATTTATAATATCTACCGCCTGTATGATTTTATTTTTGTTTAAACATGATCTTAAAAAATACATATCAACAGTTGTTAATTTTTTGAAAAAATTTACTAAAAAATTAAATATTTTAAAAGTTTTCAAACCTAGAAGAATTTTCTTTCCAGCAAGCATAAAATTTATTTCAATTCATTTTCGAGTCCAACTTATGTTTAATCATATTTTTCGAACACCTTATTTTACTAATATTTTAAACTTTCTAATATTGTTCTAGGTTTCATTTTGAAGATATTTTGTGAATTTTTCAACTGCATGTAGGACTTTCCTATACACGTATTTTATAAATTAATTGGTACCTACTCTCAAACTTACCTTCGTTTAATCTAACAATTAAACATTTAAAAAAAAAACATCTTTGAAGGCTTTTTAATAATGTTTTATATTCATAAAATTTGGTTGTGTGTCTACAACACTTACTGCAAAGCTATACACAATGAACAGTAATACATATAGTTATATATTTATACTATATTTATACTGCTTCCTTAATAAGCGAATAAATATTTTGTTTTTTTTTTTATTTTTATATTTTTTTTTTGTAACTTTGTGTGCCTAAAAATACTACAAACCTATTGAAAACGGCAAAGAAGACAAACAAAGCCCCCGAACAAAGAACTTTCTTATAATATTTGTTCTTGGGGTAGAAACTCCCAACAGTGAACAAAATCTAGTATCTTGTATGGCAAAATGGAAAAAAAAAATAAACTAATTAAGTAGGTACTCATTTGGAGAAAACAATCCCAATAAATTCAAAAAATTCCTAAATATATTTGTCTATTTCCTCCATGCAAAATATTTGTATTACAAAAGTCACCAATAATTGACGTTAAAGTTTTAAGAAATAAGCCACGTGGTAATATTTTTGGGAACGCCATTTCTTTTGAATAAAATATTTCTACATTATTTATCTTCCTCATTTCTTCAATTGGGTAGGTATTAAAAAAAATGATACTTGTCATGATTTACGAATTGCGTAAATCATATTATACCGTTAATATTTTTTTCCTTCATACATTATTCAATCACAACAAATCGATGAATACCATAGAAATGAAATTTTGGAGGCGACATCCTGTCGTCTTCCCACGTTATTCATGGTTTTTTTTTTGTGTTGTTGTTGTTGTATGACCTACATAATATTGCAAGCCGAATCTTTCACCCTAATCAATCTTATTCCAACTTATATACATATGTACTGTACATACGTCTGACTGTTGTATTTATTTGAAGGATTTTTTTTTTTTCATCATAATTTTTCTGGAAAACTTCCCTATCTATATATACCCACCTGATTGTACAGCCGAATGAGTTTTACGGCTCATTTAACTGAAAAGCGATTTACAAGGCAAGAGCAGGCTGACTGTGGGAGTTGTGTTGTTAGTAAGGACTTAAGAACAGAGATTTTGTGGCTCAAAGACTCGGGGGTTTGTTATCCTTACTTAAGGATTTCAAATGGTATAGTCTTGAAAGAGAGAACAATCCTCTTTATATGAAGAAGTTGGCAACAAAAGATACAAACAAAAACAAAATCATAGAAAAGCCTTCCAATTGAGGTAACTTGCAAATGATTCGAAGGATGCGGTGTGGTGGTGGTAGAAATAAAGAAACAGAAACACGATTGTTATACGGTCAGTTGTCAAGGAATTCTTCAAAGCAATAAATAAATAATGATAGGAACCATTGTGCATTAGCCTTAAAAAGTATTTTCATCATAAATTTTATCGCAGAAATTCTTCAAAAAAAATTATACTTTACCTTCTGATTTTTTATACGCAACGTCTTAGTTTCTACTTAGGTATAGGTATACACATATATATGTATGAAGGATTTGAAGAAGGTTTAATGAATGATTCATTTTTTAAATTAAAGATTTATAAATTCTGCAAGTGATGAATAACAAAGAATTCCTCCAAAAAAGAAATTCAAAAGCCGAAGAGAGGATGATTTTAGATTTATAATTTTAACTTTGCTTTGAAAATAACAACAAAAACAAGGACAAAAAAATAAACGGAAATAAATTCAAAAATTTATATGAATTTTTTCACTGACAGAGGGAAGAAAAATTTAATTTATTGGTTTGTTGAACATGTAATTATTCATTAAATATAATGCAATTGCTTTGAAGGTTTTATACTTATATAAAGAATTGCTTATGGTTTGATGAGTAATTTTTGAGAAATAGGAAAAAGAATAAAAGGTAATTGTTCAAATTATGAAAAGTTGGCAACTTTAAGGGCATCAGAGCGATTCAGATGAGGGATTATGAATTATATAGTTAGGTTATTTGGCTGTTAAGTAGTTAATGTTCTTTTGGGATAATGGGTAGTGCGTAGGACCGTCATACTGGAACTTTTCATCGTTTCAATAATACAACAGCAAGTCCTTTTAATTTGACCCATTAGTTATATACCTACCCTAAAATGTTTGCATCTCTGCTTTAGGATATTGATGATAATAAAATTTTAATTAATCTTAAAGAAATGTTTGTATTTTTTTTTTTAGAATTTTTAAAGATTAATCGAATAATATAAACATTTCTTAAAGATAAATTAAAATTTCTTAAAGATAAATTGAAATTTCGGCAGCGCATTAATCGCCTGAAGAAGAGCGTAAACATTCTCGAAATGTCTCCTTTGAGGTTTTTAACAAAATAAAAAGGACTTATATTTACAACCCGCAAAATAGTCTCATTTTCTTAGAAGGTCATGCAATTTAACAACAATTGTTATTGCTTTCATCAGTAGGTACTATTAATTTAAAGTATGTAACACTTCAGTCGACAGAACCTGCATATTTAATTTATTCGCAAAAAAATCTATATCGTCTGAGAAACTTCAAATTTTTTTTTTTTCTGAAAATGACATTTAAACGGAATTTATTGGACCAAACTCTTATCTCTCACTTAGCAAACAGAAAATAATTGCTTTAACAATTGTTTATTTTCAGTTAACTCATGAAGGCTCTGCGTAATAAATAATACACTTAATAAAGGTTTTACAGTAGATCTGAATTTTTAATTTTTTAAATATTTTATTTTATTAAATTAAATTATAAATAAAGATATAAAAGAATTTGATCCTTTTTTTAAATAATTCTTAAAAAAAAAAATATACGTTTATTGTGTCGTCCTTATCAAAAAAGAATTAAAAATATTCTGCTATATATTTATTATTTATTCCATATATTTAAACATTTTGTTGTTGTTGTTCAACATCATTTAAAATTCTCTTATTGTATGTTTGAAATTTCTGGTCTTTTATAATTACATTCATGTCAGCTGTCGCTTGCAGCAGAAAATTTATTGCATAATAAGTTTTTTTATCTTTTCAATTTTATATATTTTTTTTCTTATTTTAAATGCTTTTAAATATGTTTTGTTTTTTTTTTTTTTAATACACACTCTCAAGTGCTATATAACAAACAATATAAAATAAATCACTCTTTTGTTTTATTAAATTAATTTTAATGAAATTTTAAAGAAGTAGGTTCTTGAACAGAAAAAAAAACTATAAGTACAGAAATAATGTATTTACCGACCTGAAAGGGATTTATGGTAGGAACTTAAGACCTCAGGTGTAGAAACAAAAAAGTTATACAAATTAAAATAGTTTAATTTAATTTAAATTTTTAATATTAGCCCACTAAAATTAGTTTTTGACGTCTTAAAGAAATAAAATGCAATAACTTTTCTTTATGTACGATCACACTGTGTTTTTAAGGTCTTAATATTTAAAAAAAAAAATACTCATCTGATAAAAGAAATAAATTAGTTATGGGAACCTATATTCTATGTCACCTACCAGAAACGTAGTTTAGTTTAAGGTTGTATGATGTGAGTACACAGAAATTAACATAAACACAGTGTAGCTTATATGCATGGAACTTACAGTTCAGATTAAAAAACTTTAAAAAAATCAAAATAATTAGAAATAAATTAAAACGGTCTTCTACTTGCCTGATGTATTTCATCAGTATATAGAATTTGTATTATTTAAAAAAAAAGAACCTTCATATATACAATGCCAGGCCACGGGCAAAAAACAATAACTTTAATTTAATGATTAGGAATTCTAAGTCTTGTTGGATATAGTTCACACTAGATATTCGTCATGAAATCTATGTAAGATGAACTGAAATTAACAAAAATTGCGTATTGACAAGGTGCTGATGAGTCCAAGTGAGATCGCCGGGACGAAACGTCAAAAATGTTTGTGGACTAAAGGCCGTTAAAAGCTATTTTGAATCTAGAAATAAATTAATTAAACAACCTCTCCAAAATTATTTTGACACCAAACCGATGTAAACCATCTGATTTCTTAAACAAATCTCAATTTATATGAACAAAATTTTAATAATTTGTTGGAGCGGGTTTTTTTTTTTTAAATTGTATATATAAAATTTTGAAAACATTTTTAAGAAAAAAAAAATGGTATGCCATTATTAAGGATTTTACTAATGCGGATTCAAAAAATTAATTTAAAAAAAAAAATAATTTACCTTTTTCAAAATATCGAATTATCAAAAACAATTTTAACCATTTTTTTAAATATCCAAAATTTGATTTTTGAAAATTTTCATATGCAATATTATTTATACTTAATAGGAGCTTTTGTGAAATAATTTCTTTAAAATCGGTTTCACAGCTAATAGTTAGATAGTTTAAAATGGTTCTATGAGAGATACCATTAATAATAGTTAAATAAAAAAATTGTTCCAAAAATATGGTAGATTGTCCTAATATAAGCTTACGCAAAAATTTTAATTAAAATGGTAGTAGTCGTTTTCGAGAAAAAAGAGATTTTCCGTTCCGGTTTTTAAACATTTGTATGGAAGTTACAATTTTTGAAGATAATGTTAAAAAACTGCTGGGTTCCAAATTTTATAAAAATCGACCAAATCATTTTCGATTCGTCAAATTATTATGTTAAAAAAAAAAAAAATGAAACATTTTTTTAAAAATCCAAAAACAAAAATTTTGAAAGGTCTTAGGTTCGATTCCCAACCTTTGCCACCTAAAAACAGTTACTGCCACTTGGAGGAATTGACAAATCCTCCAAAAGTATCTCTTGTCATGTAGACAACTATTGGTATACCTATCGCTACTTTTAAACATATGCTAAAGCAAGATGCTATAAAGAAAACAAACCTTAGGTGGAACAACCTCACCACTTGCTTAACGACAAAACAAATTTGGCCAATGCTGGATCTGAAACGCTCTAAGCAATTGATATCTTTAAGCAGATTGCACATTAGTTCCGTAATAGGTGTCATAAGTGAACACTGTCTAATAGGTAGGCACGCCATGCGACTAGGCGTTCACTCTAATGATTTCTGCAGAAGCTGCATGGATGAGGAAGAGGAGGAAACAATTCCTCACCTTCTTTGTACATGTCCTGCTCTGTCACAGAGACGTAGACTCCACTTGGGAGACTTCTATTACAACGATACGAGTGATCTAGCAAATACTTCTATAAGTAATCTTGCACGCTTCATAAGAAGCTCAAATTGGTTTAATTGAGTAAGGAAAAGCTTTCCTAGATCCATGTGGTATCACAACGGGCCAACAATTGGCCTAAGTGTGTCGGTTTTTCCACCGACAGCCACTTCAACCTAACCATCTCTTGTCATCAGTGGCGGCTGTATCTTATGTGCGCTCGTCAGCTGAACCACCAATAATTTAAAAGATTTAAAAATTACAAAATATTACTACATCTTTATTTTTCGAATATCATATTAATATTTATTTTTTAGACATACAAAAACATATAACAAATAAAATTTCCAATTATGTCGAAACAATTTAAAGGCTTTCCTAAACTATTAAGACTTATTTTCCCTGTAAAGAAAAATTCTCGTTCGCTTCGGCGAGTGCACGAGGACTGCTAATATAACTTTTATGAGTTACAAGCTAATATTTCATTGAAATGTACCAAGAAGTAATGAGTCTGCTCTCGTGCGCCTCACGAGCGAACCGAAGATTACCAAGAGCACCCGGTGTTTGACATCGCCGACCGGCATAGGCGGCGATGCCACGGTTTTTTTTAAATTTAAAACAAAAGTGCAAATCGAAAAATAAAGCATTTACGCGAAGTTTTAAAAATGAAATGTATAATAGAAAGAAATGGTATTAAATATTACATTCTTTTGTTTTCCTTGCATTATTTTTTGCGATTTGGACAGAAACTGGAATCAAGGATTTGACGCATTTGTGTAAAAAAAAAGGTATACCTACAAACAACACCTGATTTTAATGAAAAGGTGATTGAACATTTCGCTTCAGAAAAATGTCGTCGCATTAATTTAATGTATAAAAAATAATAAAAAATTAACATATTTTATGTAAATTGTTGTTTTGTTGTAATTTCCGATCTTAATACTTAGTGAACAAGTAAAGTGCACCACCTGTGCGATAACCCACCAGCCGCCACTGCTTGTCATGAAAATGTGCTTCTCACCCTAGCCGTTTGGATTCGGTAGAAATTGTAGGTCCCCTCTATTCCTGCCAATAACACGCACACATGAAAGGTTGAGAGTTCACTAGGTCCTGGTTCTACACGAGCTGTCGCGCCGACCAATTTATTTTGTATTTATTTTTAAATAATCTCCATAAAAAAGGATCAAAATAAGTTGTAACAATCTTAAAAAAATCAAAAATAAAGAAATGGTACTATGGAAGGCACCATTATTTATACTTAACCATTCAAGTTCATAAAAAAAATTGTAAGTTCCCCCCGTTCCTGATAATTATATCCATGCACACAGGATTGGTTGAGAGTTATAAGCTAATAGGCCTTAATTATGGCGCCACGATATTTAATATTTTACAATCTTTTAAATCTTTTCTTAAAAACAAATTAATAGATTTTTTTTAATTCAATTTTTAAAATCATTTATATTTGACTTCTTAGGAATACAGCAGTGCTGATAAGCTAACTTATTCAATTTTCGAAAATATCTCACATAAAAAATCTCAAAAACAACCAACAACTATCTGTCTATGTATATTTGCAGTTTTTCCTTTATCTATTTTTATAGACGTGCTACACTTTTTTAGAATCCGAATATATCAACCCCACAAAACATTGTTAAGCGCTCAACAACTTTGAATAGTAAACTAGAGATAGAGTTAAAAAAAATAAATTTTTCAATACGGCAATGGCACCCCAGAGAAAGACATGCAATTTAACTCCTCTTTGTTTATCTATTCTCATGAGAATATATATCCTCCTGTCTTTCCACACTATAACCAACCTCAAGCTCGTTAGAATTGTATATGAACGAAGCTATGTAACAGAAAATACAAGCGACACGCAAATTAAAATACCGGAACACCACCCATTCATGGTCTCCCTTCGGGGGCTTCATTCATATTGTTAGCCTTGAAACGAGGCCATCATGAAATTCCAAGGTGTATTCCACTTGAGTCGCTGGAGACGGCTGGGAATGTCGACTGCCGGAATATTTCCATCGCATCGAGTAATAGTAGTGTCCTAGTTAAATTGTTCATGTGGGAGGACGATCGGTGGGAGGGAAGTAAGGAAAACCTTAACGATAAACGCTGTAGGCAGGTACTGAGAACTGATTAGGAAATACAAACTGAAATTGAAAAAATACACGGAACTGATGATTTGCAAAAGTAGTAGAGGGGTTCTTTGCGCAATATGTACCT
Organism: Epistrophe eligans; assembly: GCA_951394125.1. Taxonomy (NCBI): domain Eukaryota; kingdom Metazoa; phylum Arthropoda; class Insecta; order Diptera; family Syrphidae; genus Epistrophe; species Epistrophe eligans. The sequence continues at coordinate 76,429,413 of OX596030.1, forward strand.
TTTTTGGATTTGGACAGGATGTCTCTACAGATGTTCTCATTTTCAATACAATATAAAGGATGAAGTTTGTCTTTGTGCGTTCTTTTAGAATTTTTTAATGAAAAATACTTTCCCAGGTAGTTTTATATGTATAGAATGAAACTGTTTTTACGTTTTGTTATTGAATGAAGATGCCTCAGGAGAATAATTTATTGTCTTTTATAGTTTTTTTGTTTTTTTTTTTTTTTTTTTTTGTGCGGTTTGAATGGTTACTGGTAGCAAATTCATTAAAAAAGCAGACATTCATTTATATTTTTGCTGACTAGAAAGAAAAACAATTTTGTCGATCTTTCATAAATTGGTCCCGATTCGCAGGAAAGGAGTTTTCAGGCTGTAAAAGTCCTGCCTCTCTCGGAACTTCACTTAGGTGCGCTATTAGAAAAGCTTACTTCGCTTTGCATTTAGGCTGTTTTGCGTATTAAATTGAAATTTAAGAATTAAATAATGATGATTCAATTCAGATATTACGTAGGTACTTAAAAAAAAAAATAATTTATTAAATTCAATTAGTCCTTTTTCATAATTGATCTATACGAATGTACAAGTAGGTGCCTTTAAAAACTTGAAGTTATTTAAATACAGAATGTTGAAGGATATACATAATTGGGCATCATTTTCCAAGGTAATATGTCTGGCAAATACATTTTTTTTTTTTTATAATAATTTTTTGTATTTATCCTTCCTGCGACAATGTCTTGAGAAGGACAACATCCGGTATGGGTAACATATTTATGGCACTAATGGAACATCATTTCTGGTCATGAAACCTCTCTTATACCATCATCGTAAATGATATAAGCCATTTGGGAATGACAGAATGAAACTCATTTATCAGTATTTTGTGTCTTGACAATCTCTCAAATATCCGGTAGATAATAATTTGGCAAAATGTTGTTGTTGAAATTAATGATGCGAAATTAAAGAGACTCAGATAAAGTACCCTTAAGTGAGAGACAATGTTTTTGTAATAATTAAAACGTGAAATCTGAGAATATTTATAAGAATACCACAAATAGGAGGAATACATAAAAATAATAATTGTAATACAAATAATAAATTTAATTATAGTTTTTTTTTTTTTCCTTTTTATTTGTTGTTTCTATTTTTAACTGTACAAGGCCTACGAAATTTTGGACTTGTTGATGTTTTATTAATCGATAGCGGAATTTTTGTGAATGATTTTTTTTTTTTTAATGCAAGTATTGTGTGATCGATTTAGGGAAAAATGATGTTTGACAAGCAGGATCAAGATATTTTGATTGAGAAGGCATATTTTTTTTTTGTCAAGACGAATAGTACCTATCTTGTAAGCTATTTCGGATAAGTTTTTAGTTTGTTGGTAAAATTATATAACCTTAGTTAGGTTATACGTTTACGTGGTTGTCAGCAGAGAAGCTTGACACACTTAGACCATATGTTGGCCCAATTGAAATACCACAAGAATCTAGGAAGCCTTCTTCCTACTCGTTGAACCACTTAGAGTTTCTTAGGAAGCACGCGGATAACCTTGAATTTTACGGATAGATACATGATAGATGATAGATGATAATTTTTGCGCATATTTGTCTCATCTATTGCTTTTATAAAAAAAAAAATGTTATACCTTGCATTTTTTATGTAGAATTTCAAATTCTACAATTTCACATTTTCAACATTAAAAGAATTAAAAAAAAAATTAATTTCACAATGACAGTTTTCTTGCCTGAATTTTGTGCTTTTACATTTCTTTGAAAAAAGATAAAAAAAACTTAGCTAACTAAGTAAAAGGCTTGTACTGGAAAAACCACCAAAAAAGACGCATTCGGTATTTTTCCCCAGTGTCCGTCGATAATATGCGCACGACAAAATTAATGCAATTTTTTTTTTGGAGCATAATTGCCTGAAAACTCCTTTCCTGCGAACCAGGAACAATCTATGAAAGATCGACAAAATTGTTTTTCTTTCTAGTCAGCAAAAATATAAAATTTTTAACTTGAAGGAGTTGTCGAGATATTAACATACAACTAAATTTTAACGCCTAGGCCCTAGACCATCAAAAACAAAAGTTTAGCCCTGTGGAATTTAAGATTTTTTTTTAAAGTTAAGCCCTTTTTTGTGTAAATTCTCTGAGCAACTTTATACATTTAATTGCTTTGTCCTTAGAGAAACAACCAACACTTTGAGTGTCAAAATTTAATATCTCGAAAGAAAGTATATTTTGCCTTTCATCCTAAAATTGTACTTCTCCTTTCAAAACCGACAAAAATTGTAATTCCCTAGAAGAAATTCTTAAATTTAAAAATAATTAGTTTTATTTTTATTTTCTTAAATTTACTAATAGAACTCTGAATTAGTTCTTTTTTGCTCTTGCTCATTTAAAAAATGTATCCATACACAATCTTTACTTTTCTTCTTAAGAAACTTTTAAAGAAAAATTTAAAATGCACTTACAAACTAATTATATCCAATTTTTGATCAATGAGAAATTATTTCCCTACCTACGAAAAGATTTAAGGACGCTATTCTCCAAAAATAAATCAAAGAATTGCTTAATATGCCTTTTCACCGCCTGTTTTGATACTCAAGTTTTTATTGTCTTGTCTTTAGTTATTCTTACATCAAAATATATTTAATCAAGACAATGAATTTCTTAAGTTTTTGCTCAATTTTTTTTTAGAAATTCGACTGATGTGAAGAGTCCTTCGATTTTATGACCAGAGGGATTTGTAAAAGATCTGTTATTTGCCTTGTTACCTTATATATAGTCGTGTTCTTATTCAAGTTGAATGTTAATTTTAGAATTCATCAACACTCTTCGAGTTGCTTTATAATCTAATTCGCCCAATGTACAAGTAATAAAAGAATATATATCTTGACAATTTCAGTGGATTTTAATGTTTTTGTTCGTTTTGTTTTATTACCGCGAGTTAAACAACCTAATAAGGTACGATTTTATTTTGAAAATGAGTACCTATTTGTTATATGCGGTACTTGTTCATGTTTTAATCAAGTTCATAAGATGCTATCAAATCCTTTATTGTTTCAACGAAAGAAGAAATCTTTTGGTTTTAAACAAATGTAGATGTTAAAAATAATAAGAAATAATTGGTGGTATGGTAAATAGGTTTAAAATTTACCTTGATTTTAATTTAAGTGCGAGTTAAAATTTCGTATTAATAAAAAAGAAAATGTGGAATAGCAAACTGACGTTTTAATCCTTTAATAAAATCTACTACAATAAGTAGAAATCTCTTTAGTCCATTAAATTGTTACATTGGCTTTGAGTTTTGGGCAAGACAAGATTTATTTTATTGTGACGCATCTGTTACTTATTTTTTGTTACTGAACCGCCTTCTAAAATGCATTTAAAGAATGTAAATTTTTTGTATTATTGTAATTTTGCATTTAATCCATGACTTAAATATAACTCGTTCCTAAATCGAGTTGTTATTTTAGCAATATGAAGATGAATGGTCTATTAAATAAAAAAGTGTTATTATTCTTATGAAACATTACGTAAATGTGCCTAATATTTTATCCTATAGATCTTTGCCTTGAACTTTGTATGACTATAAGAAGAGTGATGTTCGCCTTTTTTTTTATTTGCTTAACCCTACAAATTGAATCTTCAAGAACACATTATGTTCTTTCTTTTCTTTCTGACTAACGGGGTAATTTTTAAAATTACAAAAAGTCTATGATGGTTAACTCGAACAGTAAAATAAAAGTTAACAAAGAATTTAAAATGCTATATACTTTAAATCTTACAAAAGAAGGTCAAATGAAATTATCAAGCAAAAATAAAATAATTACACAAAAAGTCATTATTCTTCAAGCTATTTCATTGCAACTTACATATATACGTATGATTGTTTTAATTTGAAAAAATGAAGCCAGCTAAATATCAATACACTAATTGCAAAATTGTTTAAAATAAAATATCTTATATCTTTTTTTATTCATTGCAATACAAAAAAAAATTGTAGTGTTTTTTTTTTAGAGACGAGGGCTTTAAATTGAAATTAAAAAACAGAAATTTTTTTAATATCCACGAAATTGACTTTATTTGATACATAATTTTATCACTTGTGAATTATCATCGCACAATTCAGCTCATCGGCAAAGCAATTTAATTAAAAGTGTTTTTCATTATAAACACCATTAAATGAACGCAGTTCCCGATGAGTTCCTTGAATTGATTTAAGCCTTCAAAGACATGTATTTAAACTACAATTAAGTGAAAATGTAAATATAAATGTAAATTGAGTTTATATTAGTTTTAAGCTATTTCTAAGAGGTAACTCGATAGATGAATGAATAAATAAATAAATAAATTTTAACAATTTGCAAACTTTGCTCTGGCATGCTAGACGAATTCCAAACCAAATTTACGTCAAAATAACCGAGAACTGTCAAATTGGCTTTAACAGAAAACAGTGATGAGTGACACAATAGGTCTGTTTCTTTACTCGCCCGCGGGATCCCGTAGTATCACAAATCTACCCAAAATGTGTTTCTTTACTATTTTCTGGCAGTAAAATGCCAGGGCTTTTAACATTTTTTTTTAATTTATTTTATTTTCCCTCCAGCAAGAATCTACCCGAACATATCGCCTAATGCCTTTTCTTGCTTGTCAAAATGCTCATAATTTCTGTTGTCAAATGTAACGTTTACCCAGAAAAAAATCAGAGACATTCCAAACTCGTTTCTTTACTTTTCATCTCTGGTCAAAAATTACAATAGCAACATTAAAAGCTCCAGCTCAAACTTTTTCCCAAACATTAAAGTAACAGAAATGAAAAAAAAAACACAATTTTCAAAAGAATTATAGAGAATCTAAAGCTCAACAATTTTTATAAAATTTTTAAAAAGAACAAAAATTTTGTTTAATTTTTAAAAATAATAGAAATTTAAACTTTTAAACTAAGTTGGTTAGTAATTATGTTACAATATTAAACAATTGTTTTGACAAAAAAAGTTCACTTTCCATTCTTCTAGTCACAATAACTATATTTGGCATAGGACTTACCAGTTTTTTTTGGTTTTTTTTTTATATTCTCGTTAACGGATTCACTGATTTCGATTTTATACAAAAAAACAATAAAAAATAAAATGCACGACTGGGTCACACGAACTTGCTCTTATGTGCGATCACACTGTTGTTTTAAAGTCTTAATAATTTTAAAAAACTTTCCATCTGATAAAAGAAATTTATTAATTATTGGAGCCTATATTTTATGACACCTGCCAAAAATATAGCCTATAGTTTAAGGAAGTATTTTGTGAGTACATAAATATGAACACCGTCCTGTCTTGCACTTCGCACATATGCAAACAGTTTAGACTGAAAAAATGTCAAAAAATCAATAAAATTAGAATTAATTTGATTAAAAAAATATCTGAAATTAATTTGACACCAACGCTATGTACACCAAGTAATTTTTTACAAAAATTTTAATTTATGAGAAAAAATATTTAAAATTCGTTGGAGCGATTTTTAAAAAAAAAATAATTTTTCTGATATTAGTTCACACAATCGTAGGAGCCATTGTTGAGAAAAATTAGAGTTTCAATACCGGTTTTAAACTGTATGAGAGGTACCGTAATTTTTGGCAATAAGAAAAAAAATTATTCAAAATCTGCTAGATAATGTCAAAAACCTGCTGGGTGCTAGCTAAGTTAAATAAAAACCGACCGACTTGTTTTCGAAAAAAATGTTGAAACTTTTTTTAAAAATCCAAACATTTTTTTTTTTGAAAATTTTGGTACACAATATTTTTAAAATTATTGTAATCATTCTCTATAAAAAAATTGATCAAAATTAGTTAAACCGTTTTTGAGAAAATCAAAATCAAAAAATGGTTCTATGGAAGGTACCTTTTAAAACCATTTTTACGAACAAAAATTCTTGTTTAAACTAAGTAAGTGAGTAAGTAAATTTTCAAACTTCTTAGAAGAAAAATCTTTGTTTTCAATATTTTAAAATACCATAGTGAATAACCCTCCAAGTATCAAATAAATACTTTAATTGGCCATAACATGTTTTGCTTTTGACAGTTTTTAAGTGTCAGTTAAAACAAACAGAAAATTATTTTCTTCTGTAACTAAATAATGACAACTAATTGATAAACTATTTTTTTAAGTGGTCTATTACACAAAACTTGAACTTTGACTACAAATTGTACATGTATTTAATATACATATCTACATACACTTTAATTTAAATCCTTTAAGGATCTTATGGTTGTTCTCGGGTTTTGTGGGTTTTGGAATACTTATTACAGAATGTCAGGCAAATATTGCAAACAGACTTATGTATACATATACAATATTGATTGATGTTCATTAAATATTGCAATTTTACATATGTGTGTATTTGTATATTATGTCATTCGATTCATTGGATATAGACTCTATACAGACATGTATTTGCAACCTCAATACAAACCTCTATTTTGGGGTTAAAGCCAATGTAAAGGACTTCTCAACAAATAATACAATTTTCCAAGGGGATGGATAATGATTAATTATGTTCAAGTTTTGTGAAATTTGGGAAAGGTTTTGAGGAAGAGAATTAAATTTGGGAAATCTGTGTAAGGCATAATTGCATATATAATTTCATAGTCATTGAATATTTTGATTAAGCTGAAAAGAGATTTTATAGTTTGATTAAGTTGTCAGTTGTCACTCAGTTAGTAAAATGCGTTATGGATAAATATCCATAAGTAATGATTTTTCGTTGAAATGACATTTAAGTTGGTACAACCAGGGCCTAGTGACTTTAAACTCTCAACCATTCCTGTGTGCCTGTTGGCAGTAATATTTAAAATAAATTAATTAAAATAAAAACTTTGAAATTTTCAACAAACATTGATGTTTTGTTTTTATAATTCACTTCGGGCTTATATAAACAGTTATCATCGACAACGGTATTTTTTGGGTGCCGAAGAAAAAAATAAAAAAAAGTTCTGACTCAGTTCATTTCAATTGTCAATAATATTAATTCTTAAAAATACCAAATAGAGACTGAAGGTAAAGATTTAAGTTCTTTTTTTACAACTTCAACACGTGCATATAAAATATGCATTTCAAGAAAACACGTAGACAGATATCTTACTAGAAATTGAGCTATGAAAAAATTCCAACCAAACTTGCATTGCCACATAAAAAAAACTACTTTCCTAATGAAAAATGCTGTTCAAGAAAAATACTATCCTTTATGCAATTTTATTAAAGCATAACCGCACTAAGTCTTAAAATCGGAAGTAAATCAACCAGTAACACTACTGGTTTCTCAAAAGCGTATACCTACAGTCTGAACATTATAGTGCTTTTAACAGCAAAATAAGAATCGTATTTTACGGCAGTCGTCCTCATCTTCGTCATCGCTAGGGACTCATAGTGACAGGATGTCTTATGATTTACTTATTTTTATGAGCCAAGCAGCTTGAAAGAACTGAGTTTCTATATAATAATATATAAGGAAACATTTGGAAGTTGATTTAAGGAGATGGAACAAGCATCCTGATGGGTGTAATTGACGGAAAGTTTATTTTGCGAAAAACTCGGAGATTATTTTTGTTTGCTTTAGCTTATTATACATATAAAATGTAGAAGGACAATGAAGAGATGACTCACCAAATACTATTCCAAAGGAATGTCGGTGTTTTTCTCATAAAATATAAGAATGTCCTCGTTCATTTTTTATTATTAATCTGAAACTATATCAAGCGAAAATGATAAATGTTTTAAATGACAGGATGATGTATTAAAAAAAATTATGATTATAGTAATAAAACTGGGATTTTAAAATATCGAAGTAAGTACGCATCAGCCCAGAATATATAAAGGCTGTAAGGAGGTCAAGGAAAATAAAAAAAAAAATTGTTAGTTTGTTTTTATTCAAATGTTTTATTGTTAACAAACATTTTTGAGATGCTTTTTATCATGGTCATTAAGCATGCTCCTCGGGTCCAAGGTTTTACTAAAGAAGCAACGAAATTTAGTGTTACGGAGATTATTTTTATTCACCAATCACTGATTACTTCAGAATGTAAAATGGTTATATTTACATACTTCTTACTATATAAATTTATAGGAGCCAAAATTCATATATGTACATTATGTTCTTATATCTAATTAATTAAATTGTTTCGCTGACGATAGTACCCTCAGTTTTTCATATTCGTTTTTAGATTCACATCCTGGTCCTTCGGATGTGGACTTTCAACGGCAGCGTATGATAAGCTCATTAAATTCTGATCTTGACAGCATTGTCCAATGGGGAACCAAAAACCGAGTAGAATTTAATGCTTCGAAAACTCAATGCTGTCTACTATCCCTAAAGCGTAACCCTCCCCCAATGCCACTATCCATGGGTGGCACTTGCATCGAGGAGACTGAACAGCTTTCAGTTCTAGGTATGTGCATCACAGACCATCTTTTGTGGAGTGATCACATATTTGACGTCGCCAAAAACGCTGCTAAGTGTTTAGGTTTTCTCCGCCGATGCAAGAAGTTTTTTACCCCTTCTGATCTGGCTGTAATATATAAAGCCTTTATTCGTCCGAAACTCGAGTACAATTCCCATATTTGGGCAGGTGCTCCAATAACCCACTTGAGTCTCTTGGACAGAATTCAAAAGAGAGCTCTAAAAATGATAGGCGACCGTAGTCTAACTGAAACATTTGTATCTCTAGAGCACCGCCGCAATGTTTCATGTCTATCATTATTTTACCGCTATTTCCATAAACAGTGCTCTAATGAAATAGCCAGTTGCATTCCTCCCCTCAAACTATTCAACCGTAATACCCGTACTTCTAGGAATGCGCATCAGTTTACCCTTGAGCCCAATTTTGGACGTACTGTCAAGTACAGAGATTCTTTTTTTAGCCGCACTACACGAATGTGGAATGCTTTACCCGGCTCAGTGTTTCCCACTCATTTTAGTGTGCAGACATTCAAAACCAACGTGCATCGGTATCTCCTTTCCAATCCTATCCTACTTTCCTAATTGCTCGCACTGTGTTTAACATTATAAGGGTATTCATAACCCCTTGTGTGCACGCATAATATAAAAAAAAAAAAAAAAAAAAAATATAACACCAAACTCTGACTGAGATAGCAGTGTCCACTAAGTTAGGGTCTGAAATAGCCAGACGCCATTAACTAACTACTTTAACTTGGATTCCTACTCCTACTATCGCTTCTGGAGCCTAAGCTTTTGAAAAAAGAGACTCACCAAATACTCTTGATTGGTACTATATTAAATATTTATGCTTTGGCAGAGCTCGGTTTTCTTCTATTTAGTTGTTTAAATATTTTATTGAACAGAGATATTTACAATTGGTTTTAAATTTTACGTTAAATACCAATATTATTTTTTGGTTTTCGGTATTCTTCTGTTCGTTTATGGTCTCTTAAATATATTTTAGTTCGGACCGAGTGTGAACTATAATATGACTGAAAAAATAATATTTATATTTTAATATATACTTCACCGGAGATGATTAAAGTGGTATGGTCAGGGGTGTTGGGAGTGTTGCCAGGTATTTGTATATTTTTATACAGAGCATCGGTCGGTCGGAGGTGGGGACACAAAGTGTAGCATTATTCATTACAAATTTAACCGTTTACTTATTTGATTAGTGACTTTTTCGCCCTTATTACGATTGTGAATTTATCAATCGATCATTGATAAATATTGAATTTTAGTACATTCAAATTTAATTTATGTATAAAAAAATAAATAGATCAAATTTTCCGTGAAAAATATCAATTTTCTTGTAATTCCCAACTTTCAATCATCAATTGATAGATACATAGTTAAAAAATTGGCCAAATTCACCAAATGTCGCAGATGTCAGATGTCGACTGATGTAATATTAAATTTAATAAGTCCCCACATAATCTGTTTTTTTTTTTTTAAGTCAGCTTTTTTTAAGGAATAATGTTATTGGAATTTGCTATTAAATTACTCTAAGTAATAAATATGTGGTTTATGAATCTTGCTAATTAACCACCTAAGCTAACTTCTTCTAAAATTTTAATGTGAAAATGCCAAAATATAAATTTGAAAAAAAAATTATAAGCGTAAACGAATTTTCTTTCAACGATATAAATTAATTTTATGAAAATTTAACTGAGATTAATTTATACACATGAAGTAGATTACAAAAAATATAACACGTGGGGAAAATACGTGTACCTCCTATACTGACTTAACAAAACATATTTCCAACGACGACGACGACGTATTCACATCCGCTAAAGTTCAAGGTTGTTTTTAAGTAAATGGAAAAATTATTAATTCATAAATCTCAAGTTTGTTGACATCCACTTGAGTCTTGTTCATATATGAACATAATGTATGTATGTAGAAAAATATAATATGGGATTGAAGAAAAATCAGCCCTGAGAGAACTATACAAAGGTAGTCTTATAACATAAGAAACTCAAATACACGGAGAAAAATAATTTTTAACCGAGAGCGTTTTTCGGTGGGTTAAAAAAATATGTGTTAAAAATAGCATAGTCTCGGGTAAAAACTACGTAGTGCATTTGGTTAAAATTAACGTAGTCAACTCGATTAAATGAAATTATTTAAAATAAACTACAAAGAAGATTAAATTAATCGAAAGACTTTGTTATATTAATCGAAAAACTTATTTAAGGTTTCCAATTTTTAAGATTGTTTATTTTAAGCGAGTAATTCGTTTAAATTTAATAATTGCATTAAGTTAATTTGACACACCTCTCGTTTAACATTAAACAATCATCTTGTTTGAATTAAACAATCTTATTATTTAACTTAAACTAATGGATATCTTGTTTAATTTTAACGAGTATTTAGGTTAACACAATCAATCAGATGTGTTTAATCTAACTCATTAAATGGGCTACTATAACGAATGTTAAATAATCTGCTCGCTTGATTTAACCGAATGGTGTTGGTCAAAATAACATACCTAATGGTTTATTGTAACTAATCGCTATTTGTTAAAATTGCACAGCTATTCGGTTAAAACAATCAATCAGATGTGTTTAATCTAACCCATTAAACAGGCTACTATAACGAATGTTAAATAATCTACTCGCTTGATTTAACCGAATGGTGTTGGTCAAAATAACATACCTAATGGTTTATTGTAACTAATCGCTATTTGTTAAAACTGCACAGCTATTCGGTTAAAACAATCAATCAGATGTATTTAATCTAACTCATTAAATGGGCTACTATAACGAATGTTAAATAATCTGCTCGCTTGATTTAACCGAATGGTGTTGGTCAAAATAACATACCTAATGGTTTATTGTAACTAATCGCTATTTGTTAAAATTGCACAGCTATTCGGTTAAAACAATCAATCAGATGTGTTTAATCTAACCCATTAAACAGGCTACTATAACGAATGTTAAATAATCTACTCGCTTGATTTAACCGAATGGTGTTGGTCGAAATAACACACCTAATGGCTTATTTTAACTAATCGATATTTATTAAAATTGCACAGCTATTCGGTTTAAACAATAAATCAGATATGCTTAATCTAAATAATTAATAATAATAATAATTTTATGCAATAGGTAAGTATAATGGAATAAATTTTCAAAATTATTGCTAGGTATCGATATATAATTCGCTAAAAGCCTAAATGTTCGTCAAAAGGAAACAACAATAATAGCAGTTACTTCTTCTTAAAGTGTAGAAAAACTTTGTGACGGACAATATTTTTCTGCAGAAATAGAAAAAAAATTATTTTTGTCGAACTATGTATAACATTATCGAATTCTAAACCTATTGCCGTAAATCTTTTATTGTAAAAATCGTTTTTGTATTATTAGATTTTTTCATTTTTAATTATTTTTTAAATGACTAGATACCTACATACATATGTAATATGTATGCATTACACCCATTTCATTAGTTTTAAAGACCTGTGGAATAAAAAAACCAGTTTACTTATTATAAGTAGGAGGTTGATACCAAGGATTTGTAACGCAAAGAATTTCAATTATGACAATATAATTATGACGATTTTGTATTTGTATTGGTTTTCAAACTAAGTGCAAACATAAACATATTTTTGATGACGATACCTATGTGTGGGGTAATTTTTATTTGAAGCTATTAAAATAGAAAAAATAAATGAAAATTTAAAAAATTGTTTATAAAATATATAGGACATCTACTTTGCAAGATACTACATATGTACATATTTTAAAATAAATCAGGAAATTTTGTTGCAAAAACTATAAATGTACATTTTCTTGAAATCATAATTATTATCAAACAATAACTTTTCCAACAGATTTGGCTTCTGAATACACAAAAAAAAACAACATTTTCGTGCATTAGAATAACCAGTTTTGCTATATCTAAATGCTGTTGTCCAACTGGTTTTCCTTATGAATGAAAAAAATAACATCTACACAAAATACCCAATACATACCTACACACTTACACAACTCTTTCCCTCTGAGCCCCGCTTCCAACAAAACAAAAGATTATACAAACAAGGAAACAAAAGTGGATTGTGTGGGTTCACGGTGTGTAGGTATTTTTTTGTTTGGCTTGTCAATTCTCCAACTCAATACCTACTTTAAAATACTAAATAAATATTTTTTTCTTTACATTAGGTACTGATCTTCGAATCTCAGTTCGATATTTTGGGTGGAGACCTCTTAAAACCTTACTTTCATGAACGTACAAACATATCATGATCTAAAATGAACTAAAAATAAGGGAAAAAAGTAAAGTCATACTGTACATGTGAACATAATGTACTTTTGTGCATTATTCACATTCACATTATTTTAAACTTATGGTGTATGTATGTACATATCCTCATCAACAAATTTCAAAAAAAGTAAAGAGGGTAAGATTCATGCATCTCATGCATTTCTTCTACACATTCAAGAACTCATTGCATGTTCTTTATGTATGAACAATTGAAATACAACCAGTTGAGAATTTTAAGTTAAGTACTTAATGTGTTTTACCAACCAGTCAACCAGTCCGAAAATTTCCTTTTCCTCCTAAAATTATTTAGTCTTTCTATTTTTATTTCTTACGGTAACAATTATAATAATGTTTTGTAAATATTTGACGTTTTTTTAAATAAATCTCGTACATAAATAATGTTTCAGCAAAGACAACGAAATATACTTTTAATTAAGGCTGAAAGGCTGATCGATACTTAAATTTTTTTCTATTTATTTTTTAATTTAAATTGAAGGTTTATTTTGGTTTCAAAATTGTTGATTCGTTTTTAAAGGAAATTTAGGGAGAAATAGTTCCCATTTCTCATTATCTCAAAATTAATGGATTTGTCTTCAAATATTTTTGGGCATTTTTACCCGAAATAAAACTTATGTTTTTATGTGCAGGATAGGTATCCACTAGTAAAATTTACAAATTACAATTTTGAAAAATACACGTATGTATTTCCTTCGTACGAAGTTTTGTAAAACTTATGACATTTATTGATCATGTAACAAAAAATTTGCAGTGATTTCAACGAAAATTCTGTGAAGATAATTTTTAATTTTTAAAATTATGATAAAAGAATTCATTCCAATTTATGTCGTAATCTAATTCTTTGGGTTTCCTTATGTCCCTTTAGGATTTGCAAAGAAAGGGATATTTCCCATCATCCTCAAGCACTTAATCAGATTACAGTTGCTTATTTAATCGTTTGAGTTGCTTACATTAATCGAGTAGTGGGCTAAGTTAGACGAGCAAAACTGCTGTCTGCTGCTCAGACAATAACACTTATATAACAAGGCGTCCCCTTTCTTTATTTAATCGTTTTAGCGGGCTAATTTAATAGATCAGTTGGTTAATTTAACTAAGTAAAACTGCAACCTGCTTCTACTTAGACTCTAGTACTAGCGTCACATAGCGTCTTTTTTTCTTTATTTAAACCTTTTAGTGGGGTACATTAACCAAGCAGTGGTTTAATTTAAATAAGTTAAACTGATTTATGGCTCTATTGAGCCACTAATACTAGCATCATATGCCGTTACTTCCTGAAAGCAAGTTTTATTTATTTTATATGGTGGAAGGGTTTTTTAAAGATAAATACCTTCAAATAGATGGAAAATTCCCTTAATATTCAAAAAGCTTTAGTCTATTGCTAAAAAAAGAGGAACTCATCACTTCTTTACAAAATATTTTTAGAATATTCTAAATTAATTGTATTCTTTGATTCTTTTGTAAGTTAACTTCTTATTTGTATCCTTTCTGTTAAATTATGGGCTACATTTAAGTTTAGAAACTGCTGAATGTTAGCTTACAAGAATATTTTAATCTTAGCTTTAAAGGATATTTGAGAAGAAATCTTTTACCAAAAATGATTTATTGACGATTTTGTTTACCTCTTAAAATATATAAATTATATTTTTATATCTTTTTCAAATAATATTAAAAGAATCACTAGAAGCATTTTCGAAATGCATTTTGTTGATTTTCCGTATGTCCTTTTAAAATTCGCGAAGTAAGGGATATTTCCAATCATCCCCCAACACTAAAATGGATTTGCTTTCCTTATTTAATCATTTCAGTTTGTTATATTAACCTAGAAGTGGGGTAACTTAAATGAGCGAATCTGCTGCCTGGTTTTCTCCAGACACTAATACTAACATCACGTCGCGTCTTCTCTCATTATTTAACCCTTTTAATGGGGTAAATGAAGCGAGGAGTGTGTTAATTTACATGAGTCAAATTGCTGTTTGTCGGTTGCGTGGCGAAATTGATCAAACAGATCATTCTTTCTTCTCAGTCTGTGGATGAATTTCAAAGTGTTCGGTCGTTTATAATTTTTGTGTAAATTGAAGCCGTGAAAAAAAGTGTTTTAAATAAAAATATCAATAGGTTATTAAAAAAAAAAGTCTGTAAAGAACTTTAAATCTATTTGCTTAAGTCAAAAGGACGTTTATTATAAAGAAAAAAGTAAATTTAAAGAAAATAGATACATAAATCTATCTAACTAAAAATGGATGACGACGTTGGCTGCTTATTACGACAATGGGGTCTGGAATCCTACATCAAAAAATTTGAAGGTACGTATTTTTAAATAATAGAATAATAATACTATATTATCTTGTTGTTAATACCTAATATTTTGAATGATTCGATGAAAAACAATTTATTATCAAAAAATTATCGAATCAAATTTTACAATTGCTATATACTGGGCGTTCTGTGTTAAACAAGTGATATGTTTGATTTAGCCGAGAAAGTATGTTACTTCAACCGATCAGTATGTTGCAATTGCAATCAAATACGTTCGCTACTTTAATCGACTGAATTGTCTATTTTAACCGAGAATGTGTGTAACTTGTACCGATCAATAGTTGCAGCTGCAATCAACTCAGTTTGCTACTTTAATCGAGTAACTTGTGTATTTTATCAAAAAAAAAAGTGTGTAACTTGAAAACTCGCTAGTTGCTACATTTTCGTATACAAAAAATTTACTATAAACTGTAATTGAACGTACCTACGATAATAAATAAATAATCATGGACTTTTTAACATAGAACCCCTTTTCTTATTTTAAAATTCCATTTTAAATTTTAATCGATCCTGATTAATTTGGAATTTTTTTTTGAGTTTTTATATTTTTTTAAAAATAAAAAAATCGTTTTTTTTTTTTAATTTTTCTACAACTTGAATTTTTTTGAGTTTATAATTTTTATATTTTGTCCTTTAATTGAAATCAAATAGTTCTAAACATAAAGTAATTTTTAAAATACTCAAATAACTCGTTTTTTTAACCAATTTACATAAGTATTTACGGTTTTTAATAAAGAATGCCACCTTTTTAAAAATATTTTTAACATTTCTTCACATTTTTTAAATCTGGCTTTTTTTAACTACGTTGTAGCTACAAACTTTTATTTTTAAAATCCTGATATTTACACGTATTTAAAAAAAAAAATAAACTTAATAATGCTGGTTTTGCTTAAAATTGATTCTTGTGACCTTTTAAAAACCTCAATTCTGGTATTATTTTAAAGACCTCATAAATTTAATTGCAATATATGCCCTAAAACAAAAAATAGGAGATACTGCCTTGCAGCAAAAACTTATTTTTCATTATTAATTTTCATTTTATTCGTAAGACAATTAGTAAATACTACAAAAATTTTATTTTTAAAAGTATTTACTACCATTTTTGAATTTGGGCCATTGTTAACAGCTATAAAAAGTAGAAGGCCTTTAGCAATTGCCAATTAAAACATATTTCGTTTTAAATTGAATTTTTAGTCATAGTTGAATCTTAATTTTGTGGACTTCAGGTCTTCCTTTCTTGTTAATTATATTTCGTATGAACGCAACATCGTCTATATTCAAATATAATTAACAAGAAAGAAAGACCTGAAGTCCACAAAATTAAGATTCAACTATTTTTGATAGTAACAGATTTTATCTTTTTGCTCAATTTTGATTTTTAAAGTGTAATTTTAACTTATAATCTCAGTACTAAATACAAACACAAAATTGTTAGTTTCCACAAAGTGATCATTTTAGACTGCTAAAATTTGTTTGAAAAATTTAAATTAAATTTAAATTAATTAATTTTGAATTTAAATAACTTTAAAATATTGTAAAAAAGCGTCCAAAATTTTAATCAAAACATTTTAGTATTATAGAATACGTAAAAAACATCTTGACAAGGCTCCTGTCGATATTGAGTATTCGCTTTAATATTGATTGAATGCCAAAGCATTACTTGCACTAAAGATTTTTGACACATTTATTTCAGTGCGCCCATCTTATTCAATCAATGACCAGCTGTTTAATCTTCATTCATTAATGTAGTATTGTAATAAAAATAAGCTTGCATGTTGGTACACATGAATGTTTTTCTGAATTTTAGATCAAAAATTTGCAAAAAAAAAACATTGAATATGTTTATAATATACTCACACCACTGCCAAATCATTTTGACGTTTTTAAAACACATTTATTTACTAAAATGAACACAGAATTTGTGTTCTGCTTCTGATGAATGTCAAAGTGGGTTGGTCGTGTTCACATTAGTTTTGGATTTAACCCAATGTGAACATTATTATCAAAAATATTAAATTAACATTGTTGACGCAAATTTCGTTCTCTCAATCTCAGAAAATAATATAACATCAATGGCAATGGCTCTTCTTGGACCTCAAGATATAAAAGAATTGTTTTCGAGCATTGGACATCGAGTTTTGTTTACTAAAAACTTAGAAGAATACAAAAAACTTATGTACCCGGATACTGAAAGCACCGTTAGTTTTGTATCTCTTATTTTTTGATAGTATTCATTGAAAAGTTTTTATGATATATTACAGAATTTTCAAACAGAATTGTCTGATATAACAATAGATTCAGCATCAACCATTCAAGAATTTCCTTTCAATGAACTCATTTCATACACCACCGAAGAAAGCGGTAGTACTGATAAGCAAATCGCATGTAAATCTCTTAAAAACTCAAACGAGATACCCGTACGTTTGTATATCTTTTACTATTACTATTATCTACCGGATTAAATAAGATTGCTGGTGGTGTAGTTGTTGAATATCAAAGTCCATAATTATCAAAATTTAATATTTTATTAAGGTACAGATATTTACATTTTCATTCACATATTTTAACACTTTTAGATGACACTTTTTGTGACATTCAATTTTTTTCTCATTTTCTTTTTTTTTTTTTAAATCACCTTTAAGTGCGACAAAAAAAGAAAAGAAACATCTTTATGAAACTCGGTATTCAATTGCATGAGTAAATACTTGGTGTTTTAAAAATAAATTTTTCATTTAAACATAAGCCGGTTGAAAACCCAGTATTGACTGATTTTTTTTTTTTTCAGAAAAATATTTGTTTTATACAGTCGAATTCGATTATCAGGTATAAATTTAAATTATTTCATATTCATAACTAAATTTTCATTCATTATAATATCAATAGTAAAAATAGCATTTCTTATATTAAATCTTAAATCTTTAACCCTGAATTAGCGCTAATATCCGTAATGTAAAAACAAGAACAACCGCTTGAATTTCATTTAAGAGAGTTTTTATATCTGATGTATTGTACTTTTACCAACCGCATATTTAAATGTAAATCGTTTTTCATTTTTCTATCAATGTTAGTGAAAAAAAAAATTCACTGGGATTTTCGATTTTACAGCCAGCCGGGTTAAACGAATTTCGACTGTATATTTTCGTAAATTCAGAAATGTCCTGAAAGGGTTTTTTCAACTATTTGTATTTTTTTCAGTACAAAAGATTTTTGAACAAAAATAATTTTTTGTTTAGCAAAATTTTGCGTCAAATGCTACAAAAAGCTTATTTTGCCAGAAATTTCTTTTTTATTTTCTTTTTAAAGATAGTTTTTTAAGTGAACAGATTTTGAAAATTTATTTCTAAACTCAAAATTTTGAAAAAAAGTTAATAATACAAATTTTGTTCAAAACTAATTTTGTTCAAAAGTTTACGTCATTAAGTTCTATTTTTGTTTTTAATATTCAATGCTCCTATCAATTTCTAGTCAAACAATAAAAACCATATTCTTCAAGATTTTGAGAAAATTGAAAATAACTAAATCCACTTAGCTAGTTTCTAAGTGAAATCGGATCTTTAAAGTAACTAAAACAACGAATCGAAACGGGAAACTTATATTTATCATTTTAAATTTTCTCAGAAACTAGAAAATATTTTAGCATTGGGTTTTTAAAATTGGTAACTAAAACTAAAGACAAAAATAGTGGGACTTAATAACCTAAAATTTTGAACAAAATTTAATTTTTTTTTTAGAAAATTTGTAGTTTGATGTTTAATTTTTCAGAACTGTTCATTAAAAGAAAATAATTTAAAAACAGGATTAATAGATGGTTTTCCGGCTTTAAAAAAATATATCACGGCATTGTAAGTGTTGCCGCTGATTTGATTTTTTTTTTCTAATTCAAGTCGATTTTTTTTGAAAATTTCACCTCCCGACTAATCGGGGGTAAATAGCCCCCCTCCCATACCTTTGCGTGTAGTGCGAAAAATTTTGTATCGACAGTTTTTTAACGTTATTTTTTATAAGCCTATTATTTTGATAATTTCGGACTTTGATACAGCCATTTTATAAAGATAACAAATATGAAAAAATGCAAAATTTAAAATAATAATTCCTTTTTAGAACTTAACAGAACTGCTTGAAAACTCTTTGGAAGGAAAAAATTTGCTCTCAGTTCCAAAAAATACTCCTCTTGACAATACCTCTCGATTACATCTTGTACGTTTAATTGCAACGTACATTTTGCAGAAACATCCAGAAAGAAACATAACGGCTGACATTTATACCTATTGGACAAACGAAATTGTCCAGTTATTTACCGAAGAAAAGAGGGCCGTATATTTGCATACCAAATTGGTAGAATCTGGTCGTGGTATTAGCAATCGTTTAGTGGGAAAACTGCCCGACCAAATACATAACCTGAAAAGAAAATACAGGGACTCAGGATTGATTGCCAAGCGACCAAGAACTAGTTCTCCGAAAACACCACCATCATCATCATCATCACCATCATCGCCAGTGAGTCGTTTCCAAGACATTAATTTTAATTTCGAAAGTGACACCGATTGTGAGGATAGCCTTCAGTGGCTAAAGAATTCAAGTCATCCCTGGGTTACGGTTGAGCAAAAGTGGGAGGAAACCTCACGCGCTCGTCTGCTCCAGATAAATCAATTGACCATCGATGAATATTTCAAGGAGTACCCAGCCCTACAAAAACCAACCGGTTATTTATTGGTAAATACAATTTTTACGTTTATTTATAAAAACAGCCGACAAAATATTAATTTATTTTAATGTAGAACCATTGTATTTTTCAACAGATTTTTAATGCGTCAAATTCGATTCTGATCTCAATTTTTGTTTGTTTTTGTATTCAAATTTAAAAATGGAAAAAGCGAAAAAAGAAACTTTTTTCAATTTTTATATTCGAATATTTCGAACGGAAGAAATTTTGAGGTCGGATATAAATTAAATGCATCAAAGTCTTCCGAAAAAATGTATGTCTAGGCACTCGTTGAGTAAGTGTAAGGACACCATTTTCTAAAATATATTGGCACAACATTTTAAACGATTCAGTACATTGTATTAAATCGTTTAAGATTTTGTACCATAGTCTTATTGTAATAACAATAACTGAACGAATAATTTTGTATTTGCAACAAAAAATTAGGTCGAATTATAAAGTAGATGTTTATATCTACTTTATAATTCGACCTTATTTTATTTTTGTAATTAACATAATATATATTTTTTTCCTATTTTTCAGTTGCAAAAGGACTTCAAAGTCCTATATCCGGAAAACTACAACGGACTCCTAGAACGTTTTCCAACCTACAAAAAATCTCTATTTAAAATAGCTGCAAGTCGACAAGGGAAGGATAAATATATCCAAAACTTGCTATCCCTTGAAAATTGTAAGTAAAATACTTATTTTTCGTTATATGTGTTATATGATATTGTGTATATAGTTTTTTTTTAAATTCAATTAAAAATTAAAAATATTGTAGGATCAATCGAAATGTTGGTCACAATAATACATCATTTTAATGCCTAAAATTACACTGCTGCAGTGATTTTGAACTTTTCAAGTGATCTAATAGAGGGCCGGTCGAGAACCTAATGGAAATGTACTTAAATATACCTATTCCAAATTTATTATAAAAAAAAATTAGAATGATTTTGGAAACTCGCACAAACGCAGTAATTTTTTGGCCGATTTTAAGTTTCTAGTTTTGGAAAGATAATAGCCCTTTTTTAGCGATATACCTCTGCGAACAATTATTATGCGTAGATATATAAAATTTCATATAAAATTCATACCTATTTTTAACGTTTTCAAATTTTAAGTATCGTTTTTGGCAACAATCTGAATAATTGAAATATAGTTTCTTGCTGATAAATTCTATTCCTCTTTTGAAGTCACTCAAAATTCTTGATTTAACTTCCGAAGAATAGGTACTTGTTCTCGACTATTTGAATTGAAACTGTTTTGCAATTCTTTCACACTTTTTGTCTTAAAAATGGGTTTTTCTCGAATATATAAAAGCATACAACAAAAACGTTAATCGACTTCAAAATGAATGACATTAATGACACCACAGTACTTTGCCGTCAATTTGAGGTAGACGAAAATGCATTTTGAAAGATTCAATAAAAAATCCAATTGTTTTTATGATTTTTCATTTATTTTATATAATTTTATATCATTTAATTTATATAATTTTAAAAAATATTCTTTTTCCTTTTTTAAATATGTATTTCTTACCTCGAGTTGTAACCAAATTTTAAAATATTCTTTTCAGCTTCTGAGGACATAAGCAACCTTGCAGCATTTATGTTAATACCATCGCTGCTAACGGTTGTAACGCTGAGGTTGAAGGGAAGTTCCAAAAAGGTTTGGAGGCCTTCAAAGGCGGAAGTTAGAGAAGGATTCATCACTCACGTCACCAGTGATGCCGGAATAGGCGAAGCCATTACTTTGCGGAAAAATAAATTAAAGGAGCTAAATTTGACCTTACAGCCGTTCATAATTACGGTCGGTGAGTCAATAAGTCAAGTAAAGTCATATTTTATAATCGTCAATGAAACAAAATATTACATACCTACAATTATTGAGGCAGTAGATGCGTGTCTGAAAATAACATTCACCTTGAACGCAAAATATCCGGAAGAGAGTTCATCTACTTGGATGTTTATTCAAAACGGCTTTTATAAAATAAAAACTCAATTCGACAAAACATCCACATCTACAAATACTCTACTGTCCGAACTTGGAATAATAGATTGAGTAAGACTAAATTGAAGGTGCGGTATTGTCTTAGCAACCGAAACATTTGTATTCGAATTTCCTATCTTTTTTTTATCAAATTTCATGATAATTTGAATCCTCTTATGCTTCCTGTATGAACTTTACAATCCGAATTTTTGTCGATTGTTGTACTCAATTAACCGAATTTAAAATACAAACCGAATGGTTTACATTTTTGTATCTATCTATTTTTCGCACTTTGTGATTTTTTACACTTCATACTTGCACTTTGTGACTTAATTGAATCACAAAGACACGATTCATGTTATGCTCTGAATTTTTCGACTTTATGAACTGAATTGAAGATAAAAACCGAACAGTGTACGATCCTTTATTTATCGTTTCTTTCAAACTTCATGATAGTCCGAATCCTCTTATATTTCCTTATGTACTTTAAAATCTGAATTTTTGTCGATTGTTGTACTCAATTAGCCGAATTTAAAATACAAACCGAATGGTTTACATTTTTATAACTATCCTTTTTCCGCACTTTGTGATTTTGTATGCTTCATGCTTGCACTTTGTGACTTAGATTAAATTACAAACACACGATTCATGTTATGCTTTGTACTCTATGAAATGAATTCTTTCGAACTTCGTTATATTCCGATTCCTCGAATGCTTCCTTTTTGTACTTTGAAACTCGATTTGAAATAACAAAATAATAACATTTTATGCTTCCTTTACATTCTTTTTTTTTCATTTTGATAGTCCCAAATATTTTTTAGTTCGGTTTTAGGGTAACACTACTGCTTTTAATTCAAGTGTAACACTATATAAATCAGTATGGTTTTTTGCTTTTTATGTGGTATTAGCTTCAAAGATATTTTGGACTTCTTGTGGGTGATTTCGTTCCAAGAGAAAATAGGATCTGGACGTTATTTCTGACACTTACAAAAATTTTAGATATCCTTTCCAGCGTAAGCATTTCAGATGGGACAGAATCTTTATTGCAAGTTTTAGTGTCAGAACTTAAAGAACCGATCAAGCCAAAGTTTCACAATCTAATTCATTACCACACTGCTCTTAACAAATACGGCCCACTATCCTCATTTTGGTCAATGAGGTTTGAAGCTAAGCATAGGCAGTCAAAAATATCTACTAGAGTGTCATGTAACCGAATGAATATTACACTTACTTTGGTAATGAAACATCAGCTTCAGCTGAATGAAATATTTATAAAAGAAAAGCTATGTAATACACTTTCCTATGGCCCTTAAAGGGAAATTTCACCATCGGAAAAAGAATTTATTTACTCTCAATTACAGTTAGACCCAGAAAAAACTTTAACTAAAGTAAATTGGGCAATGGTGTCTTCAGTACGCTTTGAAAAGGGATCAATTTTAGTGAAAAATCTAGGCATAGATGGCTATATTTACGACTTTTGTATTTTTAAAAATATATACTTATATGACTTTGATCAATTGATCTTCACCTGGACTTTATTCAGAACTTTAGGCTTCGATGAACATTTTGCACTTTGCTTTCGAAGTAAAAAATTTATAAGAAGTATAAGAAGAAGAGGAAGTCATAATGTTTTTCGAGTCATTTCCCAATACTATTCCTAATACAAAGACTGTCCTATCAAATGGAACATATTATATAGTTTTAAGAAGTCCTTTATAAAGCTTATAATTTTATTGAAATAATACTAAATATTAAGTTTCATAATGTACGTTTTACTTCTTGAAAACATTATTTGAAAAAAATTTGAAATACTATTCAAATTAATACATATATTTTAGATACGCTATATTTAAAAAGCTTTAATAGAAAATTATGATATACAAAGACTTTTATCTCAAGATTTAAATAATAAATTTAGTTTAAATATAGCGACCTCAAATTAATAAACTTTGAAAATTCATTTACTTATATTACTATAAGAATATGTTAAATAAATATTGAAAAAATTGTTTTTCTTAACTTATCCAAAAATGTTAGTTTGTTCAAATTCACTGTTACTTACTTGCTTTATTTTATAAAATTTAATTTTAAGATTTAAATTAAACTACATCATTGTTACCCTTTTCTGTTAATAAAAATATTTGTATTACTATCTTTGAAAAAAATGTTTTTCTCACAAATATATAACACAAATTTAATAAATTGGATTTCTCTCAAGAAATCGATTGGCTACTCCAACCGAGTAGATAGGCTGCTTCAAAGGAGTAGATTGGCTTATCTAACCGAGAAGACTAGCTAATCCAACCGAGTAAGTTGTTTAAAGCAACCGAGTAGATAGGCTACTCCAGCCTAGTACATTTGCTACTCCAGCCGAGTAGATTGGTTAGAATAAACGAGTATACTGGCTATTTCAACCGAGTAGATAGGCTACTCCAACCGAGTAAGTATGTAAATGTAAACGAGTAAGTTGTTTAAAAGAACCTAGTAGGCAGGCTACTCCAACCTAGTGGATTAACTAATCTAACCGAGTAGACTACCTAATCCAACCGAGTGGATAGGTTATTCCAACCGAATAGATAGGCTACACCAACTGAGTAGAATGATTACTTTAACTTAGTAGCTAGGGTACTTCAACCGAGTAGATAGACTACTCCAGCCTAGTACATTGGCTACTTCAGCCGAGCAGCTAGGCTACTTCAGCCGAGTAGATTGGCTAGTATAAACGAGTATACTGGCTATTTCAACCGAGTAGATAGGCTACTCCAACCGAGTAAGTATGTAAATGTAAACTAGTAAGTTGTTTAAAAGAACCTAGTCGATAAGCTAATCTAACCGAGTAGACTGCCTAATCCAATCGAGTAGATTAGTTACTCTAATCGAGTAGATAGGCTAATCCACCCGTATAAGTATGTTAATGTAAAAGAGTAAGTTAATAAAAATAACCTAGTAGGTAGGCTACTCCAACCTAGTCGATTAGCTTAACTAACCAAGTAGACTGCCTAATCCAACCGAGTGGATTGGTTATTCCAACCGAGTAGGTAGGCTACTTCAACCAAGTAGAGTGACTACTTTAACTGAGTAGGTAGGGTACTTAAACCGAAAAGATAGGCTACTCCAACCGAGTAGATAGGCTTCTTAAACCGAGTAAATTGGCTTATCTAACCGAATAGACTGGTTAATCCAACCGAGTAGATTGGTTACTCGTACTAAGTTAGTACGTTAATGTAAACGAGTTAGTTGCTCAAAGCAACCAAGTAGATAGGCCACTCCAATTGAGTAAAAAGGGTAATCCAACCAAGTAGAGTGGTAACTTTAACTGAGTAGATAGACTACTTCAACTTAGTAAGTTGTTTTAAGTAACCGAGTAGATTAGCTACTTCAACCGAATAAATGTGCTATTCCAGCCGAGTGGATAGGCTACTTTAACTGAGAAGAAAGGCTAATCCAATTGAATATAAGTAAATAATACTATTTATAAACTGCTCTGAACCGAGTAGAAAGGCTACTTCAAGCAAGTAGATTTGCAACTCTAACCGAGCGAATTGATTAAACCAATTTAGTAAGTTTGTAATTTTAACTGCTTTGATAGGTTACAACTGCCGAGTAGATTAGTTTTTCCGACTTAGTACAAAACATTTCAACCGAGATGATGGGCAAATCTAAACAAATAAATTTGCTGAAGCACCCGAGTCAATTGTTTACTATAAGCGATTTAATATGCTACTTTTACTAACTTTATTGGCTATTCCAACCGCTTTAACTTAGGCTAAAATAACCCAGTAATTAGTTTAATAAAATTTAGTACACTTTAACCGTATCAGGGTGTTAAATTAAACAATTTTTTTTAATCGAGTTCACTCGGGTAATATTAACAGAGATAGTTTGCAGGTTGTATATTAGCAGTGTCCCTTATTTAATTTTACATGAGTTCTTATTTGTTTTTAACCAACCATTTTTCTGCGTGTAATATTATACCTTCGTTTTAAATGTCACTTAACGCCTAACACTTAGCAATTGCTTTTAAGGCCTAGTCTATACATATGTATACATGTAATTGAAGTGAAATTTTCGTATGAACGTTACTCGAACTCTAGAATGCGATCAAATTAATATTTTCAAGAGTTTAATATTTAAGTAGGCACTAAGCAAACTGTAACTTTGGTACTCTGGCCTTAGTCTGAATTAGTATATTGAAAGTATGTATGTATTCAAATTGATAGTAATAAGAAAAAAATGTCAGTCAGTTCGTCTGTATATATACATACTTATCCCGAACCTACAATTTAAACTTCTAAAGTGATTTTCTTAAAACTTGATGCGTAAATCCAAGGCCGTCGAGATAAAACTAGGGCTCGGGTGGAAAAATCATCGGTCTTTGAGTCTTCAAAACTTGATTGAATAATAGTTTTTAATCTTAAACTTTTTAAACGTTTTAAATTCGTATAAAATTAAAACCCACTGATTCCGAATCATATATCCAACTCTGAAGATTTTGAATTTTTAAGTTACGTCTTTGTCTTAAAGTGTAAATTCTTCCTTTGATAACGCTCTTTTTTTTTTTTAAAAAGGCGAAGACATATGCATTTCGAATTTTGAATAATGGAGCACAGTGACCCAAAAGCTGTGAATAATTAAAAACTAAAACTGAGAATAATTGTTTTTTTAATAAAAAAAAATCTGAATTAAGTATTTTTTATCTGTGATTCAACAAAACAAAGCAAAATTGTTTGTTTTTGTTTTCTTCCTGATATAAAACCTGAATTTTTGTTTATATCTGCAAATAATGTTGAAGTTTTAGTCTTCAAGTTCGATAATTATTTTAAAATTGTTCTTAGAAGTAAATGTGTAATTGATACAAAATTTTAGGGCGTTCTGTCCCACTGTACACCGTTTTCTTGTAGACGGCCATAGGCCAAACAAATTATTGACTTATAATGTAATGTAATATTTGTATTTATTTAAAAAGAAATAAGTCATTTAAAACTAACTAACTGTGCTCCCTTTTCATTTGTTTTATATTTTGTAGTTAAATTCACTTCGTACGGAATGGTCGATTTTCTTGAAATTTGGTACCTAGGATTTTTTGTAAGCTCCCTTGAAAGGTTTTTTTTTTTTATTTTCTTAGGTTAAAAAATAACGGGTACCTGTCATATAATTATTTTATCATTAAGTAATAATCTTATTTTTAAAAAAAAGGCTGCAAAGATTTTTCTAAAAAATAAATAAATCAGTTTTGGTGAAAACAAATTCCAAAAAATGTTTTTTAATGACACCTCCCATAAAACTATTTTTTTTTTTTTATTTGTTCAAATAAAACAACAGCAAATATCGGTACTCAAACTTGAACAAAATTTCAACACTCGGGTGATCTCGTACTGAAAAACTGCCTTTTACAAGCTTTAAGTCCTTTTTTTCGAAATCGGTTCTACTGATTTTGATCAATTTTTATGTTTTGAAAAATTTAAATATATAGTAGGTATACAAAAATTTTCGAGAAAATATTTTTGGGATATTTAAAAATACTTTGAATTTCATACATATATTTCAAAAATGACTCAGTTGATTTTTTATTTATTTTTATTTTTTTTTTAACATAATCTATAATATATAAAAATACATTATTTTTACAGCCGTTTAAGTAATTCTTATTTTTCTCTATGATCTTGCTTAAAATTTCTATTTGTACGAATATTAGTACGATCTACCATTTTACAAAAATAAATGGCTACATTATTAATAATACCTCTCATAGATCGATCAAAATTAAATAATTATATGAGAGCTTCTCACAAGTTTAAATAATATGTGCGTTCCTTTACTTTGAAGTTCTCTGATTTTCTGTCCAAAACTACACATTTGAATTATTTTATATGAACTTTGACAGACTTTTGCCGGCGGAAAATCAAAGAGTTTCGAAGTAAAGGAAACTCTTTGATAATATTGCAAATCAAACTTTCAAAAAAAAAAAACAAATTTTTGGCTTTTGACAATTTTTTTTGAAAATTCAATATTTTAAATAAATGAAGATGATAAAATGAATTTTACATTAGTAAAAATGAAATGATTGCAAAATTTTATATATAAATTAAAAAAAAAAAAACCACTCCAACGATTTTTTAAGTTTTTTTTCACATCCTTAACCAAATATAGTAAAATTTTTAATATTTGGATTTTTTTCGTTGTGGATTATTTCACTGGACTATTATTATTTCTGGACTCTTTTGATTTTATATTCTTATATGAAACTTTCTTACCACCAATTCTTATAAGTCTACAAATTTGCTCGAAAAGGATTTTGTGTACTATTTTTCCTGTACTATAAAGAAATTGGTATTTTATTTATATCAACACACGAAATAATTATTTTTATTTTTTATTCTCTCTAATTATGTTAAAAATCTTTATTAAATAAAAGCTTACTAATATTCAAAGAATAAAAGCAAATAAATACCTGCGACTCAATAGCTTCAAAACATCTTTAGTAATAATTAAATTAAATATGTACTGTACATAATACAAAAATATTACTATTCATTTCAAAATCTAAAATAGGTTCAAAAACATTTTAAACAAAATTAAAATTCAATGATTTTTTTTTCTATTTTAGTTAAGTTAGTTATATTTATGGGGTAAGCCATTAAGGAAAAATTCTTATTATTTTTTATTATATTCTGAGCTTTAACATTCTTTAATTTTCCTTTCCTATAGACAACTTCACCAAGGAATATTATGTTGGGCTTTTCAATACCTTTTATGTATATAAGTACTGGAATAATTTTCTGAAACCACTTTCGTCCGGAAACATTCGAAAATTGTAATTGAAATCGTGCTCACAATTATGTACCTTTTCTTAGAATGAACTCTTAGAAAACATTTATTTTAGTTCTCCTCTTGCATTCTCGAGAATGTCCTGCCTTCCTTCCTTCTATATTATATAGTATATGTTTTGTCAATTTTACGGGCACTCAACTATCCAACCAATCCCATCATATAAGAAAAGTAGATATAGGTATCAACGACATCTTTGATATTTCTATTTCTAGCTTTTAGATATTTTAGGATAAGACACCTTTTTTCGGGTCGTTTATAGGGGTATTATCTCTCTCTTACAAGCATTCATGTGAATTCGTCTGATACATCCCGATAGCGACAGGAGATTCCCTTGAAATTTCTTATAAAGATATAATCGAGTTTTATATAGTGTACGCAACTGCTTCCTGCCGGAAATTGGTTAAGACTTGAGTATCCAACTTACAGCCATTAGGTATAGGTATACCTATATCCTAGGTATATATTGGATAATTTAAGTGAAATCTACTATTTTCATCTTGCGGTTAGCCGTTCTTCAGAAACTCCATTTTCGATAAGTATCAGTGAATGTCAACAGATAATTATTATGGTCTTGATGTTGTGGGTTGTGGGTAGAAAGGAAAATAGAATAATTGCGGTTATATTTTGTGGTGAGACTAAAATGCGGTTTAAGAGATTCTCTTTCCTTTGGGGTATGTGAAATTAAACGGAATATTCTGCCAACATTCCATTGTGAAATAATGAAGAATTCTTTTGATACTTCCTTGCATACAATTAGTCAACTTACGTAGGAAAGACTTTGAAAATCGATAGGTATAGAGAGGCAGCCGGAATCAATTTTTCTCTCATCAAGTGATTGAAAACTCAGGTTCGACAATAGAAGAAGATCCTTAGAAAAACACAAACATTTTGAAGGAAAAGATTTACTTTAAATCATTTTTGAACAACTTTGTGTAACTTACACTATGCATGTTTTTTTTTCAAAAATCCGCACCTATTTTCTTGAAGAATTATTTTCCTTGGTTTCCTAATCGATTTTAATAAAATAAATGTAATAAAAAGTAAATTAAAATTCTCCCAAGGAATAAATTATCATTATCAAATTATTCTCCTTCAATATGATACCAATTCGAAATTAATGTTTTTATTTACGAGCTGCATCATAAGATAGCTATAAATGATTGACTGAAGAAAAAAATAATGATAGCCATTTTATGATCTACCTATTCTCATTAATTTGAAGGGAAAGATGTGGCTCTTAAAACGAGAGAAATAATGTTTATTGGCTTAATGAAAAAAAAAAAAAAACAAAAACTTCTTTAATAAATTGCTCGATGGGGCGTAATTGAGTGAAAGTAAAGCAATTACTATACGCATAAACATATATAGACTTTCTCCCCTGGGGTGTGTTAAATAGCTCATAAGAGAAAAAGATAACGATTTGGCAAACATTGACATCATCTAAATTAAATTATAGGTATACGGAATTATATAATATATTATATAGTTTAGTTATATATAGTCAATTGACGTACTTTGATTACAGGCTAAAAGATGGCGTAACTGGAAATAAATTAAATACATTAAAATTCCTTATTTATTTAGTGTGCCATAAGAAAATTTTTTAATGTTTATTTTTATAAAAAAAAATCTTGCGATATTTATATATGTAGATATATGAAGGTTATATGTATGTGGAAAGTTTAGGATATTTGTCAATACAGTTTTTTTTTATCTGGAACCAGACTATTCTTTTCCATTATCCTAAATTACGACCTGAATTCTAATACATCAGGTTTTCAAAATATTCTAAAAAACAAAAAAACACTTATTTGATAAAGCAGCACGTATATTACAAAATAAGAAATATATATTTTAATTTAAAAGAAGGAAATTATAGACTCTGTAGTATTTATGTCCTAGTTTAAATCCTTGCCATTTCACTGTCACCATAAATTGAGAGCAAGTTAAAAAAAAAAATAAATATTGAAACCTAAAAATACATAAATCAGTGGAGTGAGTCCACTATATAATGTGAACATTTTCATCTTAAATTGTTTTATTAATTAATTTCATTACTAACCAAATTTGTAGTGAGCGTGCAAAAAATCTATTGAGCGTTTACGTGTATTCAATTGAGCATATTGATCAGTAAAACCAATAAATTAACAAATTAATTCATAATTTCTCGTCGTGTGTTGTATAAACACACACGAATGTGAGAAGAATGCAAACCGCAATTAACTTTGATTAAAATCATTATTCCTAACAACAAACATAATTCTGAATATGAATTACGTGATAATTGCTTTTGATGAAATAAATTGCTAATTGAATTATTCACGAAAATGAGCTAAATCAATAATGTAATATATTTTAATGATATAAATCAATCTTATGGTTAATATTGTTTTTCAGATTGGGTTTTTGGAATCTGAAAAAAAAAATGCTTCTGTTGATTTTTTTTATTTGAATTTTTTGTGATAAATATAATTAATTTCATTTACTTAATCAATACATATGTACATTTCATTAAATAGAAAGTCGTTTAACCAAACGTGCAATTTTATTGTTTCAGATTTTATTTTCAAATTTTATATACAGACCGATCGATAAAGCGCATGGCTTACCCAAGCCTACATGCAATACTTACAGTCTCTTTTAACAACATCCACATTTTCTATTATTGTTTAGGCCAAAAATTGTTATCATTTATTATGAACGTGTCACCAATTATACAAAGATGTGAAAAATAATATAGAGAAATACTTTGGTTTCTTGTTTTGCCCTTTACACAAAAATTGTTTATAAAATAAGCGACAAAAATGTAGGGCATCTAGGCTCGGTCTATCAGAACCTTTTGAGAAAACTTACAATAATTATGTTAAACGTACATAGTTGCAGATGTTTTAAAGGCAGACATTATTTTTTTGATTTTGTTTTTAAATTAAGTTCCTAGTTTCAGTAAAAATTTTTGAGAACAAAAATTTGTTTCCATATTTTACGTAGCTAAGTCCATTAAGAAAATTATTATTTTACATTAAACAAAAATAGGTATCTTTATCATTTTTATATAATATTTTATTTCTCAAAAGTGGATCCTCAGATTTTTCTAAAATAAAAAATCAGTTAATATTAAAGGAACATCCCATAGAACGATTTTCTTAATATTCGCTTTGCTTAAAAAGGGTTTAAATGATTTCAATTAATTTTTTATGTAAAAAGTTTTGGAAAGTTTAAAAAATATTATATACATACCAATTTTTTTTTTAAGATTTTTAAAGATTGTTTTAATTTTTTGTTTAAACTCAATATTTCGAAAACGACTTTGTCGATTTCTGTTAATTTGGCACCAAAACCGGTTTTAAACATAATTAAATTTTTTTGTAACAAAAATTATTCTAATGTCAAAAATAACCGTGCCTTCCATACAACTAACAAACAAACAAACAAACACAAACATATATATTCCAGTAAGACCTAGGGTCTTTTAAATTAGGCAATGTAAGAAGGAATAGAAGGATAGGATAGATTTTTGTTGGCATTA
Source organism: Epistrophe eligans (assembly GCA_951394125.1). Taxonomy (NCBI): domain Eukaryota; kingdom Metazoa; phylum Arthropoda; class Insecta; order Diptera; family Syrphidae; genus Epistrophe; species Epistrophe eligans. The sequence continues at coordinate 76,461,558 of OX596030.1, forward strand.
AATCCCAGGGGTGGCGTTCAGTTCAGGGAATATAGAAAAGAATGCTGCCTAGATTGAGGATAGAACCCACACATCCAAGTTAGCAGTCAAGCACTACTTCCACTGCGCCGAGGCCACCCCCTATTTTTCTTAAAAATGGCCCCTACAATTTTGATTAAATTTTCTATGTGCCAGCATCAGCAACTTCACCACCAACAGCCACCGCAATTATTTTAGAGCCAATGTATTTCAATCGTTCAATACAGATTAGACCAGCACCAGCAACGTCAACAGCGCCGTTTGGCCAAAGTTCTAAATTTTTTGTTGCTGGTCCATTGCTGACAACCTTTCATACTACGATATTCAGAAGCACCACACTACAAAAAAAAATAATTAAAATAAAAATGGATGCGAAATGTCAATGAAGGTGCTGGTGGCAATGTGTTTGAAAAATATTTGCTGGCCAGCATGCTATTGGCTGTTGACGGTACTGGGTACTGGTGCTGTTGCTGGTTCAATCTGTTTCGCGCTTTAAACTTAACGACAGTATGATAGAACCAATTTCTTGTGACCCAGTCGTGAGTTTATTTTTTTTTTTTGCTTTATTATCCTGATTTGTATTCAATCTAAGAATTAAATTATAATTTTACCATTACTTTGCATTTTTTCGTGAAATTTTTATAGTCATACAAAATATAATGATCCTTTTGTGAGCATATTTCCTTTTTTATTTTTCAACATTCATATCATATTTTACGATTATAATTTCTTTTGAAGTTTTAAAATTATTCATATTTTTTGCATGAATATATTTCCAAAAAGAGAGCACCATCCTTGTATGAACTCATTTCGATACAAAGATCTCAATCAATATATTTTCTACAACCTCAATAAAATTTCCATTATCTCTATCTATTCGTGCTCCATTGACATACGATATTATTCTGCATTCATTTACAAAGGAATACGAAATGTTAAAAAATAGTATTTTCATTCCAAAGTTCATATATAAGGATAAAGTAAATATTTTCAAAAGATTTCCTTACCTCAGGGATTAAGTACTAAATATATCTATACTGCTGCACAAATAAAATTCCTTCGCACATTGATTTTTCTGCTTCTGATGATGCACTTGAATTTCTCAATTTACTTGAGGATTTGAAAAACCCCTTATGGCAAACTTACTGACGATGTGGTATAAAAATATGCAAAGAATTTTACATTTATTTAGAATAAAAAAAAAAAGAGGAAAGTTCTATACTTGTATATACATTTATGTATGTATGGCTTGGCTCAAAAAAGGAAGACATTTCTGAATGAATGAATGGAAAGACTTTAATTTACTTTGGATATAAATATATGTATACTCGTAGTAACAAGTAGTTTATTTAAAATTCAAAGAGTTAGAAAATATTTGAAACACGTAAAAAACATATGAAACAAAACAACAACAAAAATGGCACTGAAAAGTAATTAGTCTTTTGTTTAGTATAATTGCATTGCTGTTCATGATTTGAAGTCAAGTATAATACATATAACAAAATCAAACGCATGATAAGCCACAAATCCTTAGGAAAAGAATATGCATGACTAGATCGCGTAATGGAGCTACATATGTATATTTTAATGATTAAAAAATTCAGAAGTACTAAACAAAATGGATTGTTGTTTTTTTTTATTTGTATAAAAAATCATTTTCAAAATTTAAAGCTGCAATATTTGTGTAATTATTAAGAAGCATCAGATTGCAAATTTATTACTGAATCAGTTAAGCCATTAAAAAGCTGTAGGTGAATAACTCAAAAATTTACAGATTTCACTCATAGAGTAACTATGGGGACATTGAAAATGACTTGTTAACGTCGATAAAACAAAAACATGTCTAATCTTTGTGATTTTGATTTTGTATACTATTGTTAGGTGCATTATAACTTCATAAACTGTCTAAAAAACCATTCTACAGTCTGAAATACCAATTTGTATATTTTAATGTCACTTCTTAGTCTTAATTGTAGCTTAACTCGCAATCATACTCATTTTCATCCGCACCGGTACAGCACTTATACACGAAATTAAAAATATATATACCATCTATCTTAACGTATATCTAGGTACATATTTGACATTTTTGCCTAGCTAAGCTTTGCAGAAAGGTAACTGAATTATTACAGATCGATTAAAGCATACATCATATACGGTTCAACTTAGTTCTCGACTCAGTCGGTTTTTGTTCATATCAACCTGTGTGTTGGCTTGTTTTTTGATCAATTTGACGGTTGATGAGAAAATCAAAAGATTTTGAATTTTTCCAAATTGATTTACAAGTACATATTTCAACTCATTGAACTACGTATATTTTATAAAGCCAAGACGTTTGATTTACTGTTCAAGTAAACCTTTTTTAACTCGATACCAAATTTACAAAGATTTTGATGTAAAGCTCAACCTCACTGCAAACATGATTTGATTAATTGTGTTTATTTTAAAATATTTTGAACTCATCTTTTAATCAATTTAACAATATCGAGTCGCGTAATTTTAATGTTTTTAACACTTGGAGCTGTATTCTTTTAACTGAGTTTATGAAATGTGTGGCCGAGCGGCAAGCATCAATTTAGTTGACAACCAAATTAATAATAGTTTATGGACTACTTTAAGATAAAGCCTATAATTTTATTTGCATTTGAGGACCTTAACCATGAAGATCTGATCAGTAGGGCTTAAGTTATAAGTTTATTAAAGAGGTTCGAGTAGGTACCTATGCACATTCTAAATTAAACAATCAAACTGATTCAGAAGTCAGTCAAGTTTTAGTCAAAAGCATTTTCTAGTCTGTCATTTTACATTCATTTTCAGACCGTAACCTCAAAAATCCGATAATTAGAACAGAATATATAAGCTTACAAAATCGACTCTTTTCGATTATAATATTTCAATTGTTTAGCTAAGTTAATTCTACCTCTTGCCTGATTTACCTAAACATACCTTAACTTTGAGCATCTAGCCCTTAGAACTTAAGTTATAATTTTATATAAGAGGTTCAAGTAGGTACCTATGCATATTCTAGGTTAAACAACCAAATTGATTCAGAAGTTAGTTAAGTTTATACCCAAACTATGCATATTCTAGGTTCAACAATCAATTGATTTAAAAGACTGACATTTTACCTTAATTTTAAGACCTTAACCTCAAACATCCGATTATTAAAACAGAAGTTATAATCCAAACAAACCAACCAAATCTAACCTTTACGATTTTATTATTTGTAAAAAACCTACTACAAATGTTCATGCACATACCTACATGCATACATACATACCTACATAAACATAATGTACATATTATATCATTTTTGTGCCCGATGTAAATTTATTTATTATTTATTAGTTATGTCAATTTTTTGGCAAAAATTCCAACAATCACTTTGATCATTATGGGTATGAAGTTTACTAAAGATCATTAAAGACGCATTTTTAAGAAAATTTAAAAAAAACAAAACCGAAATCGTGTTATGGCAGCTATGCGTTTAAGATGTGCTTAAACAAAAATTCGAATTTTTCCTCTAAGGAATCACATAAAAATGCTTTGTACCAAATTTTAAGCAAATCTTTGTATCCGTTTAGGTACTAGCTCAAATTACAGAGCGAGTAAAAATTTAAAACAAAAAAGTACGTATACGCCCGAGTGAACCATTCTGTTTCAAAGTATCCCTATTGATGAAATTCCTTATTACAAATATCTACTACTTATTTCAATTTGTTTTAAAAATAATTTCAAGCAACAATATTCAAAATTTTAGGCTTAAGCTTATCCTTTATACACTTAAAAAAAAAACTTATTTCTAATCAAAAATATCTCATAACTCCCAGATATGTTTTCCAAAGTTAACAGTTGCATATTATCTGCATCGTCTAAACACTAAACCTAGAACAAACAACAATGATTTTATGGTAATAATATCTGACGATTAATTTGACGGCCATCATTCATGTGTATAGAAAGGAGGTATGGAGTAAGGAAAAGCTTTTCCAGATCCATGTGGTATCACAATGGGCCAACAATTGGTCTAAGTGTGTCGGTTCTCCGCCGACAGCCACTTTAACCTAATCTAACCCAACCTATTCATATTTATACCTACAACACTTACACATACATATTTTGTAAAAAAAAAAAAAAAAAAAAAAAAAAAAAAAAACAATTTAATTACACTGAGTGAAGCGAAAGCTCGTTAAGAACCAACCTCTAGTGACTTAACTACTCTGAACCACTTTTTTGTGCGTATTTGCATAAATATTTCATTTAATTATTGAAAATTTGACAAAAACTTTGACTAAAAATTTAACTATAAACTATTTCTCGAAAAGCAACTTCTTCGTTTTAATTTTCCTCTTTTAACTATTTTTTCTGTCGGTATATAAATTCTTGGAAATTGTAAGTTTCTTAAGGATAAAATATTTCACCTAAGTATGACCTTTCCAGAAACACAAAATGAGCTGTACTAAACATAAAATAATTAACTTTAGTTTCAAAACCACCTTATCATCCTTCGAAACACTCGATAAAGTAGGCAGATTCATTACTTTAAAGTTAATTAGTTATATGTATTTAGTTCACTATATTCAACTCAAATGCAGAAGTTTGAGCTACAAAAAACTTCCCAGTAGACAATTTCAGCATCATAAGACAATCAAAGAAAGCTGCACTACCGGTATAAGCAAACAAGTCGTTATCAAACTAAAAAGTTTATAGTACATATAGGTAAAGTAAGAGTTTTCAACATTATTATAACACAGACTCACAAGTTTGAAAGTTATTTAATTAAACTTTAAAATAATAATAACATATGTATGTATATATTAACTAGCTTCGTTTAGCATCAAATCCAGAAGCAAACCTTTGTGAAATTATTCAATTGTATAAAATAGGTTTCGAACTTTACGAAGAGACGCCTAAATGCTGGATGCAGTTTAGTGAATATACAAATATTCAATGCTCAACTAGAGAAATAAAATGCATGACTGAATCCCATGTATTTGCTCTTAGAGAGCTCAAGTTGCTTTAATTTTTTTTATTTAATATAATATAAGAAAATATTCAAATTTTGTTTAATTGCATATAAGGAAATGTTAATTCTCTTTCTGAATTGACAGCTTCAAGCCTGAAACAAGGTAAGCCATCCGAATTCTTCAATAATGTGTTACAAGAGATATAAAGGGTCATTAATTTCTTGGTTTAAGTTGGTAGCGCTGGCATTTGACATCTGTTAAGTGAAGTGTCATAATATTAGTTGAATGTTTGCCATTTACGATAATGGATCGTTTAACAATAACAACGAGTTAAAATTATTAAAACTTACTACAAAAGTGGTGATTCATACGTAGCCACTTTTTCCCCATTACGCGACGATTATGGTCGTCATAATCGACCGACTACGGAAGCAATCGGTAAAATTGTGAAGAAATTTGAAGCGAGTGGAAGCGTTACTTTACTGATGTCGTAAGGCCTGTGCATTATCATAATGCACGTTCAGTGCAAGTGTTGTCGGTTTCCCGGTGTTCACAGTAATTGAATGATGACCGATTTTTTTTGGCCGGCGATTGAAACTTGGGCGATATGTGGTTCCAACAAGATCGGGCAACAAGCCACACAACACGACCAATTATGGCTTTATTGCGTGAGAAGTTTCCTGGTCACATAATTTCACGTTTTGGCAACGTCAATTGGCCACCAAAATAATGACACTGTTAAACTTTTTTCTGTGGGGCTACGCAAAAGACCGTGTTTACACGAATAATCTCCGAACTCTAGACGCATTAAAAACCAACATTACTCAAGTTATGGCCAAGATACCGCACTAAATTGCGAAAAAGTGGTTAAAACATACCTCTTCATTTTTTCTTCTTCATTTTTTAATTTTTTCTTCATTCTTTAAATAATTTAATTTAACCTAATTTTTCATTTTAAATTTTTTGCCAATTATTTTCGCATTACCTTATGTTTTGTTTATAATTACTAAGTTAATTTTTTTATTTTTTTTCATCATCATGATCTGCAATGGCATTTGTTATTCGAAGATGAGACCTAGAGAACAACTGCAATGATCAATGTAGATTTTTGGTGACTAGTGTAAAATACTGGTTTTGGCAAAAATGTGGATTGATGGCATACAATCTATTTTAATTTTTCTCTTTCGTAGCAACCACCAAACCAGCCGGGTTTATTACTATGTTAATTGCATTTTTTGTAATTCATTTGTCTTGATTAAAATTACATATTATATATTTGAGTTTTCTTGTAATTTATTAATTCTTACTCAACTACAAAATCAAAGAAGTAAATTTTAAGAAACAAATTACAATTATTATTCCTCATGTGAAAGCAAAATTTTCTCTTTTAAAAAATCTCTCATTTATGCTGGTTTTTAGTTGTTACTTCTGTTATTTTTCCTAATAAATAAATAATAAACAATCCGTGCATTTTTTTTCACTCATCCTATACATCTGAACTATGAATCGTTTATGGGAATGAGTTTACTAAGCAAATTTGTAACGAGTGAACCATAAATTGTAGGTTTGGGTTCTGCTAACCCGTTGATGTAAAAAAGAATAAAAGATGGTTGGGTTCATTTTCTGCTTACATTTTTTATGAGAGTTTTTGTTTTTTATTTGTTGTACATATATAGAAAATAAAAGTCTATAGAATTTGAAAAAGGATATGTTAACAATTTAAAGAGATATTGGTATTCCTAAACCTATACTGTACATACATATCTATAGCTGTACATGTTACTATATTTAATACGAGAATAGATTCTGTATATTTTTTGTATCACATTCGGTTTTTGAGTTTACAATATAAAATTCTATACAAGCACTTTATTCAAATGCTGGCAATATATAAATGTTTTATAAATCCTTTTATTTACAACAGATTGTTTTCAAACCAATGCAGATTATCGATTCTTTTTAAAGGAAGTGAATTTTGTGGTATTTAGTAACTCAGCAAAATTTTAATATCCGAACAAAAACAAATTATTTGTTTTTGTTTTGTGTACAAACAATAACAAAGTATTTTTTATTGTTATTTTTCTTACGTTTAAGACATTTTTCTGAGTTGCTATAGGTACACTTTTACAAAAACACGGTTATTATACATTTTTTTTCATTTAAATAACTATGTACATATTATTATTTTCTCTTTTAAACCCCGTTGAACAGTTATGTTCCAGATAAATTTTTGTTCACTATATTTAGTGTATGGCATATTGAATTTGAATAATGAAAGTTTATAGCAAATCATCAAATTTCATTTTTTTAAATCAGTGTTCGAAATAGGTTTCAAGAATTTCTGTCTTTTGTAAGTGGTATGCAGTTTTTAGATAGTGTTTTAACTAACATTTAGGGCAAGGGTTGCCTGGCGAAATATGGTCAAGGCTTAGGGTTGCCACGCTTTAAAGGTCGATTTTTGGGTTTTTTCAATTATGTGACCCAGCCCATATGGTAGGTTTTGAAAGGAAACTTTATTTAAAAATTTTAAAATACGTGTTTTTTTTTAATCGGAATTTCAATAGGGTAAATTAGGGCAAAGGAAGAGAAAGGTATAGATTCTATTTTCTAAACGAAAAATGATAGAGAGTTTTTTGTTTATTTTATCCATAAATCTTATAAAAACAAGAAAGTCATGCATATAAAAGAAAATTCTAGAAAATCTAAAACTCAAGATAAAAACATTTTAAAGTCAAAAAATGAAAAATAGACATTGGAGAAAAAAAATCACATAAAATCAGGGAAATGTTTTTAAGAAATAAATTTTATATTTCTGAGAAGCCGATAAAAAACGAAAAGACCCGTGTTTGCAAAATTTTTGATTTAAGCTTTTTTCTTGGCTAGGTGAATTTTTAAAAAATCATATTTTTTAAATCAATTTTTCTTTGTTTTTGATTTTTTTTTTCCTTTTTACCCTAATTGGTATTTTCATTTAAAACAACAGTAACATAAAGAGAATTTTGTTATCATTCTATGTTGTTTTAAAAACTGTTGTCCAATTTTAGAGTTGCAGACATTTTAATAAACGTTTTTAAATTTCTCATAGCGAGGTGACAATAAATTCTGGGACAGAAACTGTAACCAAAATGTGAGTAATTGAGTTAATAGGTACAATTGTCATGATATAAAATTCAAAAGTCTGGCAGCTTTTTTTCTCAGCTTGTGGTAGATCTGGGAGGTTAAAAATTATCATTTTCCAACTATTGTGCCAGGAGCATTATGACAGATAAAATAATCAAATGCATTTCTTCATCAAAATCAATTCTTGTGCATTTAAACTCAGTTCTCATAGATACAGAATATTTAATTTTTTTTTTTTGAATCTGCAAGTCAAATTAAAAGCCACAAAGTATTCTATTGTTTAAAGTAAAATCGAAAAGATATTTTCTCCAAAAATTGTATCTACAAGATATGTTTTTTATAGATTGAAGGTCCCATTTAATGAAGTCAATCACCTATAATTAGACTTTTTACGAAGTAATTTCTGATATATTTAAGCTATATACCTACATAAACCTATTTTGTTTTTAACTTTTCACAAATAAAATAAATTGACTCTTGTGGGTACTTATTTTTGTTTAATAAAGTCCAGATGTATTTTACTAAGTTACCAACTACGTCAATTTAACCAAACTCATCGTAAAAACAAACAATAAAAATGCAACGAGGCGTTGATAGCACAAATTTGAAATTAATTGCTTTGAAATGAAGATCATTGAACTTCTCAAATTCAAATAATAATTACCTTAATAAAAATAACAGCATTTTTGTTGGCAAAATAATTTTTTTTATATAGAATAAGTTGATGGTTTCTTAGAGTTGTAAAATAATGCAATACTTTGGAATGCTGTTCATCCACTAATACAGTTTGTTTATACTGTGTATTATAATTTAACAGCTAAAGAAACATGCATCAGTTAGTACTTTACAGTAGACAACAAAAAAGTCAATTGGCTTTTAGTTAATTTACTGAAGCACTTTTTCACTGCATTGTAGTCTTTAAACTAGTTTAAAGTCTTTTTGTACTGTGATAGTTTTACTTCTAGTCTATTACTATTTTAACTGCAATTAATTAACTACCTAGTAGGCAAATCTCACTAAGTATAATTTCCAACATTTCTTTTTAAACATTAGCCAAATTTTGACAAAAGAGCGTTGTTAAAAATACGTCACAAAAATAGCTACATATTATTTTTAAAATGAAGTTAATAAAATAAAATGGATCCTTTTCTTTCGCTGAAAGAAATTGTCTATTCCCAAACATTCCCCTATTTCGATTTTTATTTTAATAAAGCAAAATCCACAAAAAATTCAAGATTTACTGAATATTTCAAAATTTTGCTCGGGAATTAAACATGTTCAGAAAAATGAGATTTCGGAGATCTCAGCAATCACATGAAGAGGATTCCTCAGTAAAATTTCACAGCTTTTCTGTAAAATTGATTAAGAAAAAAATGTAGAATTGATTGCACAATTTTTACAGAGTGAAATCTCTGATATCTCTTTTTTCTAAACACGCCTAATGCGCTGTACAATTATTTTATAAACTAAATTTTGACTAATTTTAGATAAGTGATATAATCCAAGAAACAAAAAATATTGATGTTCAAGCTGGAGCTACTTACCACTCGCTAAATTTTTGGCTTAATATTAGAGATAATTTTGTATGGAAGCTAAAATTTAGCACAATCTGCGTAGTAGATTTTATGGATGGTCTTTCAATTTATTTTAAGTCTTTAAAATTACTAAAATATAACAAAAATTATTCACAAAATTATTTATCTGTCATGAAATGCATGCGAAGTTATGTATTAAGCCCATGCTTAAACTAGACAGCAAATTTCCTTCATTCCGTTGTGTTTTTGAGAAAACATATTTCAATCTTTAAACTGCGGATTAAAAAAAAAAAACTCTTCATTTCATCTGAAAGTACTAGTCTTTAAAATTCATGTTGAATATTTCTAATCCTATCTTTTCTTTTCGAAAAATCGTTGCCTAGTTTGTAAGTTAGTTGCATTTCGGTTCACAGTTCACAAATCTAGGCTAATATACAAAAAAATGTAAGTGTCAGAAATTAAAAATGGCACACGAACGCCTTCAAAAACTGTCTATTGAACAATTAAAAACAACAACAAATTTTAACATTTGACCAATGAAGGGGCACTGTTTCTGTCATTTGATTTGATGGTGAACCAACAAGCCCCCAGCTAACTCGGCCCACAAATGTTATCAGCTTAAAATAAATTTTGAAATACCACAGAGTAGTCATTTAGGCCCTTTACTTTTTATTTTATTAATCCTTATTAACAATTTCTTATTAAAATTAGTTGGCATTCCTAGTTTTGAGAGCAAACAAATTATCGTATTTTTCTTTTATTTTCATTGTGAAACTTATAAACGAAAACACATACATTCGTATTTATTAGATTTTTGTTTACTTAGACACTGTCTAGCTATTTTTAAAATGGTGGAAATATGCTTAATTTAATAAAAATAAATATCACATTGTTCACGGTTAAGACAATCTACTCTTATGTCTAAGTTAGACAGCTATAAGACAACAATAAATAAGGTTTTTAAACACATTTTCAAAAATTGGACAGTTGTCTAAAGTTAGACAACTTTTATAAATAAGACCAATAGACTCTTCCCAAAATGTAATATTCCCCAAAGAAACTTAATAAATTTAGCCAATTATATGTACATAATTATTTAAAACAATCAGAATGAATAATAACAATGAACTTGTCTCTAAATAAATAAATAAAATATTAAAATTTATAACGTTTTCAATTAAAGCTCTGTATTATAATTTTATGAACTGATTGTAAATTAAATTCAAATAAACTTTTTTTTTTTAATTAAAGAACTTGTAAATAAAATTTGTAAAGCAAAGAATTAGCTGCCTCTAGTTACACACAACAAGTTAAGTGTAAGCGCAACCTATGGTGGGATGTTTCTCTGCTCTGCGTATACCTATATAATGTATAGAATGTAGGTATATATTTTTTATAAATTATACATATAACATAGATCCTTGTCTTCAATCCGCTTTGAGAACTGTATTATTATGGTCTCAAGATTCTGTGAAAACACTCTTAAATTCAACTTGAGTAGATAGGTATATCAGCATTCGCACGATTTCATATAGCTACCCAGTCTTCCTTATTTCTCAGTCCAATAACAATATTGTGTCTTCGAAAAGGATTGATGTAAAGCAGCAAAAACTAAATTCATTATTCAATGCACACATTTTGGTTTATTTGAAATAAACAGAAAACCCTTTTCAACACAATGCTACGGGATCTCCTTTTTCTTGACAATGACTATACCCAAACAAATTTGTTTTCCTACTTAAAAAGTGAGTTTGGTGTATATCACCAACACTATACTCGTACTTCAACTTTTCAATAAATTAAATCTAACAAAACAGTAATCAAACTGAACCGAGTTGTCAAGTTCAGCCAAGTATATAGTGGATACATGGAGGACTCAATTTCATTCTTCATTCATTCTATCAAGTTTTAAATTTACCTTTTTGAAAAATGAGAAAACCAAACGATGAATGAACCAGTGGCGCATTCCTTATAACACCTCAAATACCCAACACTCAAAAAAATCACCCCAATTTCGAATCAAAAGGGGTAAACCAAACAACAACAACAACAAAAAAATCCCTGCTGTAGAAGTTGTGTAAAATGTTGAAAGTGGAAATTTTATTCCTCGCTCAGTAGAAAAAGGTAATCTGAGAAAGAAATTCAATTTTACGATAACGACACGACGACGACGATGAAGAATATTATTTTTGTACGTATAGTCTTTTAAAGCCCTCTGGGTTTAGTTTAGAGTTTGCAATGTTTATGTCTGTATATTTTTGTGGTTCCTTCAGAACGTGAATTTAGTTACGATAGAATAATTCAATTGTCAAATATGTATGTATGTATGTATATTAACAACAGGTGTGAACTTCCTGAAAAATTCAAAATATTAGATTTTGACACTTCAATGGCTCCCCATTGGATTTTTTGTAAAGTAAAAAGTAGTTATAATATTTTATTCACAAAATATAAGCTTCATATACATATTCCGGATATGCCAGATGAAATCATCAAAAAAAAAAAGAAGAAGCTATTTCACTCTTTAACTGAACTTTTTTGGGGCTAGAATTTTTTGTTCTGTTGGGTCAAGGGAGATTTTATAATTATGTACTTAAATTTGGATAAAGGGTTATCATTTAAATTAGTTTTCGTCATGCAACAATTTTAAAAGTAGGCCTGCAGACCTGTGGTCTTTTAAATTTACCTTAGATTCAATTTCAAATTGATGTAATTCAATGTGGGTATTTAATTATTTTGAACCGTCTTATATTTAATATTGGCGAACGCGTCTAAAGCTTCTATTAGACTGCCAATGCAAATGATCAACGAGTTGATTCTCTGACGTCAGAATGACATCAAATTCTGTTCCAAGGTTTTCAAGCATCTGATTTGACGTCACAGAGTAAACGTGTTGGCCATTTACCGTCTAATAGCAGCTTAAGTAAAAAAAAATAAATCTCTCATTTGTTAATAGGAATGTACAAAAAATTGCACCCATTGATTGAAAATTTATTGCCCTAAGGTGAACTGTCATTTTTGTGTCTATTCGATAAATGCATGAAAGTAATATTACGTGCGTGCCTTTTATACCAAAAATCTATATGAAGGTCGATGTAGATTAAATAGATTTTCTATAATAACAAATTTACACGACCCTCAAACTAACATTATCTGATACCACTTTGTACCTAATGTTTATCATAAAATCAGACAAATTACTTCTCCATCGCTCTCTTATTTACCTAATACATTATTATTATTATTCTACTGAAGAATATTTATATTATTATTTCATAGGATTTGCGTTCATTGCAAAATAAAGTGGAAATTAAACATGACCTTGGGCCTTAATCCTACTTCTACTCATGTATAATCTAAACACTATTTCTCATATTATATCTTATACAAAGTTATGTATAAATATTTATCGCATATGATAAAGTTTCTGGTGATTAGCACCACGATATTATTTTTTCATGTTTATGATACCGATTTGTCTGGGATCTAGACAACTATTATAATACATGAAAAAAGATATATGTAGGTATACCTATAAGAACAAGAAATAATAGTACAAGAATTTGTGTTGCAAATGGAATAATGCATCTAAATTATAAACATCGACTAATATCATGCGTCTTAGAAAGGTACGACAGCATCTAACTGATGAGCCTGAGCCCAACTGTCGTGCCTAGGCGGAACGCATATATATATTGCACACTTAGGTCGCAAAGAAACTTCCAATTGAATTTCATTCAATATAAGTCCACTAAATACAAAAACAAAAACAATATTTTCTATTGTTTTGGTTTTTTCTTCTTCGTAGGTAAATTATTGAGCAATGTTAAAAAAATCGTTTTTCTATTAAATATTTATCGATCTAATTTTAAAAAAATGTTAAGTGCAACTGCACCCCACAAAGATAAATTTTAATCAAAATCGTAGGAATCATTTTAACGAAAAGTAAGATTTCCTTTAAAGGGTTTTAAATAATTGAACGGAAGGTACTGTAAATTTCGGCCCTAAAATAATTTATTTGTACTCTACTAGATAATATAAAAAAAAAACTGATTGGTGCCAAGTTTAGTAAAAATCGACCAAGTAATTTTCGAAACACATATTGACTTTTCAAAAAATAAATTAAAACTTTTTTTTTAAAACATTTTTTTTAAAATATTTTTATTCAATACTTTTTAAACTTCTCAAAACATTGTCCAAAAGGAATCGATCAAGATCAGTTTAACCGTTTTCAAGGAAAGCAGAAATCAAAACAAAAAATGATCCTATGGGAGGTTCTATCAAAAAACATTTTTGAGAAAAAATATTATCACCAAAAATTAGCCTTTTTCTTTTAAAAAATAAAATGAATGATTGGGTCGCACGAACTTGCTCTTATATGCAATTACACCGTGGTCTAAAAAGTAGGTATACATGGTATTTACACTTTAAACTGAAAAATTTTTAAACTAATTATTATAATAAGAAATAAATTGATTAAACAACTTCTGAAATTGTTTTGACACCAACGTAATGTACACCATCCGATTTCTTGCACAAATCTCAATATATGAGGAACAAATTTTTTAAATCGTTAGAGCAGTTTTTATTTTTTAAATTAATTTTATATATAAAATTTTGAAAACATTTTTGAAAAAAAAAAAATGCACGCCATTTTTTAGAACTTATTATTCCGGTGTTAAAAAATTAGTTTCGAAAAAAAAATGAACCACCCATTTTCGAAATATTGAATACCTATTCAAAAATTCCAAACTCCAAAAATTTGTTGTTTTTTTTAAATTTTGATATGCAATATTATCTCATCTTATCAGAAGCTCATGTGTAAAAAATTTCATTAAAATTGCTTCAACAGATAATGAGATAGTCAAAACCAAAAAAATGGTTCTAAGGGAGATACCATTTTTAGACGATAGATAATATTTTCTTTTCAATAATTTGATAGGCCGCACTGATATTAGCTCCCATACAAATTTTAACTAAAATCTTAGGAGTCGTTTTTGAGAAAAATGATATTTTCCATACCGATTTTATAACATTTGTATGGTAAATACCGTTATTTTCGACTTTAAGAATAATTTGTGTTTAAAATCTGCTAGAAAATGTCAAAAACCTGCTTGATGCCAAGTTCAATAAAAATCGACCAAGTCGTTTTTTAATTATTAAGTTCTCAAAAAAGAATTTGAAACTTTTTCTAAAGTTCCTAAAATTTTTGCAAATTTTGTTTTGCAATACTTTTTAAACTTTTGAAAAATTCTCCATAAAAAAATTGATCAAATTTTTGAGGAAGGTACCATTTAAAACCATTTTTCTGATTTTTTTTTATTAAATGGTTTTGTAAAAAAAAATTACTGGAATTTTGAAAAAAAGTTGTGGGCACGTTTTTGAGAAAAATAAGGTTTTCATTTTTTGCTAAAAAAATTCTACGGCAGGTACTGTTATTTTTGGTACTAAAAAATGAAACAAACTTGTGGGGGGAATGCCCAAAAAACGCTAGGTACCAAGTTTAAAGAAAAACGATCCAGCCGTTAAGACTACAGCCGAAAGCACAGACAGACAGGCAGAATTGCGAGACCCACTTTTTTCGACATCGCTATCATCGTAATGTCAACTTTGAACAAAATCTCTAGTTTGATTTTTTTTTTACGAATCCATAACTTGCTATAGTACCTATGTATGTATGTACATATGTATGTATGTATATATCGCAAGTAAAAAATTATATGGTAAGTACCATTATTTTTGGTGCAATAAATTAAAAAAAAAAAAACTTGACGGAGGTATTCCTAAAAAAAAAGGTATTAAGTTAACAGAATATATGCCCCATTAATTTATGGTCGTAGCCGAATAGACGAACGGACAGAATTCCGAGACCCAATTGTTCGACTTTTTTTTTATCTTAATGTCATGTTTGGTCAAAGCCCCTAGTTCGATTTTTAACAAATCCATTACTTGTTAATCTTGTTATAATTGAATCTATTCTACTAGGTTCGCTCTAGCTATACATATGCGTTCAAAATATAAATAACCTATCAAGTGATGCAAAAGAACGCTAAAACAAAATAAGTGACTATGAAAAAACTCAAAGCTACCTCCCAGACTATATGCCACGACTAAGAAAAACAATTTATTTCATCAAAGAATATTGGTCGTATCGTGTGTCAAAGTGTCAATAAATGTGTCACTTTATTGAGATTTATTTTTTTGTATTTTTCTATTTATTAAAAGATTTTTAGAATGAGTGAATGATAAAGTACTATAAAAATAAGCAAATACTATATTATAGAGGAGTTAAAGCTTCCCCCATTTGTGTGTCTTTGTCAGATACAATCCTGTTATATATTTTATGAAACTTACGGGTTTAATTGCTAACAAAAAAAAAAACTCAGAACACACAAATCAATCTGTCAAAAAATTAAGAACTATGAACACGGCCTTACAATACTCAGGAGACATAACATCTTTATCGTTTGTCATATACAAGACATTAATGAGTATCTTGTTGTCAAAGTTCCAAAAAACCTACATTATTGGTATTCTTGGAAGAAAACTCTAGATGGTGATATAGAATCTAAGAATGACATTATTAACTTGTCGTCTTTAATTTTATAACCAAACTTATGTTCATCATTCTCAGTTGACCTTTGGTTTCGTGTGACAACTATAAAACTGGAATTCAATAACGCATGACCTAATAAGCGAAACAATTAACTTTTGTTTTTCTTTTTAAATACTTTTTCTTAGTAAGAGATGTGACAAAAAAAATACTCTTACATAGACCTTATATAGTGCTATTATATCAAGACTTACTTAACCTCAAGCATGTTGAACCCTCTTTGGCCTAAGAGGCGATTTATATACAAAGACAGAAACTGCTGGGTTTCCTTATCATAAGATTCATCCGAAAATTCATGAAACACCGATGTCGATGTTCTTATACAAGGGTTGGTCTACATCGATGGTTACTGAAACTATAAAAGTCCTTTACGTCACTGATGGTGTGTTATGAATTATTTATACAATTAAATGGTGCTGTATTCAAGTGAAACTTTCTCAAGGGAACAACGAAAAGAAGATAATTTTTGATAGGATTTTTATTGAGGTTTTTTGCTTTTGTTTGGGACTACAGACTACATGGGTTTAAAGGAACTCCAACTTGTTTGTATATAGCCAAGTTTAATTTATGATGGCAAACATTTCTTCTTTGGTGATCATTCTGTAGGAGATAAGAATTTCTTGGTTCCCTATATTTTCTCTTTGGTTTTTTGTCACAGATTCAGAATGATTTTTTGTTTAATAAGTGGATACCCCTATTGCATATATGGGTATCATTTGTTAAAGTTGATAAATGTGTTTGTCAAAAGAAATTGAATTTCTCTTAATATACTCTCTAAAGCAACTACTACACAATTTATATATGAAATCCTCTTCTTCATTCGATATCAGAGAGCATGATGATGGGAAGTTGAATTATTTCATTTCGTTATTTTCTTTTATCCTTGAAACCTTTTTATTAAGCTTTAGTGTTTATACAATGTACACATTTGGAAAAAAAAACTTCTTTTTGTGAACAAAATTCAATTTTGTCAAAGTATAAAGTGACAAAGGATTCAATGGTATAAGACATGGGAACTTTAAAGAATATACTTAACCATTCGTTTTTCTTTATTGAACCGAAATTGAATTTTCGGGATTCGTTTGTTTAATTTAAGGAAAAAAAATATATACAGATAAGACTGCGATTAAAGGATTACACTATAGCTTCTTATTGAGAGAAAAAAAGGTCAAATAAATGTATGTATACTATGTATGCCTTTCATTGAATTTTCAAGTTAATTTTTAATGAATACAAAATACAAGATTGGTTGGCACGTTTTGCTTTTCTTTTGGCCTTATGTTAATTAAGAAAGTATAACTGTGTCAAACGTATACTGGATTATATGACTTCAAATTGTTAAGATTTACACAATAAAATCTTATACAAATTAGTAATGGTTTATAAATAAGTAAAGCGGAAATGTTTAAAAAGTGACTTTAGTAAAATATTCTCACTGATGCATCCACTTTTCTTACAACGGGTGGGTTAACTAGTGGTTTCTTTTTATTTTGACACTGACAGCTGTTTCCCGCTCGTCCTAACAGAAAGTCAGTATCATTATCATACCTCAGCGGAACGAAATGAGTCGCTTTACGCTTGAACAACGTTGGGAAATATTGAAAACTTATTTCCAAATGGAGTGCTGTGTAGCCCAAACAGTTCGTTTTTTGAAAAGAAGTTTTAGCCGAAACGGAGCACCCACCGCGCTTCCTGTACGCAAGTTTGTGCAAAAAGTTCGTGAGACAGGTAGGCTAGTGGACAAGCACAGATGAGAATGTGGCTGCTGTAGCCGAGAGTGTGAGACTCAATTCACGAACGTTTCGGTCAACGGTGGCCGTTACAAAGCCATATTAACCGACTTTTTTTTTACTGAAATTGAAGACATGGATTTGGATGACCTCTGGTTCACCCGCCATGCCACAATCGATCTTTTTCGCACCAAATTCCAAAATTGTGTTATCAGCCCTCTTGGCGATGTCAGTTGGCCGCCTCGGAACTGAGATTTGACCCGATTTGGACTTTTTTTTTGTGGGGAACTTGAAAAACCGCTGTTATGCCAACAATCCAGAATTACTAAAATTTCGCATTTAACTCATTGATTAAAAAAAATCATGTTTCATTTCAGTTTATTAAAAACATCCCTATTTTTATTTAAGTTTCAATAAACCTAGGACATATTATAAATAATTTGAAAGCCCACTGACACGCCCACTTTTTGTTTATTTGAATTTTATCACTAGGTTTTTGAAAGTTGCAAATTTTTAAGTAAACTCTTTTGAATTTAAGCTTCATGTTTTACGTAGGGATCCTGCCTACAAACCACACCCAAATTTGTTATATATAAATATCCTTAACAAACATCTTCAGAAAGTTACAATTTTGTCACTGAGCTCTATTGAACCTATGGCCTGACACATTTTATTTTATTTGAAAATTTACTTAGTGCCACGCCTACTTCTTATTATTTTTTTATTAGTATTTTTTTCTATTTTGAATGTCCTATGTTAGGTGAAATACAAACTCTTTAAACTTAATCATAAGATACCCATTACATCGAGAGCACTGAATGGAATGTCTTGAACATTTATTCAATAGTTAATTATATGCCCACAAATGTTTTAATGATTTTTTTAATTAAAAAATGTATTTCAAAAACTATGAGTTCCTTAGTTTTTAAAGTCTTTTCAAATTAAAAAAAAATAAACTCATCGATAAACTAAAGTTAAAAATAAGCAATTTTCTTAAAAAAAAAGATAAAAACTTAATCAGCTATAGAGACTTAGAAAAGTCTTGCCTATGACTTTTTTAGCACTTACAACCCTAAAGTTTTGATGTCACATTATCCATTATCCTTTGTTCTTAACTACTTTTACAAAAAAAAAAAAAAAAAAGAAAACTTAAAACTTAATCCAATAATAATTTAAAGAAAAAAACAAAAGTAATTTGGCTTTCGACTATAAACCAATTTTTATCTTGTTTTCAGTTTTCCCTACCATAAGATGCTTTTTCAATGTAAAGTTTTTTTTTTTTTTTATTTTCTTCACCCATTTTTTGTGACTGACTTTCAAATATTCAAGGGATTCAAACTTTCTCTCAAGGAAAGTAGGAAAAAAAATAAAAGTTAATAGAATTCAAAAATGTAAATGTTCTCTTACAACAAACTCACTCGAAAAGTTTTATTCTTATCCCCGAGGACATTTTCTTATTTTCTTGTTTACAAAAAAAAAATAGTATACTTTCTCCGCTGTATAAAACTATTTTGATGTCATACAATTTTCTCTTTGATTACCAATCAATCGGAATGCTAAAGTTTGTTTTGAGTTAGTATTTAAAAAAAAATCAATAGTTGTGTATGGCGTTCTTTTTTTGTGTAATTTAACTTTGAATTTGAATTTCGTTTTCTCTGCACATTTAAAAGATTTTATGAGTCAACAAGTTTATAGATCTTTACTTCAATATTCTATCTTATACATTTTCCTTGTCCTTGTCATTGTCATTAATAAAAATCAAACAACAAAGTTTACATTGATTTTCCAGACAAAGTATACACAATATATCTGGAATTTATAGAAATCATTGATTAGATTACTTGGTGATAAAAGCAAACACAATTGCACAATGAAGTTATTAGATTTACAACTTAACCTACAGATACAAATATACCATTTTTAACTTTTCTTCTCTGGAAAATATCTAACAAAAGATTTTTATATTCTGTTTTAAATGCTCGAATGAATTTATTTTAAAGACCAGGTAAATGTACAAAGGGATATAATGTGTATATATGTAGGTACGTATTGGGTGCTTAAAGTTCACTTAACAATGTTCATTACAAAATAATCCTCATGAGATACTTTTGGTTGATTTAAGTATGATCAAACGACTTTTATGAGCTCAATGATGTTCAAACACAGACATAAACATTTGTATATATGATATGTACATATATTTGTTTTGGTTTAGATACTTTTTGAGGTAAATTTTAATAATGTGTTGGATTTACTTTAAGACATGTAAATTCACTTGAATTAATAAACTAAAAGCATGTCATACTTTATGAGTAATTTGTTTTCATTAAGAATATAATGTAGGTAAATTTTTGTTTGCAATTTTTACTCTCTCTCAAAATGGATATGAATATATTTTAATGAATTCAATAATGTATATAAAGCTTTCGTTGAATGAAATAAATTTGTATTTTAGGTTGAAATGTTAATTTATTCGTAATCATCAACCCTATTATTTAAATCTTTATTTATCATACTTTAATATTAACATTTTTTATGTGTATAATTAAACCCTTCACATTTGACCTTTTTCGGATAACTTTCTAGTTAAACAGAATACGGACAGAGCTATAGTATTTATATGTTTTAACCTTAATATTTTCACTTGATTTTTACAAGCTAAAATTATATAATTAAAAGGTTTTCCAATAAGAACTTGGCAACTTTTTTTTAAAATAAAACGCAAACCATTTGAGATATTTCAAAAGCTTTATTATCGGCTTTAAGTACAATCAAAACATTTTTGAATGGAACTCGACTTCGTTCATATGGCCACTGCGGGCACGTTTGAAGCGGTACATTCGTTGAACCCAATTTTCGATGACTCGGCCACACATTTCGGCCGAAACGGCCGCTATTTCGCGTTCAATGTTGGCTCTGAGCTCTTCCAACATCGTTGGCTTATTAGCATAAACCAATGACTTAACGTAACCCCAAAGAAAATAGTCTGGACTCTAGAGGCGTTAAATCGCACGAACGAGGCGGCCAATCGACTGGCCCATTTCTTGAGATAACACGCTCATCAAACTTACTCTTCAATAAATCGAATATAAGGTGTGGCTGTGTGGCTTCTGGCATCGGTAATCATGGCGCGATAACGCTGGCCATGCATAGTAACGTGACGATCGTTATCGTCAACGAAAAAATATAGCCGAATAACCCCGCCGCCGGAATGCAAACCGCACCAAACAGTTATTTTTTGTGGATGAAGTGGTGATTCATGAAGCACCCGACCAATAACGCATATTTTGCTTATTGACGAACCCATTGAGCCAAAAATGAGCTTCGTCATTTACGACCGAAAATTGGAGTTAACACTCTTAAAGTTACGGTCACCGACTCCGTATTACGGTAAACATTTTTTATAATTTTGACTTTACTGAATAAATTGACAGTGACAGTTCGATGATTAGTGAAGGGGTGCGTTCACAAATTAAATTCAAAGTTGTCAAGTCCCTTTTGGAAAACCCGATAAAAAAAGTCTCATTTCTGAAAAACAAAAAATAGAAAAAATAAAAAATAAAAACTAAAAACTAAAAACAGATTTAATAACATTTGGAAAACCCTAGCAAGTAAAAAAAGGAAACGATGCTTTATATGTAATTTTCACTTAAGCCTTAAGTTTTTGTTGTTTACTGTACATCACTTATCTGCAAAATTAAGCGCACGGAATATAATTGTTTAACAGGAACAAGATTTTTCAGCAAAATTTATATCAATAATAGAGAAAAAACTATCAGAATCAAAGTTGTAGAGAATTAAATTTTGCACAACTATTTTTAAGACAATTTTTTTGCCAAAATTTCAAAATAAGTGAGTAATTCAACAAAAAACAATTTATCTTAAATTCAAGATGCCAGACAACACCATCATTTTGGGCGTTACAAAATACACTTTAAACTCCTTATGAATCACTTTGACGATTAAACAAAAAAAAAAGGCCCTATCTATTTTTTTTTCTTTTCAAATGTACAAATGTACATTCACACTTAACTAGATTATAATCGGAATCACATTCAAAAATAATCTTGAGGGTGTCATTAAACATTTGTTTATTTTCTTCTGGAACCAACTTTTCATATCAGGTTTAAAAAAATAATATATACAAAAACTGGAAATACATTTCCGATAATTCTATCCTTTATTCTATTTTCTATATATGTAAATGTACAATCAAGAGAAATGTTAAATCGATTTGCTTCGCCTGTACTCGTATATATGTATATATGCGATATATGTATAGTTTATCCCCTGGGTGATATTAGCAACCTTATTCTTCTGTTCACATCTATTTGAACAAAACAATAATGACTTTCCAACTTTCTTCTGGCCAACTTGTTGAATCTTTTGTGTTGGCACAGAATTACCATAGAAGCCTTATACCTCCATTTCCATTGTCATCTCCAAAAAACAATATTATTCCTCAATGAGTTTTCTTTGAGTATGAAAATCCTCTCAACATACCATCATAACCATCAACGAGAAAACATTTTCCTATTGTCCATTTGAATTAAGATGAACTCCAATAACAATGGCTGCATTATGGGCAAAAAATTTGGTATTCATTGAATTTGATTTTTTGTTTGTTTTTCAGGAACTTCTTCATGAATATGGTGTGACGTGAGAATGGGTTATTGGATTTTCTGAAATGAAATTTAATTGAAATGGATCGATTTTATATATTTTTATACATACATATATATTAGTTAAAGTGTCGTTGTAAATATCTATAAATTTATCCCAAGAGAGCTTTTTTTTGAGCAATCCTTTTCGTAGAATTCTTCGGTATATTCACCATAATACTAATTGATACTGCAGGCAGATGCTAGAATTGCCTTTGAAAATGTATTCCGTTAATTAAAGTCTTTAAATGGCCTCTAGTGATGAAAACTCAATTATCATTGCAAATTAAAAGGTGAATGTACATATATTGTGTATATGTATGTAGTTGACGTTGTGTCTGCCGAAGGATATGGTTTATTTAGAATATGTTTTCACTTCATGTTTTATTTTCATTGCATTTGTGTGTACCGTGTTTAGTTAAGTTCTAGCTTATATAGTAGCACTTGTTACGAAAGGATACACCTATGGGAATAGTTCAACGATTCATTGATTATTAAGGACTTTTTTTATTACATTTTATAACCTTTTTTTTAGAAAACGCATTAACTATTCATGCAAGAAATAAAGTTATTTTGGATGTAATAATAAAATAAAATTTCTTCCATTTTATGTGAGCTACTGGATGATAGCAATATAAAGTGGAGCTATTTTTTCTTGCGAAAAATACATAAAAGAAAGCGCTTCGCAAATGTTGAAATTATTTTATTTCCGTTCAAATTTGTATTTTTATGGTTACGCAGAAAAAAAGGCGAACGTCAGATCTTGAAAAAAAATGTTCTCTGAACACCAATTTAAAAACGCACGTGCCGAAGGAAGGCCAGAAAAACACGTCCTCCTTCTTTAGTGACTAAAATTGAACTCGTTTATTTTTCTTAATTATTTACTTCTATACCTAGCTTACAAATATAATAGTTTTCTATTACTAAACTAACAATAAGGGTTGTAAAGTGGATAACGACGATGATGTCCGACGCATCCCTTGTTCATAACATAATTCTAACAGATGAGAGTCATAAACACAATCTGTGAGATCATTTACTGTTATATGACAAGGTTCTTTTTATCTTTAGCTTTTCACTCCACTCATTTTGCATTGCTTTGCTTCAACTAAAATTTTTGTTTGTTATCTTAAGGCGATTGACAGACACATACACAACAGCACCCATTTTTTCATGTTCTCCGTCTCACATTTTTTGACGAATTCATTAATTGCCCTGTCCCAATTATAGTTCTTACATGTATGAAAATGTGTGTCAACCTCAAAGAAAAAGTTGACAAAAAACTTAAAAAAATTAATATTCCGATTAAATAAACAAATTAGAAAATCAAAAAACAATCTTAAACAATCTTATAAATATAAAGAATATTATAAAATTTGTTCCAAGTAAATCAGTTTAATACTTTCTGAGTTTACGCCGGACATAATAATATTAATATATGATGTATAGAAATCTTAACAGATTTTGATCATGCATCAAATCAATACAATGATGACATTACGATTTTATTTTTTTTAATTTACGTTTTTTGGATTGTTGTATTTTTGTTTTAAATATTTATCAATTTGTAGCCAAACACTAAAAACCAGATGCTTAAAGGTGTTCTAGTTTTCAAGAAGATCGAAAACAAAAAATATTTTTTTTATTTTCTTTAATTCGACTGCAATCCGTTATATAAGTTGCTCTAAAGATCCTATTTCTATTTATAATAAGTAGTAAAAAGTAGTTTTTATGTGGTTTTTATTGTTTGACTAAAAGTTTAAAAGAGCATTGAATATTTAAAACAAACAAACAAACATACATATATATTATTTCTAAAGTCTAGATCCCTTTTTACGGCTCTCATACTACACCGATTTTGACAAATGAGGTGTCAAACGAAGCGGAACTACGCGCTTATTAGACCATTTTTAAAATTTTAATAATTTATTCAAAAACTGCATTCGTTTGCTTAATATTTTTCCAATAAAAATGAACTCCAAAATGAACACTGCTACTTTCCCATTGTTAATATTTTGGCATGTGACATAAGACATAAGGCCAGTTCAATTTATTAGGTCCGTTTATTTAAAAATAATTTGTGCGTCTTTTATTTTCAAGTAATTTCGAGAATTTTCGTAGGGGTAGGCTATTATCACTTAATACCGTAAAATTTTTAATTTTTTAACAAAATTATTATCAAATGATATTATCCGATGATTTTTAATATTTTTTTTTTCTAATTTAAGTAGATTTTTTAGAAAATTGCCCTTCCCGCATAAATGGGGAACATAGACCCCCCATACGATTTAATTCTTGTCTCGACCTAACCTAACCTAACATGCCCTAGCCTTTTTTCGCATCTTATGCAAAACACCCTGTATATTATGTATAGGTTTGCCTATCATTTAAAATGTTTTAAGAACAATAATGTTAGTTACTTTGATTTTTTTTTAAATCCAAAAATTATTTTTTTGAAAATTTTGAAATGCAATATTATTCAGGTACCTAAACTTTCGGTTAATTTATTTAATTTAATTGGAAAAATTAAAATCAATAAAATGATTATATGGGTTTTATGGGAGGCCCTGTTCAGCTTTTAGTAAATTTTTGTCTATACTTTATAGATTTTGGCACACACAAAAAAAAATACCAAAATCGAAGGAAGGAAATTTAATCTTGATTCGAAAACTTATCAATCAAGAGTAATTTTGCTTTTCCTTGCATAAAATAATTTGTGTATATTGAACTTGTTTAAAATCTACTCTTCATTTTCTCAATATTCAATATTTCTGACTGGTGTACTATTTATTCTTAATTATTTCCTAAAATCCCTTAAACTAATATGAATCTGATAAGGAACTGCCGTCTTCTACATTACAGTTCTATAAGGTTTGATCAAAAGGTAACTAAGTACATTCAATTTATCGAAAACGTTTGATATAAAAAAAGAAATATTTCACAGATTCAAAATTCCCATTCAAACAATCTTGCCCTAACAATATCACCACCGCAATCGTTATCCATTAAGCCACCAGCTAGAATTAAAACTATTCAAGTTTTTCGATGGAATCCAGAAAATCCAGATATAAAACCATACGTGCAAACATTTAAATTCGATTTGAATTGGTTGATTCGGCAATCGCCAATGGTCCTCACGGCACTGATTGTAATTAAAGAAAAATTGGATGGTTCATTGGCATTTAGACGATCCTGTCGTGAAGGAATTTGTGGTTCATGTGGCATGAACATTAATGGAATAAATACACTGGCTTGCACTTGGTAATTATTGTTTATACCTAAATAACATTTATTTAAAATCAAATAATAAAAATATTTAAATATTATTCTTGCAGTAGAGTTGATGATAACTTATCGAAGACTATAAAGATCTATCCTTTGCCTCATATGTATGTCCTTAAAGATTTAGTTCCAGATATGACACATTTTTATAACCAATATCGAATGATTCGACCATGGTTAACTCGCAAGTAAGTAATTTTTATATTTTGGTTTGCTATAATAAAAAATATGAGTCTGAAGAATATTGGAATTCGTTTTGTGATATAAGGCCAACTAGGATTAAGATCACAAATAGGCTGAATTTAGCATTTTATTGTCCCTCAATGTATAAAACACAGTTGAAGTTTCCTCATCTCCCACACAGTGTTTTTTAAATCAAGCCAAGCTCGTTCATTATACTCATCCACTTTTAATGGTGATATTCTGTTAATACTGTTATAAATTGCCATTTGTCTATATTCTTTCCTTTTATTAATTATCAGCTTGGAATTCTGAACAATTTGTGTTTAAAATTAAACTTCTGTAGTTACACAGAAAGAAAAAGGCAGCAAAGTTTACACAAAACAGTTTTTTAGCATCTTCGTTTTAGCTCATCTATAGAATGGGAAGCTTCCAGACAATAATTTCGATTCAGTTATTCCCGAAAACAGCGTTTATATTTTTTATCCAAACTTAGTACCTGTATTATTATGTAAAAATAATAAATAATACTTTTAATAAAACTGACAATTTCTACCATTTTTAGTCCAAATTATTTCCTCTATCTAAAATTTCATACAAAAAATTAAATTGGTAGAATATATTGAGTGTTTTTTACTTTTTTCACACTTTTCCGTTAAATTGTAACGTAAAAAAACATGTTCTTCGTGACAATTGGGAAGTTCCCCCATACGTCAATGTGACAATGCGAAACAAACAACAACAAAGATTTCCTAGTTGGGGAGAAAACAATGCAATACAAACAAATATACTTACATATAAAACGATAAATCATAATGTGCAAACTAGAAAAATGTTTGGCTGTGTAAGTATGTTTGTTTGTATTGCATTGTTTTCTCCCCAACTAGAACTGCCATATATAGTATAGTTATAGATATATAGTTTTTGGAAAAGCCCAATAGTAAACTTTCACTGCTTACTGCTTTTTCGTACTGTTTGAGACATAAGCGGAGTAAAAAGTGTGAAAAGATGTTTCCTTCTCATTTAACAAAAATTGTAGCTATTAAAATTTGCAGCGTTTAAATGGATGCTGCAATCCGAAAGAAACTTAAAAGAGAAACCCCGTTAAAAATTGCAGTCGTCTAAAAATGAGAAGGAAACATATCTTCACACTCTTTACTCCGCTTATGTCTTAAACAATAAGAAAAAGCACAAAGAAGAAAGAGCGATAACTCTGCAATTAATTCAACGTCTGCAACTTTGTTTACCCCGGCCACCGCATACGTCCCCCGCCAACGTGCTTAAAATCACAGGGGGTAATTGCTTTTAAAAGCAATCTTTCATACATTTTTGCATTTTGGGGTGGCGCAAAATTAATCAGCGAGTGCTAAATTTGCAAATCGCGGCAAATGTCAAAATCGAAACAATTATTCCGCGTTTTTTAGGAGTATGGTGATTTATGTCTTGTTGACGAATATTTTTGGTCTTATTTATAAACGTTGTATAACTTTAGACAACTGTCCAACTTTGGAAAATGCGTTCAAAAACCTTCTTTATTGTTGTCTTATAGCTGCCTTACTTAGACAAGAGTAATTTTATTTTAGCCATGAATAATGTGATATTAATTTTTATTAAATAAAGCATATTTCCACCAATTTGAAAATAGTTAGACAGTGTCTAAGTAGACAAAAATCTAATAAATACGACTGTTTGTTTTTATTTACTTCACAAATGTCGAAGTAGAATTGACATTTGCCGCCATTTGCAACCGGTGATACATTTTGCGCCACCCTGTACCTACTTACAAATCTGCCCGCTTTATGGTGGATTTAAATTGATCTTCATGCAATGTCTGTCAAAAAAAGGGATATTCATAAGATACAAAATTTACATTCGTTTAATAGAGAAAGAAGACAAAATATTTTCATAAATGCAGATTATAGAAAGTGCCGTAATGCAGAAATAAACCCCCATTCCTATTTTTGATTTCGATTAACTTTTCTTGATATTTTTAGATAAATATAAATATAAGCCCATCATTACTTTTCTTGAAATTAAAAAAAAAAAATTCAAATACATAACTTTTAAAACTCAGTGGACTTAAACGTGTAAATTCAGCAAACAAATATATTTCTTTTCCTGCTCATTTGTAGGCATATAAATAAAAACAAAAGCACATTAAAGTTAAATGTTTATCTTATTCTTTAATTTTTTTTATAACCGAATGCCAACATGGCCTGCTTTCGGAGCTAAAAACAAGTTTCGTTAAGTCCCCTTTCACGCGAGGAAACGAGTTGCTGGAGATTTTTTGACATTTTCTTTGAATTTCCAATTTCCACCAAACTCAAATTCCTCGTGTGAAAGGGGAACAAACTAAAAAAATAACGTAGACACACAAAGTGTTCGATGCTATAAAATGCGCAGATGCCATAATTTTTTATCAAATATTTTGTTAAACCTGGGAACGCCACTCATATTTTATCCACCCGAAAAAAAATTCATCTGACGTTTTCAAGTTTGACAGAACAATTTTGGCAAGCAAACAACGCAAGCAAAAGAAATCTGCTGTTAGCGCAGTTCAGTGCCAGTCAGTAAATCACAAAAAATACAAATTTGTCTATCATAATAATTAAAATAGTAAATTGCAAGCGCAGTGTCGTTTCAATTTAATTAAATCCAAACAACTAAAATCTAAATTTCCAAAACAAAAATTGAAAATGGCTTTGGTGCATGAGGCAAAATTGGTTCTCAGCCGTTTTGGTGCTTTTGGTCGACAGGTAAGGTACAAGACAAAAGGTGTTTATCGCTAAATATTCTTTGCAAATGATTACATAATTTTTTTCCTTTTATTGATTCTAATTTTTTTTTTCTGCTTGTTTATATAAAAATCTGTTTCAGATTTTGTCACAAGACTACGTCGACAAAGTTTTTTCATAAATAATATATAGCTTTTGATAAAAGCGGCGGATAATTTATTATGTAAAACCCGAAATGATGCATTTCACAAGAATTTGAAATCGAAATTTTCCACTGGCAGGTTAGTTTAGAGATATTCTTCCCTATAATGATTATGGGTATTTTACTTCCCACGTATACATATACCTTCATAGGTATTCAATGGCCTAGTCAAAGGGCAAATATAGTTAAAAAAAAAAGTCGAAACGGCGGGATGTCTTATATTATTATATTAGAGATGGATTCATCTTGCGTTGTTTTTGAGGACAACGTAACCTGTAGAAAATACAGGTAGGCAATTACATATGTTCCTAATTTTGGAGAGATACTAATAGGTTTGATCAAAATGACGCTTCATAGGAGGAAACGTTAGTTTCATGTAAATAACCTGAGTTCGGCTAGTATTATAGAATACCATACGATTGTTCCGATTAAAAAAGTTGTGTAAGTAAGCAAATGATTGTATATTCTATTGTAAAACCTTTACTCCCATCCCAAAGGCAAAGTTGTGACCACAAAAGATATTGAATGGTTTGAAATTAAAGGATAGAAAACGAAGTCAATATTTGACATAGAAAAACTACAAAATCGTAAAACAATTTTTTCACTGCCTAAAATTGCAATCTTAAAAAATACATAATACAAATACCTATTTGTTTAAACTTGTGTTTTGTATCTACAATTCAATGTATATAGAAAACACAAGCAAAGTACCCTATTAGCCACTAAAACATTAAAAACTTTTAAAGGAGGAAAGGTTAGTTTTAATTAAATAAATTTGGACTCTATGGCTAACTGGTGTCATTATTTAGTAAACCGTCTTGTATTAGATAAGTTTAAGCAATCCACCGTGTACATTCCTTTAGTTCGTTATATTTTATGAAAAGTTTTCCAGTTAACTTAGGCAATTTTATTTTTTAAGTTAAAACAAAAAAGAGTCTATAACAAAAAAAACTAAAAATTTTATATTCACATTAACATACATCCACAGATTCGAGCAGTTTCGACCACCTCAACATCTCTATCTGCTCCAGAACCCGAAAAGAAAAAGGAACCACAAATTAAAACTTTCCAGATCTACAGGTTTTGTCCAGATGCACCCGACAAGAAACCATTTATGCAAACCTTCGAAATCGACTTGAGGGAATGTGGTCCTATGGTGTTGGATGCTTTGATTAAAATCAAAAATGAAGTCGATCCAACATTGACTTTCCGTAGATCGTGTCGCGAAGGTATTTGCGGATCATGTTCGATGAATATCGGTGGAGTTAACACATTGGCTTGTATTAGGTTCGATGAGAGAATTAGTGTTTTCCAAAACAAACAGATTTGACAGTGAATCCCTTTGATTTTATTCTTACAGCGAGATCGACACAAACCTCTCTAAGCCATTGAAGGTGTATCCATTGCCTCATATGTACGTGTTGAGAGATTTAGTTCCAGATTTGAATAACTTCTATAGGCAGTACAATTCCATTCAACCTTGGTTGCAACGCAAGTGAGTTTCAACTCCCATCCGAACGGCATATTCTTTCTTAACCCTCCCCCCACTCTCCTCACTTTATTTCCATGTCATTTTTCTCATTTTTTCCCTTACCTCCATTTTTCCATTATTTTTTTTTTTTTATATGAAGAATGATTAAATGTATTGTTTTTTTTTTTTTCTAGAAACGAAGCCACCGAATCAAAGGGTAAGGCACAATATTTGCAATCGCTTGATGATCGTCAAAAATTGGATGGTCTGTATGAATGCATCTTGTGCGCGTGCTGTTCAACTGCCTGCCCATCGTATTGGTGGAACGGTGAGAAGTACCTCGGACCAGCTGTTCTTATGCAAGCCTACCGCTGGATCATCGATTCTCGTGACGAAAACACCAACGAACGTCTCAACCAACTTAGGGATCCCTTCAGTGTGTACAGGTGTCACACAATCATGAATTGCACACGCACCTGTCCCAAAGGCTTAAACCCTGGACGCGCCATTGCCGAAATCAAAAAATTGCTGTCTGGCTTGGCTAAGAAACCAGAACCCACCATGGAAACTGCTGCTCTACACAAGTAGAGAGGGATCTCTGAGACTACACACAAAAAAAAAATAAAACAAATATCCTTTCCTATTCTCTCCATTTGAATGCATGTGTCTACGACTTCTGTGCTGTACTTAGTTTGACCACCTCAATAATCTCTTCAATTTTCTAGCAGTTGTAATTTATTTTGTTTTCTTAACTAGCCCGACTGTGGCGAATGTTATTACTGATGATATTCAATAAATTTGTTGTAAACAAAAAAATTTCAAAATGTTTTATGTGTAATTCCTGTTTGTCAGGAATTTTAATGTTTATATAATATTGCAAGCCTATTAAATTGTGCTGTAGTGATTTTGAACTTGAATTTTAGATGAGACATCGTATTTTTTTATAATTCTTCTCCACCTTTCAAATTAAGAAAAGAAATCGTGTCGGCTATTACCCGGTGCCTCTTAAGGCTTGACACTTGGAAATTTAGTTCGAACTTAAAACCCATTAAATTTAGAAAAAGAATCAAGCCTCAAGAGGAACCGTGCAATATAATAGCTGACTCAGAATTTAAAACTGGCCAAATGTGATGATTGATAAGAGTGGTATCTTGTTCCAAAGTTTTCATAGGTAGGGGTCAGTGTTTTCCTGCCTAAACGGTGGGAAATAAAACCCATCCCATACGATTTTTTCTTGTTTCGACTTACACTACAATTTTTGTGTCATATTATGCAAAATACCCATGTTTGTGATGAAAAATAATTTTCGTCGTTTTTCCAATACTACGTGTAAATTTTATAACACACAACTGAATTCCTAGAAATTAGGATGTGCAATTTTTTGGGAAACTCGTACTTTCCAGTTTTATGTCGTTTTTTTATTCATTCAAAAATAGCTGTATATCTTTTCCCCCAATCTAAACCAGATTGGATTTGCTTACAAATTTGGATTTCGAAGTACATTTTATACACAAACCTCAAAAATTAAAATAGTTTTCACTTTGACTGGTAGATGGTAATTTCAATTTTCAAACTGCGTAAGTAGTGTAAAGAAAAAAGACATGCATACAAGTAAATAGGAAATGGATATATACGAATGTTTTCAAAATGACAGTGATCCTGGATTGTTTTAATTTCATGATCTGTTTTGGATTAGATTTAAAGGTAAATAAAATACAACTAATATTTGGCCGGTTTATAATTTCAGAGTCCTCATTAATTTTAACTGCAAGACCGATCATCAGATTCCTTTAGAACAGAACAGAATCGAAGTGAATAGTTGACTTGCAGTAGATATTGAGCCTGGAGCCAAAGGAACACACAACCTTCGACCTTTGTTTTCAATTATAGTTTACCAGTACTTTCTATCTCAGCAACACTTTAAGTACTATGCTAAAAAGGCAACATTCCTTCGTTTCGTTAAGAAGTTCATCTAATTCTCGGCTTTCACCACAAACAGAACCCCATGAACAATCGACATGACGTCATTTCAATAATCTAACTCACGTTTTTTTTTTTACCCCAAAATCCACTCGACACATATACACCACACCACTCATACAGAAAGAAACACATCCGCATAAAGCTTTCATTTCTCAAAGTGAAATAGAACTATAATTTAAATTTCAAATACAAATGTGTGTTAGAAGATATCGACTTTATAGCACACATGCTTTTCGTTGATTTCTTGTTTTTCATTTTTTCAAATAAACCAAACCGATACTCAAATAATTTTCGTTCAATAAATTCATTCTCATTAATGAATTTGATGTAAAAGTGTCAACGCGTAGAAGTTGTAGAATTCTCTTCGTTTGGTGAATAATCAAAAGAAAATTTGTAAATTGTTTTCGACAAAAAAATATGAAAAACTGTGTTAAGAATAAGTGAAATTGTAAAATAACAATTAAAAAATAAATGTTCAACAATTGTGTGTGAAGAATTCTAAAAAAATCAATTTAATTTCAATTGTTTTTAAGGTAAATACTTTGCGAGTCCATTATACGAAAATTCCACAATGCCGCCGTGTTGTCGACGTTTTTCTTTGCATTCGTCGTTCTACGGGTTTCCCCACTATTCCTGCATGGATATAAATTTTATAATTGCTGTTTGGATCTGATTAATTAAATCAAGAATAGAATTTTATATTAATTAAACAAAAAATATAGGGCACACCTATGTTGTAAAATTAAAAAAAAAAAGATACAAATATACAATGAGTTGTTGAACAACTCATCGCCGTTTGTTGTGCGAATTTGTGTTACCGCGCGCCAAGCGTACGTGAATTTATGTTAAAAATAGTATATTTCTTCAAACATTTGCCTTGAGCAATACTCTGTTAATCACAATTAATATAAATAAATCTATTTTTGTAATTATAATTGTGGCGAAAAGCTTGTAAAAGTGTTTGACGGTAAATTACAAAGCGAGGAGAGTCGAAGGAGACACAACTATAGCACAGAATAATGGCAAGGAAAGCAGCGCGCAACAATAGATTAGATTCATAGCCTGGCAATAGAAACGATAACAATCTGGGCGGTGGATAAAGTTGTGATTGCATGCTGCACTATGATCATAGTTTAGTATCAGAATTTTCTTGAATTTTACTTTTTAAAAATTCTCAACAAAATGTGTTTTTATTTTCATTTGACCATTCGCTCGCAATCGCAAGATTACTCAGCCAAGTGAAACGCGCCAAAAAAAAACGTATGGGTGTTATGTGGAAAGATGAAAAGATTTTTATTCTATTACGCACTGTGGTGGCAAACAGGGATTGAAGTATTTTTTTTAAAAATCTTATAATGGTTTTGTAGCGATAAAAATAATATACATAATGTACTTAAGTCTTTGAGAATTAATTATTAGAGAGAAGTGATATTTTAAGAAAATAAATTAAGACATTGTCATCCCCATTTCTCACTGTAATACATATGTACATATTAGAATGCAAACTAGCTAATTTAAAAAATTGTTTTAAAAACGTAGGTACCTACATCCAATTTCTTCTTTTTTTTTTTTGATTTGTTCTTTAATTATTTTCTTAAGCACTGCGGTGCATCTCTGTTTTTAAAAATATAATTAATTAGACGTTATTTTATTGAGACCTCTCAACTCAGTTTGAATCTATCACTTACTGTACGTGCAACAATAATATGTCAGTTAGAATTGCTACATTTGTCTTTACTCAAATATGAGTGCGTTCCTTTACTTTGAAACTCTGTGATTTTCTGCCAAAAAGTAGACAAAAGTCTGTCAGAAAATCACAGTTTCAGAGTAAAGGAACGTAGGTATATTTTTTCACTTATTAAAATCTTTTTTCAAAAATTTTGTATTTTATAAAAATCTGCGAAATCATTTTTGAGAAAAACAACATTTTATTTATGATAGGTACCTTTATTTGACCAAAAAAAGCAATAAATTGAGCTTAAAAATGGATTTATCTGTTGGCTGTAGCCAAACAAACTGACAGAATAGCGAGAACAACTTTCATTCTTCTCTAAATGGTCACGGACGGTATTTAGAAAAAACGAATGAAAGCATAGAAATCTTTGCCCATATTTCTAATTAAATATTGGAATCGTTTTGCATCAAAATGGTCAATGTAAAATCTACACCATTAATTAATTTCCTCTGTCCCCTTAAAGACCTCACTGAATGTTCAAGCTTTATCTCTGTTGGTAACAGATTGTATGTAGGTATAGCTACATAAATACACAAAGTTTCGATCGATGGAACATACCTATACTCAAAAACAAACATAGATTTGAAAAACTAATATGTACACAAAAAAAAACGTATGTTTACTTTTTGTATTTTCTTTTTTTAGAATAACCAACCCATTGGTGTAATAGTGATACAATGGGAGACATCATAAGAGAGACTAGAAATCGTTCTAGATCAAAAACACCATTTCTAAGATCACAATGCGATAGTGAGTCATGTGCACATGCTGGCGAAGAAGGGCACTCACATCATCATCCACATGAAAAAAAGAAGAAAATTCCAAACGTTCAGTAAGTATAAATTGAATTTGAATTCAAATAAAATGGACACGCAATTTTACCAACGGCTACCCAACGAGACATTTACAACGTGTTCTTCTTTCATCCATAGCTTGTTTCATAAATTAATAAAAAAAAAAAGCTGTTCACATTGCCATGAAACATGCATAAATAATTATATATCTTAAATTAATGTACAAAAATGTACATAAAGTTTGAGTTCTAAGGCAACTGGTAAGGAAAAAAAAAAAACAAATGATTATTATGAATTCCGTCGTCACCGTGGTGCTGCTTGCTATGTTTATTCACTCCAAATACACATCGATTGGCCTTCATTTGGCGGGTTTACTTTTGTTTGTCGATGACGATGAAGACGGAGGAAAAAGATTACAGCATAAACACGAATAGTATATTTATTTAAATAATAATAGTTCGTTTTTTCGGATTCTCAAAATAAAACATTAACGGTTGCGTCATTTTTAAATTTTAAAAGCTTTCATTTTCAAGATCAAAGCTTTGGCTAATGGATATGAAAGTTCATTATGTGTGTTTTAGTAATGAGATTTGAGGAAGTTTATATTCTATGACATGCTTTTGAGTAGGTAGAATTAAAAAACAATAGACATACCTACATAAATATTTTTCCATTTTGAATTTGATTTATAGCTGCTAACCTATAAGATATACGTCGTAGGTAATTATATTTAAAACTTATGTATGTTATCATCAGATAACGATAAAATCGCGCCATAAATGATTCATTGAAAAACTTTTATCGGATTAATGGCCAGTTGCACCAAACGCTTTTAAATATTTATTGCTTCGTTAAATTTTAAAAGGGCATTTATCGGTTGCACCAACCAATTTTAGTTTTAAAAGTCCGATAAACAAGCTAATAAACTAAAATGCCATTTTCATCCAGATAAATTTTAAAAGCTAGTTTTAACTAAAATATCTACAAAAAAAAATATTTCAACTTTGACAGGACATAATTTGAAAGTTACATTTAAAAAAAAGTGTTCGACATTAAATAGATCGTTGGAGATAAAAACAAAAATGAACAGGTAAAATCCAATATTTTTTCTCGTCCACATAATGCTTCCCTCTTTTTCTTTTGTATCCATTTTTATTAATAATATGGTTGAAATTGAAATAATAAATAATTTGTTTGTTTTGGCAAAACACGAAAAAAATGGGTAGGTACCAAACAAAATAAAACAACTGTTCGAGTTTGACATCTCTCATATTGCTATCTTACTTACACGATTGAAACTTTTTCGTTCAGTTTAAAAATCAGCTGACAAAAACCAGGGATGGTTCGCAAACAGCATTTTAGCTAAAAAATCAGTGAAAAACAATGGTGCAACCCAATAAATTTATCAGGCTGATAAATTTTATAAGGATTTTAGCAAAAACTGGTTTTAGTGGATTTTGGTGCAACTGGCCATAAGGGGCTTATAATACCTATATCTAGTTTCTTTAGTTGCTTTTATTTGCAAACAAATATTAAATTAAATGTACGACTGGATCGCACAAACTTGCTTTTACCTAGGGAGTTTAAAAAAAATCATAAAAGCCTATTTCGATTTAATTCGAAAAAAACGGGAATGCGGATTTTTGGCAATGGTGGTTTTAGGGCGTGTTTATCAAACTACCAACATAAACACTTATATAGGAAAAATAATGTAAAGATCTCTCAGCTCTAGTCACATTGCTGCTCAATTGTCTATTAAAGCTCCAAAACAAACACAACACCCTAACCGCCATATTATTCACTCGATTAATCCAGTTTAAAACTTAAACCCGGATGTAGTTACATTGAATTCATATCAATTTAAATCAGGATTTAAGTTTTTAACTGGATTAATCGATTGGAAAAAGGACATAAAAATGTCCGTAAGAAAGGAACTTGAAACACAAATTCCATTTTGTCTATGGGTTTACCTAGAAGATTATGCTTACTTTTACTCGATGTAAGGTTATGTTAGATTTTATTGAAAGCTCAAAATTTTGCACGAAGTCAATACCTGCCCTATAAGAGCAAGTAAATAATAGCTTCAGCCAGACCTTTTTACATTTGAATATCAAAAACTATATTTATTTAAAGTACATAGTAAATGCTTTTGAATTCCATAATTACAAACTGGTTTTATTCATAAAAGTTTTAAATGAATTTCTAAGTTTTTATTTGTATGGAAGAAAAACGAAATAATGTACAACTAGAATTAAAACAATTATTTTAACACCAGCTATCATACATTTTGCAAATCAGAGTATCATGTGGGTTCCCAATCCAAAAAATACATAATTCAATATACTGCTATATCTGAGTCTCCAGTTGGATTATATTGCCTACATTTTTCTCAAGTTTTGACATTGCAGTTTAAATTTGTGTTCTTTTTTTTTTTTTACAGAACCATTACAGAAGAAATTATTGAAGTAACCACAAAAACACCACCATCTGCAGAAAAATCTAAGAAATCTTCAACCAAAACCGTTACGTCCACAACCACATCATCGTCTTCCTCATTATCTCTGTCTAAAACAATAGATGCTGGCAAAGCAGCAAAAACATCTGACTACTCAAGTGAAGATGCAAGCCCAGAAACTATTGCTAGAATCGCTCGTTTTAATGCAGCAAATAAATTAACAACAGCCGAAGGTGCAGCACAACAAGTATCATCATTTTCCAGCTCGAGTACAACCACAAAGACAATTGTTACAAGCTCGGGTCAGAGATTGCAAGGAAATAAAAATATCAAAAATTTAACATCAGCAGTTTTGACGTCCACCCCAAAAAGTCTGCAACAGCAAAACTTCTCGTTTGGTAATCACAAAGAATTCAGTCAAAATGAGTTAAATTCAGACATTGAACGAAGCCTCCAATTTGGTGTGAGCAATAATAATTCGTCATCGAAGCAAACTTACAAAGAGCAGACAAATGGCAGTTTGGTTGATCATGCTGCATACAAAGAATATAAAGATGCCGGTGAATATTGGAAGTAAGTTTGATGAAAAAAATTTGTTGTCGTTTTTGTATTTTAACAAATTATTTTTTATAGCAAATATCCAAAAACAGACTACACATATTCAAAACGCTCCCCGCATCGCAGAGAAATTTGTCCCGGAGTTATTGCAATGCCAAACATGTCCCGCTGCAGTCTAGAAAATCATCACGATCGTGTGAATGAAATGATTCAACGATCCCCAGCTCAAGAGGAATTTATTCGTCGACGTTATGCATATCAAACGACCAGTAATTCTTACAATCGCAAGGCTGCAGAAAAGCTAATATACGACTCCCAGGATGAAGTTGATTTGGCACAGTTTGACAGTTACCGAAAGAGTAAGCGATATCTTTCGTCTACAGCCAGGTCTACAATTCAAAGTGAATCTTGGTACAAGAGGGTCCTAACATCAGTCGTCACAACTTTCTTCAGTTTTTGGAGTGTTATTGCTGGTGGCAGCTCTGAGAATGAGCTTTACAAAACAAGATATGCACAGGAAGAAAGAGGTAAGAAATGTATTATTTTTTTTTTTATTTTCGCACTTTTTGACGTTTTATTTGTTTTGTTAGGTTTCTTTGGACGCATAAGCCATGCGGTATCATCGGTGTTTATCGGTTTGTTTCGATATGTTTACATGGCAATATCAACAGTGCTCAGCTTTGACACATGGCTTTTGAAGTCATCGAACGCTGAAAACAAAAACAAGAAACGATTTCTTCTTTTGCTGCTTATTCTTCTTCCTCTTTTACTACTAGCTGGTGAGTAAACGCACAATTTTTCTCAAAAAACACACGTAAATACATTTCATTCTAAAGTCACTTTGAAAAATAAATCATTCTCCGCGACGAGTTCCGTGCAAAGTCATAGAATCCATCATTCAAACCATAAAACAAAAGTCCCATATTGTTTCTATTAATAGATATACCAACGATAATGGAATGGCATCATCACACACTCGTTCAGTCAATAGGTGCTCATTGGTGCGAAATTTCAACCTCTGACCTTGTTACTTCTTTAAAACAAACATGAAAGGGGGAAAAAGAATGGGTATTGGTTGCAATGAGGAGGAATTTTTAAAATTAGAATTTATAATGTAAACAAAAATGTGGTAGTGCCACAACACAAGTTGAATGTTAGTTCAAATGGTCAGAGAGTTTCTTGGTGTCAAGGAACAATTGGAAAAATGTTTTTATTTTAGATGTTATCTTTATAGGTGGTCTACTTTGAGTTTGAATTTCAATTAATTTATTTTTTGACAGTTTATGTACACGCTTGTTACTCTTTTCTATGTATGCTAGGATGACAAAACAAATCGAAGAAATGATATATATTTTTTTTTTCTTTTAAATATAATTTCAAAGAAATAATATTTAGTAATTCGTTTCAAAAAAAAAATCACAAAATACTGATAATCTGATATCTAATAATAAGTAAAATATCAACTGGTTTGGGTTAGATTCAACTTTTTTCTCTTTTGATAGGTATGAAAAACATTAATCTAGAGCAATTGTTTCCGATAAAAATAAACTGATCAATACAATATAGCCAATCATAAAATTACTTACTTTAATCTCATTTTTGAACAAAGCGCATTTAGCCTAGATTCAGAGAATTTGCACCATGGAATTCATACCAAAAAAAGCACCAATCCCAGATTGGATGCAGGAGAATTAAAAGTTTCATTTTTGTATAGGTCAAATTGTGTTGACTTTTCATGTAAATAAAAGGGTATAAATTCTTCTGTTATTATGAGGATTTTCTTAAGTGGCGAGCGATGGTGTTATTTAATCACTTTTAGTAGTGGTTCAGGTCGTATGGGATGCAGATCTTAATTCAATAAAAATTTAAACCACTCATTTGATTTTGATGAAATTTTAAGGCATGATAAAGAATGTTTCTATATAAACCTCCCTTTGGACGGACAACGAAGGTAGCAACACTTTTTTCCGTCTAAGGGAGTTTTCTGCGTTCAACTGAAAAAATAAGAAATAAGATACAAACCACAGCTGCAGAAATAAAATTCGTTTTATCACAAACAGTGACATTTGGTGGGATGCACCACAAACACGCTCTGAACTTCATTGTTGTAATTTTTTTTTTGGTTTCTTTATATTTTAGTAAGTTCATTTGCATCTATTGCCGCTATGAACAAGAGAAGAGGGAACATTTTTAATGCAAAAGAAGATATGAAAAAGTGTTTCTGAAAATACATAATGGTTGAAATTTACAAATTGCAAACATTTTTGTCCGCCTAAAGAGAGTAAAATTTAACAAATTACGTCTGATATTCTTGTCCGCGTCCGGGTAAGGGTGTGTCCGTTTAAGGGATCATAAAA
Source organism: Epistrophe eligans (assembly GCA_951394125.1). Lineage (NCBI taxonomy): Eukaryota > Metazoa > Arthropoda > Insecta > Diptera > Syrphidae > Epistrophe > Epistrophe eligans. Next base: position 76,501,954 of record OX596030.1, read on the forward strand.
TTTAGGGAATTAAAATCTAAGATCCACGGTCGTGAAAATTCGTCCGCCCAAGATGATTGTCCGCTTAAGGGAGTTGGCCGCAATAGGAGGTTTCACTGTATACATGTACATAAGAAAAATTTAATATTGCACCAAAACTCGGGTGGTGCTTTAAATAACAAAGTTTTTTTTTTACTTTGTGTTTTCCTTTTTTTTTCATTGTGAATGGTTCGATGAAATCAAAACCTTGTAACCAATATGCATTAATAAAACTTTCAAAAATAATAAAGGATACCATTAAGGAACGACCACAGAAAACTTCCGCCCACAAATTCACAAATCAGGCTCTTCCCTGAACTAAAAAAGAAAAACGCCAATTAATCAAAATCCAAGAACAAAAAAAAAAAATTGTGGGGCCAAATGAAGTTATCATTGAAAATTTGAATATTAAATGTTAAATCTATTTTATTAAAAAAAAACTAAAATAAGTTGGTTTTGGTAGCAAAATACATATGTATATACATATGCATGGTTCTTTTGCAATCATAGATATATAACAGAAGAAATATCCTTAAGCCCTTTAACTTAATCATGGGAGAATTTTAAAGGAATATTTTTCCTAATAATTTTGAAGATGATTTCTGATTCTGTTACCAAATTTCCCAAAGTGGGAAAAAATTCCGGCAAATTTCATTCGTGATAGGGCTGAATATCAAAGTAGCTGCATTAACATTTTTTCTATGACTTTGCATTACTCCTCACATCATCACACGACTCATACATCCAATTACACTCATACACCGATTATTTACCGATATTGATTTCGTGTTTTCATTATTTTTTTTTACAGGCCTTTATTATTATTTGAATCCCAATGAACCTTTCCCGCCCCGTTCCTTTTCCGAAATAACATTCACTTTACCAAAAGTTGATTTGTCTGAGTTCTATAATGAAGACAAATACGAAGCAATGAAAGCAAGTGTATATAATGGTCTAGATGATTTGCGTGACTATACTCATGAATATTTTGCTTACTTAAAACAAGTTTCAAAGAATATTTTAGATGAAGGTAAAAAAATATTCCAAGAGAATGTCTACTATGAGAGAATCTAAAAACAAAAACATTGCAATTCAAATCTGCAAAGAAATTGCATTTAATTTTGTTTTCAAAATTAATTATTTTTTTTTTTAATTTAATTTATTATTTGTTTTCAGTTTGTTTTTGCATAATATAATTTTATTTGTTTTCGTTTTATTTTTGTATCATTTTAGTTTTAGTTTTTTTTTTTTTTTTGTGCTTATATCTGATAGTGAGTGGTTTCAGTTTTTATTGTTTAAATCAAAAAGAGCAGAAACAAAGGAAAAACTTTCGTTTATTTTGAATTTAGAATGGTTCCTCGAATCTCAGGATAATTGCATTTTATTGTCAGTATAAAGAAATCTCAAGGAATCTTTAGTAGAGATATTTTTTCTCCAGTCAATTAGAAAGTTTAATTAATGACAGATAGGAGAAAGAGCAAATCAGTGGTTTAAGCTTTTGAGCAGGAGTTTAACAGATATAGGCTGGTATCTACAGATCCTCTTGAAAGGGAAAGTAAAATGCATGAAAAGGAAGGAACGAATTCTATAATAGTTTCAGCTGTTGGTCTATAAACCTTCTAGTGTAGAAAGTTTTATAGGCAGAAAACGGTAATAAATATGATTTGCTCATTTACCAAGATAATTTGTCAATTTTATTTGATACTTAGGAGATTTTTCCAATTTTTTTTTTTTTAAGTTAGAAAGATGTCACTCTTAAACATTACACTAGCTATAGAAAGAATCAATAAAAAAGCAACAAATAATTAAAATTAAGTAAAAAAAAATAAATAATAAAAAAAACACTTTTAATTAAAATATTGCGTACAAAATAGAAAAATAGAACTCACAATAATTGTTTTCCCACTAACACTTTGTCCTAACTCACCAATAACAAATATCACAACCAACCAACCAACAAATAAACCACCCCTCTAATCTTATCCTTTGATGAGAATAGGATTCATTTCTTATAAAATAATTAAACTTTAACGCAGAGGAGAAGGATAGAGAGCTGCAATCGTTTAGCTAAAGCTAAATTCAAATTATAATTATTATTTTTAAGAAAAAAAAAAAATTGTAAAAAAAATGAGTTTAAATGTTTAAACATGTTTACTTTTTATTAATCGTTGCAATTAAATGTTGTTGAACAACAATATAGTATATATACATAAATACGCATACATTTATATAAAGAAAAATTATAATGTATTTTTGTAGATCACAAAATAAAATATATAATATGTTTATTATTTTCTGTTATAATTATATAACGAAGAAAAACGCGTTTTTTATTTTTTTCAAAGTATAAAGAGGAATTATATTTTTATCGAGAATTTATTTTCCTTCATTAAGAGTCTCAGGATGTCTTAACGATGGGGTAAGTTTTCGCTAAGCGACGATTGTTATTATAAAAATACTATACAACTCTATCCTTCTTCATTTGTGCAAAATTTTTATATTAAATGCAAAAAAGAAAAAAAATATGGTGCAGTGTGATTGGTTGCTTGTTTAGTTTTTTTTTTTTTTTTAATAGTTTGCTTATATATTTTTATTTTAATACTTATCTGCTTTATTTGAATGCATAATTTATTTGAATTTTTTTTTCCGAATGAAGAAGGATGTCACTTATTTTATTGGTGATGGAACATTTTTCTACATAATTTATACTAAACATTCTTATCAGTCCTATCAACGGAGTGCTTTCAATTCTGAAAAAAAAAGACTTGCGGATTTTGACAGAAATTTGTGGCAAATAAGTGATTTTAATTCATATAATTTTCATTCAATAATTTTTGGCTTATCACCCAACAAGAGCTCTACAAACAATTTTTTTGTTTTGCTTGCCTTAATTTTAATTCAAAGCGAACAAGCACTTCTTTGTTCTTTTTTAATAATGTCTCTATATCAAAAAGAAGAAGAAGAAGGAATAAGACTGAGTTATAAAGACGTCATTTGCTTCTTTAAAGACTAATAGATAATGTTTTTTACAAATTTAAAGTGCCCACAAATATGGGAACCAGTATAGAGGACCTGCTTGCCTGAAAACCCCATTCATTAATTTTTTTATTTTAACACACTGAAGTTAAGGAAAAGAAAGCTTGAATATAACAGTGCCCGCATTATTTCAAAATATTTCCTTTTTTGTATAAATATTGAATTTGAGTCCACCACCACATATTTACATACATACATATATCTTCTTTAGTATTTGTAAAAAAAAAAAAAACAATTTTATAAAAAAAATATTTATATTTTTTACTTTTTGCTATCGGGTTTATTTTTATACAAAGAAAAAAAGGTTTTCCTGTACCGATTAATTTATTTTCCGTTTTCAACATCATTTCTTTCGGTTGACATTAAAAAAGAAAGATCCCCTGCAACTTACATAGCAAAAAAATCTGCAATAATAATTTATATCTACATATACATATAACACCCCAAAATTTTCAAAAAAAAATGTCATCGTTTGTAGAGCTCCTAATAAAGCATTGTAATCACTAAAGTCCACCATCAAGCCGTCAGTTTGCATTCGATTGAGGCGTTATTGACTTATTAAATCTACTAACTGAACATAAATTAATTAAAACAAATTTGTCTCCACTATATTTATTTTACTTTTTATTTGAAAATTTTAAAGAAATTTATATTAAAAAAAAAATGATATAACTTTACAGCATGGGCTCTGCTTGAAGACCAAGAACGTCAAATCCGCCTAGAACGAGCTTATAATTTCTTGCCATTAACATTAGCTGGTTTACGTCAAAGTATGTCCAGCTTAGATCTCAGATCTCTCTTTACCCGTCCTAATTTAGAATCTAGTCATCAATATAATAAAATCATCAGTGAAGATATAACGGGCAATTTGAAAAAATCCCTTAACCCCGAAGAGTATGAAAACATACTTAATCATGTAAATATCTATGTACAAAAATTAGTCGATGCCAAATTGGAGCAACAACATGAACACAATAAAGCCGATTCAATAAAGCAACAAAATGCTATGTCCAATGAAATGCTTTTAACTATCGCCAATACCGTTCGAGAAAGTATACAAAAACTAGAACCGATTCTTGTTAAGAAAACCCAAAGTGATCTGCTTGATGATAAATTAATGCATAGAATTGTTGAGAATGTTCAAGTGGAATTGAAGGATAGTCAATGGGTACCTGGTGCACCTGCGACTCTTTCAGAAGAGAACATTAAACAAATCTCGAATATGATTCGTGAAAATATTGAGATCAACAACCATCAGTACAATATTATCGAGAAAATCGATATAAACGGTCTGCTATTGAAGATCTTACAGTCTCCGAATCTAGCTGAATTCGTGGATTCTAGGATTTTGCATGCTAAACAGGAATCAACTGAGGTAGAGAAAGAAGTAATTGCACACCAAGAACTGATCATTAATGAGTTGAATAAAGAAATTGAGTTCATTAAAGTAACTCTCTCAGACAAATTGACAGAAAATGAAGATCTTCATTACTCGATCAGTAATCTTAAACAAAGTCAAGACAATTTATTGAAACGGGTCGATAGTCATGAGTCGCTAGTTTCTAACCGTTTTGGAACCCTGTTGTCCGAAATCGATGAAAAGCTGTCTCTGCTAAGGAACGATCAGTTTGCATTGATTAATAAACAGGTTAAATTGTCGCTGATCGATATTTTGGGTTACAAAGATTCTGGAGAGGTTGAAAACATTGATCTACAAAATTGGATTCGCAATACGTTTGTGGCCAAGGAATTTCTTGAACAAAAACTAAGTGAGCTCTCATCGCAGTCTAATAACGTTATGAGAAAAGAAATCGATCGTTCTGGGATGATTCTTATGAAACAAATCAGTGAAAAGTTAAAGGTTGAAATTCTCAGGACTGTTGATTTGAAACAAAAACAAAGTGTAGCTGCAATAAGTGGAGAAATCAAAATGGCTCTTTCGGAGAATGAGATTGAAAAGATTGTTAAGGGGGTTTTGGCGGTTTATGATGCTGACAAAACAGGTCTAGTTGACTATGCTCTGGAATCAGCTGGAGGACAGATCCTCTCTACCCGGTGTACTGAAAACTATCCCATAAAAACAGCACAGATTTCAATTTTTGGAATCCCTCTATGGTATCCGGCGAATACTCCTAGAATAGCTATTTCGCCGAATGTCCAGCCCGGCGAGTGTTGGGCGTTTCAGGGATTTCCGGGGTTTCTAGGTGAGATGATTGGTTTGCAATTTACAACTAGATTTTATTAGTACTACTTTTTTGAAAACAGTTCTTCGCTTGAATTCGTTAATCAACGTGACAGGATTCACTCTGGAGCATATTCCAAAAACTCTCACACCCAACGGAAAAATTGATTCGGCTCCAAGAAATTTTACAACTTGGGCAAGTTTATAAAATATTTTAAACCATCCATCTCATATAAATTTATATATAATTTCTCTTGTTTTAGGGTCTTGAGCATGAAAATGATCATGAGCCAGTGCTTTTAGGTGAGTATGAGTATGAGGACAATGATTTACCATTACAGTATTTCCCAGTGCAACAAGACGTCAATGGTCGTTTGTTTGAAATCGTCGAAATGAGAATAGAGACAAACCATGGAAATCCACAATATACGTGTTTGTATAGGTTTCGAGTGCACGGGAAACCGCCCACGTTAGAAGTGTAAATTATATTATATATGTGTTCAAATACGTCCCTGTGTCCAAAATGTAACTACTTAAGTATAGGTTAAGTGAATTGCGCTGCACAAACAGAAGGATTATATCATTTACTGCTTTTCAGTTTGTGCAGTTGCTTTAGTGGGTGGTTCCTCAACAAAGATTAAAACAAATCTGATTTGTCTTCTGTAAATAATAGTTTTAAGAATTTTTAACGCTGTTATTATTGCCCAGGAAATTCAAATTCTATTGAAACTTCCTATGACTAAAAAAAAATGTGCCTTAACAATTTAGCTGCAACTTAACAATAATTAAAAATCATGAAATTTTATCAAAGATCATTAAAACAACACTGAATCAAATAATAGTTTCTTGAATTAGATATCAATTGAATTAGAAATTTAAATTAATTTCTTAAAGCATATTTCGTCGTTTTGTAAAAAATAGGAATTTTCATTTCGACTTATTATGTTCCTTAAAGTTCAGAATTAAAAATATTGTTTGATTTTTCTTATCTTGTACGTACATGCATGTGTATAGTAGGTATTATGTATTCAGCAATATTATAATTAAATTGCTTATCGGAATAAGAACTAATTTGATTGCTATGTAGGAAAAACAACCCAGTTTCTGTTATGTAGAGCTTAATTTAGTATGCATTTTCAATATAATATATTTTTTTTTACTTTTGAATGTTTCAGATTATTTTCTTATAAAATAGTCACAAGTTTTGTTTATTTAAACTTGTCTTCAATTCTGTATTTTTCGTCATATAATAAAGTATCGCCAAAGATCGTTTATATTTATAACAAGAAAAAATTGTCGAAATATAACTTAGAATTCGATTTTTTTTTCTTTAAAAAATTGTTAATAAGTTTTCGCAATTATTAGATTGAGAACTTGGAGTAGATTTTTGGCGTGAAAGGAAACAGATATAAATGTTACAAGTAGTCATGGTAAAGTGATACCGAATACGTTTGACTTTTCGATTAAAATACATTTCATGTCGTTGCCTCTAAGATACTTATCTGATTTAATTCATACTACCGTGACTTCAATCGCGAGCATCAGTGGTCTTGCACTCGAGTCACTCGAACGCCTGTCACTTATTCGTACTTAATCAGAAATCAAAAGCATTTGATAAAGATAAAGAAAAATCCAATAAAACCAAACGGTATTTCTAGAGGTTAGGTTAATTCAAAACATCTATCATAACTTTGGCGGCGCGCAGTCTATCGTTGGTTTAGCGTTAATCAAAATTTCATGTCAATGTACATTCGCTCTCAAATAGTCGATCCGCCTGATTACATGTAGTTATGGTTACTTTTAATTTCGAAAATGCAAAAAAAAAAAAAACAGTGACTTGCGACATCTTCAATGTTTACCACAGGCATAATTATTAATTCATAATAAGGTATTTCCGTGATGAAAAATGGCATTTTCGGTTGGTCATACAGAGGCTTTTTAAACCTTCTGAAAAATTTCTGGAGTTGAAAAATTTAAACTTAAGTTTGCTTACACCAAGTAGAAGCTGAAGTTATAGCTATTTCACTTGGATTTTTTCTGGCTTTGAAATCAGAATCAAACCGAAAGTGCCTGAATGATACATGGTCGTTTTACTGAAGATTTCTAAATGTAGTTTAGTGAATAAAAAAATGAATTTCAAAAATAATTTTTGGGGTGGGCATGAACGTGGATAGACTTGTGTTCGTCAGAACAGAAGGATTTCTAGTGAGTTGAAGAGGGAAGGATAGATAGCCTATCGAAAGTTTAATTTTTCCTCTGTGTAGTGCTTTTTTTAATATTAGAAACGATCTTGTTAAGATGGAATTTTTTTTCTCAAAATTTGCTATTTTCCGTTGCCATGATTCAAAAAATACATATATTGCGTTTCTCTAATTAACAACCAGAATAACGAAAATGAAGACGGTTTTTTTTTTTTTTTAAATTGATATACATACTTTGAAAATAAATAAAGTCTTATGACATAAAAATAATTGGTATCAAAAAACTTCTAAAATTTATGTTAATATGATAGAAGTCCGTTACTAAATCCACCTGAAATTAAACCTATAAAGATGTCGCATGCAATTCGTTTCCTGTAGATACTAATGTAACAAAAGACAATTCAGGTTCAAAATAAAAATAAGATTATATATGTATAAAACAGCGTTAAATATTAATATTTTTTTAAGTTTAGTAAAATAACATACATAGGTTAAACTTAAGTTTAGAAAGTTAAGTATGTATTAAAAAAATTGAAATTATTTTTAATATAAAAACGGATCAAATTAATCAAACACTTATATAGCTTTACAATTTGATACAAGGTCTTGTAAATATTTTAATTTTATTATTTTACTAACATAAAGGTCCTAAGCACGTAAAACAATTTTTAAGATATATTTTTTTGTTTGCTTTACTAATTATTTATTTGCTTCGCTTAATTTTTGTTTATATTTTTTTTTCTTTTTCAAGACAACTGACAAAGTATAATATTCAATGTATGATTAGTATAAAGTTTTTCTATTCGTGTACATTATATTTTTAGTTGATAATTTTTTTTTTATGTATAAAACAAATCTGATTTGAACGTTTAAGAATTATGTATTTGTAACTACATTGTGTCAATAAATATGTATGTGTTTAATTTTATTTTTAAGATTTGTTGTTAATTACCTGAATAAAATGATTTTTAATAAACATATAAAATGATAATAATAATTAAAACAAAAATTTTGTAGTTTTTTTTAATTAACTTTTTAATCCATTTGTATAACTTCTCTAGAAATATTTAAATAAGGTCCAATATACGGAGTAATATATAACATTCTCTTAAATCCTTTCCTACAAACTAACAACACATACATAAATGGTTAAGAGTTCTAAACCACTATCTCATATTTCTCCCAAAATGTGGTGAAGAGCCTATGGTTTCTTTTAATTGATATGATTTCTTTATCAATTCACATCAACGTATGTATTTATTTATTCTTCCTCTGTAATTAAGGGTGTCGAGCTATAAAGCTATCAATATAATTAACATTTTTTCTAAAGCTCTGTTATTTTTCGAATATTGTTATAAGGTGATTTATTGTTTTTAAAAAAATGCCAGAATTTTTCACAATTCAACATAGGTTTCTCTTGCTCGGATATTTGTAGGCACGAATCCTTTCGATGTAGACATTGTTGAATTATGTCATTCCCGCTTCTTCGATGTTTACGCATTTTCACGTTCGTTTTTTTTTTGGCAGTTAGCATCCGCCATGTATCGAGAATTGCATCGGCATCATGTCAACAGTGTATGAAGGTAGAGAATTAAATTACGTAAAGTTGTCAAATATCAAAACAATATTCCTCTTTAAAAATTACATACTTATTTTATGTTTATTATAATTTTTTTTTTATTTAATCATTATGTAAAATTGTAAAATAAAAATATTATAAAACAAACAAAACAAATCATTTTAAACAAATATAAAGTTAAACAAAACACTTTAAACTTATATTTCAACAAGAACGAAAATATTAAAAATGAAATTAATTGTATCAAGCATCGCTCCAAGTAAGCCCGAATGTACTTTCAAAAGTGCTTTGCGAGTATATTCCTCTTTCAATAAGTTTCTTTGGATCGACACAATCGACGATTTCTATTATTTTATTTAGAGCAGAATCAAAAGCTTGTTTTGCTGCCCAAATATCAATTGGCATATGATTAAATTTCACTGGTGTTTCAATTAAAGGTAAATCCAGTGCACGTATGGCGGCTGTAGTCGCCAAACCAATCTCACTGCTACCAAGACTTGCATAATATCCAACAGGAAAGCGTTCTTCCGAGGAAAATATTCTGGCAGGAAGATGGATATCAGTGTATTCGGTTCGCAATGTTTTACGAGCAGTTTCAGAAAAGTAATCCAAAATAATGGCTTTACCAACCCAATGGTTTAAATCCAGGAAATGCATAAATTGTTGATAAGACATTAGTTTCATTGATTCGTTAAATTGTTTATATGAACCCATTTTCTCCATTTATGAATGTCCTTTTAAAGAAAGATAATTCTTATTCTGAAAGATAATTAAAATAAAGCCAAAGTTATAGGTAGCTATGCAGTTTCCATAAAATGATACCTTACAGGTTTTTGATGAACCACGACGGACTTTATATATTTTTTTAAATTTATTTTAAATCGGATTATACTATATTTAATTTATTATTATAATTTGTTTTATTTTACTACACTTTACACGAAAAATATAAAACTATATACAAACTAGAAAAGTTAAATTACTTAATTGGTAGTTTGGGATGGTTTTTATATTTTGCCCTTTCTGATTTTGGCATGTTCTGTTATTTTTTAATTACTTCTTTCATCCTCATCTTCGGACAACACAAAATAAACGAATGAAAGATCAGTCTTGCCAGATTGAGAAAGTTTGCCCCTAAATTTTTGGGCAATACGACTGTAAAGCAGGCACTTGCATTTATATACATATCTGCCCCTGCCATAAATATTTTTTCTGTAAAAGTTAAAATTATTAAATTGTAAGCGGCGCGGCGCTCATATCAATGTGGGAGTTTAACACTTCCTTAGGATATAAATAAGAATAAGTCGAAACCGTCGTAGTTTTAATTTAGCTTACACACTCTATTTTACATGAAACCAATACTTGCCCTATAGAGAAAGTAAAAACTGTAAATTTTGATTTATTATTTTGTTTAAAAAAATAGAAAAACCTTGTGTTTATTTCAATACACTTTATTTATGTACTTCTTTATAGTATTAAAATGTACTTCTTTAGTACGTTAATGTACTTTATATACTTCTTTAGTATTAAAATGTAATACCTTGAGTCAACCAGGAGTTACAAAATAACTATCTATTAATAAAAAACTTTTTTGCGTTAAAAAATGAAAACACAACTTTTTATATTTTTTATTTTTATATTAACTAATTTATTTTTTATTTTAATTTATAATTTTCGACTTAGTCGTTTAAAGATCAATATAGGACTGGCCCAAACTTTATAGAAAGATTCACTTAATCTTAATAACAGACCAGCATCAATCATGTAAAATAAGATATAGGAAGAGAACAAAACAAATATGTATACATTTGAGACATAACAGTTTATTATAGTACATAATAGTCGATCGCAGGATTATGCATTGACCTTGAACTAGTTGTTGCAGTTGTTACTGTAGTAATAGGTTCACTAAATAATATTTAATTAAAATATGTTATACATGTAACTCAGGGGGCATATAGAATAGAATCAAATTTACTTCCAGTTCAGCCTTGTCTTTTTTTGACAAAAGTTAAAAACAGTCGAGTTACTCACTAAAAACTAATTCTTCGTTAAATACCAGATGGCGGATTAATATCCAGCCTAATTTTCCTGAAAAAAATTCACATATTATGCTCCTTATAACTTCCGCTATTGAATAGTGAAAGAAAAGTGTACAATAAAATTTTTTCCATGTAAAATGTCTATTCCGACTTAACCTTCATTTTGCTTTTGTGCAACTTCACTATTTAATCTTGTTCATGACACATACAAATCTAAATGCAAAGCTTTGTTATACTTAAAAAAAAGTAAGAAAGTAGATACTTACCTACATAAAGGTACTAAAAACCCAATCGAGAGAACCAAATATGAACTGTAATTTTTTGTAATTTTTTTATTTTGGCATAATACATTTATTACTACAATTTAATACATTTGTTTACTTAAAATTATTTTTGTTTGTCTACAAAAGCACACAAATAAAGCATTTTTTTTCCCTTCACTATAATAATTATAATATTATGTATTCTACGCTGCGCGTAACATATACAATATACAATACATGGTTTTTAAAATTATCTATAAAATTAATACTTTTCGTTTTATTTTAATGAAATAATAATTATATTAATATCATAATGAAACTAAATTTTTAAATATTTTTTTACGTATTTTTTTATTCGTATGGTATAGTGTGTAATTCGTTTTTTTGTTTGTTTGTTGTTAGAATTTAATTTTTTATGTTAAATATTCTTTCTTTTCGGTTCGGACACTTAACACTTAAATTATTGTCATGTTTTCTGTTGTTTATTTATGTCTGTTTGAATATTTATAAATATTCGATTTTATATTGTGTATATTCCACGTCATTATATAGATGTTGGTACATTTGTTAGTTTTATATTTTTGATATCCATTATTTCATGGGAATATATTTTATTGAAAAAGATTATTAATTTTAGAAGAAGTATTTTAAATTTTTTGAATTAACTGATTTAATGTTAATCAAACAGTTCCGTCATTTATTCATCTATTCATCAGCATGAAAGGTATTCGCTATAAATTTAACTATGACTGATGTAAAACACCTCATATTTTAAAAATAAATATTTTTGACATGTCTGTGAAGTTGGCAGCGCAATTTTTACATCTTTGGCCAATGGGCAGTTCTGCATAGAAAATTACCTATCTCGCCTAAACGGTTTTCCTTGTCTGGATTCATTCTTCAACTCCTAAATCTTTGTCACATCTTATGCGAATCACTGTAATATTTACTTTTGAAAAATGTACAGTACCAATTTTTGTTATAAATATTTCAGGGACGATGATTTAACAAACTATTAGTGCGATCCCCTATTTTCTGTGCAGAAACGCAGAAGTAGTCAAATTTTAAGGAGCAAGGATGAAATTTTCTCCAAAATTAATAGTTTACGGGAATGCAAATTCACAGTAGTTCATAGTGTTCGTACTTTTGCCCAGTTTTCAAATTAATGAGAGTATTTTATCTTTCCTCTTCAAAATTTGACGGTTTATGAGGTTCGGATCGGAGCTAATATGACAGCGATTTCAAAATTTTGGAGTTTTGTTTGATATATTTTTTTTTTCTAAAATGACGTGGAGTTTTTGTGTATTGTGTATGTATAAATTGGGTGTTTCTTTTCCAAAATACACACTGCCTTTTGAGAGTTTAAATATGTATACAATTTTAAACCATTATTTATATATTCATGTATCATTTACAATATTTAGTATTTATAACATTAAACTCACGTGTATAATATAAATATATTATTTTGTGTGTGTGTGTTTGTTATAGATACTTTTTGAACCCTTTTTTCTATTTTTTATTTGTGGAATATTTTAATATAAATTTTATTTTTTTTCTATTATGTGATGTATACGTACTCAAATTAGTGTTGTTGTATGTGTTTTTTTCTTTAATATTGTTTCATTTTATTCTTTTCAATGTTTATAAATATTTTTTTTTTGTATTTACAAATAATTGGCATATGTTTATATATTTTTTATTTTGTTTTACGCAAAAATCACATTAAAAACTGTATAACATTTTATTTTTATTTTTATTTATTTTTTTTTTTTGTTTAAATTGCAGGTACCATTTAAATACACATTTTTAAGCATTTCTACTCACATGTTATTAATATTATTTTATTATTATTATTGTTCTACTTCTTTTATATATATATATTTTTTGTGATATGATATATTGTCTACATTTTTATATTTCTAACATAAAATTCTAATATTTTTGTTTGTATATATATACTTTTTTTTGGAAACATGCATTTACAACAAGAATAGTTAGTTATCTACTTTTTTGCTTCTTTTTTTTTATTCTGCTATTGTGCTCTTAACATTAAATGCTGCGAAAACTATTGTTTAAATTTTTGGCAATGTATTAGTAATAAAATAATAAAATCTTATTAGAACATGCATAGAAAAAAGTGTTTATGTTTTTAATACGTGATAAAATAGTTACTCCGCAAAATTTTGATTTTTAAAATTCCACCGGATTTTTGATTTGTGATTTTCAATCACAAGAAATGAGACACATAATTAAAAATGTGAATGCCCGCATATACATACGAAGGAAAAAACCAAAACCAAAAGTGCGTGCATAGCAATAAATTTGTTGCGATCACGATGTTTGAACGCAACGAATGAAAATCGTAAATGTGTTCCTAACTTTACTTCTTCTTAAAGCCTAGTATACAGTTCTTTTCAAAAAAAAAAAAAAATGGTAGTGCAAAAAAATAATTTTTTTTCCGCAAGAAAAATGTTTGTGGTGAAACAAAAAAGTCGAAAAAAACCAGGCAAATATCAAAACAATTAAAAAAAAAACTACCGACATGCCGAGCAATCGAAACCAATTCAAAAACGGTAAAATATGTTCTTTTTGTTCGTAAAACAATGTCACCAACATTGTTTGGCGCGAAAAAGTATCCGTGGTGAACATACATTTTTCAACAGGTTTGGTTCACAGTTCGATAATTAAATTTTAAACATCAAACTATTTTTTTGCAATAAAATCACTCCCATAAGAAGTATATGTATTTTTTTTGAGGAGGAACTGTATACTAAGCTTTAAGAAAAAAGTTCCTGAAGAAAACAAAACACACTCAAATAGCCATTGACACCGTTATAACTAAGGCCCCCGTCCATTATGAAACTACTTTCATAAATTCGCATTTAAATAAGTGAGTCACAATAAAAAAAGTTTTTTTCCCCGGTGTAATTTTTTTGTTTGTAGGTAGAAATACAAGCCAAGAAGACAGATTACTCTTGCAAATTCACTCAACAAAAAACTAACTGTAGACAGTTTTTTTTTTTTATTGGGAAAGAAGAAGACAAGCTTGTTGCTCTCTCTTTTTTGACAGGATTTCTGATTCATTGATAGTCAGAACAAGTATTTTTTTTATAGTTATGAATTAGTATTAGTTATGGTTATAATAAAAATGCGTTTGTAATATTTTCCCACCATTATTTCCACCAACCAAATTTTTTGCGAATATAAATGAAATGCAAAAAACTACCACAGTTTTTTTTAATTTAAATTTCCAGAGCTTCTCAAAGCATCGTATAGCTTCTCGAACTACTTTTTTAGCACATAAACGCTGCACGCATTGCACATTGAGTGCCTTTAACTGAATTTTAGAAATAATATTAAATTGTAAAACATTAATTAATGTTTTAAATTGCTGAAAATTTATTTATGCGTTATTTCCAAGATTGAGCACTATCTAACTATGACACTACTTGGAATACGTATTATAGCATATTTTTTTTCCTTACCACTAGTAAAAAAAATTGCTTAATATTTTGGTGGCGGTTTATAATTTTTTAGGTTAAAGATTGCACATCTGCTAATCAATCTGAGATCAAATCAAATTAAAATCAATTTAAATTTACACATTTTACATTTAATAATAATTATTAAAGGATAATAATTTGAATTTAGGAAAAATGTTGGTGCATTTAAAATTTCTTTACAGATCAATGCAGCAGGTATTTTATCACATATTATAAACATAAACAAAATACTGAAATTATAAAAATACTTTTCAAAATATAATTTTTAAAAACTATGGCATTTTAGTTTATTTTTTGTTTGTGTAGTATATTTGGCAGTGCTGACAATAATATACATTTTAAAAACAAAAAAAACCTTCAAACCTTCAAAAAAAATAAAATGTTCTCTAATTAAAATTAATTTAAATATAAAATAAAATAATTTTAAATTAAAAATAACACAACCATATCTATGAAAAATAATAATATTACTTAAAAATTAAACTACATAACAATTATATTAAAATATTTGTTTTAAATAAATAATAAAAAAAACACAAATTAATAAAACAATTTAAAAATTAAAAAAACGATTGCAAAATAATAATTTGTTTTTTTTCGCTAAGCAAAAAACATTATTTCGGCAAACGATTTTGTTTAAAAAATAGCAAAGAAGCTGAGCCCCAAAAGCTTTGTTGTCTTTTAAACAAAATCTTCTCTTTCCTAAGGATTTGCCATTGCACCAGGGCCTTGGGCAGCTTGTCTCTTCAAATCCGACCCTATAAGAGCTGTTACAATTGTTCCAACACACATCATCACGGCCATTGTAACATTTGCCGGTACATCACCATGTGAACTTAATAATTCTGAATAGAGCATTGTAAAGACAATGCCAAAGACTTGTGCAGCTGCATTCAATAATCCAGCTGATGTTCCCTCTGGTTCGGGATAGGTTAGTTCAGCACCGAATTCAAAACCCACAGGAAGATATCCTGTCATAAAGAATCTATAAGAACGAAGAGAAAACAAAATTTATAACAAAAAACTAATTTGTGAATCTTGATAAAAGTTATTGATTACAAAGTGACTGAAAACCCTTTTCACACGACGAAACTTTGTTTCCAGTAACGTTCAGTTTTTAGAAGAGACGGGCACTAAGTAAGGAGAGTGAACAAATTCCTTGCGGTCATTGATTTTAAAGATTTGGTTTGATATTCCCTTCAAGGTAGTATGCATTCAACTAAAAGACTTCGAAGGTCATTTATAAAAATTATTTTGTACAAGAGATTTTAGAAGAAATTATAAAAAACTTTTAATAAATCTTCAACAACTTGTTTCGTTATGGGAAAGGGGGGAGACTAAACTATGTAAAGAAAGTGACTCCAATTTGATAATTTTACTTGACAAACTTTTAATGGTAGATAAGGATATAAATGAGCAAAAAACAACATTATTTTATGAAAAATGTGACTTAAAATTAAACATATAAACAAAGTTAAGATACCAAAACATTTTACGTCCTTTTTGTGGTTTTTTCTATTTTAAGAATTTGAACTGGGGAACAAAAGGCGGTTAGGCTATAATAAAAGTCATATAGAACATTGCGTTAAAACAATGCAGACTTTATAACTCAAAAAGAGAACCTAATGGACTCCCATTTATTTTCCATGTGTCTATCTGCCCAGTTTCAAAAGTTTTTTAATATACCTAATTGAAATCACCCTAAGGATGTTTTTCAACTAAAAAACAAAGATTATATTATTTTGATCACATTTTATGTTTAACACTGTGGTTTTCTACTTTTTATTCTTAACGGGTCACGTAGATATTTCTCAAAATTTGTTTATGTAGATAAAATTCACTGTGGCGTATACGTAATATTTTCTCAGCATTTTTATTTAATTCAATGTGCGTAGCTTAGTGGAATATTTTGTGTTTATTTTGCAATTTCTTTTTTAAGCTTTGTATTGCTGCTGGTGTGGTGTATACTTGTTTCCTTTTTTTTTTTTTTTGAGAATTCATGAAATTTTGTAAAGCAGCCTCTTTTTTTGTCATCCTAAATTACCATATAAGGGCACCCAAGTGGAAAGGCAATGATTAGAGTTTTTATTGTTACCTTTAGGGGGATTATTCATAGATTCATGTTTTATTCACTTTAATGGATTTTACTGGACAAGCATTTTATTTTATACATGCTAATTTATGGGTGGTTATATAAATATACATAGATAAGGTGTTATCAAGAATTATATCTTAGGTAAGCGTAAAATTGTTTTTTGTTTTTATTGATATCGTTTTCTTAGGCAAGTTTAATGAATAGAATGTTTATTATTTTTAATTTAATTAATGAACGAGAGACTATAAAAAAAGAAGGGTTTATGGTTTAACACTTCATTGAATGTGTTTATCTTGCAGTCTGAGCTATTAAAGATAACTTTATTGACATAGGAGCAAATTAAATTCATATTAAAGGTGTTTTATTTTTTTAACAGTTAAAAGGGAGTAAAATCTTAAGTATAAAAATAGGGTGGACCATATGTTAATTGAATTTAAAAAATATATAAATTTGAAAATATTAAATATTTTTTAATAGGTTTTCTATATTATTTTCTGAATTCTGATCGCTCTTTTTAAGTACAATTTCTTAATTATAAGAACACAATAACTTTAATATTAGAAGTGTCCGACTATAAAGATGCCATTTATTGTATTCCGTTTATAGCAATTTGAACTGTGACCAATCATTCTACTCCAGATGGAAGATATGTAAGCATAAGCATTAAGTCACTTACAAGACGGAAAGGGTGTTATCTACAAAGTGTTGGTTTAAAATTGGAAATACTAAATTTCTAGCGACAAATTTGTCAGCTTGTGCTTGTCAGATTGTTCTCAGTAAATTTTGACATTTCATCATGCGTTACAAGAAAAAAAGCTTGCAAATTGTGAATCTTATTCTCAGTAGGTCGTTTAGAAGTCCATATATTAGTTTTTAAAGGGTGTTTTTAATACAGGTTTTATTTTTTAATTTGAATAGCTTTTTTAACAGATAATGAATTTGACAGCTGCCATATGATTTGTGCATAGTGTATTTTGTGCCATTTTATAATGAATAGACTTATTCTGGCGTGGGTTAACGCGTTGAAAATAAAAATTCCCGATAAACGGACCTAGAAGCTCCAGAAACAGAAAGTCCTCAAAAATTCGACTAAGACCTGAGTACAAAATTTTATAAAAATTAATTTTATTTGGAAAATATTAAAAGTAACAAAAATTTCAATTTAGATTTTAAAGTTCACATTTGGAATAGTAATTTTCAATGGTTTTCCTTATGTCTGTAGCATTAAAATTTTGTAGGTCTGAAGAAGATCGTTAACTTACCCGAATCGTCGCTGCAAAAATCAAGAAAATCAAATACTGACCTTAAGCCCAAAAAAGGTAACTATAGTAGAAATTACTTCTATATAAAATTGTCTATACAGGGTCATTCATTTTCCGGTTTCGAAAGTAAAGCTAAATAAAACACACATATTTCTAGCGGTATTTCGGTCATAACTTGAGTAATGTTGATCTTCAATGCGTCTGGGATTCGGGAATAATTCGCGTAAACACGCTATTTTGCGTAGCCCCACAGAAAAAAAATCTAACGGTGTCAATGATCTTAGTCGCCAATTCACGTCGCCAAAACATGAAGTTACTCGACCAGAAAACTTCTCACGTAATAAAGCCAAAATTGGTCGTGTTGTGTGGCCCCGTCTTATTAGAACCATAGTCGACGATAGTACAAGTCATGATCTTTAATCGCGCGCCGCCGGCCAAAAAAAAATCGTTCAATTGCTGGGAACGCCAGGAAATTGAAATCAGTAATGCTTCCACTCTCTTCGTAGAAGCGTAGTCAGTTTTATGATGACAATAATCATCGCGTAATGCGCGAAAAGTAGCTACGTTTGAATCACCACTTTTGTAGTAAGTTTTAATAATTTTAACGCGTTGTTTGATTATTAAGCGAGCCATTATTGTAAATGAAAAACATTTAACTAATATTATGACATTTAAAATGACAGCTGAGTTTGGCAGGTGTCAAATGCCAAAGCTACCAACTTGAAATCACGAAATGAATGACCCGTTATGAAATTCGATCAACACCTTCATTACTTTCACAGCTACAAGGAAAAATACTGAACTAGGAGGAACTTTTTTTTGTAGGGCTTCTCATGTTTGGAATGCGCTTCATGTTTGAAACTCGCTCCCATTAATGCACCATTTTCCAAATCTGATGTTTAGATTACAAAGCATGGTTTACTGCTATCTTTGTGTTGTAGGAATAATTCAATGCATCTCAACAACTCCTAACTATTCGAGAAGTTAATTCGAATCTTTTTATTAAATTTATGATGCGTTATTATTTTTGTATTTATTCTTACTGACGGCATTTAATTTCATGATTCTTAAGCTTATGTACATAGTCCATACATTATGCCTGATAGTCCTGTACAATCAAACTTTAAGTTCGAAAAGATTCCGACAAAACTAAATTTTCTTGTGTCTATAACTTTGTTTGGACGTCTTAAACATATACTTCATTTCATTGTATGTTCTTAAACATGTTGATTAAAACGCTGCTCTGGTTTTGCTTTTATAAACGGAACAACATTTATTTTTTGTAAATAATAGACACCTAAAATATCAGTTTTTTTTAAGAAGTAAGTAAGTAAGAAGTAAGTAAAATTATAGCTTGTAAGACTCTACACTAAAAAGGTATCGAATCTTTTTTTGCTAATGCAACTGATGTTGGAAAAAACGTGTACTTTCAGTGATCATTTAAACAGAAATTTACTCCGCATTAACACTTTTAATTTATTTATGTTTAAAAGACATCTTAAAAAAAACCTTCACTAAAATTTTGTTTTTTTTTTAAGTTTGACGCTTTTTAAGTTTCTTGTCTAATTTTCTTAATTAGTTTTACCTTCTGATTTCTCAAAGCTTCACAAATATTAAACATTTTTTTAAAAATAAATTAATCTTTCAATTTTCCCAAATCACATTTATAGTTACTTATAAAAATCAACTGTGCGACTTTTTTTGCTCTTTGAAAAAATAAATTTACTCAATTTTAGTTTTCACAGAAAATTTCATTACATTTACCTACGCATTTATCCAAGGTTCAAGTAATTAAAATTGTCGAAAGTTTACTAAAAGTAAATTAAAACCGCATGGTTTCTTCAATAACCATTGTAACTAGTGTATTATTAATGTAGTGGTATTATTATTATAGCTGTTAAAAAATAAGATGTATTACGAGTATATACCCAACCTTCCTGCTGAAATCAAGACGTCTTCATTTCACTATATTCGTTTTAATAACTTTGCCATAATTATAATAATCAAGAAATGGATAAAATTAAATTGCTGTTAATGAGAGCGCGTATAATAAATCCTAAGAAATATATTACATTTATTCCTCCAGTGTAAGTATACGCCACAGTGTACCACTTGAATTCTAAAGAACCCTTTGAAAATACTTACCCCAATAACGATGCTGTTACGTAAACAACAGCAATATGCCCGGTATCCAATGTAAAAGAGAACACCCACATCCCCACCATAGAAAAGGCATAAACAGCTAAAGTTGTTTCCCTAGAAACAAAAAAAAAAAAATAGATGATAGGTTACTTGAAGTATGAAATAAAAGTTTTTTCTTAAAGTTGCGCAAATCGTAAGATAGAATTAATGCTTAAAAAAATAGAATTATTTTTTGTTTTGATTTTCTATTTCAAGGTGGGTTTTGAGATTATTTTTGTTTTCGTTTACAAAAGTTCTTTTATTACAAAAGCTGTCTTTGTTTGTCGCCGTGTCATTTCAATGCATTTGATAATAAAGAAACAAATGTACGCAGCAGGTTCTTTGGTGTTATAGCAAGTTTTTTTCCAGTGAAGATTAAAGTTCGATTTGTTTTGCAGGAAGTTGTCGGAACTTTCTTGAAACGAAAAAGTTCCAGTACTATCTAATACTGTTCACCTACATGAGATATTATGTATGTTTTATAAAAAATTTCTAAAGAAAGGTGGCTCCATGGAAAAACTTCATCATCATTCCAGGTATCTTTTTTGTTCATAATAATTTATAGCTGTTAGTCCTTGGCACTTAATGAAATTTATCATTCAAGAGCTTAACTTGTACAACATTTAAAGTTTCTGACAATGCATATGTATGTATGTACTTACTTAAATCGATGGGTTTTATCTAAAACTATTCCACACACAACAGATCCCAACATGCCAGCCAACACAATGCACAATCCGATGCGTCCGGTGTCAACCTCATGTCCAGGATAATACTTCAACACCACCTAAACGACAAGAGAAAAATAAAAATAATAATAATAAAAAAAAAAAATCTAACATAACAAGGTCAACAACAATTAGCCCCACACAAAGGACTATAATTAACATCATAAAACCATATAATTACCGGATTGAGAAGCGTGGAGATGGCGTAGAATACACCGACATTCATACCATACGACGTCAATAATAAAATATAATTTTTATTCAGGACGAGATTTTTTAGTGATTGCATGAATGTTGATTCCCCATCTGGGTTTGGTTGAGTTGCCTCTTGGGCTGCTGACGGTGGTGTTGGCGGTCTGTCTTGGAAAACTAATTATTTTCCGGATAGCAGCATAAAGTGAAAAAAGCAAAAAAAAAAAAAATGGAAAAATAAAATGGAAACAAATTAGCAACATTTTCCGTCAGATTTATATAAACAGGGTGTTCCACAGTTACCGCTGCCGTCTCACCCCACAAGTAAACCATGGGTTCCTGAGGTTATTTCAAGTCGAAATACATCAAAAAGTTATTTCCATGTTTCGCTTCGTTTTCGAATTAGAACGATTTTTATGATTTTTGGTAACTTTTTTTTTTTTTAATGCTCTATCTTAACCAAACTAACGACTGATTCTTAAAATTTGTATTTGATCAAAAATGACTTACTGTTCAAACCTGGTTCACAATTTACTCCCTTAAATGTATTACCAAACATGATTTTTTTTAAATTTCAAGTTGTTTTTTAGCAAAGATAGAGTAAATTTTATTTTTTATTTTCTTATAATGAAAGTTTGGCCAAAATAGAGCTAGTATAAAAGGTGTTACCCAAAATTATGTATACTATTATAACTCAAAATAAATAAAATTACTTCTTTAGTTTTTCGACTTAAAAAGATCTCAGATCTGCTACGGTGACTATGCGACACCCTGTAGGTATTGAAATGTATTTAAATATTATGATAGGTAGGTACACTGAACACAGATTTTGCATTATATTAAAAGAGTCTACTATACTTACACAAAACCATTAGGATAACGAGTAGCGTTGTTAGTCCTGCGACCAAGTAGAACATTAGTTTTAGATCGGCACCAATTTCATCAAGGTTGTCCGAGTTGGAGACAAGCATCGGTGGTAGTACAAAACCAACAGCAATTCCAAGCTGAAAAATTAAATATAAAATAAAAATACATAAACATAAACATAAAATATTCAATAGGTAATATTTATTAATTCTTTAAACAGGGTGACATTGTGTGTGTGTTTTTTTTTTTAAATACCGGATCTGGAGGATATTTCGCTTGCAAAATTAAGGTGATTCAAATTTTCTACGAAATATGTTTGTATTTTCAATATGCCTTTCAGTAACTAGACATTTCATGAGGGAGGCGGATCGTCAAAGGAGAGTATTTCGGTAATAAATATTTTGATAGATAGATTAGATTGATCTGATAGATTATACGGTATAGAAAATTAATAAGCTATTAATTTGCTAAATCTTCTTGTGAACCAAAATATTTGCTACTTTCCGCAAAAAGACAAAAAAAAATAAGAATTACGTCGGAAAATATTTGAAGACTTTACTATGGCAATCATGATTTTGACAAATTTCATCGGAAAGTGTTTAATTGAATTGAATCATCTTACAAAGTCGGATAACCCAACGACAATCATTGTGACTACGATAGTCAATCACTTATCACATTAGTTGATTCCTTTCCTGTTATTACGATTATATAGAACATGGAAAAGTGGCCGTACCATAAAAGTTTGTCATAGATGAAGGGAAATTGAGTTTATTTTAACTCTTCAAATATATCGGAAATAGCTTTAATGATTTTTATAAAACTCAAAATAAACAAAAGTTAACCGAGAGATTTCTTAGTAATTGCTTATGTTCATAAATTTGGGCACTATACATTTATGAACATAAGAAATTACTAAGAAATCTCTCGGATAATATGACAAATATTAATTAGGGCGTTATGATATTTGAAAATTGTTTTGGGCATTATGGCATTGATTTTCGACTTCGTGGTATTTTTTGTTATAAGTTTTTGGGCAATGTGTCGATTTTTATTATTTGGTCGTTATTACCCTGTATAAAAAGACCAAACGCTCATTTTAAATTGGGACTTAATAATCCCCAAACAAAATGACAAAATACTCAAGCCCTTGGTAATCGTAAAATGTTAATAAAGTTGTTTTTGGTTGTTTGAAATTTTTAATTTGGGCGTTTTTTTTTTTTTTTTTTTTTGTTTATTGATTAACAACTTTTCACTATAACATTTACTGATCAATTTTTTATGATATTAATATTGCATACAAAAAAAAAATATATATACATATATTTTAATATTTTTTAAAAATATTAAATTTATTTTTTTTTTTTTGAAAATTCAATATTTTGAAAATTCATAGTTAATTTTTGTTTTAATAATTTTGTATAAAAATGTAGTCAAATGACGCAATGTTTCATAAATACTCTATTTGAAAAAAATTAATCGCTGTAAAATCACAAATGTTTAAAAAAAAATATTTCCATGTCATAACTGTAAAATGATCCCAGTTGGTAAAAAAAATTCTTACACGTTTTTCATTTGATTGGAAACATTTAACCAAAATCCAGTAAGAGCCTATTAGGGAAATAACAAAAACAAATTCACATATTCTAGTAAGAAAATTACAATTGGGATATACCCTATGTAACTTCTGGCTCAATGCAATGCATCAATGACGTCACTTTTACATAAAGGAAATTCATGCATTTTAAGCTCGTGCAAAGTCGTGGTTGACCCAGACGTTACCTATTCATACTACTACAGACCCCTAAAATTATTTTTTGTCTTCTTTTCAAATAGATTCATAATATACATTAATTAAAATTTATAGCAAACTACCTGTATTTTTAATTAATTTCTTCTTTTTAATCAAAGTCAGATATCTGATCAAAATCTTGAAGCAGAAGAACCAAAAACAATTCAAATTAAAGTTGAAGTTACAGACGCATAAATACGCAGACGAACGTTAAATGTTGTGCCATTTCCGTCGCAAAATAACATCTTATCTAAAATGCGCTTAATAAAAAATTATATAACTTCAAAAAATCTGACATTTGAAATGTGGTTGTAAATGTAAAAACGCTTAGGTACTTTTAGCTTATAAAAATTTTTTAATCAATCAAGCTCAACACACTTCTTATTTAATCGTTGAATTGAAATTTATTCTACATCATCAAGCATAAATCAGTTCTGCAAATCCAAACCTAGAACTAGAAGACCGGAGGGATTTCCTGAATTTATATTTCGCTGCTATTTTTTTTTCTTTCACAAAATTATCCAAAAGATATTTTTCTTCTCTTCTTTTTTTTCAGAAACTAAACTCAAAATCCTTGATAAAAATTTTGTAACATTTTAGTGGATCCTTACTTCCTTGATTTTTTCTTTAATTTTTTTTTTGTGTGTGTTGTGGGATGATGTTTTCTTTCATCAGCTAAAGACCAGCTTTATATATTTTCATTCTCATCTTTTCTTTTGTTGGTTGTCGTCATCATCGTCGCGTCTTCAATATAAAATCCTTATTCGCTTG
Source organism: Epistrophe eligans (assembly GCA_951394125.1). Lineage (NCBI taxonomy): Eukaryota > Metazoa > Arthropoda > Insecta > Diptera > Syrphidae > Epistrophe > Epistrophe eligans. Next base: position 76,526,669 of record OX596030.1, read on the forward strand.
GTTAAAGATAGTTCAACTTGATGTTATACGAGTAGATATGTGCGTAGTTGAATGCATTTTTACAAGCAATATTTCGGCTTTTTGTGCTTCGTCGAGCATGGTTTCTCGACAAAAAAAGAAAAAAAACTTAAGCAATGTAATACAAATTGGCGAACTATTATTACTGACATTGATGGATTGGGCAGATGGTGGATGCATGTTTCCTGCATCACATGAAAGTGAACTTTGATAATATGTTTCCTTTGAGTTGAGTAATACTGTTATCTCATAGTTGTCAGAGACTTTATTAAGAAAGAAATAATTTTAAGAAAGTTTTAAAAATAAAAGTTTTGAGAAATGTATCTGTGTGTAACATAAGTTAAACAACAATTTTCTGCTAATCTATTTTTTTGTAAAGTTTCACATCCATCGTCAACATTTCAATATTAAAATTATTCAATAGAAAAATTATATTGATCAGACGTGAATTTTCCTTACTGTTCCCACAACGCTCTTAAGATTTACGTTGTCCACGACAAATTTAACATTTAAGTACTCCCACTTTACAATATCTCTGACCTTTAATTTTTTTTTAAACTAATTAAATCCATAACCTTTGTTGTACCTGACAAAAAATAAGTGAGCTGAACTAATCTAAAAGTGCATGTAAATTAAAAAGCTTTTATGTTCATAAAAAAAATAAATTACAACAAACATAAAATTTTAATTGGTCTTAAACGAATTTTAAATTCACAAAATTTACGAATAAAAATATCACAAACCATTAAAATCAAATTGAAGAAGATCCAAACAATTTATTTAAATTCAAATGTCCTTTAGAAGATTCAGTTTAGTGCGATTGTTTGAACAAATTAAAAGCCAGCCTGCAGCTCGTACTTTCATACTTTATGCGTGCCCCATTAGGGGATATTATTTATCCACAGCAAAAAAAAAATGAGAAGAAAAAAAAAAAAACACACTAAAGGAAATTACTTTCTCAGCTTCCTGATGATGGTATTCCGAAAATGAATAAGGAAAATAAGAATACCCCAGTCGGAGAACACTGAACTGGTTGGTGGTAATATAGAATTATACTTACATGCTAGCCTTGTAATTCAAATAAATTACATTGGAGAAAACCAACTGACTTAGGACACTTACATAGAAGAACTCGATTCGGAAATATGTAGATTCGATGGCAATAAACAAGCTTAATGCAACTTCCATCTGATGGGTAAACTTTGATGTGAGCTATTCTAGTACGAATATATACGGTTAGATTTAATGTGGATAACAAAGATGCTTTGTGGTTTGTGGTTTTAATATTTGAATGGAAATTAAGGATTCTTGGCACGTATTAAACTAGTTCAAATGAAGATGATGAGAAAACGTGTGGTGAAATGGTTGTGACGAAGTTTTATTTATTTATTTATTTTTCTTTGATAAAAAGGTAAGAACACGTTATCCTTTAACATTCAATTAAGCTTTCAATGGTGAAGAAAGGACATGCACATGATATAAACTTGTATAAAATTCACTTAAATATGTACCTACACAAATTTCCAATCAACACTTACCTATCTCCAACTGTCTCGGAATGCCTATATAATAAACACATTTACCGTAATCTTTCTTACGCATATAAACATTCAAAATGATAGAACTTTTTATTCTTTTAGGATTAAAGGATAACGAATCCGGATTTTCAGATTAGCTTTGGATGGTGTGTATTTCTGGTTTGTTATGGATTGGAATTGAAAGGTACTTACATTCATCCAACCCATAAAATAGTCAAACCAATGGCGTGTTATTTTGTAGATGGTGCGAGATTCAAATTACAATTCCCCATACAACTTGGCATGTACTTGATAGCTCTGTATTGAAAAGATTTCAATTTCAATTTCAATAAATCTATGGCACGGCTGCTGTATGTAGACATGAAGGTGAATCACAGCCAATTTATTTATTATGTATCTTCTTTTATTTCTTTATTTTTATTTATTTATTAATTGTTTACTTTTGATGATCGAAAATTTAACTCAAATATAAATATTTTGCAAGGAAAAAATGTCAAATTCAAATTTGATGTGAGGTTTTTATTAAAATATTTTTCAGAGAAAAAATTAAAAATTTTATGTAACAAAGGAGTTTCCATAATGAGTAGATATATAATTGTTAAATTTTTGTTTATTTAAATTTTATTAAAAAAAATCTAAAATGAAACAAAGATTATTATAATAATATTCTTATTTGTAAAATTAATTTACAGAAGCTACAAAAAAATAGTTTCTCCCTAAGGGAATTACTAAAAGCTGATAAGTCTTTAGTCCTCCGTGCATGTATCATTAAGAATTTCTTATTGGTACCAGTCCAATTAATTTAGTATAATTATTTTTTGTGCTATATTTAATTAAAAAGACAACTTACGATTAAAAACTTGTTTTGATTTTTTTTTTCTCGAGAAATTAAGGTTTAATAAATTTAAAATTATGGTAATTTTCACGTTTTGAAATACTTAAGAATTAAAAACAAATTATAAAAAAAAATTTTAATATATTGGTGAAATATTTTTTCTTTTAGAAATTTCTCTAAAGTTGTTACTCGATAAATACGTAAAATATGAAAAAATATTACATAATATAAATTTTATAATTTTAATAATAAATGGTGTAGGCTGCAGTTTCTTCGATAAAATCGAAAATATTAAGAAAAATCGAATCTTATTTTGTTTCAAGATGCAGGCAACCTTTAAAATGATTGATGATCAAAAATTCCGATTTAAGCTTCCTGCAAGGCCCTCAGCGCCAAATCCACCAAATTCACATTTTCAAAAAAAAAAAATGAACTGAATACGCAGATCGAACCACAATTCAATAATGTATATTATAAAAAAACGAAGTCATATGTAGAATGGTGTTATTATTATTGCGGCGTAATGTTTGTACTCAATTAAAAATGATCAAAAGGGTTCGATGAACTATTTAAAAAAAAAACTGTCCGTTAGTTAAGCTAATAGTTCTTTTTGGACAATAAACTATTTCAAAACAAAAATAATAAACAATCATGATTTTATTTTAATTAAATTAAAAATTATTAACTAAATTAAAAATAAAATTAGTTTGTTTTTAAACCCAATTTTCTCAGTTCGAATTTTTTTTGGGTTAGGCCGTTTTGGCGCTGAACACCTCATTAAACTTATGACCATAAAATATGATTCCTAAATAAAATATAAAAAAAAAAAAAAAAATAAATATTGCACTGATTTTTCTTATAAAATAAATCAAAATGGTTCCATTAAAAAATTTGTTCATTAAAAAGTTCTCCACTCACCACTCTTTTTTCATTTCTTTATATTTGTGACAAAAATAACGGTACTTGCCAAATGCCATAAAACAGCCTAGTTTTTTTATTTCTTACATTTGGTACCGAATGACAGCTGTCAGAATAATTAAAAAAAAAACACAAATAAAAGAAAGTTTGCTACAAATGAAAAGCAAAACAAAAAAATAACTTAAACCAAAAATTAATTTTAAATACATATTTACATAAAATGAACAACTTCATTCGATACTAGAATAAACGTCACAAACCCATCCGCAGTAGGATTCAGAGTTGCAAAAGCTTAAGTCACTTTCTAGCTTAAGCTTGACTATACATAATTCACAAGTTAGTAACTTATGAATTAAAAAATGTAAGTCATGAGCAAGTGAAGTGATTTATGAATTTAAAAAAATTAATTTACAACCTACTATGTGACTTATGAGTTAAAAACAATTTATGTAAGTCAAAAGCAAATGGGTTAATTCTGATTAGAAAAATTATGAATTGGAAAATTTATAAGCTAGCATGATCATTTTATGATTTATAAACCAGATTTGAAAGCTAAAAATAGATTCAAAATAATTATGTATTCAAAACAAGCTTAAGAATTTCCAATCTACCAACTAGCTTATGAATTAATTTTTTTTTATTGTTTAGTTGTGAATTAATATTTTTTAATTCATAAGTCACTTAGTAAGTTGTGAATTAATTTTTTTTAATTCACAAGTCATCTACAGACTTATGAGTTAATGATTTTTTAATTCAAAAATTCGCAACCCTGGTAGGATTCTACTTGTGCTTTTATTGGCAGTAACTCTACTGTGGGTGTTTTTCTCGTGTAAAACTCTACCTACTGTACTGTGAATAGTTCTCCCAAAAAAACTCATTTAATATTAACATTTTTCGAAAAAATATGTGTCATTTATTTTTTAATATATTTTCATTTAATTTATAAAAAGTGTTAAAATTTTCGTGAGTAGGTATTCAGAAGAAAAAAAAGAAAAGATAAAAACTGAATGAATTCTTCGCTGGCAATATTGTTATTGTTTAATGTTCATTCACCTTTAATCCCTTCAAACTTTTGTGAGTAACGTTTTTTTTTTATTTTTTTTTACAGCACAGCACAGCACATATAAAGTTCTTTTTGTTTTACCTTTGTAAGCCTTTGATATATCATCGGAATGACATTCTTCTCAAATTGTACACGTTCTGCTCATATGTAATATACATAAATAATCCAAATCGTGTTAGGATAAAAATGAAAAGAAAACACAAAATGAAAAAAAAAAATGCCATTCCAAAAGGAATAATAAAAAAAAGAAAATGAAACAAGTATGAAATCTAGTATATATGTACATACATATATACAGTACATATGTAAACATAATGCTGAGAGAATCGACAAAAAATATTTTTTAAACCAGGACCACCTTGAGGGTTTTAGTTGATCCATCAGGGAGAATATGAGATGGAACTCTTTTACATTGGTGATTGGTTGGGCTTGAGGTATTTTTTTGATTGCCTTATTTTTCAACCCAAAAATTTGTGAACATTAATGCCAGTTTTGGGTTTGATAATTTGACTGTTTTTTTTTTTTTTTTTAAGTGTCGAGAAATAAAAAAGTTTTATTGTCTACTTATTAAGTCCTGCCATTGAAGTGATTTCCTATATATATCCTAGTTTATATCTACAAATAAAATGTGAGGAAAGTTTTGGACATTTTGGGTGTTTTTTCCCATTCAACTCAAATTTCTTCAGAGCAAATCTTTTTTTTTTTTTTTGAAAAGGATGAAGAATGCCGATTTGAAGATAAAACGAAATGAAGGTTGGAAGTTATAATTTTCTGCTGCTTTTGAAAGGAACTTTCTTTTTGGGGTTGGCACAAGGGATTCACTGTCTAAACACTGTCAATTATAATTATGAAGGTATCAAATTTAGATACCTAATATTAAAGTAGCCACTTTATTTTATTTGTTCCGAGTGTCACAAAAGCTATAGATTTATGGAGAGATGCATGAACTCACTGGTTTTCTGTTATCAATTGAGAACAAAAATACACATCTTTATCATGAGATGACAATTATAATGTCGAAGAAGATGATCAGGAACAGAACTCATTAGCACAATAAACTATAACCAATTGGTCACTCATTACAAAGCTTTATTCTTAATAAAATCAAAACAAATACATATGTACAAGGGTATGATGCATATAATGAACATATATAGAATATATATGTACATATACTGCTTAGTTTAGTTAACATACTTATGTATGTATGTATTTAATGTATGAGATGCCTATATATAGTGGTATAGTAAATGCTACAAAATCTTGATCCGGGTCTGGATGGATTATTATCTAAAATTATCATTGCAAATTGAATCACAATAAGTTATCCTCGTCAAAAATGGATTATATAAATTTGTTTGATTCGTTGTCGAATCTCATTATTATAACGTTGGAGAAACGGACAAATTGATAAAACGATTTTGCAATTCGATTTCAAAAACCTTTTCTATATATAAAATTTTGTGATGTAATTTATTCAGGTATTCATGTCGTTAGTAAATTGTAAGAGGGTTTATAATACCTTGAAATAGATTCCATTTTTACTATTCAATTCTTTTTTCTATTCTCCATTACTATAAATATAAATTGGCCAAGTAGAAAACTTATTCTTTAAAAATAGTAGAATTAAATTATATTTATAAAAGGTTTAGAACACATTTGAATTTAAATTAAAACAGAATTTCATATAATATAGGTACATACATACCTATCTACATTTTACTGTAATGTATCTGTCAGAATGCTTTTATTTCACATTGTATTTCTATGAATTAATTATAAAGGTGAATTATTTTCGAAAAGAAGAATTTGCTTTTATTGAAGAAAAATAAAGAATTTATCAGTAAATGTTTTCTTATTAAAGAATTATGAAAATAGAAATACAAAAAGGTTTTAAAATCGGTTTGAAAATAATTATCTTAAAAATAAAAAAAATCAATTAAACCTTTGTACATAATGTACACGTTCATGACTGATATACAAAAAAGGAATATAACATTTCATTTATATCTACAGAAAGAATATTAAAAAAATATTTTATGTTAATTTTTATTAAAAATCTAAGTATACCTCCTAGGAGCTACCGAGTAGAAATGAGGTATATCGAATGGATCGCTTTTTAAAATCAGGAGGACTCAGTGTTAAAAATCTCGCTGATCGAAAAATCTCAAAATTTGGAATTTCATTGAAATACAAAATTTATTAATTCGGAAACATAGAGAGAAGTGTATATAAATCAAAAATTTTCATTTTTTCAGATAGATGGCACTTGATATTAAAGTCTCAAAAATAGCTTATTCAATTAAGCCGACACGAGAAATCAATCATGCCGATTATGGAAACCGCAATACTGGATCCGCAGTAATTCGCTGTATAGTGTTCTCTCTTCTTTTCACGACAAATGAGAAAAGAGAAAAGACAGCCCTGCACTGCGAATCACTGCGGATCCAGTATTGCTGATTCCATAATCGACATGAATTTTTTATGAACCTATACTACGTTTACATGGAGAATTAAATCCGAATCGAATCAGGATTTAGGTATTTGTAAACCTACATCGAATCGAATCGGAATAACTCGATCCGATCGAGCTCGGCGAATCGAAAATATAAATGTATACCTAGATCGAAGAATTGAAAAATCGAGATTACAGCGGCAGCAAGACTGTCACTTCGATTACATTTCAATTGTATCTTTCGATCCGGCATCATCTGAATCGAAATTTCGATTCAGATTGAATCCGATCCGTGAATCCACTCATGTAAACGTAGTACTAGAAGTACATGTTAATCAAAAAATTTTAAGTTGTACGATAGATGGCACTAAATACACAAATCTAATATTTAGCTTAAAACTCAAAAAATTACTATAATTTTTGCGGTCACGGATCGGCAAACTATTAGATTCGCTTACGCTTTGTCTTTTTAAATATACTACATTTTTATTTAATTTTATTTATATAAATTTTTCAGTTCAATGATTCAATGATGTAAGAATTTAAAAATGTATACTAGCTGTTTTGTCACGTATTAAGTTTCTGTGCAATGGGTAACAGTTAGTACAGTATACCTATTTATTAATATTGGAACCTATTTAGTAACTGCCTTCTTCAATTTTAATTAGAAGAGGGATAAATACATAATCGCGGGATTTTTATTACTTAATTTTGTGATTTCGTTATTGAAGATATTTTAAAATGGGTAAACAAAAACGGACTATTTGACATATCCTACAGCTGTTAAATTATAGTCCCATGAAGTTTCTGGTCTTAAATGATTTGTTTATTTAATTAGAATTTATACTTTTTTCACTATAGATGAGTAATTCTTTTTTAAACTTTAGTTCAGGAGTTGGTCGAAATTCAAAATTCTGAAAATTATTATTATTTTGAAAAATCAAATGTAGCTTTGTCTGTTTTTCTCGCGCATTTGTTTTATCTTCTCGGAGGGTCGGTTGATTTTCATGAAATTTGGCGTCTGGAAAACGACAATTTAATCAAAAACTGTTCCAGTCAGATCCATTATATGATTTAATAATTTTACAGAATAAAATTTTTGACAAAATAAAAATTAAAAAATGTTTTTTTTTTTACTTTTTTATTATTATTATTTCTCAAGTATTTATTTAAAAATACATTCATAACAAATTTCTTTTTTCTAAACTTCATTACATCATCGGATTTCTTTTAAAACCTCTTAAATCCAAAAAAAACATTACAACTATTTCAGTTTAAAAATAAATCACTAAATTCAAATTTCAATGACTCGTAAATGAACCATGATTCCCTTTCCCTTGGTTGTAAAAATCTGTTTCAATACTTTCTGGGTTCTAAGAATTTAATAATTTTATTTTCGAAATCGGTTCACGGTTACGAGGTTGTAACAGAAAAGTGACGATTCAAAAAAAAAATTTTATGAACCTTTCTAAACTTAAACACTTTTTTAAAAGAAAAATCTTAAGAATACATTTGTAAAAATAAAAAAAAATTAATTTCCCTCCGAAAACAAGAGTTAGAAAAGAACTATTAAGAAAACGTATTAACGACTGGGTTGTACTTGCTACCTAGGTGGACATTAACAACCTACATTTCGGTTAAATCGGTAAGGGAACAAGGCAGAAGTAATTAAAATTCACAATAGACTCAATATTCATAAGACTAAATTACATCGAGAAAAAGTTTATTTTGTTCTTCTCTTTTCCTTGGTTCCATAAATATTTAATATTCTTAATAAAAGATGTAATAACTTATTTGACCAATCAGTAAATTTGTCAACTAAGCTTATATCAATTTTTATTCAATTATTTAAATGTACTATATAGACCTATGTAAGTAGTAACGTATTTTTTGAGCTAGTCTTTAGCGACATTGTGAATAAATAAATAATCAGTTCTTTAATTTGTTCAAAAATAGCTGGGGTTATTGACGAAAAAGTAGCGTTAAGAAGGTCAATATTTTGATTGTTCTAGTGTTTTTTGTGTTTATTTTAACAAAGCATTTACGTGAACTTAGATACATATATGTAACTTAAAAGACTTAAAAAGGTTTTATCTGTTTTAAATCCATAAAATACATTGATCCATTTTTATCCTTTAGACTTATACTTATACTCAAGTCAATACATATTAAATAATGTATTGAAATGGTTTAACTAATTATATTTGTTTTCAACTGACACTCTTAAATTAATTTAACACCTATTTATTTGCTAATCACATCATCCTCTTTAATGGTTATTACTCACTTCCGGTTGCATCTGCGTAAAGCTTAAGTTTAACTAAAATCCGCCATCAACTGCAACAATTCTCACATTTTATCCGCTTTGTGATACAATAATTGTCGGTTATACTTATTTTCGTCGGCATTGTATTCCTTTCACAAATTCTCTCGTGAAAATAAACCAGACGCAGACGTTTTGAGGCGAATAAAGGATTCCACTTCAAGCCGTTTAACATGGAATAATGGAAAATCCTTGGTCTTTTTTTTTTTAATTTTTGTGTGGCAAATTCGTGCATTGAATTGCAATGGTTTAGCTTGCCATAATGTGCATTGTTCGCAATAAACAGAAACCGCAATGTTGAGGCTTAAGTGGACCATTGCCACAGCAGCGCCATATCCACCTATACTCATCGTTGAAATACAGTGAACTATATATATAGTGAACAGCAGTAGTTGTAGTTGATTCTGCAATGCGATTATGAATTTCGATTTATTTAGCTGACTTAACATCAATAATTGAAGAACAATTCGATCAAAGAACAAAACCCATACCAACTTACATAACATACATATCCTACATAAATTCATACAATACATAGAAATAAATTTACAATACTAGCATAATAATGCTTATTGCTGTTGTATATTTTATTAGAAAAAGCATTCAGGATGTTGTCAAAGTCAACACTTCTATATTCGAATATACGAATGGGACGGGTATGCTTTTAAGCCGATGCGATGCTTCTTCCTTTCTGCCTGCTGCCATACTATATAAGAGAAGTGTAGGTACTTGTTAGACAGCTCGACCTTGTGAGGCATTATGGATTTAGCTAGGATAGTTATGCGGGGGTTTGTATACACTGGGGTGGTAGTTGGAAATGGAAAGTGTCAACTTCGGCGGCGGAGGAAGGGGGGAACACGTGGATAAGGGTAGGCAAAATGTCAACCTCTTAGCCTGTGATGAGGCCTTTCGCCTCGCTTGCCACTGTTTCCAGTTTTTCACTTGAAGAGGATTTTTTTTTTTTGTATATTTTTTTCTCCTCACTTCAGCACATGCTTTGTGTATCAACTTTGGAAATTGTAAACGGAAAATGTAAAGGATTTCCATGCAAAATGAATTTCATCAAATTGAGTAACTTGAAATAAGGAATAATAATAGGATACCTATACTACACTACACAATGTTGAAACTTGGACGAAATATTCATTTCTAATCAAGGGTTTTGAGGACGAGAAAATTAATTATAATTTGAAAATAGAAGAAGAAGGTATACACCTTTGCTAATAGTTAAATGTGCAGAAATTGTTTTTTTTTTTTTTAATCTTTGAAGGACTTCAATTAGCAGGGAAACGTTTTCAGCGGAACAATAATTAGGAATATTTAAACTCGCAGTGTAAATATACGAGTATAAAAGTAAATACTTACTGGAATGTCAAATTTATTCAGGCTTGTGTTCTTTTCTTTAAGGAGGATTATGCAGTAATTAAATAGTTAGCTATTGTTTTTGAAAATAGGAAGCTTTTTTCTAAATCCAAGTAGATAAATTGGTAATTAAGGCACTCAAAAATATAGGTATATATTATAAGATTTTACATACAATCATGTTGCGTTCAGACACATGATTAATTTAAAATTATAATATTAATTGACAGACTAAGATCCCGCCAAAGGACAACCTACCCCAATTTTTATATTTTCAATGAGAGTATACATTTTTTAAGGATAGTTTATCTAAACAAACAATTTGCTTCTGGGTTGCCTATAATTAAATGTACTTGAGGAATAGGGTTGCCACCCTTAAAAGGCCAATTATTTATTTTACGAAAGATATTAAAAATAATATGTAGGGATGACCGGATTTGGTTTGGCTGTTTTGAAATTATCTTCTTGTCTTGCAATTTAATCATTTCGCATTTAATATTTTAGGATTTTTTATTCGAAATTTTGTATTTTGCTATATATTTCGCAAATTTCACATTACAATTTCTTTTTTCGTATTTTAATTTATTATCTCGATTATTATTATGTCGCATATCATTATTTCGCAATTTATTATTTTTTAAATTGTCCCTGATTAAATTTGCCCTATGAAACTTAAGGTTACCATTCTTTAAAATAGAAATATTCTTTACAAATATATATTCTAAGTTTTAAACATTTCCTTACTAGTATCAAACTAAACCTATTTTCTTAACTTCAGCTGAACATGTCGAAAAAAAAGACAGTTCGTGCAAACAAATAAGCAAACATACCAGTTTTTATTTTTAACTGTCAAAGTGACATTTGTAGTTAGTGTTATACGAAAAATTTAATATAGGCATTTCGGGATTTTTACTTTTTACTAACTCGTTTAAAATTTTGGAAAGTCTTGTTTCTAACCTAGGATCATACTAAAAATACTTTAACATTGTACTAAATCGTCTTAAATTTTGCCCTTGTAATTTTAAGGAGGATTTGGTAGAATTTTTAGTGAAGCGCTGGGAAAATTATAATTTGGTAGAGGTAAAATAAAAAATTATTAAAAAATTGTATATCTTTTTTTTTATATAGAATTTTGATAGATAAAATTTTTTTAAATACAAAATGTTTCTCCTTTCGCCTAACAAAATGAAAAGCCCTCATTCGCGTTGTGATTTGAAAAATTAAAAAAAAGTATTGTGCTTTTTTTGTGTTTGAATAATATAAGCTTAAATTTGTATCTATTTATTTTATTAAACTGATAGTATACAAAAAAAATTAATTTCAACCCATTTTATTTCTTCTATTCTTAAAAACCTAAGCGCTGACCCAAATTGTTGGAATTGTAGGAAATATTTAAATATTTAAAGCTCTTCCTTACAGTTCAGCTTTCTATTATTTTCTAGAGTAAGACGTTAGAAATCCAAATTTTATAGATACTGAAAATTGGAATAAATAATTTTTAGCATACCTTTAAAATTCACATTTGTAAATACCACCTTATGAAAAGATAAAAATAAAAAAAACTATTAGTAATTCAACTTGAAAAATTTGTGTTTTACAAAAATTCTGTTCGCAAAAATTATTCCAGAAAAATTCCTTAAACAAAAAAACATTTTTTAATATTTATTATTTAGAACTTATTAATGCGGAATTAAAAAATTAATTTTGAAAAAAATTAACCACCCATTTTCAAAATATCGAATTTTCAAAAGTTAATATTGAATTTTTTTTAAATCCAAAATTTGGTTAAAAAAAAATTTGATATGCAATATTATTTGAAGCTAATGTGTCAAAAATTTCATTAAAATTGCTTGAAAAGATCATGAGATAGTCGAAAACCAAAAAAATGGTTCTATGCTAGGTACCATTTTCAGACGATATTAAAATTTTCTTCAATAATATGATAGATTGTACTGATATTAGCTCACATACAAATTTTAATCAAAATCGTAGGAGTCGTTTTTGAGGAAAATGAGATTTTCCATGCCGGTTTTATAATATTTATATGGGAGGTACCGTTATTTTTAGCTATAAGAATAATTTGTATTTTAAATTAGAATAATGTCAAAAAACTGCTGGATGCCAAGTTAAATAAAAATTGACCAAGTCGTTTTCGAATTATTAAGTTCTCATAAAAAAAAAAAACATACAACTTAAAAAACCAAGAAAAAAAATTTGAAAATTTTTGTTTTGTTTTCAGTTGAACCATTTTTGAGAAAATCGGAAATCAAAAAAATGGTTTTATGGGAGGTACCATTCATAACCATTTTTCCGATTTTTTTTAAATGGTGCCTTTTTGTAAAAAAATTATTAGAATAAAAAAAAAAGCTGTCGGCACGTTTTAACTTCAGCTAAAGAAATTTTACGGTTTGGGGGACAAAAACTTATAGGTACCAAGTTTAAAGAAAATCGATCCACCCATTTAGGCTACAGCCGAAAGGACAGACAGACAGACATAATTGCGAGACCCACTTTTTTCGACTTCGCTATCATCGTATTGTCAACTTTGCCCAAAATCTCGAGTTCGATTTTTTTTACGAATCCATAACTTGCCATAGTACCTACATATTAAAAATAACGAAAACCGAGTTAAGAACTTTTTTTTTAAGGCATAGGTAAAATCAAATTGATTGTGGTATCAAACTCTTCACTAAAATACATTTTTTGACACCTGATATTTCATCTTAAAATATTTAACTTTGACGATGCGATTGTATTTAAATTAGTTGTTTTAGTTGTAAAAGGCAACCATGTTGTTTATATTTTCGGAGATTTTGCGAAAATAACGGCCTTTCTCCATTGAAGTTAGTTTTTGACGAATGATCAGGCAGATATATTTTTTTTTATTTCCTCCTATGCTATGTATGATGCGACGTTACTTCCGTCATGGTATTTAATTCCGTTTTATAATTTTTGTTCTGTGTTAATTTCCCACTCCAGTTCCTGATGTGGACAGATAGAGAGGACATATATTCAGTTCTGTGGGGATTAATCCACGCCCATTTACATAGCCTGTAAGGATATTTGGTGAATTTTCTAATATTCTCTAATTAAAATATTATGAGGTTTCCCGATAAGCAGCAATATGTTCTACTACCTATGTGTATATAGCCCTCTGCATTTTCCGACATATCACCAAGTTCCATAAACAAAGAATTCAAAAGAAATCCCTATTAACTATAAGAAATACATATAAAAATATACTTAGCAGGCATAGTATAATTATAATGTTCCATCCAACATTCAAGTAAAAAAACTTCTATTCCATCAATTATTTCAATATTATAATATCTTACTCAATCCCAGAAGATAACGAAGTTTATGCCTTGTCAATTTCTGAGAAATCTTTAATGATGCTCCAAAAAAAGAACTGTCATCTGCCTTACAAATATTTATTCGTGGTTGAATTATCCTGCATAAAGAAACACAAACAGTTCAGACCAAAAAATTCAATTTATATATTGGCATCGTGTTTGTCCATTATATAATGTATGTATGTAGGAAGAAAGACAAAAGCAGGATATCGTCAAGTTGAATTGACATTATACCCTGAATCCAATTAATTATACGCTGTATTTCATTTGTTTATTTCTCATATACAGTTTTAACCATATACGAAAATATAAAAGACAGAAAAAATTGTTGCTTCGTGTGGTCCTTTGTCGTCGTCGTCGTTGTCCTAGAGCTAGACGAGAGCAGCCAAGGAGGGTTTCTAAAAATAGAGTGTGTCCTTGGTTGGCACACTTCTCTTCTTGAAAAATTTTCAAAATACAAAACGACAAGTGGGTCGGTCGACAATTCAGTTAAGGTTGTTTCTAATTCTGGGTGACTGAGACTCTACTACATTCATATACTATTTTGAAAGAAAAGGAGCATGGTATATAAAAATGTAAATCAAAATGAATAGGTGAATGTAACTATATACAGGTACATATCATGTAAAGGTACCACTTCAACTTTTAACACCGAGGTGAGGGATATTATTTCAAAATGTTAAACATGATATTTTGATTTGCGTGGCTGCGATATAATATATTCTGAGTATATGTGGGTGTGAGTGTAGCTAGAGATGCAGGTGACTGATGTCGAAAAAAAAATATAACGAAATTCTTTTGAATTTTGTTCATCGTTTGCAGGGGAAAATTGAAAATCAACTCGATTATTTAAATGAAGTTAAGATTTTTTCTCCTTAATGATTTATGTTATGTTGGATTGTATTTCAGTTATAATGACTATCTAATTCTTTGGGTGGCCAAGTAGTTTTTTTGAATGGTTTCAAGTTGATAATTCATAAAATAAATTTTGATGTACCCTAAGACTCTCTTTTGTCTGCAACTCTCTTTATTATTTTCACGATTTCCGTTTTTTTTCTTCAATTTTTCTCGAAAACAACTATAAAGATTTTCATCAATCTTCGTACCTGTAATGACTTAAGTGATTGTATGAAAACTGCGTTTCATTTTTTTTTGCCAAACAAATTTTAAAAATTACTGAAATATGAACGTTTAAACTACAGTAGAATCTTGAAAAGATGAACAGATATAAAACAGGGCCCGTTTGTCTTTTCACATTGTACATCTTTTCGAGCATCAGCATTTGGTTGATAAAATATAATTAACATATGAAGTTAAAACAAACTGATTAACGTTACATAAATATAATACGAGAAGCTAAAGGCAAAGAAAAATTAAAAAATTGATTTGGGAATAAATCGTTCATCTTTTCGAGTGTAAAATTTCAACTTGTTCATCTTTTTTAGCACTGGAGGGTGAAAATATTTCGTTCATCTTTCCGAACTGTTCATCTTATAGAACCGTTCATCTTTCTAAGATTCTACTGTATATTTCATTTAAAGATTGTAAAATATATTTTTAAGCAATACTTTTTAGTACATACCTACTTTTGACTTTTTTAATATTTTTTCCTCAAAAATGTTGTAACATTAAAGTTGTTCAGAAACAATAGTTTCTTGATGAAACATTTATGGTTATTTTTTTTTTTGAGTTTTAACCTAAAATTTAAAATTTGTATGTTCAGTGCCATTTATCGAAAAACTTGAAAACTTTTGATTTACATGCACTTTTTGCTTAACAACAAATAGATATTGTTTAAGTTTCAGCTCAATCTTATGGTTACTTTTAGTTTTTATAATTGGGAACTTTTTATAGACACCATGTTTTTGATTTTGGTATTTTCGAAAACATTATTAAATTAAAAATTAATTACAATTTTTATGGAAAATGTTTTAAAAATTTGTATGTTATGTTTTGTATGAGAAAATTTTCAAACAAAAGTATAAAATTTAATTTTTTTGAAAACTCAATATTTCCTAAACGACTTGGTCAATTTTAATTTGACTTGGCACCGAGTTGTTAGTTAACATAAATTATGAAATTTTAACCAAAAACTATTTATATATCCAAAATTAAAGATATCTTCAATACAACTGTTTAAAAATCGTTAAAAAAAAGAAGGGTTAAATCTTCAATAACAATATTAACAATTTCTCTAATAGAAAAACTTTTTTTCTCATTATTTTTTGAAACGATTTAAATTAAATGTTTCAATTATAAGCATCTAAAAAGTTTTAATTATGTTGCATAGTACAATTTTCAAAAAATTAATTAAATTTGAGAATTTTAATATACGATTTTTTGTGTACTTACTATAAACTTCTGCATACATTTTAATATTTAAATCCGTTAAGTTGATAGTGAAAAAGCCAATAATCGAAAAATATTAATAATGACTTTATATAAAATTGTTTTTACTAAATGGTAGATCGTAAATATTTTAGTAAATAAACACAATTTTTTAAATTGTATTTACATACATACGTTAAAAATTACTAAACGAATTTTTCACGACAATAGGCGTGGTTTTTTGGGAATTTATAGTCCAGTAAGAAATTCGCAAAAAAACGCATCGGCAGTATCGTGGTTTTTATATTTCACATTTGGTACAATTAAACACCTGAATAATTTGAAATTTAGAAAAGTCTATCCACATTAAGATTCTACTTAAAGTTTTATCGGCCGTAATCCTACTGGCGGCGATGTTGTATTTGTAATAGCTTTGAATAGCTTTTCCAATAAAACACGCCTAATGATATGTTTTTTTAATTTATTCTTAATTTTTAACAAAATTTTTTCAACATTTTTGAAGACGTGTTCTATTAAAAAAAAGAATTTTCTAAATGTTCTATTTTTAACGGTATATAACAGTAGATTATGGTAGATACCGTTATTTTTAATTCTTAGAATTTTTTTTTATATTCTGTAGGGCATGGATTCAAATCCGCTTCTTCGTAAAAAAAATTAATCGAAATAGTTCATCGCAGACTAGATCAATTCAACCTGGGGAAATCGGATTTTGTTGGCGAGGGATCTGAAGAGTTCGGAATACCAAAATGAGCACTTCTAATATTATTTTTTTTAAAGCAAACAATTTATTGTTGTTCAAAGTGTCAAATTGAAAAAGTAAATACTCCTACAATTAAAGCCGTTTCATAAAGTTAACAAAAAGTTTTATCATAAAAAATTATTAACATAAGGACTTGATAAATTCTCTTTTATTAAGTCAAACAATTTTTATAAGATACATTAACAGAATTTTGCTTAAAAAATATTTAAGTTTCCTAAGAATTACAAAACAACTATAGATATATGTATATCCAAAAGATATGTACATATGTATATGAGCCCAAACTCGCCAACTCCACGTCAAACTTATACAGAAATTCCCAAATGAAGAAATTATTCCCAATTTGACAATTGACAATAAAATGCAATTTCCCAAGAAATAATCAGCTTGGTCTCAAAAACTAAAAAAAAAAAACTACAAAAATTCAAAACATCAACACAAAATGTCCATCAAGTGCACACACAGACAAATTGTTGGATAAAATCTAAAGAATTTTCCGATGGGCATTCTAGAGCTATATATGTATATAGAGAATATCAGGTTTGGCATTTATTCGTTCGTACATACATATATATACATATTTAAATTATTTTGTATTTGTATGAACGCACAAGATCTGAAAGTCTGAAAATAGTGATGTTAAACCAAATGGCAGATGAAGATATTTTCCACAGGAATTAAGAAAAGGACGCAAAATTAAAATGGCTTATGGCCATTTGAAGTTTTCAAACTTATGCGCTATTGCCATATTGGCCATCATGTTGATTGCGGTAAGTGAAGTTTCATACAAACTACTACTTTTTGTGGTATATGTATATTTTGAACAAAGTTCTTTGTATAATATAATAATTGTGCCGTCTCTGACGATGCTGACGTGGTATTTTAGATATAAAGAACAAACGAAGCTATAAATTAAAACTTAGTCAAGTGGATTCGAATGGAAAAATGATTAAATCAGAGAGAAAACTTTCAGTTAGGATATGGAGGCAAGGATTGAAGAAAATTTGAATACAAAAAAAACATATACCTAGACGCACTATTTAGATACTATTTCATCAATCTGCAATATTCGATATTAAGAGTAAATATTTAATACATTTTGAGATAAATTTAAATGAAAGTCAAAAAGTTTCTCATCAATTCTCATACATAGGTATTCGCATGTTGTTTCTAACTATTTATTTAGTTTAAAGAAACTTGTATACATATTTATGCCCCGGAGAAAAGGTACTCATCGGTAAGACATCGATAAACTGTGACAGTTTTTGAAATCAATATTTATGAAGTTGCTTAAATTGCGTTTGTTAAAAAAGGTAAACATTGGCAAAAAGAATGGCTGAGTTCAAAAACTCATAAGACTGCTTTTAAACGCTGCAAATATGCTGCAATTACCCCTGCAATTTTTAAGCATGTAGGAGGGGACGTATGCGGTGTCCGGGGTAGACAAAGTTGCTGAGGTTGAAATAATTGCAGAGTTGTCGCTCTTTCTTCTTTGTGCTTTTTCATATTGTTTGTGACATAAGCGGAGTAAAGAGTGAGGAGATATATTTCCTTCTCATTTAACAAAAATTGCTGGTATTAAAATTTGCAGCGTTTAAATGGATGCTGCAATCGGAAAGAAACTCAAAAGAGAATTGCGGATAGAAATTGCAGTCGTCTAAAAGCAGTCTAAGATGCATATTTAATGCAATGTCATGAGTTCCGAAATTAAAAGTTAAAAATGGTGAAAAAGTCATGAGTTTCTAAACGCATCCCAAACGATGCAAATTAACTGAGCTTTGGATGCGTTCATTTGATAATTTGACGTTTAGCACTGAAAAAATTTGAGGTCTCGATTAAAGAAAGTTTATTTTTCTATTGTTATTGTATTGTTTCGTAAATTATCATCAAGTATATTATTTCTAGAGTCTAGATCTCTTTTCTGACTCTCATACTACACCGATTTTGACAATTGAGGTGTCAAATGAAGCGGAATTTATTGCTGATTTTCCGAACTAAAATATAATTTTTTTTGAAAACTATAATAATTTGTTAAAAAACTGCATTTGTTTGTTAAATATTATTCCAATAAAAATGAACTTTTCCACTTTCCAATTGGTAATATTTTTTGCATGTGACATTAGGTCTGTTCAATTTATTAAGTTCGTTTTAAAATAATTTTTGCGTGATTGATTTTTATGTTTTTGCGAAAAATTTCACACGGGTAGGCTAATGGTTTGTAATTCACGCTTATTACGGTTGTCGATGTCGTTATACTAAAAGGACATCTAACCGCTCTTTTATTTTGAGCTGCATAAAATACGTTCCAAAATGTCAAGTTGATGTAAAGTAAAATGCATATGCAAAGCCTAAAGGATGCGTTCCAGATGCACATTAAATAGGGTAATGCTTCCACATCAAAACTTTTTATTTGACGCCAATCTCTAAGTAAGGTTCTTATAAATGAAAACTTTGAGGGTTTTTTTATTGTCTGAGCCACCATTTGCAGGTTAATTCATTTATTCATCATAATTAGTTTAAATGGGATGACCCTGCGTTAAGTTTCTATTGAAGCAAATCAGATAAGTAAAAGACTTTTAACAATTTTTAATTTCATACAAATTGGAAAATATTCCTTTAACTATATAGTGTTTATATGTAATTAAATACGATACCACTACTTAAAGTACTTAATTGATTAATGTCATGAATATTTTTTATAACTACTTAAGTGACTTAACTGATGGAATCTGATCTAAGTGATTATACCTCGTAAAGGTTAAATATTCCCACCCAACAGTATACACAAACATTATAAAGCATGCAATTGCACACAGACACATTATACATATATGTCCAAGCATATTATATAAAATATATTGAGTTAATATAAATTGAGGAGCTCCGCCCGGTAATCAAAATTCTGATTTATAATGTCACTCCGTTTTTCAATTTATCATATTAAATAATTTTGATGTGCTTGTTTCAACACTTATGACACCCATCTATCCATTAGTGTGTGACACATTTTTCTACACTGCTGCCTGGGCAGTCTGTGAGAAAATTGATGTCTAATGGAACATTAAATTGAAAAAATAAAATAAAAATAATAATCACGTCACTCTTACCTGATTACCAAAGACACCGACACTACATGCTGAAGATACTTGATCTGGGCCAAACCAGACAGCAGCCACCCGAGCCGGAAGTGATAAGATGCAAACCTTCAATTAAACAAAACCAGGGAAATAAATAAGTGGTTATTGTTGGATAACTTTGAGATAAATCTCAATAATATAAGATGTTGATATTGTATAATCTTCATATATATGTATAATTAGGATAATTACCTGTGCAAATGCCACAACCGCTTGTCCGATAAAACTAACATAAAATAAATCCGGATGCACGGAGAATACTTTTATCCATGCTCCTAGGCAAGTTCCACAAACACCAACTAGAGCTGTTATTCGCAGACCCTTAATTAATGAGGTATAATTTACTGAAACTGTCAATTGATGCAGTTTATATATATTTACCATCTTATCAAGGAACCAACTTCCAGGAAAAATCAAAGGAATATACAAAATCATGTATATCATGGACGTCCAATCGATCCATTTATCACTAACTCCATAGTATCTGTGTTCATAAAGATGCAAAAGTTTATTTTTTTTTGATTTTTTTTTAAAGAAAAAGTCAACAATAAAGTTTTCAGATATTATAAATAATAATTATGGGTAATTATGGTAGAAACTAATTAAAGAAACTTACTTTGTCACAATATTGTTAATTATACTATATTGAATCCATTGCATGGCATTGGAAGCAGAGTAGAATGAAAAGAGGATTAGAACTGCCCATCGTCTCTTGTAGACCTTGAATTCTGGAAAAATAAGATAAAGATAAAGTTTAACAATGTAATTAGTGTCAAAAAATTAAATGTGAAATAACAATGAGTTAAACAGACCAAAAATAGTTAATTTGTTTCTTTAATTAAGTTTCTATATATATTTTGAGATTAACTACTGTATTAATACACGAAATATAGCAACGAATTATGTTAAATGCGTGGATTAAAAACAAAACAAATCTTATTAATAAAATAAAATGACTGCTAATTGACGTTTATCAAATGCATGTTAACTAACTCATTAAAGAAATTGGTTTAGCGAAAGAATTGTCAATATACAAAAAAAAAGAAAACAAAGTCAATTTAAATTTTCAATAGATTAAAAAGGATTTTTACGAATTGTAGTAGATTTTTTCAAAGGATTTTCAAAAACTAACAGTTTGCTATTTCACTTGCTTCAAAATAGTTGATAAAAAAATTCAAGCCCTTTTGCACCCCTTTTACAAAATTGGACTGCATGGACTTTATTTTTTAATTAAAAACTTAACTGTAACTACGAATTTAATCGTTAACAAAAAAAAATGTTAAAAAAGTCAAAAGTACTTAAAAGAATAGATTTTTTGAAAAACCAGCAAACAAAATAGATTTAGATGACTTAAACAAAACTTCACGTTTTCTCTTTAGAAAATCACAAAAAAATGTTCTATACCAAGTTTGAAGAAAATCGATCTACCCGTTTAGGTTCAAGCTCAAATTACAGTGGACGCATAGATTGACGTACAGACGCACAGGCATGACAGATGGAATTACGAAACTCACTTTTTTGTACTTCTCCATCATAGTAGAGTTAATATGGGTGATTACAAGCACGATAAATTGTCTTTTAAATCAAACAAATAAAGTAAAAAGTTTATCAAAAATTAATTCAATAAAGAAAATATTTTATTAATAAACAACTATAACTGCTTATTCACGTTTAAGTTAAGTACACTGATCATGAAACAAAAAATTCCATACAAAAATGACTACTTTTCATTTGTTTTGTATTCCACTGTTCGTTAAACGAAATTGATAATTGGCCTCGGTAGCGCAATGTGTAGAGTACATTGGCTGTGAGGGAGCTTGGTCCAGGTTCGATCCCCAGCTGGGGCAAAAAGTTTTTCAAATTAAAATTCAACAATTTTTAGCACCACTAAAAAGAAGTCTGATAATCGGCCTTGCAGTCGTGAAATAGCTATAACTCCAGCCTATAAAACCTTGATGGTAGCTCACCCAATTGTTGTTGTTTCATTCAAAACCTTCAATATTAATATGATGATGCGAAAGCTTGGCAGCCTAACTGTGTGTTATCACACAAAAAACCCATAGAAATTGATATAATTATAGTAGATTATTTGGCTCTTTTTCGCACAGAATCAAGAGTACCTATTATTTATTCTGCAGACATACAATTTCTTATAACGTGTGGATTCCTGAACAAACACATTCTCATTTGAGCTTGTAAATAACATAATAATCTGTTACTAGCACTTGTTTTCTTTTTTTCTCTATGGTCGTTATCAAAAATATCATAGGTTTTTTAACTTAAATCCAATTAGGTACCTATTTTTTCACCTAATTCGGCGAATTATCATGATTAAAGATAATCAGTGTTTAATTTGAGTTAATTAATATGCTTCTTAAACAAAATCAGAGCAAATATGTGTAAATTTCGGAAGACGATAAAAATACCATTATCACACTAATTTAAATTTAAACCTGATCTTAGGAACTTTAAATGTACCGGATTTTAACAGATTTAAGATATAATTTCCCGAATTCTTTCGATGATGACTTTAAATATATATGTACCTACTATAAATAATATGTTAAGACTTTTAAGTACAAATTTATTATTGAGTTATTGAATTTCAAGTACATATGTATATCAAATGGTTTGTTATTAATTTATTTTTTTGGCCGATTTATATCCAAATATCTGCGTATGGTTTACTCTCGCTGACGATTAGTCATAAACGTTTCAACCATTAAATTTGTAGTTATTTAAAATTCTTAATAAGCGTGAATGTAAAAGAATTACCTAGTAACGACTCTTTGTAGCTTTTGACTTGGGTTTTAACTCCAAAATAGTTGAACGCTGTATTTCTTTTTAAAAGTTCTTCTACTTCTTTTTTTATAACTTTCATATCTACTTATTTATAATTAAATTATATTGAAATAACAATTTTGTTATGTTTTCACAAAACTTTTATTTAAAGTCCGTAGGCGTTCAAAGTAAAGTAACTAACTGATTCAAGAAATTGTATTTTTAAGCTTATATTAGATAAATGTATGTTATTTCAGCTCTAATTATGTAAACAAATTCATAAAATCTTTTCAAACTTAACATTTCTATTTGAATATATGTACTACAGAACACATGAGGAAGACAAATAAATGGAAACAGTCAATTTATCTGAGCTAAAACGTTTGTATCAAATGCTAAGCAAAAATAGGGCACTATTTCTAAGAATGTGCAAAACCTAAAGTAGAAAAAAATATGTTACGAAAACTTACACAGGTGTGAGCAGTGTTTTATTAGAAAAACAAAAACAGGCGTGTTTTATTCGAAAAGCTATCCGTTGTATAGTACGAATTTATATGCCAGTAGGATAGACTTTTTTAAATTTAAAATTATTCTGACAGGTGTTTAATAGTATCAAATGTGAAATAAAAAAAACCACGGTACTGCCGATGCGTTTTTTTTTAATTTCTCACTGTACTATATATAGATTCCCAAAAAACATGCCTAATAGTGTAATTTATAATGTAATGTTTGTCCGTGATATTTTGTGTTTTTCTATAAAATGTGATAATCTACTTTCTCATATTCAATTGTACGCCCCCTCAGGATCCTTAAGATCAAGACAGTTACTGTATGTAACTCATCACACATCTTTGTATGGGCAGCGTGAGCCTATTTCCCGATGTGTAAGTTTATTTAATAATATCTATGAAGATGTTGACATTTGTATGTCAAGAGAAATATTCAAAATTAATCTTATGTTAAGTAAAAAGTTTTAAAATATTAAATTTATTGTTTATCTATATGTATGTATATTTATTTATATTATTAAAATTATATTTATTGATCATCGTATCTTTAAGTTTCTATGAAAAATCTGTTGATGTACTAAATCGTAGATTAAATAAATAAATAAATAAATAAATAAATAAATAAATAAATAAATAAATAAATAAATATGTCAACAACAAAACTCCAAAAAAACAAAATTTTTGATTTTTATATTAAAAAATATGATTAAAGGAATTTATTCGAGTTTATTGCTGTAAGAATATAAAGTTGCATTTATTTATACCACCAAACACAAAACTATAATACATTTTTATATGTAAAACATTGGTTTTTGTATTTATTTTATGAAAGACTGAAACTAATTACTTAAACAAGGAATCTATGAAGAAAAGATGACTAACAACTTCATAAAATAGGTTCAGTTTACTTTGAACAAAAATATTGACATACATAATATGTATAGGCCTTCGTTTTTACTTTTTCCTTTTACTTAATAAGATTTTTACGGATAATTTTGAAAAATTTAAATAAAATGCACGACTTGCTCTTATGTACGATCGCACAGTGGTTTTAAATTCTTATTATTTTAAAAACTACTAACCTGATAAAAAAAATAAATTAGTTATGGAAGCCTATATTTTATACCACCTGTCAAAAATGTAGTTAAGTTTAAGGTAGAATAATGTGAGTACCTAAATAAATATGGACTGTACTGAATATATCTATCCATGGAACTTACAGTTTAGACCGAAAAATTGTAAACATAAAAAAATAACATACTTATATGATAAATATGATTTTAATTGTCAAACTGGCAGATGACATCATGTCATGCTAAAAAGATTTCTGTATAAATAATAATTGTATGTAAACAAATAAATCAATACTACTACTACTACTTCTACTACTACTACTACTACTACTACTACTACTACTACTACTACTACTACTACTACTACTACTACTACTACTACTACTACTAAAAAAAATAAATATAATTACAAATAAATAGATTAAACAATATCTGAAGTTGTTTTGACATCAATGCGATGTACACCATCTTCTTAAACAAATCTCAAGTTATGAAAAAAAAAATTTAATACCGTTGGAGCAATTTAAAAAAAAGTAATTTTTAATATATTAAATTGTGAGAAAAAAAAATTAAGAACAAAATTGGTACGCTATTTTTTTGGTATTTATTATACGGAGTTAAAAAAATATTTTTGAAAAAAAATCATCTATTTATTTTCGAAATACCAAAAACAAAATTTTAAAACATTTTTTAAATATGTAAAAAAAAATTAAATATTTTGGTTTACAAAACTTTTTGAAATAATCTCCCTAACAAAAAAATTATCAAAATCAGTTCAACCCGTTTTGAGAAAATCAAAAATGAAAAAAAAAAATGGTTCTATGGAAGGTAACATTTAGAACCATTTTTAATTTTTTTGTTTTAAAAAATGGTAGATTTTTATGAAAAAGGTCTGGACACGTCTTGAGAAAATTAAGATTTTCATTAATTGGTAAAAAAAATTGTACAGCAGGTCCCGTATTTTGGACTTAAAAAAAAACGTGTCAGAAATCGTAATGTCAGAAATAGGTGTTTTATTTAATCTACAATTTCGCCCGAGCTGTGTAAACGGTTGTTCTCACCTGCGGGAACCAACAATGCTCGAGATCCAATTTAGACTGACTTATGTGCAAAATATTGACAGTGATGTATAACGTTATTTCAAGCGTATGTATTACGGGCTACGGCCCAAAAACAATAGGCAATTCGATTCATACGTGTGTATACTTGAAGACAGATAAGATGGCCTTTAGATTTAGATTTTTTTTTGTTTTCTCTCGGATTGCATTTATATAGATAGAGTCATTTCTGCCGTTTCCGAGAAACCAAGATATTTATATGAAAAGTGGGCGGGTGGTAAAAAGGATTCTACTTAAAGCACTTTTTTAAACATTTTTTCAGTTTGCAAACAGCAAGTGGCTGAATTGGCTGAAAGAAGCTTATTGTATGAGGCCCTGATCTACTCCGCACACTTACACCTTAAGTAAGTTAGTATAAGATGGTACACTGTGACGTATGCGTGATTTTTTTAAATATTATTTTATGTAGGTGACCATATATTGAAGAAATTTTGAATCATCAATCAATTTTGATTCCCATTTTCTGGCACAGCCTTTTCGAAACCAAGCGATATTTAAAAAAAAATATTTTTTTTATAAAGGGTGTCCCAAAATTTATAAAACATTTGAATTAAATAGAAAACACACCTTTTTTCTTAAGATTGTTATTTTTTCCATTGAACCATAAAGTACACAAGATGAGGTATGTATAGATATATGGAATGGCATATCGAAAAAATGACTCTGTGGCTTTGTTTGCACATACCCAATCTTTTGGCGAAATTTTCTATGACCATTTTGCATTAATGTGGCTAAATTTCCTACTTCAACATACGATCTATAATTTGTCAGAACCAAATTTTACATTAAACAGTGTTATTAATAATTTCTTTTAAATATTGGATAGCTTATATATAAGTACACAAGAAAATTGTGATCAAAATCACAGAAGTCGTTTTTGAGAAAAAACAATATTTTCTTCACCTGCTTGTAAACAGTTACATTAATTTTGGTCATACTAATAATTTTTGATGCAAATGTCCCAAGCTTAATAAAAATTCAACAAGTTTTTTTTTAAATATTGAGTTTTCAAATAAAAAAATAATTAAATGTTTTTTGTAAACTTCTTATTTTAAATTTTTAAAACATTCTCAATGAAATTAATTATTTTGTCAAAATCACTCGTACTATTTTCGAGAAGGTCGAAAATAAAAAAAAAATGATTATATGGGAGGTGCTATTAATAACCATTTTTGGAAATTTTTGTGTTTACTAAAATGTGGTATATACCTAATTAAATTAATTAATTTTTTATTAATTTACAGAACTTTGTTCAAAAGCGAACTATTCTATAAATTTTCATTATGATACTTCTATGTACAATAAATAAATCTGTTAGAGAGCAGGGAAACAAAACAGACTCAAGCAATATCGAAATAAAATCCACCTTACTACCTTTTCATATGAAGAGTATGTAGATAACAGAAAATTTAACAACCTTAAATCTCTTAAATACCTATAGGATTCTAATGTAAAGGTATTAATTAAATATGTACTTATAATTCCGACGCAACCAACTGCACAGATTTATCAAGCATTTATGCACATTTTTACTACAATACACTTTATGTGATCCTATTGACTTATGTTACTACTTCCAAATTGAAACAGCTCAATTCTACAGAATATACCAAATGTAAATATCAGTTACTATTTCAAAATCACACTAAAAATACCTTATATACCTTATACAGGTAAAATATGAAATATGAATATAGAAGGTTGATGTTGAATTTTATTCAATGAAATAATGCTGGCAACTTTCAGGGTCAACAGTAAGAGAAAATATTGAAGAACAAAGACAATAAAGAAAAGCCTACAAAGTCTAGGTCAAGTTGCTCTTCGACCCCGGTAGCAAAGGACTTACAACTTTTCACACACACAAATATTCAGTTAGATTTGTTTTTTTTTTTTTTTTTTTCAAAAGTCTATTTAATTTTTAACTTAGATGTGTGATGTGAGTCCTCTGAAGGTCATTATGCTCTTCATCATAGTTCTGTTCTCGTTCTCATGCATTGCATGTACCTTCTTTAATATACACGTGTGTGTGTATATTAATCGAGGATATGATATTCATATAACAGATAACCTGCTGACGTACAATATCTACATACGTAGGTTGACTGCATATAGGAAGAAAGGAAGGATATTTTGAATGATTCATCATGTATGTGCAGGTGTGCATTAATTAATTTTATACTTATATTAAAATGAAGATGGATGTGTAAATTTAAACAAAAATTCAAAAAGTCCATTATTGTTTTTAATCTCAATATAAATATAAATAGATAATTTTTTTTTTTACCTTCAGACTTGCCATGTCCAGTTGAATCCTTTGGTCGAATCAAATCCGTTGACTTGCAACCTTGGATATAGGTGTCTGTTGACACACTCATCTCAGTTGTGTTTCTGAGATCCATTTTTAATGTTTATTTAAAAAAAAATTAAAATCAGGGGAGTTGAATAGGTGCTTAACTTTTGCTCTTCTTCAACTTCATTGGGTTGATTTTCTCTTAATTGTTCTGAAAATAAGAAACAAAAAACAAAATTTAATTAGATTTATAAATAAGGCCAAATTATAAATTAATAAATTGGTAGTAATAAATTAATATGTAAAAATGTTTTCCATTAAACTGTGTGAATAAATTACACTTTTTCTTTCATTTTATTTTATAAGAAAATTTAAGGCTATGTTTAGATGGTTTCAAGTTGCTTTTTGAGTCAAAATTTTATTTTGTCTTAATTTTGTATCAATATTTCTTTGAAGTTGACCCACATATTCAATTATACTTTTAAATATGTTTAATATTTTAGAAATCTGAGAATTGTTTCATAAAATCAATTTTTTTTACAAAAATTGTTAATCTTAAATTTTTAATGAATGGTATGTACCAGCTGAGAAATAAATATGTAAACATTTTAAAATTATTATTTTTTGTATACCTACAGGAATTCTATGGAATCACAATCACGGGCTAGCTTCTTTCTTTCATTTTATATATCACTTCGCCATTATTGCATAATGATATAAAATTAAAAAATACTAGGCAATAATCAGATAATACAGAAATGTGGGTCCTAAAATTCAGACCATAATATTAAAAAAAATGTTTTCATAGAGATTTTCCTTTTTTTTAAAAAAAACCGCTTGGATTTAAGTTCAAAACATAGATATGTATGGCATGTATAACCTTTTTGTTTATTATATGGTAGAAATTTTGGTAAACACCATTTTGATTTGTTAATATTTATAATTCAAAAAATTATTCTTCAAATTTTTTTCAAGCAACGTGAGCATGTGTCTGCTAGTGTTTAATATAATATTCAATCTGTCAATTTCAATCAATATCGATACGATTGATGAACAGACATCTTATCTTAATTCATCCATCGATACTATTAAGTGCCTTTTTCTGTTTTTTCGTTTAAAAAAAGAACTCTTAAAAATCTGATAAAAAGAGTAATGATCTAATTTTTTTTATTTTCACATAATATTATACCTATGAATATACATCAGAACTTAACCTTTATAATACATCAAATAATTGAGAACCATTTGCTTTCTCCCATTAACCTTTATTTATGGGATCACATCATATAAGCTTAGAGTGCCTTATACATTTATCAAAGGAGTAAGTAAAATAAATATAATGTTCTATGAATACCTGTGTTTATGTATGTATATAAGTCACGTCGTTTTGGGAAAACCTTTTAATTTATTGAAATAATAATGTGTGCTCTTTACGACAAGACCATAATCTTACAACTTGAATTCATGGGTATCTTAGAAATTTATATGAACACTTAGAGTATACAATGTGATAAGATGAAGTTGCATCCATTTATGTACATATGTTTGAGCATGAACAGGAACACTGAATAGTCCTTGTTGCAAATTTAATAAAAGCCCAGGATATCCTTCAATTACTTTTTATGTAAAAATATTTTTGTTTTTTGTTTATATAATATGTCATCTGTTCTGACTGCGATACGCTTTCACTTAAGAGTGCATGTGTCATTTTTATATGGGGGCATGTTTTGCTAAAATATTTGTTGTCCTTTCTTGGAAAAATGTTTGAAAATAACTTAATATACAAATGATCATGAAAAAGAAATAATCAGCCCTATAGCCAATTTAAAGGGAACCTTTTTTCCCCGGAACAACAAAACATACCGGGGAAAGAATGTTCCATCGCCAAAAACTTACTAGGTGAAAAAATTCCCTGGAAAAATTATTCAAGACAGCTATTTTGCGGAAAGGAATATTTTCCCCAATAATTTTGAAGATGTTTTCTAATACCAAATTTTCCAAAAAGGGAAAAAACTCAGGGGAAATTTCTTTCGCGAAAGGGCTGAATATTAAATGTTGGTGTAAAACTTTTATGTATGTAAATTGCAAATAACAACGCCTCAAATCCTTGCCAACCAGAGGACCACAATGGAAAAAAATGAAAAAGATCGTTTCCGGGTATGGTGATACAAATTTTTTATTTTAATATTCAAAAGTTAAAAAAAAAAAAAAAAAAACAAATTACTCATTTGCACCACGAGCAAATTCATACGATCCAGTAAGAAAAAACAATATGAAGGTTTTATTAGTACAACTTTCTTATGTGGGGTAGAATCAGTAAGTAAAGTACCCTTCAACAGTTACCATTATTTTTGCCTGTAGACCTTTATTGATTTTGTAAGAAATTGTGAACGTACTTTTAGTTATTTCAAGCATATGCGTCAACCACTGTCGTAGTCATATTCAGCCCTATTCTGCTATTCACGTGAACTTTCGTATTCTACTATCCGTCGGAGGGAAATGAATCGTCCAAAAAGCATAAAATGAAATTTTAACAATTAGTTTCTCTCAAGAACTTCAAATTAATTATTGATAGAGCTTTGAACTCGAAAGATTGGAAAGTTTATAGAATAATTTGTGACTAATTGTGAGAACAATTCACGTGAATCGAATGATTATATAGGATCGGATAGCAGAATAGGGCTGATTCGTTGGTTTATTTTCGAATCTGAAGTAGACGCATTTGAGTCAAGGGTAAATTCTAAAAAATCAAGTTAAATTCGGGTTAAGAGGAGGAAAGCATTCTTAGCATTTAATAAATTTATTTACTAATCTTTATGAACAAAATTAGTTTTTAACAATTCCTTTAAAAATGAATTCTTAGATTGATTTTAAACGCTGCAATTACCCCCTGCGATTTTTAAGCACGTAGGCGGGGGACGTATGCGGTGGCGGGGATAGAAAAAGCTGCAGAGGTTGAAATAGTTGCAGAGCTATCAGCGGCTAAGTTTCTTGCTACCAGTTACAGTTGCTACAACCTGAAGTTAGCTGGAAACTTATTTCCCACTTCAAAAACAAGAAAATCATAAATCGATAAGATTCGAATTGTTAAAAATTCTTACTTCCTCTTGTTGAATTTACTGATACGATATAGTGTGAACTATAAAGGTGATGAAATAAAAATATGTGTAATTTATTATTTTGAGTGATGAAGTCGAATTCGTTGAATTGTTTATATGATGCGTTCTGATTTCAGTTTCTGATTTCAGTGGATGTTGGTATATGCAGTTAATGCTGATGCTTGGCTTATATGTATGTATTGGATGATGATTTAGGGTAATAATGGCAGTTCGGCTGCCGGCGGCGACGCGACGTTGATCGGTATTTAAATCAAATTTCGGTAGTGGGTTGAGAGTTTGAAGTGTAATGCTGCGCTAATATTAATTTTAATAAGGTAATAATACATACTGAATCATTTAAGAAAGAAGTTTTATGAACAGTGAAAGCTCCCTTAGCCGGGCAATTATGGTGTCAATATTTTTGTCCGTCTAAGAGAACTGTGCGTCCAAAGGAAATAAATATACTCTATAAATTATATTTTTATTCTTAAAAACATAACAAAGTACCTACCTATACTTTCGATTGAAGGTTTGAATGAAACATCAAACACTTAGGTAAGTTACCACCAATTTTTGTTTATAGACTGGAGTTGTATTTATTTAAAAATCAGTAGCTTGAGTTTTTTAGATTTTAAACGGGTTTGCTATGTCATGGAAACTTTTTTTATTTGTAATGGAAGCATTTTGTTATTGAATTATTTATTTATTTATGTACAGACAAAAACTTCGAATATCCACGGCAACATGTCTAAGTCTTGGAGAAGTCCGTAAAAGGAAATTTAACGGTGAAACTCAATAAAACAGCAGCCGCGTTTTATTATCTACAAGTCTGGGTTATCTTTTAATAAATAATACAAAAACAACATTGGATCTAAGTTTCTATCGAGGTTTCCTTTAAGGCTTCAGAAATTTGTATTTTTTCTGTCGGGTAGATGGCTTTTTTAGTTTTGCAAATTGTAAGGTAGTGCAAATTTTAGTGTAAAAAAAAAGACAGTAGGCATGGTTTTTTCAAGTCCATACAAAATTGGACAAAAAAAACACATCGAAGTAAAGCGATTTACATGTAAATGCAACAACATACATTTTTGCAGATAATTTTCGGCGTGGCTGGTTTGTTTTTTTTTTTTTTTGCATGCTTGCCACAAATCTGAAAAGAGTAGTGATGGCATTTTATAACAGCGATTGGGTTGTTTTCTGTGATGACTTTGGTAAGTTCCGATGTGGTTTTTTCGTCCAACTCCATATGGACTTTCCAAAAAAACAGCCCTAGTATCTAGTTACATGAAAAATAAAGCATACAACATTGTTTTCATTAGGATCCGCATCGTTTTATTTTATCAGGGTGAACCATATAAGTTATTGGCGATAATAAAACGCTGCTAACGTATTTTTTCAATTTCAAATCTAAATAAAACATGACCTAATTAATCAATTCTAAGGACCAATTTCAATTTAAAGAATTAAAAACCTTGTGATACTCAAAAATCTGTGGTATAGATTATTTGGTTGTTTGCAGTTATAATTCATCGAGTCCTATATTAAATGGATCCTTTCACAATCCTTTCCCGTTGGCTAGCCCAACCTTTAGTTTTTCATGCCTTAACGATTTATAGAACTAAGTAGGTACCTACTATGTGACTAGAATGACCCTCATCATTCTTAAAATCTGTTGACAAAATGGAAATTTATTCAATTCTCGAATCTCTTTAAATACCAAAAATAAAGTAAAAACTAAATTACCATATTAATGTAGGTGTAGCTAAGGGATTTTAGAATTAGTTCCACACTTAAAAAATTTGTGAAATCCCAATGCACAAGAATCATCTGATTTACTCGATTATACGATTATATGAACTTTAAAATAGCCAAGTAAAGAAACTATATTTGCAGGACCCACAATTCACCATCAGTTTTTTTTTTTTTTTTTTTTGTTTAAAATGGTTTCGCACTAAGAATAAATTTAGCGCGCTCGGTAGAATTCAATGTCCAAGTAAACTTTACATACTTCACAGAATCCTCGAGGGCTAAAAATGGAAATTTCATTCTGCCCTATCCCACTTCATGATTTATTCATGGGTTGACTTTTGGGGATAAATCACACAATTTCATTATATAGTACCAAAAGAAAAAAAAAAGAAGTGGGTATACTAGCTCTATATTTGGTGTGATGGTGTTTTTGCTATATCCTATCCAACATGATGTGATTGCAAAAAGCGTATAAAGAGGATATTGTATAGTGATGGAGAGTTTGAAAATTGGAGGAAAATTTAAGATGAAGTTATTTAAGGGTTTTTTTTTTCAGGATAAGCACAACCTGGAAGGGTTTTGTTTTCAAATGGAAGTTATTTGTGTTGTTGTTGTTTTATGGTTAAGACAAAAAGCATTAAAGTTAGTGTGCTATGAATAAAATTAAATTGCTAAAAGGTTCATGGTGTTTTATTTGAATTAACACTTAAATATATCGTGAGAATAGCTATTAAGTCTTAAAGTGTATTGTTTGATTTAAATAGGAGCAACAGCCTTATAATCACTTTGGTTAGTTATATACTAGTTCTGTATAGAGATTATTATTTGGGCACCCTACATTTTTACGGTGGGAGAGATTTTCATATTGAAGGCAATTTTATAAAGGGTGAAGATTTCTTTTGAACTGACAACTGACAAATGATTGACACAAGGAGATTCTGAGGTCATACTTTACCGAATGAAACGAGGAACTTTTGAGTTTTGAATAAATAAAAAATAGAATTCAAGGTTCGAATATCGTCGTTGTTCTATTAAAACTCCCTAAGTCCATTTTTGTAAATTTTCTAACATTTGCCTTTGTGAAGGAATTTTACTGACAAGAACTTGAACATTTTTGAGTTTAAGAAATTTTGTATTTAGACTAAACGTAATTAAGAGTTGGGTACCTACATTTTACAAAACTTAAATCTTGATATTCTGTTAACTATGCCGTATTTATGAAAGGTCTATCAGTTTCTAATGAAATGGACTTAGGGAGTTTTCATAAGACGACGACGATATATTTTATCTTGTCTAGGTATAGATAAAATAGATTAAAATTGAAACACCTAGGGTGATATGAAATAAACGGAGCAAGTCCTCAACATAACATAACAAAAGCCGAACAAGTGCTATATATGAATATGCTTAAGTATTCAAAAGTTTTATTCATACCAAGTCCAAGCTCCTACAAGTGGAGTTTTAAGCAGACGCTTCGTTTTATTTATGCCATTACATCGAAGTTAAAAAATAAATTTTGAAAAAAATTCATGTATTTACCTATCTCCAAAATATCGATTTTTGATTTTTATTTTTAAAATCTTAAATTTGTTCTTTTTTTGAAAATGTTGGTATGTAATACTATTTGCACTATTTTAAGCTCATTTTGAAACATTTATTTTAAAAATCAAAAAAAAAAAAAAATGTTTGATAAAAAAACTTTTTTAAATTTTTTAAATATTCTCCATAAAAATTGAAAAAAATTCTATGGGACGTGCCTTTTATTGCCATTTTTCCTAAATTTATTATATTAAACTAGCAAAACCCCCGCCCGCTTCGCATGGCGTTAAAAAAATAGTTTTTTTTTAATTTGTTTTGCAGCGAATGTGTTGAAATTTTTTACAATTTTTTTTGTCCTAAACCCTCTTTAATTAAAAAAAAAAATAAGAAAATCGGTCAACCGGTTTGGCTGGTTAGCGAACGTACACAAAACCAAACTTTAATTTATATACATATATAGATTAAATAAAAAACTATGATTTTTTTTATAATAAAATTGTGAGCAAGTTTATGAAAAAGAAAAGTTTTTCATTAATAAATTGCTTTGTACGGCAGGAAAAATTATTTTTAGTCCTAAGAAATATAAAAAAAAAACTTTTCAAGGAAAAAAACGCAAGGTACCAAATTTAAAGAAAATCGACACATCTATTTAGGCTGAAGCCGAACGGAGGGAAACACAGAAACACACGATACCTACTTCTTCCAACTTCGCTATAATTTAAGTGTCAAGTTTGACCAAAATCTCGAGTCAATAACTTGCCATGTAATGTAGTAGGTACCTTCTTTTATGTACATATGTATGTTTGTGTATAAACTTATATCGCAAGTTAAAAGCAAGCATGCTTAAAAATTCCACGGCAATTTCATCTATTCGATCATCACTATTCTATATTTTGAAATAATGAATTTTCTTCTATTTATTTATTGTGTAAATATTTTATTAAATAATACTTTCTTTTATTTAAGAGGTTTAACACAGTTTATTGCATAATTTAGATCGTGCGATTTTATTGCTTGATTCACTACTTGCACATCTTCTTTTTGGGATTTTTATCTTGGGGAATTTGTCCTCAAGAATTTTTTTTTTATTTTGCTTTAAAATAATTTTATTTCATTATAATGTATTTTAATTTCCTTTATTTTATAAACACTACACATACTAATATTATTTATTATATTATTTTTTTTGTTATTTAATATTAAAATTGCACCTATTTATAATTTTTTGTAAGTTTTGTTTATTTGATATTTTATTACTTTATATTTTTATTCATTTATTTATTAATAAATTCACCCATCCCAAAATATAATAAGATTTTTAAACTATGCATGGTAGAAATGCAATTTTAAAATATTTAAACTTCAAAATTAAATTGTGATGAATTTTTTTTTAATGTCATATAACCGTGTTTTACTGTATCATTTGTTGTTCTCATTTAATGGCCCATTTAATGAAGTGCTCGAAAATTTTCCACAGATTAAAAATAAAACATCAAAACAAAATATTGATTTTTCACCATAGTTTCAGCAATCATCACATTCAATACATACATCAACTCAGCATTTTTTACTGATCGAATCATTGATAATCACCAGCAAACTTTTTTTAATAAATCTTACCTCCTTTTTTTCCAAGTTCAATAACTTCAGTTCGAAAGCAAATGTTTCAGTTTCGTTTATTTTTATTTTTTTTTTAAAGAAGAATAATTATCACTCTCACTCAATAAAATTATCAAAAGGTATAATATATGTACAATAAAATTATTATCGATTAATTTTATTATCACTTCACAAAATCTTCAATAATAAAGGTAGATAGGTGCCTGCCTACGTAAGGTGTCATTAACAACAACAAAATATAGTATATGAATTAAATCAACACACGAGGCTAAATAATTGGCCTTTAATGCTTGTTAAGACAAGCTATTATGAAGTACCTGCTCTGTGCAATAAATGTACGTACTCAGGTACTTAAGATTATTTTTTCTACAATACAAATATTAAAATTATAAACCATGTAAATATAAAATGTCATAAATAACAGCGAACTTCAATTGAAAATTTAACCGATCGACGACGACGGCGCGGCGGCGGCGGCGGTGGCGGCAGCGACGGTGTGCGGAGGCAGCGGTGGCAGCACGCGATAAACCGGAGCTTTCACTGAGATTCTATACAAAAAAAAAATATTTGTAAGTTAAAGATGACAAGAATAAGAATCCAGTTAATTTAATTGCCCAACAATAGAACCAACAATAAAGATTTACATGCATTACTACAACAGCAATAGAATTGGGATTTTTTGTTCTGCATTCAAAGTCACGCTTACACTTTTCAGTCTGCTGTCAGTTGTCACAAAAGCACAATATTATTTAACTACTCTCTAATTTTTCGACAAGTTGATTTATTTTATTAAAAAAGATTAAATCTGCACCTGATGCACATTATTGCAACACGTGAAATTATTGCAGAATTATAAATAATTTTTTTATTCGAATGTTCTTCGAAAAAGAAATAAAATAAAATAAGTTTTTTTTTTTTTTATAGTCAGTCAGCGCACTTGTCTGTTTGTACTCGATATGAGCAGTTACCGGTTGAACGTTTATTCTGCTTGAGAAATCTTATCGAATGAAACTTAACGCCCCATCGGCATTTTAGTTTTTTTTTTTTAAAGATCTTAATCTATATTCTTACTTTAATTGTTTGAATGGTTTAGGTATACTTTTCTTTTTTTTTTATTAACATTTATCATTTGGTTGAACCACTATGAACCACTTTTAATGAATTTTGTCGATTTGCAAAAAATACTATTTAGTGACGCAGAACATTTTTTTGTAATTTTTGTGATAAAAAATATTTTGAGAGCTATGTATATAATTATTATTAAGCATATAGGTCAGAGCTATCTTCCATTTCGTTTTTTTTTAATATATTTTGTATACTTTGTTGCTTAGGTAAAAAAAAAAATAATTTTGAAGGCTTGCTGTCTTAAGACTTCATATTTATGAATATTTCTATTCAAAAATAACAATTTGTTTACCAATTTCAGCCTGTAAAAAGCAACGATTTTTTTTTTTTAATTTGGGTGGAGGTAGTGACAAGTACGATTTTACCTATCTCTTTGTGGTATATTTGCATAAATTAATACTTGCTGATATCAGTCCAAACACTTAAAAAACCGATCGTCTGACAGGCTTTCTCAGATAGCTTGGGTCAAAAGGTTGTCACTAATCTTTGACTAATGAATGTGGAACATATGTATACCAAAACATATATATACATTGTTTACCAACTTCAGTGAAGAATACTGAATGACAAAAAAAGGAACAAGTTTTTGGCGGTCAGACAAAAAAAA
Source organism: Epistrophe eligans (assembly GCA_951394125.1). Taxonomy (NCBI): domain Eukaryota; kingdom Metazoa; phylum Arthropoda; class Insecta; order Diptera; family Syrphidae; genus Epistrophe; species Epistrophe eligans. The sequence goes on from OX596030.1 coordinate 76,564,286, forward strand.
TTAGGATTTTCCTTAAACGAGTTAGTTGAAATCATCAAATATCAGTTTTATCTTTTTAGTATTATACTGACTCCAAATGTCACTTTGATAATAACAATACAATGATGTGAAAATGGTGTGTTTTTTCTGCATGAAATGTCACTGTTTTAAGCGCGTTCAGCTGGAGTTTATTAAGAAAGTAGTTTAAATATGCGATATTCGTTAAAAAATATTTAAAACTAAGAACATTTTTGTAGTTAATAGTTTTAAAGTTAAAAAAATTCTAATTAGTATCATGATAATACCATAACATTAAACTGTTTAAAATTTTGCACCAATACTTTTCTTTTTATTAAAATTAAAATAATTTTTGATTAATACAGAAGTGAAATAGTGAAATAGCTTTTCTTATAATAATGCCCATCCATTATTAAAATTATTTTTTATGTTAAACACACAAAATGGATTCACACGAATGTCGGTTAACAATTATTTCTGCCATACTGTATCGATTTTATGCCCCTAACACAATAACAGCAATTAAATGTAATAAATATTTGGCGACAAATTAATAACAACATGCACATACATATATTTTAATAAAATATATTATTTGAGAAACGGAAGCAGCGTTAAACCTTACTCAAATCAGAGTAAATTTCCTCTAATTTTGAGAAAACAACTTCTCCGCCATCCGCTTTTTTGCCTTTTTTTCTAACCTGAAAAATTAAAAAATCCTTTAATCAAACCAAAAGAAAGAAAATGACACCACTGTGTTATTAAATTTTCTAACTAACTCTGACTCTGAATGTTTGAATCTAAAATTCTATTCTATTCTGTTCTGAAACCAATGAAATTTATGTGATTTATTTTTTTTTTTGTTAAAAAATATATAATTTTATCAAAATAAATTTTTTTGTAAAAAATAGTTTTTGAAAAATTGAGTTTTTCTTTCGATTTCAAATCTACTCCGAAAATGTTCGTTTTACTCCCCTTTTTACAATTCTGCTCCGAAATTTTAGTACTGATGTTATAACTTTGAAAAGAAAAAAAGAAGAATGATATATAGGCCTCGATTGGTGTAGGTAATGTTATTAGAAGATAAGATATTAAACCATATCTACATATACCTTTTCTGTTTATAAGTAAAGGGTGTCCCAAAATTAAAGCAAGATTTTAATTTGCTGCTATTTGTTAAGTAAATTTTTGGAAACTTAAAAAAAAAAAAAAAAACAATATGACATCTGACAGTTTAGTAGAAATGGAGCATTACTCGAAAGAAAAAAGTTGTTGAATAATATTTCAAAAATTTATTATGATCGGAATACTGATCAGGCTTGGCCTCTTAGATCGTGTGATTTAACACCATAAGATTTTCGTATGGGTTTATTTTTCATCACCTGAGTGCAAGCATCAGCTAACTCGATTTTTTCATTTTTGAGATATTTGGGTTTTCTGCTTCGTTGAATCGATTTGCTTTAACTACAATAAGCAGATAACTAGTTTCCTAGACCTGCTTGCATCTATTTTTTTGTTTTCGTTTTACCAGTATTTTCTGAAAAAAGGAGTCTGACCAATAGGTGAATAAGTTTTTTGCAATTTTCTCAAAACTACGAAAATCAAGTTAGCTGGTTCTTGAATTCAGGTGACTATTTGAAGTAAAAGTTCTATGCCAACAAGCACACAACCACCAAAGAAATTTTATTTTTATTATTATTATTATTATTATTTTTAAAATTTTGACAAAAGAGTGCGTATGTGCCAGAAAAGCCTTGGCATATTTTTTCGGTGTGTTATCTTATATACAATACCCTATCCTCTTTACTTTATGATTCAATAAAAAATAACAAGAAAAAAACTGAGTTTTCGATTTCAAATGTTGGCACACCTTTTATAAAAAAATGTATAAATAGAAAAATTCTAAAAAATAAATTTATAAATTGATAAATAAAATAAAGATTATAAATCGGAGTCATTAAAAACTATACTTGCACAACAACGATTAATTTACTTTCAAATTATAAGTATATTTAATATTTTTTTTTCATACTGAAAAAATATTAGCAGTTTTTGGCAACAAATTATAACATTTTTTTCCTTTGGCATTTATTTTTTTAATTTAATTTAATATTGAGCAGAATGATTTATCATTCATAAAAATCGATTAAAAATTGTTAATGTTATGAATTTTCTAATAAATATAATTTTTAAAATTCAAAAACAAAATGTCTTTGAAATCAGGGATATTAATTTCCAAGAATAGGAACAAAATCAAATTGAATTAGAAATTAATAAACCACCGAAGCCTTACATTAACTAAATATACAAACTTTTTGGTTTACAAGTTCACTGCCTTTTCAGAAATGTGTAACGTTTTTTTTTCTACATAAATTTCCATGAGAAAATACAAACAAAAATTTATTCAGATTGTTGCCAATTTAATGTTTTACCTTTAGAAAGAGAACTTATTTGTTTTATAACTTTTCTTACTAATAAACAAAACCTGTGCTTGCTTTATGATGTTTTTCAAGTTTTACACTAAAGTCCAAAACATTTAAATAAATCTGGTGTATTCCCATCTTCTATGTTTCTCTTCTTGCCTTTTTTTCATTCTTTTGTATAAAAAAATATATTAATTTTTGGTCATATATTCTGTAAATTAAGTATCCAAAAAAAGATAAAAATATAAGGGGTGGTAAAGTTCCTGAAATAAATGTTTTCGTACACAAATCACACTGTTCGACAGAATATACAAATTTTCCTTCACTTTTTCTTAACCAAACTATACATTAGCGATTTTTGATGACCTACTGATGGTATTCGAATTCGACTTCAAAATGGATCTGAATCACGTCAAGTTTCCAAAATACTAATTTTTTTGGTTATGTTATATTTCGAGTTAAATTTTATAATTTGTCTCCAAAAAAAAATATTACTGAAAATATGAAAGCACAAAAATTCTTCCTTAAAATTTTTATTTCTTTCGCAAAAATCATAAATTTAAATTTGTATGGCTGGAAATTTCGTTAAAATTTCTCGATAAGAAGAGAAAATAAGGAAATGTTTAAATTTTGAAGGAGAAAATGAATACTTTCAAATTTCGTAGTATTAATTTATATACTAAAAATATTTTCAAAAATAGCAAACAAACAATATGTTTGCAGTTTTAGATCAGAATATCTCTAAGCCCTGACGTGAAAGAACAATTATTTTGAGGACTGATCGACCGATTTGAATTCAGGACATCAAAAACCTTCAGAAAAGTGGGTAAACTCTAGTTCAGATTAAAAAAAAAGGTGTTTTGTGTATGTAATGTTATTTTAGTAACGTTAAAAAATGGACTTAAATTTCGAATTATATTTAATTTTTTTGTGCAAATTTATAAATTGTTTACCTACCCTACCTATGTAATGTAATGTATGTATAATGCTTGTTTTTCAAGATGTGCTAAATTTTAAAGCAAATCTCACACAATATAAAATGTATGTATATTGACAAAATTTTATTGATTTATAAGAATAATTTAAAGTTAATTTTAATCAAAATATTTCCCAAATATCGTTGATGAACACATTTTTTAAATGTGTAAAGAAAAAAATAATTGTACAATAATAATCATGAGCCCATAAAACCCGTCACTTGGTGTAGGTAGGTAATAAAAACAGAACTGAATTTAAATTACAAACAAACACGATGGAGTCGCACGTACTTGCTTCAAGCGGTCATGCCTATTATCATATATATTATTTCTATAGTCTGTATTCTTTTCCGACTCTCATACTACACCGGTTTTGACAAATAAAGCGTAATTACCTGCTGATTTAACGAATTATAATAATTTTATTTCAAAAATTTTACTAACTTGTTAAAAAATTGCATTTGTTTACTAAATATTATTCTAATAAAAATGAACTCTAAAATGAACACTTCCATTTTCCAATTGGTAATATTTTATACCTTTAGTTTTAAAATGTAATTTTTCAAACCAATATTTATATATGACGAAAAAGTTGTATCAGATAGAAAATCACCTTATTTTTAGCCACATTTTAACCAGAGTAATTAAAGGTTTTTTTGTAACCTCGGATATTCTGGAACTGGTGCTAGAAATTGTTGGTTGGGTAGGTTCAGTAGGCTGGATTAGATTCCGTCGCGTCGAAAAACTCCAACTCACTTCTACTCATAATTGAAATAGGGGGAAAACTCCTTTTTCAATACATTTTGTATTTGCAAAAAAAATCATCATATGAATTTTAAGTTTCTGAAAAAAATTAAAACCTTATTGAACGAGTGCCCGTTCTTTTTTAACACAAAACCAATACTTTGCCGTATAAAAATTAAACATAAGAAACAAAACAAAAAAAAATGTGAATGAGGTGTCAATGAAATATTTTAAACCTTTTTTTTTTAAATTGTACGCAATAAAAAAAAGAAAACATGAAAACCATTAAACATCCGCATGTACTTGATTTACAAAAAAATGTGATTTAAAGCGAATGTATGCTATAATTATCATAATAATGTTAAATGACCGTCTTATAAAAGTTTTTATCAATTTTTCTTAATAAAAGTATATACATATATATAAATAAAAAAAACGATTTTTTTTAAGTATAACAAAAGTGTTAATAATTCACGTACATGTGTACAAATAAACAATAATAAAAGAAAACAAATAAAAAAAATATATACACATATGTATATGACTAATTAAAGGCAATTAAGACATATGTAGGTAAGGTGTGCAATCGGAAATCAAATGTTAAAATTTAAAGAACACATTCATTGAGGCATTATGCAAAATGTTGTTTTTTTTTTTATTATTTTCATATAATAGGTATAATGGAACACTTATACATTAAGATAATATTTTATATATTACTAAGGTATTTCTTGCTTGATATAACAGTTGTTTTAAGACAATCAAGTTATTTGCTCATTGAACTGAACTGGAGAAATTTTATTCAAAAATGCTGCCATTTTACAAGAATTTTTTTTCGGAAAAATATTTACAAAAGGTAACTCCCATAGAAACATTTTTTTGATTTCCGATTTTTGCGAAAACGGCTCAATTAATTTTGAACATTTTTTTGATAGAAAATCATTCAAGCATTTTTTTTTTTTTCAAAATAGCTTTTTACGGCCTTCAGTCCACAAAAATTTAGGCGTTTCGTCCCGGCGATCTCACTTGGACTCATCAGTTGACTAGTGAGGACCTTGTCAATATGCAATTTTTATTAAGTTCAGTCCATCTAATTTTTTTTTTTAATTTTAAAAAAGTTTCAATTTTTTTTTCAAATTTAATAATTCTAAAACTACTTGGTCTTTATTTATTAAACTTAGCGTTCAGCAGGTTTTTAACATTATCAAGCTGATTTTAAATAGAAATTATTTTAAATTATAAATAATTGTCTTCAAACAGAACTAACCAAATATTAATTTCATCTTTTACGTGTCAAATTTCTGAGCGACAGTTTTTCATTGGCACTGTTCGTCTTTGGAATTCGTTACCAAGTCAATCAAGAAGAATGGATAATCTGAAAAGTTTTCAGAGAAACTCAATTTTTCGGTTTATAATTATTATTTATGTTTCAAATAATTAAAATTTTATCCATTTTATGGGTCAAATCATTTTTAAATTGAACCAACTTAGTTTGGATTATTATCTTTTTAATAAAATGCATACAAATGTATAGTATATGGACATAGTCTCTTGTTGCTCGAGTTTGGTTTGCTTTTTGTATGTGTTAGGGAAATATTTATTTTTTTTAATATTAAGTTTTAATATAAATAAAAAATACAAAATACAAATATTCTTATGACCGAAAATAATGGTACTTCCCATTTAAGTATTTAAAAACTGATAAGGAAAATCTAGTTTTTCTCAAAAACGGATCCTACGATTTTAATTAAAATTTGTATGTTAGCGATTATCTCATTTTTTTTTTGTTTTCGATTATCTCATTATCTGTTCAACCGATTTTAATGAAATTTTTTACACAAAAGATTCTAATAAGTTTGAATAATACTGCATATATAAATTTTCAAAAAACGTATTTTGAATTTAAAAAAAAAAGTCAAAATTATGTTTTGAAAATTCGATACTTCGAAAATGGATAGATTATTTTTTTTCAAAAGTAATTTTTAAACTCCGAATTAATAAATCTTAAAAAATGGCGTACCTGCACTTTTTTTTTTTTCTTAAAAATAATTCAAAATTTTTTATTTAAAAACTTTTTTTAAAAAAACGGTCCAACCATTTTCAAAATTTGTTCTCATAAATTGAAATTTGAATATGAAATCAGGTCAGGTACATCGTGTTGGTGTCAAAACAATTTCAGAAGTTGTTTAATCAATAATTTATTTCAAAGTACAGTATATGAACTCGATTAACGTAACCCTCGATTCGTGCAACTCCTCGATTTTCGCAACACTTAATTTGTAGCACGTCTTGACTCTATAAGTGCAACTTTTCAAAAATACTATCTCCATTTGTGCAACTTCTTGTGTTTATTCATTTGTTTTCTATTTGCATGTTCTCCTTTTGATTAATTTTTGTATAAATTTCGAACATTTAATTTTCGTATTTAATAAAAATAATTGTATGTTTTGGTTTCACTAAAGTTTTTTCATAACATTGTCGTTATCTTTAAGAAAATAAGCTATTAAAACTATAATTTGTATCAAAAAAATACAACCCAGTAAGTGCAACAACCTCGGTTATTGCAACTGCCCAATTTCTATTAGTTGCGTAAATCGAGTTTGTACTGTATATTGATTTTTTAACAATTTTTCAGTCTAAAATCCAAGTTCCATGCATATGTGCAACACGATTCTATATACTGCCTATATTAATGAACTCATTAAGAAATACTACCTCAAACAAAACTAAGTTTTTGGTAAGCGGTATAAAATATAGGCCTCCATAACTAATTTACATATTTCTTTTAAAATCAGATGAATAAATCTAAACTACTCAGACTTAAAAACCACAGTGTGATCGCACATAAAAGCAAGTTCTTGCAACGCAGTCGTGAAGTCCAGAGAATATTTAATTTATTTTTTAAAAAATATCTTGAAATAAATTTTAAAAACTGTAAATTATAATTTTAAATAAGAATAGTAAATAAACTTTTAGTTTCAAAAAAATACACAATAAATATTAAAAAAAAAGTTATTTTGAGAGATAAAGTTAACTGACAGTTTTTTCCAATCCAATTTAAAGGAAACATATGCGACAAAAAAAACTAAACTCTTCAAAAATTTAACTTCAAAGTTTTAAAAGCTCCAGTGAGTAGCTTTTTAAAAGGATACACTTTGATTAATTGCCTTTTAATTACCAAACAAAAATATGTTAATAAGAGTCCTGAAAATTGCCCTTTAAAACTTTTAGATAAATAACAGCTGAATCAGCTTTATGAATCACAAAAGTTTTCTTTTTTGAAAATATAATTTCCTACCAAAAATAAAGGCCCATATGGTTGGTAAATTATGTTTTGTATTTTTTTTAAATATCATCATTTGTTAGTTTTGATGATACATATAGAAATAAAACTAGTTTACCTTTATCAAAATTTATCTCTGATTTTAAAATAATACCTTACGCGGGTTTATCTTACTCACTCATTTGTAAGCAGGGTATAATGTTCACCTTTGAAAACTAATGACAAGACCCATATCTAAAAAAAAAAAGGAAAAAGTGAATCCTTTCGACCTTCACTCTAATTGATCATATTATATCTTCTTGTTCGAGCTAAATACCCGGATATTCAATTTTTGTCACATCCACAATCTGTCGAGACATCAGATTTCAAAGCAGATTTACGCCCCAACATCAGCTCAGCTCTGGCATAAACTATACAACACTCATTTCCTTAATGTATTAACCTTCATTTAGTCCTTTTATCTACATTTATATACATTGTTTGTTGTAAAGTTTTTTTCCTCTTGTCTTTATTACTTTCCTCATGTGGGGTTAAGAAGTAAAGCGTAAGGGATACCTTTTGAAAGGTAAATTCTACAAGATGACTTTCTCTTTATATTGTTGTTGTATTTGTTCAATCTTGTTTAAGAACTTACTGTGTTAAGGAATATTGCTGTATAAAAATCCTTTTCGATGGTTTTAAATTTTTATTCTTTATTACTATGAGATGGCTGCGGTGGCGTTGGGGGTGGGTTGATTGATCGTATATAGCTTTTGGAATTGAAAATAATCCTCAGACCACAAAAGCGATAAGTTTAATGACGGTATCCTTTGTGACTTTATTTTCCATCACATACACTACACGTATGCGTCGTCAGATCTATCTCATTTTCAAAATAACAAAGAAATTAAAGAAGTAGAAGAATGAGTAAGGATAAGCATCACGAGCTTTTTATTCAATAGAAAGTTGTTAAAAAGATCCTTTGTGGGAACTCCTTTTTCAAATCCAGTGGATATATAATACGGCTCAGTATAGAACAATTGAATAAAAGAAAAACAGGTTTGCGGTATAATTATTCAAGAGAAAACAGTTGTGTTATTCTATTTTTTATATATGTATGTAAGTACACTTCCTTTTATAATTAATTATGCTCGATGTTATTTGAAAGATAATAATTAAAATAAAAGATGTGACTGGGTCTTAATGAATTGTTAATTAATTGTAGGAATTTTTGAATAGAAAAATGGTAAGAGTTGGTTGCATTTACTTGCTCTCATATAGTTCAAGTGGATTAAAATTATTTAAATTAATTACTTTATCCACTTTATCATGCGAGAAACATATTAATCAAGAAAAGTATCATACCACAAATATATCATTCGAGAATGATACTTTTCTGGCATGGTATGTACCTTTCTCTCGCATGATACTTTTCTCACATGATATTTTTCTCGCATGATTTTTCTCGCATGATGCTTTTCTCGCTTAATACTTTTCTCACATGATGCTTTTCTTACACAAGACTTTTTTGCATGATATTTTTCTAGCATGATATTTTTCCGGCATGATATACTTCTGGCATAATATTTTTATCACTTAATACTTTTCTCGCATGATACTTTTCTCGCATGATACTTATCTCGTTTGATATATTTACACATTTCTCGCATTATATATTTCACATGATACTTTTCTTACCTGAAGATTTTCTCGCATGATAATTTTCTGACATGATATATTTCTTTCATGACACGATTCACAGTCATTAAAGCTGTTGATGAAATTGTAGACTTTTTAACCTTTTCCAGCTAATATAATTTTAAATTTTAAATAAATTAAGTGGGTCAACAAAAATCTTCTAAAATCACATCGAATTCTTTTTCTATTCAATTTAAAGCTTCCAGGAACAAAGAACTCTATGAAGGATGTAATAAATAATGTCATGATGATCAAGAAAATAAAACTGGCAAGGACAATAAATATTAAAGTCCAACACTCACAGTTGAAAAAGTGGAAGGACTGAAACATTTCCGTTAATAATGAAGTCTATTTTTAAAATACCTGCCTTGGATGGATTTTATTTTTTTTTAATGAAGTTCTTGGTAGAAAAATAAATGTGCATCAGATGTAAGAGAAGTCCACAAATAACTCTACACTACCACACAACCATTCCTCCACTGTGTATAAAACCTTTTTCACTTTATAAAGTCACGGCAGAAAAATGCAATTGACTTGGGCACTATACCTACTTTCACGGATTTTCACCCACATTTTATTTCTTGTAGATGAGTGGTTCTGATTCCCTGCTCCTTGTGAGCTAATTACACAACCGACTTGGTCGATATACTCGTATAAGAGTTTGTGTCATTCTTTGTGTAGCGCGATTTTTCATTTTTTTATTTCAAAAAGCACCACTTGGACGTTCGCGTTCGCGTCGTGTCGTCGACGTGGCTGCACTTTGCCCTGTTATGTCGTGGCCAATGAACTGGAATCATAGTAGTTTTTCGCTTTATGATGTATAAAAGGTAGTAAAATATAAGTGTAAATTATTAAGCAGAAAACAAGTAGGTACCCAGTCAGTTAAGAATTGATATTGAGGAAATTCATGGCATTTTCAAGTAAAAAACAGTTTATTAATTAATAACTGGTCGCGATCAAAGTATGTACATTAATTACTTAAAGCTTTGTTTATCCATTATCTTAAATGTGTTTTAATTATAGGGACATAAAAATACTGATGGAGCTTTAGTAAAGTTTGAGAAACATCTTAAGGATAACTTAATTGAGTATAATTGAATTGAAATTTCTATTTTCTATACTAACATTGTGATGATAAACTTTTTGAATTTTGCAAATTAACATACAACTATGATCCTTGAAAATGATAGAAGGAAACTTTTTGGAATGAAAGTTATTTCAGAATTTAAAGACATTAATTAAATGTTAACATCAAAATTATAGTCATGATAGAGTCCCGTGGGAAGTTTAAATTAAATTAAAGGCACAAGATAATACCAAAAGGTATCGGGTAAGGTTGGGTGTCGGTCGTTATAAAGGCTGTGTTAATCTAACTTTACCTAAACTGCCAAAAAAGGTGTATCAATAGAAAAAAAATTAAGAAAAAAGGTTTAACTTAAGAAAAAAATTTTTTTTAAAATAAGTTTGAGGAATTTCAACCTTTTCTGCAGCCAAATGAATACAAAAACCCTCATTTTAAAAACAAACTTATAAGGCCTACGTTGATTTAAATCAATGTTTTCTTTAAACTTGGTATATCTAGCGATTTGTTTTTATAATAATAAAGAATATCTTATTTTTCCCAAAAACGTGCCTACAACTTCTTTTTTAAAATCAGTATACACCTGTCATAGAATCATTTTTTTGATTTTCGATTTTATCAAAAACGGTTTCACTGATCTTGTTAATTTTTCTTATAGAGATTAATTTAAAAAGTTTTTTTTGTATACCAAAATTTTCAAAATTTTTGTTTTTGGATTTTTAAAAAATGTTTCCATATTTTGTTTTGAAAACTTATTAATTCGAAAACGATCTGGTTGATTATTATCAAATTTGACACCTAGCAGTTTGTTTTTAGATTAACTAGCTGATTTTTAACAAAAATTATTCTTATATCCAAAAACAACCCATTCCATTCAAGTGTTTAAAAAAAAATAAAATGGCATTTTTCCCAAAAACTACTACCTCGATTTTGATTAGTATATTTATGTGAGCTAATATCAGTACGATCTACAGTATTATTGGAATACATTTTTTATTTAGAGATTATTAACGGTATCTCTCATAAAACCTTTTTTTATATGGTTTTCATCTATCTCATTACCTGTTGAACCGATTTTAATGAAACTTTTCTTACACAAGGGCATCTAATGAATTAAAATTACATATATTGCATATCAACATTTAAAAAAAAAATAATTTTGAATTAAAAAAAAAAATTGTTATTTTTTAAAAATTCGATATTTCGAAAATGTACATACATATATGATTTTCTTCAAAATTATTTTTTTCAACTCAGCATTCGTAAATACTGAAAAATGGCGTACCGATTTTTTTTCTTAAAAATGTTTTCGAAATTTTATGTATACAAAATTATTTAAAAAAAAAATCGCTCCAATGACCCAGTTCGTGCGATCCAGTCGTGCATTTTATTTATTTTAGCTTTTGACAGATTAGTTTTTGATTTATTTTTTCTTTTCAACCTTGACTTTTTTGTATCAGCGGGTTGTGTTGTTTTTTTTTTTTGTTTTCTACGAGATAAAAAAATAGTAATTAGGTACATTATTCTGCAATTCACGCTAAAAATATGGGTGGATAAATTTGCCTGTACATTTTTTGTACGTACATACATTTTATCTGTCAAAAATTTTAACCTAATCTCTAGAAGAATCGCAATATTTTATGTGAACTTTTATTTAAACAAAAAAAAATGTCTCAATTGCGGAATTGGGCCTCAGGTCTTTTAGGCCGTTAGTTAAAGATTATTATCATTTTTGTTATTATTATTACCTTTTATAACACTATTTAGCTTCATATTTTCATAGCACAGATATTATCATTTAAAATACAAATATACATATGTATGTATATTGTATAAGTAAGTTTGTCAGTGATACATAAAGTGAATAATGAATTCAAATTTTACAGATTATGCTAAAGTCATCAAACCTATATAAGATTAACAAACCAAAGAATTTTGAAGAAAAAGTTGCTGCTGTGGATTCTCTTCGTATGGGACTTAATATAAATCTGCGTGCTGAGTGGGGAGCAGATAATAATTTTGTACATCAAGTTTAAATAATAAGCAGAGTTTTAATGCTCATGAAAGTAATTATGCGGAAATACTTGACTATCTTTAAGAAAGGGAATAATATTGCTTTTTTTGCAAAATTATTAAGAAACATTTGGAAAGCGGCTAAAATAAATAGAAGTTTGGAGATCATTCTGAGGGATGTAAGGTGTTTAGTTTAAATAATGTAGATTTGAAATTATTTATTTCAAAATTACTTACACCCACAAATTGGAATGATTATTACATCTATTCCACCATTCTTCTTTTCAAGCTAAATCCGAATTCAAGGGAAATAAAGACATGCGAAATAAGGTGAATGGTAATGTCAAAAATATACTTCTGTTATTATTAACTTCCCATTGGAAGTTATTGTAATTGGTCCGATTTGTGGAATTGAAAATTTTGACATTTCTCGACGTTTCGAGGTCCCAGGAATCCAAATCCATCATTTTTAGAGAGATGTCTGTATGTGTGTGTGTATGGACGTTCATACGTTCGTACGCTGTTCGTGAGCCTTTCTATCGTACACTGTATCTCGAGAACGAATAGAGATGTCGACCTCGAGTAAATTTTATTTTACAGATAATAACATCACAAAGTGCAGAAAGGGTTCCCAACAAAAATCAATTACCGGATTTTTTACTACAGCAATTTAAAAAAAAAGTTGTAAAAAATGTTTCATTTCGAATATTTCGAGAACAAAAAATGCCATCGACTTCAGGTTAATTTTATTCTACACATAATGGCGTAATAAAGAATTTAAAAGTATTTAAAAAAAATCAGCGCGCAGTTTTTTTTTAGATCAAAAAACAATCTAAAATTTTGTGATACAAGAAAATACAAGAAATCCTTGAAAACGCCAATTTTATTCTATACATAGTGACGTAGTCAATAACTGATAAGATTTTGTAGAATTATTCAATTGACATTTATTTTTTAAGTCAACTACTTTTCACACCACACGACTAAAAAAAATTTAAAATTTAAATTTAAATTTTCAACAAAGCTATCGACTCCGGAATAATTTTATTTTACACACAATATTCTAACCATGAATTGATGGAGTTTGTAAAAAAAATTAAATTGATAGTTTTTTTTTTAAAGCAAAAACATCTGCCAAAAATACAACTTAAATAGTTGAAAAATATAATACGCCCCAAAAAGGTCTTTTAAGATTTGAATTAGTGCCACGGGCACTAATGGGAAGTTACCAGTGTGGGTCGCATCCAGCCTCTTTTTTTATTTTAATAAGCTTTTATTTTAGTAGCTTGAAAAAGGTGCTCAATATTTTTTGTACAAAATAATATAATAGATATACAATATATGCATAATAATTTTCGATAACTTCATCATTTAACGGTAAAGATCCAGAGACCAATATATTTGAATTACGACCAATTTTTTTTTAAACAAAAGATATCTTTTAAATGATAGATGTTAAGATAGAAATTTCAATGTTTTCCTTTAGAGGATAACAAATTGTCTAAAAAAAATAGTTTTTTTTTAACAAAATTTTAGGACAAAGATTTAAAAACATGTAATAATAAAAAAAAAAATAGTTTTAAAAAATTCATATTTCTTTTCTGGTGTAGCTGTATTTTAATCTTACGTCAAATAAGAAATTATTACAGTTTTAAAACAACTGTTGATTCAAATTTTATGTAAGAGTTATAATTAAGGAAGTTACCAAATAGATGCAAAATTATTGAGTTTTAGAATTATTTCAATTGTTTAATAAATCATAATTAGTTAATTGGTGTTTGACAACTGTTAAAATATGAAGTTTGACTTCAGATTTAAATTCAACAACCAGAATAAAATAAATATTAATTTAAAAAATTTTGAAGCCCACAAAATTAGGATTCAACTATTTTGAATCTTTTTTATTTTATCATTATTAATTATTCCTTTTTCGTGACCTTTTAATCACGAAAAAGGAATTATTAATAATGATAAAATAAAGTATTATTTAAATACTTTTAAAATTTTTGAAATATTGACTTAAAATTAATAAAATAAATTTGACAAAATTTCTGAATTTGACAATGTTTTTTTTTTTATTCTGATATTTCATTCCATATTCTGACTTTAATTGTGAATTCACAATTCAGAATACAAATAGTAATTAATATTTTGTATATAATAAAATAAGCTTACCGAACTGACATTAAAATTCATATTTTTGTTAAACAATGCCTACATCGAGAAAATAATACTGCTAATACAAAAAATAAATAGGCAGTGCAACTGAAATCAACGTTCCTAAATTAAGCTAAGTTTAGTTAATTGTTAGTAAATGTTATTGGCTTGGAAAATGATTTTTTTTTCGCCAAAAAAAACGGATCATTAGGTTTGAATGCATTTTTTGTAGTTAAGCATTTATATTCAAAATAAAGAAAAAAAGAAAAGCGATTTAATTGTTAAATATAAAAATATAATTTAATTATAATCTTGTATGCTTTAAAACAAATTCTTTAGCACCTCAAATTATGGCAAAAAAAAACCAACAAACTCATAAAACATTAAATTGAAAACATGCAATTGCATCAATGTTCAGTGGAACAAAGCAACATCCACTTGCACCAAGTTACTTCGTTTAACGGTATCTAAACTTGATTACAATTACTGACAGTTCTTCATTTCAGATAATCCTTAAACATGACACAATATTCCCCCGAAGAAAAATAAACTAACAAAAAATAAAACAATCATCCTGCGAATAATCGCATGCAATATTTTCACCCTATATAGATTCCCTAAAGTTCAAAGATCATAAATATTGTGTGCTTTCATATATGTATATGTATATTGTTTTTATTCAGAAGTCAAACAACTACCAAACATTGCTTCATAAAATATTCAAAGTTGCCCAATAATTCACAACAAGAACTACACATATGGATTGGATGAAAATGTACAAACATCTTTTCAAATTTAGATCCAAAACCAACCCTCCATCCTGTCAAAATGTTCATGAAACAAAAACTGTTAACCACAGGTCTCTACTTTAAATACTATTTTCTATTCACTTGATAGAAAAAAATGCAATAAAAAAATAGTACAGATTGCACTTTCATCAAATACAAAATAAATAAAACCCCCACACTAACCCCACCATTTTTAACTCTTTTTCAGTCTTGAATGTCAAGTTCAACCTCAAGTACATATTTATATGTATGTATATTGAGAAAAATAGGAAAAAGAAATATCACTATTCAACATCACGTCTGCGAAACTATCTCAAATATACACGTAGTTTGGCTTATAGTCTCACTTTCTATACATACCTTCAGCTCATCGTTGTCATTCCATCCTCGGCAAATAACTAGGCGAATGTTTTGAAAGCCTCCCTTTTATAACCACACCAAGGACGACTTCTCCTCCTTGAGAATTAAATTAAAATTCAACAATTCAACACGTACTCAGTAAACTTGAGTAAACTCAAGTAGACAACACAACCAACAAAAAAAAAATACACAACTTTTGGCAACGAAAGAAGTTACACAAAATCAACCAATAATTCGTTTGGTACACACAATTTAACTCACAAATCACGCAAATGCCTAAAAAAACTACAATCTTTCTTTTAAAAGATACACGAATTGGCAAAAAGAGGTTTGCCCTTAAGGCTTGAGATTGGATAATCTCTCGAAATTAATCTACTGCATAAAATTTTACCAAAAATTTGTTTAAAAAAAATACAGAGACATCGGAATCTTCTGAATTTGTATCTGAAAGTACACTGTTGATATCCTGAAATGAGACGAGCTTATATTATAGCCAAATGGCAGCGATGAAGAATAATATCTGAATGAATGGCGATCTGCTGAGGTGTAATTCGCACGCGAACACTCCACAACGAATGGCAAAATTATAGAAAGGTAGAAATATACGACGAGTATGAGAGGTGTATACTCTCAGATATTCAGATTCAGAACCACGCGAAATTCAAGCGACGACGACGACGCATTAAACACAAACAAAAGCATCAGAATATTCAGAATGAATATTTTTGCATGAAAAATAAAATATCTCTGAGATACGCTTCGATTAAATCATGTTAGCGACTGAGAACATACTGACGACTGTCGGAATTACAGTACTGGACCGGCTTTCAAAATTGGTGATGACGATTCATTTGGGGTTTACTTTTTTGTTTTGCTGATTCAAAAGTTACTGCCGACCGTCGGTGAAGGGTGACGCGGGGGTTAGTAGTGTGTGGGGTGAATAAATCACAAGGAAACAAAATGATTGTACTAATATTCACTTAATTGGATAATCGCAGGCGAATTCATATTTACAGGCATTAAAAGCATATTATAGAGAGAATGAGCTATCCATGTGCTCCAAGTAGGTATAGTATAGTTAGTTGGTCACAGCTTATTTTAAAGTACCTACTTCTCAAGACCGTTTAGACAGGGGTTGTTTTGGATATTAAACAAATTAAATATATAACCCGGAAGCGTCCAGAACAATAAATATATTATAACGAACAAACACAGTATAGTCGTGTCGCTGACCTGACGTGTAAAATGAACCAAAATTGAACACAAACTAGAGAACTTCCTTGGCTTGAGATGACTTTTATCCTTGCTAAATTTTAGTCACAGCATCAGTATAGAAATTGTTTTGTTGTTGGGTTGGGGGTGGTTAGGGCCATTTTGCAAGTGAAAGAGAGCAAATATCTATAAGGAATTTGGTCTCGTGCGCAGGTACAAACAATCGAAGAATTCCTTTATGCATTCTATGAGCAGCTCTATATGATAGCTCGTTCATAACCTTTCTCTGGGCAAAGGTATGTGTATTAGGTTAAGGAATGAGGATGTAATGAATTTCTCAGACACACAAGACAGAAAAGAAGCACAGCGTTACCAGATTCAAACAATTGCAATGATATGGGTTTAACTTCAAAGAATCGGAATGGTCGGGGGAAGGGTTCAATGGTCTTTGCTATATGTTTGTTGTACCTTTATTGGGATGGAGTTTCTACTGCAATAATAACCTCCATTATGGTCGAATGGGTTTACATTTCGAATGCTGAAGTTCACAAGTGATTTACCGACATGTTTTTGGTAACTAAAAAAAAATGTAAGTTGTTTTGCAAATATTGGAGAAAATTCTCATTGTCCAGATGGAAAAGAGAAAAGAAGACATTTTTTATTAAAATATAAATAACAGGTAATTTATCGGTAAATGAAATTAATTCTTTTAATTCTTCGTTCTATCGATATTCATCAACCAAGGTCAGGGTGTTTTGCTGTTTTTTTCTTGTTCTGGTTGTTTTTCTAAGTTTTAAAACAAATCAATGGAGAGATTTTTGATCTTAATCTGTGTTCCTTATAAGTTGGTTTTACTATTGATATACTTGCCTTATAAAGCATATTTACAGTGACGCTATAACAGCTCCCTTATGAATAATATTGCAAATTATTGTATAGAGTTATTTCAATGGTTAGACGAATTAAAAATCTGAGTAATTTTGTATGACTATGGATATTTGAATTAACTATACATTTGTCAATAACGGATGAACAAATAAATTTAAAAAAACTCCCTTACTCATAGAATTTAATTTTATAACTTATATTGTTAGTTTTCGATAACAATACCTAAAAAAAAACAAAATTGGTTTATCGAGAGAACCTGATTAAATAAAAAAGGGTTTTCCACACTTATTGTGACTTGCTGAAAGAATTGTCACTTATTGATTTTCTAAAGAACCGGTTTCAATATACATTTCAATATAAAAGTACGGAAATCCCATTTTGTATATATGTATTGGTTTCCAAGTTTGCAATCAAAATTAACACTAATAAGAAAGTTAAAAAAAGTGGGTTTCGTCAAACCGATCATTTGTCTGTGAGCCCATTCGAAAAATTCGAATTTATATTTTTACTCATGTAAAATCAGGTAGCTACCATACAACGATATCGGTTTTTTATCAGTTTTCTCGAAAACAGCTTTAACGATTTTGATAAAATTTCGTGGATGTATAATGAGCAGAGTGATTTTTAAAATTAATTCAAACAACTTTGCATTTAAAATTTTAAAAATATTTTGTTTTTAAACAAAAAAAAACCATTTGAAGGTTTGAATGAAACAACAACAATTGGGTGAGCTACCACCACGATTTTATAGGCTGGAGCAGGGATGCCAGATTGAGGAATTTTTCCCTTTTTTTTTGGGATTTTTCGACCCTAAAGGGAAAAAGGGAAAACCAACCCAGAAAACGGGAAAAACAGTCAGCCCAAATACTTTCACGTTTTAATAACAAAACTTCTTTTTAAAACATTCCAATTCCATCATAATAACAAATTCAATAAAAAAAACACTTACTGAACACATTTCTTAGTCTTGCCATGTGCTTGCACCTTAAAACAAATCGATTCTCGTTTTTATTTTTTGTTGTTTTGTTTTACTTTCTTCAAGCTGGCTATACACAGTTCAAATGCTTGTCATGCAATAAACTTGAACAAAACTAAGTTAGGAAATAAGTTAGAAAACAGGACATTTTGCGGAATTCTCCATACTAAATTGTTAATGAAAAATCGCAATTGTGTGGAACTAGAAATTAGAGATGCCGCGAATATTCGGCCACTATGAAATAAATTAATATGGATGTGATAAACCTAGCATTTAAAAATATTTTTATTTATTTTTTTCGAAATAGAAACATGTATTACGTTTTAAAAAATTGTTTTTTTTTGTCGCGGAAAAAAGGGAGAAAAACGGGAAAAACTAAAATCAAAAAAGGGAAAAAAAAAATTTTGGATGAAAAAAAAAGGGAATCGACTTTTCAAAAGTCTGGCAACGCTGGGCTGAAGTTATAGCTATTTCATGACTGCCAGGCCGATCATCAGACTCCTTTAGTGGTGCTTGGTCATTGTTCAATTTTAATTTGAAAAACGGCCTGGCAGTCGTGAAATAGCTATAACTCCAGCCTATAAAATCTTGGTGGTATAGCTCACCCAATTTTTGTTATTTCATTCAAACCTTCAATATTAATATGATGGTGTGAAAGCTTGGCAGCCTAACTGCAAGTGTGTTTTCACACAAAAACCCCTTATAAAAAATCCATTCTTTTAATTTTTAACAAATTTCGTTAAAGTTGTTATATAGTTGCATACCACACCAATAGCAAGTCTTTGCGATCCAGTTGTGCTTTTTTTTTTATTTATACATTATTAATTAAATTAATTATTTTAAATCATTAATTTGATAGTTCATAAACAATAATTCATTAATACAATTTTTATTTTGCATTTCAAAGTAATATTGTCCGATTTAAATTACTTTTTACTCGAATATCTAGAATTTTTTTTTATTAAATTGCTTACAAGGTGGACGTGATAGTTTTATAGTGTTGTAAGAATTTGAAGTTACATTTAATATTTTTTTAGGGTTTTTTCTCCAAGTTTTATTGATTTAATACTAAAATATAAAATTTTATTAAACTAAAGTTTTTTTATTTAATTTTAATTAAAAAAAAATTACCTATATAAACTTTAAATTTAACTGTTATTTGAAACGCATGGAACTCCATCTTCGGGGGTATTACTACTGTTTTTTTTGTCTACATTAATAATAATTTAATAATTGTTAAATTGACTTTAATTCAAATACCTTTGTATTGTATTGTATTGTATTAAAAAAAAATTTAATTTTTGGTTTGCCTCCGATCATGTTTAAGAATCCAGATTGAGAAAGTCTAGCTCGGTATAAAATTGCATGTTTTGTTTGCTGCATTCACAATGTGTTATGCATCACGCAATAAACAATAATTTTATTACCTCCTGAGTTTCACACATCCTTCCTGAGGTATTGTTTACCTTGCTGACTCATTTTTAAGTTAATCTTGCAAAAGTCTTTCTGGGATCATTTATCGTCCTCCTGTCCATATTCAAGTGAAATGGTTGATTTGTGTTGAAAGTAAAAAAAAATAATCCAGAATATTTTCTTTGAGAATGGTAAGGTTTACGTTAGGTTCAAAATTATATTGTGTCCCGGTTTTTTTTTTACCTGCGGAAATTAAATAATAAACATTACTCCACTCAATATTTCAATATGCTAAGCGTCGTCGTGTAAATAAGCTAATACTTCAAGAAACCTTGTAATCAAGGCCTGATTTCACCAACCATTTTTCACTTGTACTTTTAATTGAAATCTTTACAAAATTTAGTTTCACCCATCAGAAAGTGATTATTTGTTTTTGTTTGTTTTTTTTTTTAATTTAAAATCAATTTTCGGTGTAAAAATTAAAAATTCACATAAAATGTTAGCGGCAACAATTTGTCCATTTACACTTTCACAGGTTTTAATAGCTTTTCCGACGAAACTGGCGCATTAAAGTTCAGCTCAGTGCGGGATTATTAATATTATTATTATTATTATTGCTTATAAATGCCATGTTTTATTATTCAAATTTATTTCGGGGATTTACAGTAACATATACAATTATTATACATTCTCTTCTTCTGACACTTGCGCATTACATTTTTTACGATATTAAATTTCTTATTTTATAAATATTATAGTTTTACTTTCCAACTTTACAAAAAAAAAATAATAATTTTTTTTTAACTTTTTATTTTTCAAAAAAGTTCAAAAAATTTTAATGATTTTTTTTTTTCATTATTTCAATTTAATTTTATCAAATTTAATGGATTCTCTTATTCCCAAACATTTCTCCATTTCAATTTTTATTTACGCAAAACATAATTCACATAAATTCAAGAATAACAGAATCTGTTATTGAGAATTAAAATGTGCCGAACAATTATTTCGTACGCTAAATTTTGACAGATAAATGATGTACATCAAGAAACAAACATTTGATTTTTTAGCTGGAGCTGCGTACCTCTCGGCTAAAATGATTTCCTTAATTTAAGCCTGGCTAAATTTTGGAGAGAATTTTGTATGATGGTTGTTAAAATTTAACCCGATCAGCGTACTACGCTATAAAGATCATTTTACACATGCCCATCATCTGGCTAACCGGTTGTTGCTGTTATAACTATCTATCGGGATTAATAAACCGGTTAGCCAAATGACGGTCATTACTATGAAATGAACACCCTATATATGCATTGGTTCCAATTAAATTAAATTGAAATCGGGCTTTTAATTTTATTTACTTTAATGGTACTTATTTTGGTCTACCTTGATTCATATTGTGTAAAAAAAATTTCAAGATAATTAAAAATGATGGCATCTTTAAATACAAAAAATCTTAAACAATAAAAAAAGTATAATTTTTTTAATTTAATTCACAATTTAATCGTAAATATTTATAGCCAGGTTTGTGGTCAGATTTATTAATTGAATGTTTTTCACCGTATTGACCGCAAAAATCGTAATAAAAAATTTAAAAAATACAAAATAACAAAAAGCGAAACAACGTTTATGTTTAAAATATTTTTAAATTTTTTATTTAGCACGTATGCATTTCGGTTCTCAGCTGCGGAACCATCATCAGCGAACGACAATTAAACAAAATAACAAAGAGATTAGTTACATAATACATTGAATTAGTTAGAAAAAGTAAAACAAAACTAAGAGAGTGATAACAACAGTTTTCTATTCTTTCTTCTTAAGAGCGTTGAATAAAGGAGAGTCAATTGGTCCAGGTTCTAAATTCATAAGGTTATCGTTTAAGTGGATGTGTATTGATTCATTGATTCATATTGGACAAACAAGAAGAGCTGCTGAGATTAGGTTCAACGAACATCTTCGATCCGTGAAAAAGAAAGAGATAGACAAAGCAATAGCAGCACACATATGATCCAGACAATGAAAACCCACACGCAATAACATCGTTTGACAGTAATTTCAAACTTATCAAAAATATAAACAAAACCCGAAAACTTGACGCGTATGAATCAATACACATCCACTTAAACGATAACCTTATGAATTTAGAACCTGGACCAATTGACTCTCCTTTATTCAACGCTCTTAAGAAGAAAGAATAGAAAACTGTTGTTATCACTCTCTTAGTTTTGTTTTACTTTTTCTAACTAATTCAATGTATATGGTGATTTTTTAGCTGGTTTGGTTTTGGCAACACTGGTTTTGACAGCTGACGTGTGTTTAGTACCTTGTGTCACTGTCAAACAGCTTCAGTTTGGTTTGCAATTTAACCATGGATCGTCTTACAAATGAACAACGCTTGCAAATTATTGAATTTTACTATCAAAATTCGTGCTCGGTTCGAAATGTTCATCGCGCGCTGCTTCCATTTTATGGTCGGCATTCTCGACCTTCTGAGCAGTCTATTCGGAAGATTGTGACCAAATTTCGCACCAAATTTACTTTGTTGGACATTAAACCACCAACACGTTTACGTACTGTGCGTAGTGAAGAAAATATTGCGGCCGTATCAGCTAGTGTGACAGAAGACCGCGAAATGTCGATTCGGCGCCGTTCCCAGCAGTTAGGCCTTTGTTACAGCACTACGTGGAAAATTTTGCGGAAGGATTTGGGCGTAAAGCCTTTTAAGATACAGCTGGTGCAAGAACTAAAGCCAGCCGACCTACCACAACGCCGAATTTTTGGTGAATGGGCTCTTGGAAAGCTGGCCGAGGATCCGCTTTTTTATCGAAAAATTGTGTTCAGCGATGAGGCTCATTTTTGGTTGAATGGGTACGTAAATAAGCAAAATTGCCGCATTTGGAGTGAAGATCAGCCAGAAGCATTGCAACAGCTACCAATGCATCCCGAAAAAGCCACTGTTTGGTGCGGTTTATGGGCCGGCGGCATTATTGGGCCATATTTCTTCAAAGATGATGCGAATCGCAGCGTTACTGTCAATGGTGAACGCTACCGAGCGATGATAACAAACTTTTTTTTGCCCGAAATGGAAGTTCTTGACTTGCATGATATGTGGTTTCAACAAGACGGTGCCACATGCCACACAGCACGCGAAACAATGGCGCAATTGCGAGGCGAGTTTGGTGAACAGTTAATTTCACGTTTCGGGCCGG
This sequence comes from Epistrophe eligans, assembly GCA_951394125.1. Taxonomy (NCBI): domain Eukaryota; kingdom Metazoa; phylum Arthropoda; class Insecta; order Diptera; family Syrphidae; genus Epistrophe; species Epistrophe eligans. The sequence goes on from OX596030.1 coordinate 76,587,481, forward strand.
TCAATTGGCCGCCTAGATCGTGCGATTTGACACCATTAGATTATTTTTTGTGGGGGTATGTCAAGGCTAATGTCTATAGGGACAAGCCCGCTTCGATTGACGCACTGGAAGCCAACATCCATGCATTCATTCGATTCGTGAGATACCGGCCGATATGTGTGAAAGAGTATGCCAAAATTGGACTCAGCGGATGGGCTACCTGAGACGCAGCCGCGGTCAACATTTGCATGAAATTATCTTTAAACATTAAATTGCAAGGTTCAAACTATATCGATTCAAATAAATATTTCATTCATTTTTTCGAATTTTTTGTGTTTTTTTTTTTTTAAAGTTATAAACCTCTTAAAAAATCACCCGTTATTATGTAACTAATCTCTTTGTTATTTTGTTTAATTGTCGTTCGCTGATGATGGTTCCGCAGCTGAGAACCGAAATGCATACGTGCTAAATAAAAAATTTAAAAATATTTTAAACATAAACGTTGTTTCGCTTTTTGTTATTTTGTATTTTTTAAATTTTTTATTACGATTTTTGCGGTCAATACGGTGAAAAACATTAAATTAATAATTTTTTTGTACGTACCTTCTTAAAAAAAAAAAAAACAATAAATGGTTATTCATTGTTTTATTTATTTGTCTTTTTAACAATTGTATTTTATAATAACTTAAATTAAAAATAAACCCCACGTAAAATAAAAATAACAAGCGTCTTAAAGCGGTTTCAATTCTGTTAGTTTTAAAATATTTACTTTTTTCGCACGCGTTACAAATCAAATTTGTTTCAAAACTTCAAAACATTTTAAACAAACATAGTTGGTCTTATTTATAAACGTTGTCTAACTTCAGAAAACTGTCCAACTTTGGAAAATGTGTTCAAAAACCTTGTTTATTGTTATCTTATAGCTGCCAAATTTAGACACAAGAGTAGATTGTCTTAACCTTGAATAATGCGATATTTATTTTTTAATAAATAAAACATATTTTCACCAATTTGAAAATAGTTAGACAGTGTCTAAGTAGACAAAAATCTAATAAATACGACTGAGTGTGTACAACGTTTTTTATTTTATTTGTAAATTTTTCTGTGAATATTTTTTTGATGTTTCACTTTAAAAAAACCCAACAGACATTACCGCTGTATTTGTAAAAAAAATGTATTTTAATAATAACTTACCTTGCTGATGAAATTCACATGCGAATCATCACGTGACTTGTGACATCGTGACAGATAAATATATAACCAAAACAAACTGATGGTATATCGACGCACATTTGTGCGGATTTATTTTAAAAAAAACTTCTTGTTTTTTTTCATCATTTTCATCACGAAGTCATGTTTGCCTTCCACACATTGCCAAGTGTAAAGCCACAAACTTAACAGCTTCAGATTAAGTTCTATTTCACCTCTGTTGTTGAACATGACTCTTCTCCTACCATCAAAATGAATTTATACGTTAACATTTTTTATAACATAAATGGGATCAATTCAATTTTAAATCCCTGAAGTGATAAGTTGAAATTCGAATGAATGTAATAAGAGGGGAAAAGCTACGATACATATTAATTGGAAAAAGTGTTCCAGGAAGCTTTGAAGTGCTAACGTGACCTATTTTATGAGACGACCACGAATTTTGGTTCTATAGGGAAGGATTTATTTTTATCTCCTATACAAAAAGTCATCCTATACATATACTTATCTTGTCAGTGTATAGGTATGTATATAATATTTGGTTCTTCTATGAAACGAAATTTTTACGAGAATACCCTGAAGTTCAAATGAGAGGACAAGTTAAGAGGCTTAAAATCATAAAGTTCTTATATTAAGAATAAAGTTTATGTAGCATACTTCTGGTTTGATGGCATAAAAAATGGCAAAAAGCTCAATTTGTTCGCATTAATTTAGGGAATAATTCAGTCTTAAGGGATTGACGAAAAATAATTTTTGTAAGTTTCGCTACACTTTTAAATAGATACGAACTATAGCTATAAAGTACCTGTATTATAGAGAAAGGGTTAAAGAATTATACGTCATTGTGCATGTAACAGAACAAGAAACCACTTGCGGTGTTACAACAGCTAGCTACATGGTCTTCATTGAAATTATGAAAAATAAATGTTGAAAAGGTGTGTGTTGAAAAGAAAAGAACAGAATGGTAGATTTTTGCATTTGTTCGATGAATGATGCCCGAAGCTTATGGGATACGCTAATAGATGAATATTCGTTTCGAGGTCGGAGAAGGAGGAAACCAAAACCGGGAGTGCTGGGATTAGTTTATAGGCAATGATGATGATGATGATAATTGTTGGGTCATAAATTAGTAAAACAAATATAAATAATTTACAGGGCAAGCTATCACGAGAAAAATAAGTTTTAGACGCAGCTTTTACGGTGAAATAATAAATCATGCTCTTATCGTTGTATTGGCTTATCAATCTAATGAAATGGCGTTTCTAATCAATGAAAAAAGCGGTAAAAAGTCAAAATAGGTAAGATAATCCAGTCAAGAGAGACCAAAAGTGGCAGAGGGGGGTTGTTTTGAAAAATGTCTCGGAGCTCCAAATTTTTAATACATTATTAAGTATGATTGTTAAAATAAATTTAAAAAAAATTTACAATCTAGATTAAGAGTGGTTTAAATAATATTCTGAAATGAAATAAAGTCTTTTTTTAATCTAAAAATTCAATAAATTAAATTGTTTAATGTAACACGTTTTTAAAATAAAAAAGTACAAAACAATTTCTCATAGCTATACATTTTAATCGAAACACACGGGTTTCATGCTATACATAATAGTAAGAGAAGCTGCAACAGTTGTGAAAAAATATCATATGTGCTAATTTTTATGTTTTCACAATGCAACTGTACAACTTTTTGCATATTTAAAAAAAAAATAATCACGGAATTATTTCATTTCTGATATTTTTTTTTTTAACTTATAATTTTTTTCGCGAAACAATTAAGCACAAAAAGCTTAAGCTAATATTTTTTTCCAGATGTTTTTTTCTTCAAACACATTGAATTGAAACGTCAAAAGTGCTGTACGTGAAAAGTTAAAAGCTGGGGAAGTCTTGCAGCACCGTCTGCAACAACTTAACTTTGAATTTGTGTGTCTTGAATATTTTAACAGCAATTGCTTCTTCTTTTGTTCAGGCAGCTACAAGAGAGTGACATGGATGCGAGATTGCCAAAATTTGTACTGAACATACGGGAAGAGATATACCTAAGCAGTTTAAAAAAAATATTATTAATCCCCACCCGGTTGTTTTGGTCGCAAAATGAAAAGTTGTACATGCAATTGCTACGTCATCAAATTTTCTATGAGATTTATTTTAGAGACTCTTGCTCACGTTAAGGAGGTATTGCGCTGTTAATTCGGAAGAAGCTTAGAATTTAATAAAATACGGAATTTCAGCCCTTTTTAAAGGCGTCACAGCCTCTTTGAAAATAATTGTACAAAACTACCTACTATCTAGATTATTTAAAATGTTGGAACTCACTGTATTAATAAATACTGAATACATATAATATAAATAATTATAGTACATACACAAATATTTTATACCAACAAATACATGTATGCATTGTATGCTTTCTTTCTTAGACCTTTTAACCTTTCAATAAATCAATCTGTTATCGAGCGATCGACTTTTATTTTGGGAATAACTCAACATAGATGATATTTACAAAAAATTGAAATGAAAAAATACACAAAAAAAAAGTAAAAGCATAAAGCTGAAAATAGTGTCAATTTTTGGTTGCTTTTTCAGGCATGTAAAAGGAAGGGAGAGGGCGTGGCTGCGGAAATTTCTTCTTTTTTTTCTAACAACTTAACTTAACTAAATAACCTATCAACGTTTTTAAGGTAAAAAAAACAATAAGTTTTTCCACTCTTCTATACAAATGAGCATCACAAAGTGGGGGGTTAAAAACAGTATTTTGATCAAAAAAAATATTCCTATTCAAACGTTACCATTTCTTTAGTAGTTTTAATACTCATTACTGCCTTCTTGATACTTGCGATGCATTGGAACTCACTAAACATACTACATATTTATATGGCAATTTTTTTACTCGTGAACAAATTTTAACTCGAAATTTTAATTTTGGTCGAAAATAAAAAAAAAATTGCCAAATCCACAAAAGAATTTATTCATAAAAGATTTTAAATTGATGCAGAATTGTACGCAAATTATTTCTGGTACGTCTGGACAAATATTTTTATTTTTGAAGGTACAATAAATCTATGCCCGGGCGCCATTTTGTCTTTATATAATTTCATACATCACAAAACGAGACAATTAAATTAATTTGAGCTCTCAAGTACAGTTCCAATCCAAAATAAATTAGTATATTTATACAAATGGATTTACCCATTTCGTAAGCCAAGTTCAATGCCATATGTAAATAAGATGCAAGTTAATTGTGACTCACATTTAAAAAAATAATCACTCTTATTGCCGGTTTTTGATTTATTTGAAAAGAATTATTCCAGTTTAAGTTAACTTTTTTAAAAAGTTCATTATTTTAATTTTTTTTTATTCATAAGGTACACATAACACTAATAATTTATTTAATCTTATTTATTTTTGTAAAATTATAATATTATAACAATTTGTTACAAATAAACAAATTAGAAAAACTAATACCTAAATTCATAAATAAAAGAGTATCACACAACTGCAGCTTCTGAAATTTGTATATAAAATCGTTTGATTTAAAACAAAAAACCCATTAACTCATTACGAAAAATTCATCACTATAATTACGGTTTAAAAAAGAGATAATAGCCATCTTTACGTTAATGCAAATTAATATGAAAAGTATCTATATAAAATTATGTCAGCGATTTTCTATTCAAATTCTCTTTGCGAAAATTCTATCTAAGCCCACAATTTAATTGTGCATATTAATGTGTTTGAAAATTGAATAATTACAAATAATTAGCTACTAAATAAATATTAATTTATGTACATATTATTAGCTATGTAGATACTAAAGCTTTCATTTATGATTAAAAATTCAACATAATGTTTAGACCCTTTGAGTAATTTATTTTTAAAAGCCTTAAATGTTTATGTCAATAATTAAGAGCATGACGTGGCTTATTTTTTTTTTTTTTTTGAATATTTTTGAATTCTATTTATATTTTTTTTAGTAGGTATCGGATAAATATTTTAAAGAATACAATAAATGTTTTTTTTTTTTTTGGTAAATACAAAATATTGCTAATTCATTTTGTAAGCTTTAAGTTGAACTTGATAAGTGTTTGACTACTAATTGTGTTAATATTCAAAATTTAAGTAATTGGTTCAACTAATTATTCAAAATTGCTTTTCCGACAGACTGCAAAATCACCATGTCAGTATTCGAAAACAAAACTTTTATAATCCATTTTATGAAATAAAGAAGAAAGAAATAATAAAATGTGCAAAATGTTTGATAAGTTAAAAACATCAACTAAAATATGATTATGACTTATTTTATAGGATTTCCATTATTTTTTTATTTTTTTGATAAAACTCGTTTACAATACATATATGTATGTATATTTATACCTTTTCTAATAATTTTAGCAGCTATATATAAACCTACCATAATTTTTTTTCTAAAAGTGGGTTTTACTAAAAAATTCCAAACGCCAAAAAAAGGCATACATAAATCAAAGATTCCCCGAATATGCAAAAAATATTTTATTATTATCAGGGATAGGATTTTGCTGACTTTGCCTTTTTTTTTTGTGCAATCGTATGACACTTTAGACTTTAAACAAACATGTTTTGAGTCCACAGGTGATGAAGAATATATGTAATTTATTTTGCCTTTTTTTGCCTTTTCTCATATTTTTCCTATTTTCAAATATACACCAAAAAAGTAAATTTATTCAATGTAAATACATACATATTTCGGATCCACATAATTTTTTCTATGCATTGACTAATTAGCTCAACACAAAAATTTCGAATGAATACAAATAAATCTATGTAATTTTTTTGTCTGCTTTCCCATTGAGTGCTTTCAATTGACGACAACGCTACATCTTATTGTAATAGTACCTAATTCATGTTTTCTTTACATCTATAGGAAACACAATTGGAGAAGTTTCGAAAATCTTAGACAAAATCAAGGGCGACTTAGAGACACCAAAGGTACAGTCGCAAAAAATGTTTTGAACATATACAAGTCTGTTTTTTCTGCATATAAGGGACTTGAGACATTATTCCAAATAAATGCGTCATTAAAGGTGACGAAAACAGTAAACTCCCAAAAAATATAGAAGTATAGGTAATGTGGAGTTTTTCAATTGGGCTCCACTCGTTTCCGTTGATGTAGATAGGTCTTTCAGTTCCTTTAAAGCGCTATTAAGGGTCAACCGCAGGCGGTCGTTGCCTGAAAATTTTAAAAAACTTATGGTTCAATGTAACTATAGTTAAGTTTTTATTTTATTCCCTCCTGTTTGAATAAATGCCTTTTTTGCCTTTTTAGATGTTTTAATTTGCCTTTTTTTAAATTTGTAGGTCAACAAAATCCTATCCCTGATTATTATACATAATTCATCACCACCATTCTGATTTGTAGAAAATGATTGGCTTCTTTAAATTTTTTTTCACGATATACCTGTAAGACCTAAGGTCTTTTAATTATTGCAGCCTGAATTGCACGTTTTCGATTTTTTATAATTAAAAAATATATCGTTTGCAAAACAAAAATGTGCCTTTAAAATTTAGAATGCAAAAAGTATTAAATACCCTATTGAATTTATTTTCAAAATAAACTATTATTATTTAAAATTTTTATGATTTGAAACGTCTTTTTCAAAACGTCCAAATATTATAAAATAATAATTTTTTCAAATGAGTAATAGAAAGACAAAAAATCAATTCAAGTTTTTAAATTATTTTTAGAAATATTAAAATGTAAGTATAAGATATATTTAATCAAAATAAAATTTCAATTATTAAAATCCTTTCAGAGACCTGAAAAAGGACGTCAACACAAACGTCTCGTCATCGTCGTCTAATTTAGAAATAAAAAAATAAGGATTAAAAAAAATAAATAAATAATATTAAGAAAGAATTTATTCCCATGTTTTGATAAAAATTAAATTTAATAACAAAAATTACATTTTGTCGGTTTTTTTTTCCAAACAGCTTACCCAATAAAATTCCAGTAAAAATACGTGTTAGGTTTTTTTATTAAAAATTTTAATTTTATTTTTCTAACTAAAAAAAAGTTTATGTCATCAACAGTTATTATTAATTTCGTTGAATGAAAAAACAAATCATTATAAATGTATACGAAAATAATGAGTTACATATTATTTATTTTAAGTAAATTGAATAAACCTTCATGAAAGTAAATTATTTATGATCAAAGATGCTGTCTATTTTTAATTAGTATGAATATGAATATGCACAGATGTGAATTTAAAGCAGTTCTGTTTCAAATCTAAACTATCTACTACACATCTCAATTATAAGCATTTGATTTTTTGTATGTAAAAAATAATTACTTCCAAGTTCCAACTGTTTAAAGTATTTATCTCCATCAAGTAATCGGTGCAATAAAATGTGTGATTACCTTGAAAACAATCATCTGATAATAATAAAAAGAAATCAAGCACATAAATGTACATTTTTGTATCCATAAAACTTGCTCTACAATTTTAGCTTGTATTTTTGGCACTAAATTAAATAATTAATCAAATAAAATAATTTAATCAATTAAATATAAATCGCAAATAAAGAAAGCTCTATTCCATTTTATAGATATAAATAAATGTAAATACGTAAGTTTAAGAACAAAAAAGGAAATAATAGTAATTCAAATATTTCTAAAATTTAACAGATACAAAACACAATAGAAAAGTCATGCATGAAAGTATGCAACAATAACACACAGTGTACTTGAAACGCCTGAAGACATACTTTTTTTTATTTTCATAAATAATGTTATATACAGAAGAGGCCCATGAGATATGCAAAATTTTTCAGCAATTAAGCGTTAATAATCTTGTGTACGAGTTTTGTTTTACCTCCATTTAAATTTAAAAATCGATATAATGAAAAAAGGAAAAAACAAGAATTTTTATGATCTAAGGAAAAAGTAGTTTAAAGTTAATTTTATTTTTCTTAATAAACTTAAAACAGGTTTTGATCAAATTTGATATTAACAATATAGAAAAGACGAAAAAAGTGGGTCTCCGAATTGTATCCGTTTGTCTATTCGTCTACAGACTAAATTGATGGGTAGATTTCCCCTAAGCTATTTACCTAGGGTTTTTAAATAATATTTTTTACATAAATTTCAATAATGGCTTAACAGATAACAACAAATCAAAAATTTGTAATACATATGTAATGTATGCATAAGCTACGTTTTTGGTGAAAAAATAATTTCAGAAAAATGGTTTTAAATGGCAGCTCCCATAGAATGTTTTTTTTTTATTATTTTTGCTTTCCTCCAAAACGGTTAAACTGATTTTGATTAATTTAATTATTTAGTCAGAATTTTATTTAAAATAAAACATTATGTACTTTCATTTTCAAAACTAATTTTTTTTTTTCAATTTACAAAAAAGTTTTAATGTAAAAATGATTTCCTCTTAAACTCAGCACCAAGTTTGTTTTATCATTATCTAGCAGATTTCAAAATAAAAATTATTCTTTTAAGCCAAAATAACGATACATGCCATTCAATTGTTAAAAATCGTTTATGAAAATCGTATTTTTCTCGAACGCGACTTCTACGATTTTGTTGAATTTTGTATATGTACTAATATTAGTACGATCTACCTTTTAATGAAAAGAAATTTTATATTAATCCATTGCTAAAATGTATCCCAAATAAAATATTTTTTTTTTATTTTCAACTTTCGCATGATATGAATATTCAACCGGTTTAAATTCAATTTTCTATACAAGAGCTACAAATAAATTCAAACAATTCTACATATAAATATAAAAAATAGTAATAATGGATTTTAAATTAAATTTAATTTTTTTTTGTTAAAGTTATTTTTTGGAAATTCGATCTTAAATTTTAAACACGACCATTAATGTATATGTATCTACTAAGAAACGGCGCACCATTTTTTTTCTTAAATATGTTTACAATTTTTTTTATATATGTATGTACATACATATGTACCTACAAAATTAAATTTTTTTAAGACTGCTCCAACCATTTTTAAAATTTGTTTTGTTATGAAATAAGATTAGTTAAAAAAATTATGGTTTACATCGTGTTGATGTCAAAACAATTTTAAAGTTTTTTAATAAATTTATTTATAATTGTGTATGTTTATTTTTTAACAATTTTACAGTTTATTTAAATTGTGAGTTCAATATACATAGCAATACGGTGCTATCTATTGTTTATTTGTGTCATGTGTGTACTCTCATAATACTACAGGGCGGGACAAATACAAGTCTCTTTTTAAAAATTCAGTAAAGTGAACAAAATTAATTTGTTTCCATGTATTATTATTTATTATAGTAAGAACAAAATTCCCATTAATTATGGAACACAACGTTGTTCACGTGGCTGCCTCGACTGGTTTCGCAGTAGCGCATTCTGTCACTCCAATTTTCAACATTTCTTGTTGATGGTTTCGGGCTGTAGCTCATGGATTGCTTGGGTGATATTGGCCTTAAGCGCTTGAATCGCTTTTGGATTGTTGGCATAACATCGGTCTTTTACGGTTCATAATACAAACAAATCCAAAGGGGTCAAATCGCAGCTCCGAGGCGGCCAATTGACATTGCCAAGACGGCTAATAACAGGATTTGGGAATGTGGTGCGCAAAAGATCGTTTGTGGCATGGGCTGTGTGGCATGTCGCGCTAACCTGCATGAACCAGAGGTCGTTCAAATCCATGTCTTCAATTTCACTGTAGCCGCCAAGGTGAAAATGCGCCTCTTTTAAAAAAAATGCACTGTTTGGGCTACACTTATTCACTCACGCACTCACTTTGGAAATAAGTTTTTAATATTTCCCAACGTTATTCAAGCGTAAAGCGACTCATTTTGTTCCGTGGAGGTATGATACTGACTTTCTGCAAAGATTTCGAGCGCGAAACAGCAGTCAGTGTCAAAATAATCTAAAAAAGAAACCACCACCACCCGTTACATTAAACTAGAATAGATTTTTGTCAGGTGGCATAAAATATAGGCTTCCGAAAATAAAAATATGATCACACCAAAACATCCACCTATTCATTGATCCCTAATTCATAGAAATCCTTCATAGTTTGGTTATTACGTACTCGTACTTAGTCAAAAATTCATCAATGAATACACATTTTCTGATTTAAGTTACATGAAAAAGCTTTACAGAGTTTTTGTAAAATTTTGGAAATCTACGGTGGTTTTGTCCACTTTTTCAAAAGCCGGGATGAGATAGGTAATATTACAGTTCCTTCCCAGACTCAGACATACATAAATATTATGTCAATGTTTATGTTTTGTTTTCCTTTCGTTTTTTTTTGTTATTCTAAAATTCGAACGTGAATTTTAACTCTCAGCGCGCCCAAAGAAGTTTCTTTCACATAATAAATAATTTCATAACAATATGGCAGCACCGATCATTTGACCCAGTTTCCATGATACCTATTACCTACATTATATTATGAAGATGTAGAACAAACGGAAACGTCGAGCATTTATTTTCAGATTTGATCACAGGATCACTAGCGCACACTAGATTTTCAAGACTCATATGTGTAGGTACATACATAGTGTATGTAGCTGATGATTTGTTGCCTGGGTAGATAACAAAGTAATAGAATACTTTTAGCTGTAAATCTGAATATTCTTTTTTGTGTGTGCACTGCAGTAGAAAGTGGTTATTCCTTTTTTTCGATTTAAAAATTACAAGTCTCCTCATACTTTAAAGAGTATTCCTTCAAAACTGCCACTGCATTTAATAACTACCTAACAACAAAAAGTCGTATGTCTTTTAAGCACATCAACCTTTATGTATGTTCCATTCATAAAACTGTTGAACAACAAACTTTACAAAAAAAAATGTATCTGTGCCAATGACACTGTTCACTGCAATCTATGTAAATTTATCAGCCAACAGTTGATTACAAATTAACTTCACCGCAGACTGCCTCGTCGTCGTCTTCATTAGAAAGGTTTTTAATCAGTCGCGAAAATTTTAATTCTGCTTTAAAGTTCCAACTAAAAAAAAAAACAAAAAACATATTCAAGGTGTGCTCGGCGCAGTACGATGACGGCGTCGAACAGAGTGAATGTTATCAATTGTTGGTCATTTCCACATGGAGTCATTAAATCGAGGTAAAGTATATTAACAGTTAATTTGAATTGCTGCGTTCTAATTCAATATACTATACTATAGAACTGGTAGTCGTATGTATATCTAAACCTCTATGTCTATGGTCTAAGCACTCCTCTTCATGAATCTCTTCTGTTTCTGTTTTTTTTTTTTTATTTATTTACATACATAATTATAATTACTTAATTGTTCTTTTTAGAACCCCAAAGTGATAGGCAGTTGAAGTTGATTGTGATTGACGAAGGCCGTCACCTTCCATCGAGCATAATAAATTTTCATCATCATTCGAATGTTTAAACATGGTTGTATTGGATTCATTTAAATCGAATGAATGTTATGTTACGGGTGGAGAATTTTTTGCATTCACAAAAAAATGAAATCGTCATTGATATCTTTCATGGTCGTCGAAAATTTCTATGCATGGCATGTTTGTTTGCATTTTAAAAATGCGTTGAAATTGTTGAAATTATTTAGTTCATTTATATTCAAATGGAAAGGGTAAATTGGGATCATATTTAATTTGTATATATGCAGGAATTTAATTTCTAGGATTATGCATTCCTAAATTGTGTAATTGATAAAACAAAATAAAAGAGAAAATCTTAAAAAAGTCAAAAATACTACTTGTCATTTTTTTTACAAAAATTATTTAAAATTATGATTTATAATTTTTTTTAAATGATTTATTGTTTGAATAGTTTTAACAATATTGATCTCAAAATTATAACAAAATAAATTGAGACATTCAAATTTTTCTCAAAAAATGTCAAAACCCTCCGATTTTTTGGACTGGAAAAGAAAACCTGAAATGGAGTATTATTTCAACTTCTTAGACATTAAGTTTGATTTATATCGTAGAAGCTATTTTCAAGAGGAATAAAATCGAAATAAAAAAAAGTACTAATGGTCTTATTTATAAACGTTGTCTAACTTTAGACAGCTATCCAACTTTGGAAAATGTGTCTTATAGCTGCCAAACTTAGACACAAGAGTAGATTGTCTTAACCGGAATAATGTTATATTTATTTTTATTAAATAAAGCATATTTCCACCAATTTGAAAATATTTAGACAGTGTTTAAGTAGACAAAAATTTAATAAATATAGTTTTCCTCTAGAGACATGAAAATGCTCTGTACGAAATTAAGTTCGTTGACATTGAACCATTACTTGCCCTATAGAGAGAGTACAAGGAAAAGGAGTTTATTTCTTTTAATTTCCAAAAAAAAAATGAATACTAGTAAAAATAAGATTCCTCATTGTGAAATTTAATGAAGGTGTGGGGTGGCGTATGTGGAACATTTTTTTGTTTCCAATGTTTAATTTTGATTTTGTTCGGAACATATTTTATTCAGACATTTCTGGGTTCGTCAAAAGCAATTATTATAAAATTGTCATGCTATGTTTAAAAAGCTAATTCCTTAACATCGTATTATTTACTCCATCGGGTTGACGAAATGCAGCTCAAAAACAACTAATATCCGTTGTGTTCTTTAATAATAATTTATTTTTATGATCTATTTTTTAATTTATAGTTGCATTTAATAAGTTTATAAATATTTCAATTAGTTTATTCATTGAATAAATACAAATAGAAGATGACAATTCACACCTCAAAGTGACGAAATGATTTATGTGGCGAAAATGAGAAACGAAATAGATGACATATGATTTTTGTATAGACAAACCAATTTCCAAAGGGGTATTTATTAATTTTATTGTTCCTTTTTGAATTGGTATCCACGCAGGCAGCAGCGCTCGAAGCCATTCCCGTGGCGAATCTATTTGTATTTATTAAATGGTTCAGTTAAGAAAAACATGTAACACTATTTAGTGTGTAATTTATTTTTATTTAAATAATTATATTTTCTACTTTTTAATCTTGTTTTTGTGCTTTTTAAAATTAAAATATGTTAAAAAGTCAAATGAAAATATAAACCTATCTATTGAATTACTACTACTTAAACTATAACTTAACTTATACTACTTTTAGTATTAAAACTACAATAATTTAATCTAAAATGCACTGAATACAAGCTTTACTTTATACAAATTATTCTACTACAATTTAACTTTAAATAAGTATATAAGATAATATATATTAAAATATTAAAATATATATGTACATATAATTATAACTGAATAAATACTTACTTCTTCTTAAACTGTCACCGATAGCGTTTGATTAAACAAAATACATCTCAGAGAATTTAGACATTAACTTCAGAATGACATCAAGTACTATCACAAAGTTGCTGCAAGCATTTCATATTTGTAGTGATATTATGGCTGAGTTCCAAAACGCATCAGGTGCATTTTTGATGTACAATCATGAATTCCGAAAGTCAAAAGGCAAAATGGTGACAAAGTCATCGAATCCAAAACAAAAGCAATGCGCATTTGATCTGAAATTTAAACAAAAATATGGAGTCTCGAGAGATGTTAATTTATTTTTCTATTCTTTTTGTTTTTACGGTTATTGTTTTACTAAAACGACATCTTAAAATGTATCCAAAGCGTCCGAGATGCATTTCGGATCCAATTAAACAGTATAATGCCAACCGCATCATAACAAAACATTATTTAATAAATTTTTTAAATGAATAGTTATTTTTTACAAAATTTTAAGAACAAATTTTGTATCCCATTTTTAAGTTTGCAGTTAGAACTCAAATTTGAAAATTAAATAAACCATCGATAATATCAAATTTTCTAAAAATTATTACATATTTTTTTATTGCAAGCCGTGATTTTTTAAAATTTTAATTAACAATATTACTAAGACTTTTAAAAACCATCTGTATTAAACAATTTAATTTACATAAGTTTAGCAGATACATACTGGTGGTACTTTTGATAGCCACTGACAGTAAAATTAATTGCTACTTGAAGGTACATATTTATTTACGATGTAAAGTGTATCATACATATGTATATCATATTAACTTCACATCACATACATACATAGGTTAGGTACCTACTAAATTTTTATAAAAATCGTAAGATAAAATTTTTTATTTGGTTTTTTAACATATGACTCGTCAACGCACTTTGCGACAACATTGGGTTGATAGCATCATTTGTGTGATTTTTAAGAATTACCGCAGTGTTAATTTTAACCATTTTCATGTTATTTTGACACTGCATCATTGTAAATTTCAATTTTTCTATATAATGGGTGATTTTTTAAGAGGTTTAGAACTTTAAAAAAAAAAAAAACACAAAAAATTCGAAAAAATGAATGAAATATTTATTTGAATTGATAGTTTGAACCTTGCAATTTAATGTTTAAAGATAATTTCATGCAAATGTTGACCGCGGCTGCGTCTCAGGTAGCCCCCGCTGAGTCCAATTTTGGCATACTCTTTCACACATATCGGCCGGTATCTCACGAATGAATGCTTGGATGTTGGCTTCCAGTGCGTCAATCGAAGCGGGCTTGTCCCTATAGACATTAGCCTTGACATACCCCCACAAAAAATAATCTAATGGTGTCAAATCGCACGATCTAGGCGGCCAATTGACCGGCCCGAAACGTGAAATTAACTGTTCACCAAACTCGCCTCGCAATTGCGCCATTGTTTCGCGTGCTGTGTGGCATGTGGCACCGTCTTGTTGAAACCACATATCATGCAAGTCAAGAACTTCCATTTCGGGCAAAAAAAAGTTTGTTATCATCGCTCGGTAGCGTTCACCATTGACAGTAACGCTGCGATTCGCATCATCTTTGAAGAAATATGGCCCAATAATGCCGCCGGCCCATAAACCGCACCAAACAGTGGCTTTTTCGGGATGCATTGGTAGCTGTTGCAATGCTTCTGGCTGATCTTCACTCCAAATGCGGCAATTTTGCTTATTTACGTACCCATTCAACCAAAAATGAGCCTCATCGCTGAACACAATTTTTCGATAAACAACATTTCGAACCGAGCACGAATTTTGATAGTAAAATTCAATAATTTGCAAGCGTTGTTCATTTGTAAGACGATCCATGGTGAAACTGAAGCTGTTTGACAGTGACACAAGGTACTAAACACACGTCAGCTGTCAAAACCAGTGTTGCCAAAACCAGCTTAAAAATCACCCTTTACATGCTACTACTGAACTAATGTTTTATAGGCTTATTTTTTTGTTTATCTAATCAACTTAACCTGGTCTTGAATTGACTTAGCTAAGTGCTTGTTTATTTTAATTGGTTTAATATGGTTTAAAATTACACCTTGCAATGTTAACTCACACCAACTGAACACGGCTACTAGTTTTTGTAAACCTTGAGTCTTATAAATTATACTTACAAGAACTCAGTTTAATAGAAGGGTAAACTATAATTAATTAAAATTTTCGTGTTGATTTAACAGGATTTATTTCAGTTAAGCTTAAAAGGTGTAAAGTAAATTTAACAAAAAATTTATGTTAAATTACCTCCGGTTAAATTAACCCGATTTTTTTTACTGAGTGCAGTTAACTAGATTTGACTTTTTTTGTACTTTTTGAAAGTATTTCCAATTTGATCGTCAATTTTACTTCTTCTTCAAGTAACCTTAAAATAAAAATCATAAAGATTTTTTATTTCATAGGTAACTTACTAACTTTACCTAATCATCTTTGAACAAGTCAACTTTACTCCAAAGCCATAGACTTTAGACTAGATCTTGTGACATGCTACTGATTGCGATCCAGATCACTAAAACAACCTGCCTAAATATGTATGGAATGACATTGTCATGAAGACAGCTCCTATTTCAACTATATTTAAGTTTGTTTCAAGTTTCTTTAAAGCTTCTGAAATTCTCACCACAATTTTAACATGTATTTTTATCCAAATGAAAATATATCTGGTTAAGCAAGTTTGTGCCTTTTTGTAAAACCAAAGCTCATTTACAACATTGCTATAATTAGATAGAAATGTTAAATTAAAACAATCTTACCCAATTTGTTAAGTCAAGTAAATAACTCTTTACCTTACCTACCCGAAAGTACAAAACCACAAAGAAAACACCATCAACGTGCCTTCAATTGCTAGAATAATAATTATTACTACCCCTCTGCTTTAAGGTATAATGCTTGTTCTCACTGTCATTAGCACAGATTGAACACAGAAAACTGCTTAAAACCGCTAAGCCACTGACAAACAAAACAAAAACAAAAAACGAAAATCCAACAACTTCTCCATCACTTGCCCTACAACCATCAACATTTCAACAACAACAAGAAAACCTATGGAAACTCACACCTATGTAAGACTGAAAGTTAACATTGAATTCCCTAATGCGGTTCACCGCACTTCAAAATCTCTCATCATGTAAGTAAGTGCTTGTTATGCTGCAGTGTGTCGTCGTGTCGTATTTTAGGTGAAAGAAGAGATTTTAGCGCGTAATTTGGCGTCAAATCAATTAACCATTCTCCTCTCCCGGCAGAACATACTATACACATGCGTGCAACAACGGTTTTGAAAATTCAACTTATCCGCAAACAAACAAAAACATCAACAGTTAACCACAGAAAATTCTGGAATTTCCTATATCCACTGAAGCCCGAATCGAATGGAATTCCTCGCTCATTTCAAAGCCAAAAAAAATACAAATTTCACAACCCTAAATATCGCCAGCACTCCCATCTTTGGATTCACTTTAACCGCATAGCATATGCTGCTCCTTGATGCTGCTGCAGTCGTAGCCGCAATTACCCCAACGACCGTTCAACCTGTAATCACTGTCACCACCGCAAGTCACTACCAAATCCGTCGCGTTCATTCCGCGTGCAGCCACCTAAAACAAAACAAAAACCTTAACCGGTATTTTTAGTTAATCCCCCTCTAAAACCCCACCAACCCTACTTGATGTTCGTCGACCTCATTGTGTTGTGCCCCGGCCCCCATCAGCTGGTGAACCGACGACTTCACTGAACCGAGTATTGACCACTTGATGTCCGGTCCCGCGTGTAGTCTTCCGTGGGCTCTCAAATGCTTCACACGTGAATACCATCGTTGTCTGTCGTTGTCGTCTTCGTCGTCGTAGTCGTTTTATATAGTGCTCGTTGCCATCGCTTCGGTATGCCGCGAGACAGTTGTTGCTCTTGACGTGCGGAATTCAAAAAGTCCAGCTATCAAGTGGTCCACCAATCCACAATCCACCATCATTGGCGCTGAGTGCGGTGTACTGTGCCTGATTCCTGTGTCGAGATTAATTTGTTGCAACTTTCTTCCGGATGAACTGCGGCAACAAGAGTGAGTAATTGAGCGAAGTCGAAATGAGTGTGCTTTTGCTGTGCTGTGTTCGAAACAAAAGATTTAATCTCACACAAAATTTGTTTTGTAGTTGGTACCTACGTGATGATTTCGAGGGAAATAGAAAATAAAGTTATTATTGCATTTTTTATACTTTGCGAGCATCAAAGTGCAAATTCACAAGTGCCCAGCTGTAAATCTAAATAACGGTAGAAATTGTTCGGTTTGTTTTTGTTTTGTTTTGTAAATAAAAGTCAATGTGAGTGCTTATAATTTTGTGAAACAAAGAAATTCAATTCAACTGATACTCATTAAAGGCTTAATTTCCCCAAAGAAGAATAAATGGATTAATAAATTGTGCATTCATATCAACATAACTATACACCCCACACACCTGTAAGGTCAGTATAAACGTCATTATTAAATCATCCCATGTAAATAAATAATATATCGGTTTTGGTTATATGTCACTATGTCGACGAGCGACGTTCCTGTTCCTCTGAATGGCCATAGAAATATCTGCTTGAATTGGGGGTGTTAAACAGTGGAACACTTGGTACAAAATTTCGGTTGTTTATTGTTTAATTTTTTAATGTAAATTTAAATGGCTTCTATTCGCACGAAAATATTCAAAATTATCATCATTCTAAATTATTGCTTACCTCCTTGACCCTCGTACATACCTACATATGTACATACATATATAAATTTACGTTATGTAAATGAAAGTAAGGTAATATATTGCGCAGGTTGTTAAAGTTGGAAGTATCAGAAATTAAAAAAGGTTGTTCGAATACCCACAAGAACCACTCAGCGCATCACTAGAATAAAAACCAAAATATTGAAATAAGACAAGAAAAGGGACCTGGATCCACCATTTTCCTCGATTTTGAGAGATGCGCAGAACTTAATGAATTAAAACGCTAATGATATTTATTTATCTTTAATAAATGGTTTTCTAATAAGTGGATTCATTTTGATATTAAAAAAACAAGTATTTTTTAGAGAAATCAATGGATGTTTATTTAATGGTAAAGAGAAAGTTATGCCATTAACAATGGAAAACGATACTAGCCAAATGGGCGCCACGGCTACAGTTGCAGCACCATATTATCCTTTTATGGAATTTTCCATAACCAATTCGCACATTTGAGGCTGTATGTATGTCCTCGATAACTTCAAGAATTCCATCTTTAAGGTCTTGAATAGATTCTTTCACGTGACCCCAAAGAAAAAAGTCTAAAGAGCCCAATTCCTAAATGCAAATTTGCAAAGCAAAACACATGCAAAGCAAATGCAAAAAGCAAGATATTTTTTACATTTCCAGAAATGCATTTGCATTTGCGCAAGAAAATAAAAATCTACTACATTTTGGAACAGTCTGCTTTGCAGGGATGTTTACTTTTGCATTTTGAAACTCTCTGCTTAGCATAATTTGCGCAAGTTTTGCGTTTAGAAATTTGGCCAAGGTGTTAAATCACATGATCTCGGTGTCCAAATTTGATCACCTCTTCGAGAAATAACACGATCAGGAAACATTTCTTGCAAATTGCTATTGTTTCGTTGTGTGGCGCGTAGCTCCATTTTCATAGTAAATTTTAACAATTTTAATGCGTTGCTGGAGCGTTTATCGATCCATTTTTAGTAATGGCGTAGTTTTTACTTGTCAAGTGTCAACAAATGACAGCTTCAAAAGTGACAGCTACCCAAATAGCGGTCTATTCAAAATAAAACCTAATATTGGAAAACCCTTTATGTTTACTGTGCGTCTTATAGATACATAATTTGTTTCTTTTGTGACGTTTTGGAAGAGGTTATATTAACAAGGTGGCGTAAAAGTTATCACCCTATCCCATAAGATCGCATAATTTTTGTAAATTATTCCGCAAAAAAAAATGGAGAGAATTATTCCAAACTTTTGTAAATTATTCCGCAAAAAAAATCGAAACAGATATTCCACGTTATTTAGGAGTATAGTGATCCATGTTTTTGTGACATATATTTTGTATCTGACATTTGCCGCCACTTGCCAAAATTTATAGAAATTATAGAATCTTCCGGTATGGTGACGGAACACGTCCAAAATGTCACTTTAACAAATTGAAAATAAAACACAATTATTATTAATCTAGGACTTACAAGAGCGATTCTTATATTTTAACTTGCTCCTAAAACCAAGTATTCACTTCGTCTAAAATATGCCGAAGTTTGAATAAAACATAAAATTAAGATAATAAAGAAGTCTAAAAAAGTGTTTTTGCCATACCTTGCGTCACTTTGGGCGTCTGTACGTCAACTATACATAAAACTAGAGCTTATACGGATGAATTGATTTAACTATAAATTTAAAGAGCTACCTTTTAGTAAAAAATTAATTTAGAAAATAAAGATATTATCGTACCTTCTATATAACCATTTAAAAGATTTTTTCGAAAACAATTTAGCTGATTTTGATCAAATTATTTATACCTAAATTTCTGCAAAGCATAATTACTAATGATATTGTTATGCTAAAATAACTTTTAACTGCTTTTAGCCTAAAAGAATTGACGTTCCGTCTTCGGACATCTCATTTGAACTCATCAGTTGATTAATTTAACTGTGAGCCAAGTTTTTTTTAGTTAAAACTTCTAAAATTCATCATATCAGATACAAAGTTTGACAAAAATCCAATTAAATTCAAGAATATGACGTTCAGGGCTGCCATTGCGTCGGGGTTTGTAGAATTTTATTGAAGAGACATTGTTTTGTTTGCTTATTTTTTTTTTCTACTATTTTAGACCTCAGTCAAGGCAGTAAGTCACGTAACTGATACGAATCACGAATTCATCACTGCCAAAGTAGAACTAGAAATATAAGTATGTATGTATATGTAGATTTTTAGTAAGTAAGTTTATTGCTCTTTTGTTGTGATGAATTTATTATATTGCAAACTCGGTACACAATTACAACTGTATTATACGACTAGTTTCAGTGGTTTGTTTTAGATTGTTTAACATGTCAGAAGTATTTTTCTTCTAGTTAACACCTGAGAAGAATGATAATAATAAATTATAGGTATACTGTTAGGATTAATACATTTAAGTTCATTAAGAATGTTTAGTTTTTTTTCAATTCTATGAAATGATGAGTTATAAAAAATAAAGATGTGTTTTATTTTTAATTGCGAGACTTACAATTTGTTAAAAAAAAACATTGTTTTTTGCATCTATATAATATGGTAGGAATTCTAGTTTAATTTGTTTTTTCTTACAAGAATGTGTAGTGTATATATTTATAGCCTAGGGCAGTTATTTTTGTTGGATGGAAAGTCGGGAATGATGTAGGTACTAAAATTTGTCTTTTTTTGTTTAATAGATTTAGGGCATTCATTACATGAAATATATTCATTGAAAAAATACCAATGCTAATTAAAAAAAAAAAAAAAAAAAAAAAGACCAGTCTTTTAAGCAGTGGGCATGCATTTTTCCGGCTAATAGAGTTTGTTTAGGGCCTATACCCTGTATACCTGTATATATACGTTAAGAAACTCACATGTGATTAAAGATTGCAATCCCGGGATTCAGGATTCTTATCATTTTCTGGTCCTGAAAATCCCCACTACATTTTCTACATTATTAACTACGTGTAGTTAATTTAAAAAACTACACGTCTTATTTACTACAATTTGTTACATACATATGTATGTACATAGTAAATAAAGAAAAATAATAGAATTTCAATAAAAAACAGAAATTCACTCAAAACTTCAAAGTGACAGCTGACAGATCATTTGACATTTAAAACTACTTTTGCTACAATTTGTTTCGAGAGCAGCCTTGCCGCCTACAAAAAAAATTCCGTGCCACATTTTCTAAAAAATCGTGTAATTTCCGTGCCATATGAAAAAAAAACCCAAATTCGTATACCTAATAACAAATATAATTCAATTCTGGGGTGAAATACAACAAAAAATAGAGGAAATAATTTGTTCTATTCGTGTATTTTCACAAAATAAGAGTTTCTGCCAGTTTTTCCTTCATTTGGAGCAATTTTCTCAAAATTTCTTCAAAATTCGCTTTATTTATATTAAAAAATGGAAACAAAAAAAGCGTCCCATATTGAATTTGTTCGTGCCACCGTGCCATAATAAAATGTTCGTGTCAAAAAAGCACGATCGTGCCACTTCGGCAACGCTGTTCAAGAGCTACATTTAGAAATAAATAAGAGTATGAAAAACTAAGATCCTTTTCAGATGCCTCAATCTCACAGTGAGAGTGAAATAATAAAAAATATTAAAAGCGAGATGATTCTTTTTGAGGATGGTGAAATACAAGGAAAATATTTAGAACGAATTTTAAAAATGTTTAATCTCCATTTCCCCCACGAGCATTGAACCAGAATTCTCAGCTGCTGATCGCTTTCGCAATAAATTGCGAAGCGAATGGAAAATGAAACTTTAGATTCACTATATTGCTACTACGTTCATACTTCGAAAATTCCAAATAGTTTATTAATTTATTTAACTTTTAATAAAAATAAATTTAAGAAGAATACATTATTATGTATTTGAATTTTCACATTTTTGTTTTTTTGATTTCTAATTTCTGTTGACGTTTTTGGTTGTTTCATTAAATAAATAAATACCTACATTTACAAACATTTCGGTTTTATATCCGTTTAGAAAGGTTTTTGTATTACTTTAAATAATGTCTGAGTCCCGGGATTATCCCGAAATCCCGGGATTGAAATTTTTGAATCTCAAAATCATGGGATTGAGAAAAGAGCCCGGGATTGCAGTCTACAGGATGATTCGCATACGGTGTGACATTGCCGGGCATGGCAATTTTCTAAACAAAAAAATGCCTCAAAACTAAAAAAACAAACGAAAACCGTCATAACACTAACAATGCCCTGTTACACATTTTTGTTAAGCCAGATATCTTTTATTTTATTTTTAAATGGAGTTGTTTTATTAAACAAATTTTAAAAAATTGATTTTCAAACTTAATATTTTGAAGAAATAAAATAAAAAAAAATAAAAATATTTTTTTTTTTCAAAATTTTACCCAATTGAATACTACTTTTATTTTCAAAATCCATTGTTCTTATTAATTTTTAGTCAAAAAGAGAATAGCGGATGTTCAAATGTCTTCTACTTTTTGATAAAATTGAAAATAGTTATAAGAGAAAAAAACTAATTTTTAAACTCAAAATTATAAAAAAAAAATCAAAAATTTTGTTCAAACTAAAAAATCATGACTGTTAAAATTTATTTTTCGACGTTGCTAGTTCTCGTTTTAAAATGTGTTTTAACTTTTTCGACTATCTCTCTTGATTAAATATCAAGTTTTCCACTGCATACTTAAAATCATTCGAATTTCAAAGCCGACTCAGCAATTTTGATACGTTAACTCTCGTGTTTGACTCTGAAACTTTAATGCTCTCACTCTAAAAAAATTGCCCTCAGCATGACCCGATAAGAATCATTGATCAATGTGGTTGGCTAAGTGATCGAAAATTCTTTGATTATATAAAAGTAATATAATAGAATATTTAATAATTGTCGTGAATTTTCAATTTATTTCATTCACTTTACCTGATTGATATTTAAATTTGTTTATCAATATCTCTATTTATAATGTTCTTTGAGTCATTGGTCGAAGTAGTTCACATTTGTTTTACGAAAATACTTTCTTAGATTTGTTTTCCAAAATGTAATAAATTCCACATTAAATGGTTCTCATTTTCTAAAATATTTTTATTTGTGGTTGAATTATGTAAATTTACTTCCGATAAAGCTGGATTTCATACAAAATTCACAAATCTCTAAGAAAGACAAAATGATTCACTTCATAAATCCCTATAATGTGTCGCTTAAAAATCCACGTTTGCGTCTTGATTTGATTGACTTAAGTATAAATTTGGACTCTCATCGGAAAAGGTTCTCTAAATGTATGTAAATTTAAATAAAAAAATAAATAAAAAAATAAGAAACATTCACTTTTAAGAAAACATGATAAAAAATTATATTTCAATAAAATGTAAATTTAACTTAATATATTTCCCTCTCGTTTTATAACCAAAAACTTTGAATCTCAAGTTACGTAATATAATAATGCTCAGGTGTTTACAAATTCGTATAAAAATGTTCGCATATTTAATTTTATTCTTTCATAAAATAAACACAAAATAATAAGGTGATTTAAAATATTAATTTTAGCTTTAATTAATGGGGCTAATTTAATTCAAAAACACTATATTTATATAGTCGGACGGGGATAAGCATCATAAGATCTTTGTTTGATTAAGATCAAATCGTGTGAATTTAAATTTTATTACCACATCAATGTTATAAGACTCAAATTAGCCTCAAGGAAACCATTAGCCATGTTTTGATTGTTTTGATCAATTTGCTATCATACTTTTTAAGTCGTCATTGCATCGAAAATAATAATAATTTTAAATTAAAAAGAAAAAACAAACTATACAAACTACAAGAACCGCCATGAGCGAGGAAGTGATGATTAAGCATCCAAAATGCCGAAATGGCACGTTCGGCATTGATGTCGTTGACTTCTTCGATACTTGTATTTTATTTTTCTTTATATGTATGTACCTCACTTTACCACATATCTGCGCATCATCCGCGATTTTTTGTATGTAGTTGGATTGAAATAAACTATCAGTCAGACACTTTATTGTGATTTCATCAAGAAGATTTTTGAATGTTAATTAAATTTTGGTTAAAAAGAAGTTTTGTAGAAGTGAGATATAATTAAGTTGTCAATAAAATAGGTATTTGATTTGATGGGAATAAAATATTGGGTTTAATAGGTCAGAATTGTCTTAATTAAAAATCAGTACTTGTTTTTTTTTTTCTTGTTAAACTTCTTTTTTTACCAAAAATATACCGTTTAAGAAAGTGAAGCTTATATTTTAAAGAATGTAGGTCAGAGCAGGTGAACTTATTGTTTGATACTGTTTTCTTAATTACTTTCTATGAATTTTGGTACCTATATAAATGCTTTTAGTAACTAAACAGAGTAGCTATAAGATCCTTCACCAACAGATAGGACTTTTTGCATACAAATTCTGTCCAGCATTATTTCGAGTTCTTTATTTGCATAAAAATTCTGATTGGTAGAAGAAAAACAATCAAAACTGTTATTAAACGTACCTCTAAATACATAAAATGTCCGTCAAGTTACCATTACTACTTCAAAATTTTAAAATTCTATTAATTGGATTAATTGAAAGTATTGTATTAATTTAGTATAAATTTTTAACATTCATTAAATATTTTTAAAGAGATCAGAATAAGTATACCCATACTATATTTACTTCACCACATACAAAATATGTTATCAAAACGTCAACAATTACATATTTGTCAAAAAAAAAAACCTACTAAGGAGTCAAAATTTACATATATTAAAAAAATGTTTTTTAACAAAACAGCTCACTAACAATTATTTAACTTATTCATTTGCATAAATTAAAATGTATTCAAGAATTCATACAGAGTTCTTATTTTAAAGCTATTTATTTTAACAATTTAAAGAACGAATGTCATGCTTTTGAAAAATTTTTTACATTGAAGTTTGAAAGGAAAAAAGTTGCATAATTAAGAATGAACCGGGCAAAAATGTTCTTTCTTGTTTTTTTTTTTTTAATTATACTACATAATATACACAAGTTGTTTATTTCTCAGGCAAACAAAAAACAATCTGTTGTCATTCAATATTCAGTCTTTATTAATTTATTCGTAAATTAAACTTCATATTTTTTGTTGTTTGAAGTGTCAAATTGAAATAAAAAATAAATTCTTATAATTAAAGCCGTTCCACCAACACAAAATTGTTCGGTCAGCTTTCTTTCAGTGTCTCGTTTAAAAGTGACCCAGTGTGGCAAAAGTTTAAAAAGTTATAAGTATGTAAGTACCATTTGAAAATACCTACACATCCATATATGTACATATGTACATATGTATTGTATAATTTTGTTTACATATATACATACATATTTATATGTACATATTTATACAAAAAATTGATATGGAATATTATTTTAAATACTTTGAAGTAGGTACCATAAAATCGAACCATTAAGGATGGGACGCAACCCAAAAATAGGGCAAGAAACGTTGAAAACGTTTAACGTATATTTTGACAAAAAAACCTAAAATGCAGATTTATGTCATCGTTTTATAAGAGGGTGTTTCATTTATTAATTTAGAATATTATGAATAAGAATTTTTTTGTTTCTTTATCCATCGAAATCCCAGAAAAAACGTGTTTGCTGGCTAAAAATTGTAATTATAACCAGAAATATTTTTGGGTAAAAGCCAGACATTTTGGAAAGATTACCCGAATATATTCTAGTCTTTTTTCTCCAACTCCTGTTGTAGTATCCAGCTTTGGTTTTCAAACAAAAATAAAATAGCAGTAACAAAATATTGTATAAATTTATGAATTTTATAATGTGTTTCTTAACAAATTATAACTCAGGTGTTTCGAACTAATAATTCGGTATTATTTTACTGAATTTTATATTTATATAATTTTTTAAATAATTCTTATAAACATAACAACTTTTCTGTTTTTATAACATGCATTTCAGAATTCATTTATACATTTCATTGAGAATGAAAACTCAAGGTCAAATATTACCGGCACATTATATTCGGACAACTCCTTTAATAGGACCTTAGTAGAATTTTTTTTACTCACTCAACTTTGTCAACTAGATAATATAAGAAAAGATATTATTAACTTTTAACAAAGTCGCAATCAGCTGTTTATTAATTCACCATTTTCATCATTTCCAGATACAGATTTTTTATATAATTTTTATTTAACATTTTGTCTTGTAACATTAACATTTCCATAAAAAATGTTATTATATCTATAAAATAATACAAATTTTAGTGGGAAATGGCGTTGTCATCCAGATATATTTATGATCATTTTTTTATATTCACGAGCAAATTGTATTTTGTTCAATTTAAATTGGTCTAACAAACTGTTTTATTTTATTGCAAAGTGCACACATTTTTATGCGTTTGACCTTTATATTTATGAATGGGAAAGGTCAAAGCTTCTTGATTATACTTTTTTTAATACTCCTTTGTTTGTGCATTGTGCATACCTGTGGGAAACATTGAGATAATAATAGTTTTATTTTATATCTTAAAGCACCTTATAAATCATTTTTATTTTTTGCATATGCTAGAATCACAAAATGCATTTCGCTTGATTAAAAAAAAGTACAGCTGTTTCAAGTTTGCCCTCATGTAAAGAGCCTTAACCCATGCAAAGCCGCATCTAAAACATTTTTGAAGATAAATGTGGAAAAAAACACAATATCATTTTCGGTTTATGTCCCAATCTATAAGGCCAGCGCCAGACATTGTATAATTCCTACAAAAACTCTTGGAGCAAGAACAGCACCCAACATATTTTCTTATATCAACACAACAATCACAAATCATTCAACAATTTTTGCAGACGTAAAAATTTAATACAACTAGGCAAAGCATTCTTATTCTTACTGGAAGGAATCTAGATGTAAATACAGTCCTATATACATGCGGGATTAGAGACATTTATTTTATAAAAACTTAACAGGTGACAGTTTTGTAAAGTGAAAATTTGACAAACGTCAAGTTTCTGAAATGGTAAATATTTAACTTTTTTAAACAAAGTATTAAGTATGGAGATTTGTTCTTCATATAGATCTATAGGTCGCAGTGCAATTACCCCCCAAATATATATCGTTCTTCATGATTCTGATGTTTAATAAAGTTTGAATTAAGTCTTAACTCAAATTAAATCCTAAAACCAAATTAAATCGCTTTTTACCAGAAATCAAATATGAATACTATTGATTTTTTTTTTCGGAGAAATTACTAAAATATAAAACATTTGTTTCTTATTTAATATATGTATATGAAATAGAACCTATATATTCCAAATTAATTTTCAATTTCATTTGCAACCCGATAATAATTATAACTCATTACGTTTAAACAACGAAAAAAAAACATATTATCCAAATGCATTTTAAATGCTTGCCTCAGATTTGTTTAATTAAAATATATTTTCAAAACACCCCTAAACTTTAATTAGGAGCAAAATAAAATATAACAATACAATTAAACACTCCATGCTTAATTTATATCGTATAGGTGTGAATATGCAATAACATATTTAATGACTTTTTCAATTAATATTATAGAGGTAAAATCTAGAATTTTGCTGCATGTTTTGCTGTCATTGAGTTAGTTGATTTTAGATTTAATGGAGGTACCTACGTCATTTCCATTTTCTAAAAATATATACCATATTTTATAATAAAGTTAGTTTAATTGACGGTGATGTTATTCTTAACATGGCATACAACACCATACACTGAGAGAAAAAAATAAAATTAACTAATACATATTTGTAAGACTAACATTTTTATGTCAAGTGGGGCTAATTTGTAAACGCTAAATTGATAGATTAAAGAAATTAATCGTATTTTTATTTTTAACCCGCTACTGTTAGAAAACTTTTTATAGTTGGAAACAATACGGGCAACTACGGGCATCTACTTAAATAAGCCGTTTTTTATTGGTAATTCTATAGACAGCACAGTAAAATTTTACACACTAAACAACAACAAAGTAATAGTGTTGATAACTATTGTTAGTAAAATTAGTGAATATAATAGTTGAGATAACATTTTGGAGTGTCTGGAATAGTTTGACAATCAATGGGATTGCTGAAAAATATTTTTTTTTGAAGGTTGGCATTTAAGGATGCGTTGGTTGATATTTTTCAATGTTTATGCTTTGTTTTCATTAGAACCAAAATGTGTTGATTTGGAAAATTAGGAAACGGTTAGACGATCAACGTAAATAATCAATGTGTTGACTCCTTAACGTCACAAAAAATCATCAATACACACAATGTTGTTCCTAAGATGTGTGTTTGTAAACGGATTCGGTTCCTAAATTAAATCTAGATCTATATAGAAAACGCTATTTGCACTGGTGACAGTTCACATTAAAAATTTATTATGGCTATGGATGGCTACGATTTAAACGGTAAACCCAACAAAATTTTTGTTTTATATTTCGCTTCGGAAATTGAGCACATTGCCGTTGCATATGGAATAAAATACTTTATATACGTTAAAATCTCGTCACCTATCATCCAAGTAAAAGTGTCAAATTCTATTGAACGCCGATACTTTCTGCTTTGTCTTTCAAATCTTTCAACAGTTACTTAACTCTAATCCAACTCAAACTGCATATAGCCATTCCCCCTAATTTAAATTCATATAAAAAGGCAATATTTTTCCAACACATCCCTTAACTTTTTAGAAAGTTATTTAGTTGTAAGTAAGTATTTCGTATTTGTTTTGGAAAAAAAATCACCCAGTGATGATCTAAAATAGTAGATATAAAATGGAAAGGAAATTAATACATTCAATAGAATACTTATTATGGTAATATATAGGCGCAACAATGCTAGTCCAAATAAGGCGATTTTAACACTTTGTAATTCATATATTTTTTTTTAAATAATAATGCATTTCGGCGATTGCTGATTTTGACACGCATACCAACGATTTAAAAGTGACTATAACGTTTTCTTTGGACTTACTGTGCTACCTAAAGGTTCTCAATAAAAATGCCTATAGTTAGCTACATTAACTTAACAACCGTTTTGTGGTAACTATACAGACAATATGGCGCCTCTGATGTTTAACATGATACTTATCAACAATTTTCTAACTATTAAGGTCTTTACGAAAATGTTCTTAGGTTTAAACATTTTTAATAAGCATTCTACTAAACCTATTTTCTTACTAACACAACTAAAACAGGAACAGTTCATAAAAAAGAAGTAAGCAAACCTAATATTTTCACATTTGTAATTGTCAAAGTGACATTTAGAGTTATAATGATTCTAAAAAGATAAAAACTAAGTAGCTCTCTTTTAAAATTTAGAAAATCCTTTTTTTAACCTGGCGTCATACTAAAAATGCTTTAACTTAGTATTAAATCGTCTTAAATGTTGCTCTAATGATTCTAGTTTGAACACATAACTCCATATATTAAAATTGCAAAAATTAATTTCAAAACTTTAATTTTTATTCCGTGTAAATGAGCTTGAATCATTTGAAAGGTTAACACCTGAATCCAAGGCTACTGTTAAATACAAATATATATTTATACCTTTCTAAAATCTATTAACAGGAAGCTTCGGTGATGTTTTACAATGAACAATCATTTCCATATGCAATATGCACAACATATGTATATAAAACTACCGGTTAATATTTAAGTAGAAAAAAAGTTAAAAAATACTTTTGTATAATATAATTTTTCTTTGCCAGAAATAATTATCACTTATATACGATGAAACTAATAAATCCCTTCAAGGAACTTTCTTCAACTTTAACTTATAATGTGACTGTCTATTAATTTATTTTTTAATCAAATTGGCAATTTACTTACGTTGCATAAAAGATTCATAAAATAAAAGATGGATCTTTTTTACTTTCTACTAAAATATATAAAAAAAAAAATAAAGTTGCCAAACGAAACCGACATCGCATCGCATCAAATAATTTTCTTTTAAGCTGGGATAATAGAGTTTTGTTTTTATTTATTTTTTTTTTTTTCTTGGACATACATAAATATACGTACATATATAGCAAAATTATAATTTTCTTCTGACACACAAATCACAGAAATGGTCAGAAAAATTTAACAAAAAAACAAGAAAAAAAATATTTTTATTCAATTTCGCCATGGGGCTTGGAGTTTTTGCAGCTTCGCCGCCGCCGATGTGTCAATCAACAGAGAAAAACATGCAATCAAGCTGTGGTAGAAGGCAAGATATACACTCCGTTTCACTTTTATAATCTTATAGCTTTTGGAATAGTTAGGTTTAATAGTTGGATTTTTTGGCCGCTTCATATCTTCAAAATGATAAGGCGTAGCGTCAACAACATAAGCTAATTATGTAAACGTAACTTCTGTTCAGTTTTCTTGTTGTCAGCAGATGGTTAAAGAGTTATTGGTGCTGAATTACTAAAATATGTAACGTATGTATATATCTTAACAGAAATTCAAAGCTATCACTAAAACTCGTCATTTTAGAATTTTTATTATTTTTATCCTAAAAAACTTTTGTTCTTGCCCGAAACTTTAAATTAAATGGCTTTAAATTTTCAATGATCACTCTTAAAAGAGTTCGAAAAAAATAATGAACATAATCAATAGACACGGATTGTACGTGTGCGAAGATGCAAAAAAAAAATAAAAAATAAAAAAAAATAATAAATGGACAGTTAACAATCTTAAAAGATGGAAAGTATGGGAACACATGAATTTGTTATTTTTATTATTGACTAGGTACTTTTAAGAATCAAGAATTCATTTCCTTCAACAGGTTTTAATGAATACACTCGTCGTATACTTAAAGATGATGATCATGATCATGATGCAGCAAAAAGAATTAGAATTCGAGTTTTTCAATAAAAGAAGATTTATAAGAATTCACGTTTTTTTGAGAGAGTTTTTTTTTTGATTGAAGACCTCAATAGTGGAGCTAGTTTATTCAATAAAATTTGAAACATTTAATACTCGTATATCAATGAAAGACCCACTTCTAATTTGTGTTAGTGTTTCTTCTCATTCATTTTTTTTGGAATAACATGTATTGTAATATTTTTATTTTCTACAGAAGTATTGGTTTTTGCAAAACACAAAATATTGAATATGATTATATTAATCAAACTTACGGCCATATTATTCACTTTGAATTTGAACTTGAAAAAAAAAATTAAATCTATGTCCAATACTAATACTACTGCAAAACATCAACATGCATTAAATTTTAAAGGCAATGCAAAGAATGAAAAAAATGCAAAATAATGCAAAATAATACAAGCATTACCAAAAGATTGCATTCAGTTGATTGCTGGAAAATGAATGGGAAAAAATTATTGCAATCTTTTTGATTCAAGTCCATTATAGTGATTGAATAATTTGAAAACTAAAGTCTCAAAATGAAAACAATGAATGCAATCTTATTTTTGAAGTCATAAATGATTTGATTCATAAAAGATTTCAATATTTAACAAGCCTGACATATATCATATAATTCAGAAAAATATTTTAATAATATTATATTTGGATTTAATTTGGATTTAAAAAGGGTACTTGAAATTGAATTTGCCCCTGATGATCAAAATTGGGTTTAAGTCTGGATTTAAATAGTGAATAATATGGAATTGGTTTTAATTATTGGATTTAAATTAATTTACATGTTGTTTTAAATTTAAATCTGGATTAATCAAGTGAATAAACTAGTGATTAATTTACAGATTGTGGTACAATCCACAAATATTTCTTGGTGATGCAATTCGAACTTATTTGTGAAAGTCTTGTAAGCAGGCAGGGACTTGTACTTCTAATAAGATTTACAAAATATAGAACATCCGAGTTTTCTATACATGTAAGTAAGTTAAGTGTATTATGTATACCTCATTATGTTTGTTGTTCATATTCTTTGATTATGAATCTTAAATGCGTTTTTCTTGAACGAGGCATATCACCGTTTGTTTTTTTTTTTTAATCTGCCAACTAGACTATTGGAATTAACGATAAATATACAGCCCTATTCTGCTATCTGATCCGATCGAATTTTTCGATTCACGTAAATTCTTCACTTAATTTGTCACAAATTATTCTTTAAACTCTTCAATCTTTTGAGTTCAAAGCTTCATCAGTAATTATTTTTGAAATTCTTAAGAGAATCTAATTGTTAAAATTGGAACAATCATTTTCCTTCGGCGGACGAATTCCTGAACGTTTAGCAGAATAGGGCTGATAGTCTGATTGCTAGTTTTCGACAAGATCTCCGAATTTCATCGAACAGAAAGATAACAAACAGATCGCACAGAAGAAAATATTCAGCGAGCACAGGTATGCCAAAGGCATATAATGGAGCTATTACGACACATTTTCGGTGAACACTTTATTTCAAAATGGAATATCATTTCAACCGACCGCTGCGCTGCTTTCTCAGGATTTAACTACTTTTAATATTCGAGAAGAAACCCAAACGCTACCACACACAAATTGGTGTAAAATCACATGGAGAACGTCATGGAAAGAGTTCAACTTTCCGAGACTGAGAACGTGCTCCACCTATACGTGGCGTTATTTTCTACGTTTAAATTGAACAAATTATCAATTAATATTATGTATTAAATTTTTTTTTAAATAATGGACTTTTAAAACAAGGAAATTATAGACAATTTTAACTCCTTCGGTTTCCTATAGGTAACATAAATCCTTAAGTCAACTCATATCTTTTACATATGTCTAACTGAAACTTAATCTTCAGACCACTAATTTGGTTCAAACATCATTTCGTTAAGACGGATTTTTACATCGCTTATTTGTAAATTGATTTTCTCATCGTCAAAGATTCATATTCAAGAAACAAACTCATTTTAGAATGTTCGGAATAGAGCTAAAGAAAAAATTATTTAAATTTCTAAATTCTCCACATAAATCCAAAAACAATAACAAAAAATCGATTTTGTTTTGCATATCTAATTTCGCCTATAAGAAAAGTACCACTGAAGATACACGTAAAGATATTCAAAAACCGCGAGCAGGTATAATAACAATAAAAGCGTAACCATCTCCAAATGATAAAGCAGCTTAAAGTAGGAGGAATATTCTCGATATTCGACCTTCAATCATCGATTATATCCATTTGCGTGGATGGAGAACTCCTTTGTATATTCTTCTGCGATCATTATTTCGTCATTTGAATATCTTCCTTCTTATTTGTGTCTATTTCTTTTTACTGACATTACATTTTGTACTCTAGATCGCTATCCCATGATTACTATTTAGGTAAGTTACCATACCTATACATTATGAAATCTAAATCACCGTCAAAACAACATCACCGCAAATTT